>OV121077.1:36702366-37902366 GCA_921293005.1 Nemoura dubitans
TTTGTCGTCGTCGTCGTCGTCGTCGTCGTCGTCGTCGTCGTCGTCGTTGTTTTATTTTGTCGTCGTCGTCGTCGTCGTCGTCGTCGTTGTTTTATTTTGTCGTCGTCGTCGTCGTCGTCGTTGTTATATATTGTCGTCGTCGTCGTCGTCGTCGTCGTCGTCGTCGTCGTCGTTGTTTTATTTTGTCGTCGTCGTCGTCGTCGTCGTTGTTATATATTGTCGTCGTCGTCGTCGTCGTCGTCGTCGTCGTTGTTATATATTGTCGTCGTCGTCGTCGTCGTCGTCGTCGTCGTCGTCGTCGTTGTTTTATTTTGTCGTCGTCGTCGTCGTCGTCGTTGTTATATATTGTCGTCGTCGTCGTCGTCGTCGTCGTCGTCGTCGTCGTCGTCGTCGTCGTCGTCGTCGTTGTTTTATTTTGTCGTCGTCGTCGTCGTCGTCGTTGTTATATATTGTCGTCGTCGTCGTCGTCGTCGTCGTCGTCGTCGTCGTCGTCGTTGTTATATTTTGTCGTCGTCGTCGTCGTCGTCGTTGTTTTATTTTGTCGTCGTCGTCGTCGTCGTCGTCGTCGTCGTCGTCGTCGTCGTCGTCGTCGTTGTTTTATTTTGTCGTCGTCGTCGTCGTCGTCGTCGTCGTCGTTGTTTTATTTTGTCGTCGTCGTCGTCGTCGTCGTCGTCGTCGTCGTTGTTATATATTGTCGTCGTCGTCGTCGTCGTCGTTGTTTTATTTTGTCGTCGTCGTCGTCGTCGTCGTCGTCGTCGTTGTTTTATTTTGTCGTCGTCGTCGTCGTTGTTATATATTGTCGTCGTCGTCGTCGTCGTCGTCGTCGTCGTTGTTTTATTTTGTCGTCGTCGTCGTCGTCGTCGTCGTCGTTGTTTTATTTTGTCGTCGTCGTCGTCGTCGTCGTCGTCGTCGTCGTCGTCGTTGTTTTATTTTGTCGTCGTCGTCGTCGTCGTCGTCGTCGTCGTTGTTTTATTTTGTCGTCGTCGTCGTCGTCGTCGTTGTTATATATTGTCGTCGTCGTCGTCGTCGTCGTTGTTATATTTTGTCGTCGTCGTCGTCGTCGTCGTTGTTATATTTTGTCGTCGTCGTCGTCGTCGTCGTTGTTTTATTTTGTCGTCGTCGTCGTCGTCGTCGTCGTCGTCGTCGTCGTCGTCGTTGTTTTATTTTGTCGTCGTCGTCGTCGTCGTCGTCGTCGTCGTCGTCGTCGTCGTCGTCGTTGTTTTATTTTGTCGTCGTCGTCGTCGTCGTCGTCGTCGTTGTTTTATTTTGTCGTCGTCGTCGTCGTCGTCGTTGTTTTATTTTGTCGTCGTCGTCGTCGTCGTCGTTGTTTTATTTTGTCGTCGTCGTCGTCGTCGTTGTTTTATTTTGTCGTCGTCGTCGTCGTCGTCGTCGTCGTCGTTGTTTTATTTTGTCGTCGTCGTCGTCGTCGTCGTTGTTATATATTGTCGTCGTCGTCGTCGTCGTCGTCGTCGTCGTCGTCGTCGTCGTTGTTATATATTGTCGTCGTCGTCGTCGTCGTCGTTGTTTTATTTTGTCGTCGTCGTCGTCGTCGTTGTTTTATTTTGTCGTCGTCGTCGTCGTCGTCGTCGTCGTCGTTGTTTTATTTTGTCGTCGTCGTCGTCGTCGTCGTCGTCGTCGTCGTTGTTATATATTGTCGTCGTCGTCGTCGTCGTCGTTGTTTTATTTTGTCGTCGTCGTCGTCGTTGTTATATATTGTCGTCGTCGTCGTCGTCGTCGTCGTCGTCGTTGTTTTATTTTGTCGTCGTCGTCGTCGTCGTCGTCGTCGTTGTTTTATTTTGTCGTCGTCGTCGTCGTCGTCGTCGTCGTCGTCGTCGTCGTCGTTGTTATATATTGTCGTCGTCGTCGTCGTCGTCGTTGTTTTATTTTGTCGTCGTCGTCGTCGTCGTCGTCGTCGTCGTCGTCGTCGTCGTCGTCGTCGTTGTTTTATTTTGTCGTCGTCGTCGTCGTCGTCGTCGTCGTTGTTTTATTTTGTCGTCGTCGTCGTCGTCGTCGTTGTTATATATTGTCGTCGTCGTCGTCGTCGTCGTTGTTATATTTTGTCGTCGTCGTCGTCGTCGTCGTTGTTATATTTTGTCGTCGTCGTCGTCGTCGTCGTTGTTTTATTTTGTCGTCGTCGTCGTCGTCGTCGTCGTCGTCGTCGTCGTCGTCGTTGTTTTATTTTGTCGTCGTCGTCGTCGTCGTCGTCGTCGTCGTCGTCGTCGTCGTTGTTTTATTTTGTCGTCGTCGTCGTCGTCGTCGTCGTCGTTGTTTTATTTTGTCGTCGTCGTCGTCGTCGTCGTTGTTATATATTGTCGTCGTCGTCGTCGTCGTCGTCGTCGTCGTCGTCGTCGTTGTTTTATTTTGTCGTCGTCGTCGTCGTCGTCGTTGTTATATATTGTCGTCGTCGTCGTCGTCGTCGTCGTCGTCGTTGTTATATATTGTCGTCGTCGTCGTCGTCGTCGTCGTCGTCGTCGTCGTCGTCGTCGTCGTCGTCGTCGTCGTCGTCGTCGTCGTTGTTTTATTTTGTCGTCGTCGTCGTCGTCGTCGTCGTCGTCGTCGTCGTCGTCGTCGTCGTCGTCGTCGTCGTCGTCGTCGTCGTTGTTTTATTTTGTCGTCGTCGTCGTCGTCGTCGTTGTTATATATTGTCGTCGTCGTCGTCGTCGTCGTCGTTGTTTTATTTTGTCGTCGTCGTCGTCGTCGTCGTCGTCGTTGTTTTATTTTGTCGTCGTCGTCGTCGTCGTCGTTGTTATATATTGTCGTCGTCGTCGTCGTCGTCGTCGTCGTCGTCGTCGTCGTTGTTATATTTTGTCGTCGTCGTCGTCGTTGTTATATATTGTCGTCGTCGTCGTCGTCGTCGTCGTCGTCGTCGTCGTCGTCGTTGTTATATTTTGTCGTCGTCGTCGTCGTCGTCGTTGTTTTATTTTGTCGTCGTCGTCGTCGTCGTCGTCGTCGTCGTCGTTGTTATATTTTGTCGTCGTCGTCGTCGTCGTCGTTGTTTTATTTTGTCGTCGTCGTCGTCGTCGTCGTCGTCGTCGTCGTTGTTTTATTTTGTCGTCGTCGTCGTCGTCGTCGTCGTCGTTGTTTTATTTTGTCGTCGTCGTCGTCGTCGTCGTTGTTATATATTGTCGTCGTCGTCGTCGTCGTCGTTGTTATATTTTGTCGTCGTCGTCGTCGTCGTCGTTGTTATATTTTGTCGTCGTCGTCGTCGTCGTCGTTGTTTTATTTTGTCGTCGTCGTCGTCGTCGTCGTCGTCGTCGTCGTTGTTATATTTTGTCGTCGTCGTCGTCGTCGTCGTTGTTTTATTTTGTCGTCGTCGTCGTCGTCGTCGTCGTCGTCGTCGTTGTTTTATTTTGTCGTCGTCGTCGTCGTCGTCGTCGTCGTTGTTTTATTTTGTCGTCGTCGTCGTCGTCGTCGTCGTCGTCGTCGTCGTCGTCGTTGTTTTATTTTGTCGTCGTCGTCGTCGTCGTCGTCGTCGTCGTCGTCGTCGTCGTTGTTTTATTTTGTCGTCGTCGTCGTCGTCGTCGTCGTCGTTGTTTTATTTTGTCGTCGTCGTCGTCGTCGTCGTTGTTATATATTGTCGTCGTCGTCGTCGTCGTCGTCGTCGTCGTCGTCGTCGTTGTTTTATTTTGTCGTCGTCGTCGTCGTCGTCGTTGTTATATATTGTCGTCGTCGTCGTCGTCGTCGTCGTCGTCGTTGTTATATATTGTCGTCGTCGTCGTCGTCGTCGTCGTCGTCGTCGTCGTCGTCGTCGTCGTCGTCGTCGTCGTCGTCGTCGTCGTTGTTTTATTTTGTCGTCGTCGTCGTCGTCGTCGTCGTCGTTGTTTTATTTTGTCGTCGTCGTCGTCGTCGTCGTTGTTATATATTGTCGTCGTCGTCGTCGTCGTCGTTGTTATATTTTGTCGTCGTCGTCGTCGTCGTCGTTGTTATATATTGTCGTCGTCGTCGTCGTCGTCGTTGTTTTATTTTGTCGTCGTCGTCGTCGTCGTCGTTGTTTTATTTTGTCGTCGTCGTCGTCGTCGTCGTCGTTGTTTTATTTTGTCGTCGTCGTCGTCGTCGTCGTTGTTATATATTGTCGTCGTCGTCGTCGTCGTCGTTGTTTTATTTTGTCGTCGTCGTCATCGTCGTTGTTGTTATATTTTGTCGTCGTCGTCGTCGTCGTTGTTATATATCGTCTTGGTCGTTTTCTGCACAAGTCCAGGTGTCTGCCAGAGAGAGCGAGACCGCGGCAAGACAGGAGCACCGCGCGGCCGACGGTTGACCTTACAAGGTGAACCTGCCCAGATCACCGAAGACCCCCCCCCCTGTCAACCGGCGCGACCACGCCTCGGTCCCGCCGTTGCAGGCGTCTAGAGACCGAGGCGATCACTAGACCGATGTGCGCATGTCTTGCTAGACGGTCACCCACCCGACATCGGACGAATGCGCAATGCTGCTTAACCTGCGACTTTCGTGCATAGAAGCTCTCACACAAAGAGATATAACTATTTGTTTATTGTAGTGAGTTTATTGAATGCTTGGTGAAGTCCCAAAGTTTCGTAATTTGTAAAAGTCACTCGCTGTCGCTGAAAGGTAACTGCTTCAATGTAATTTGACTATAACGTACTTATAAAGTGATATAAAAAATATATAAACTGGCAGCTACAGTCGTGTTAGCCTAAGATTACCACAGCCTGGTGGACTTCGAAGTTAAGTATCATTTGACTCTTTACCATTTGTAAAGAGTCAAAAGGTAAATAATGGTAACAAAAAATATCATTTTTAATGGTAATGATAAAAACTTAATCATTCGATTCTTTGGTATGGTACTCTATGATATGAGATCCCCAGAAAGTGGCGAACTCAAATTAATTCTAGTGTATTTCTGAAATGCATGGAAGAAATAGATAAATATGATTGAAACCACATGGAGATGGGATTTTGAAGTGCTTGATGATATCAGCAGTGGTAGATTCCGGGTTTGCATAAAGTGCAATTGAGTTGGTTGCAGTTGAGTCATGAATTGTGTGCCGGCACCGGGATTACTCTCGGCTTCCTTTCAAGCTAGGTTAGCTTCGGCTATAAATAAGTACAGCCTTGCATTCGCCGACGCTCAGCCTCTGTACCTTGGGAGCCTCTGTACCTCAGCCTCTGTAGTATGTACCTTGTGAGACTATAGATTGGAGGTGCATGCAGATACTCATGCGGTCAAAGGTTCAAAAGTCAAAATGTGGATCTGTTTTTATTATTTCACAAATACATGACCAAAAAATGACTTTTATATACCATATATACATACCACGCAGAAAAAATCCAGATACCACAAAATGTAGCCAAACATTAAAACTGAAAAGAAACGTGATGGATCCCGGAAAATTGTCGAAGGTTAGGCAATCGTGAAGATGCTTTGGTGCAATCGCCTACTATACCTGCTAAATTCCAATATCAATTAAAACATATGAGCTATCGAAACGAAGATTCAAAGTGGTGTAGACTATTAGAATCTATGGTACTATTCGAAGAGATGGTCATCTTCCTAGAAGTTATACATTCAGTCGTGTTAGCCTTTCCTTACCATCCTTACCAGCGCCAGGTGAACTCAGATCTATATGGTACTCTATGATATGAGATCCCCAAAGTGGCAAATTCGAATTACTTATAGTGAAGACACATTACCTGCCGTGCCCGTGTGTTAATCTCCCGTGTGTCCTTGTGGTTGTTCCTTCAGGATGCGTGACGAGGAGGACGGCCAGAAGGGATGCCGGTTGTGACCCGCTTGGAGCCCGCCCCCGACCCTCCGCGTCCGACCCCGCCCCTGCAACAGCAACAGCATCAGCAACGACCGCGCGTTTCCTTCAACCGCGACGTTCACGTCAAGCGCATAGGTATGTGTCCTAGTTTACCAATATATTCAACCAATCCTTATACCATGTATAAATAACATGGTTAGGTATATTATTATTATTATTACAACATATGTTTAATTGTTTAATTGTTTATTTCTTACATTCAATGTACATTTTCATAGTATCTGCCTATTGCAATCAGTTACATAGTAAAATAATAATATGTCGATCATAATTACAGGCTTTGGAAATTATTATACCATGTATGATAGTTAAACCAAT
The DNA here is from genome assembly GCA_921293005.1 of Nemoura dubitans. Classification (NCBI taxonomy): domain Eukaryota; kingdom Metazoa; phylum Arthropoda; class Insecta; order Plecoptera; family Nemouridae; genus Nemoura; species Nemoura dubitans. The sequence goes on from OV121077.1 coordinate 36,708,471, forward strand.
CATTAACCCGTGTATAAATAATATGGTTAGGTATATTAATATTATTACAACATCTATGTTTTACCATGTATGATAGTTGAACCAATCCTTAACCCGTGTATAAATAATATGGTTAGGTATATTAATATTATTACAACATATATGTTTTACCATGTATGATAGTTAAACCAATCCTTAACCCGTGTATAAATAATATGGTTAGGTATATTAATATTATTACAACATATATGTTTTACCATGTATGATAGTTAAACCAATCCTTATACCATAGGTATGTGACACGGTCTTTTGTTGTATTGAAATGGTAGCGAAGCTGGAGAAATGTGCAGCCGAACCCGGTACTCTCTATTAATTGCCGAGCAGGTGCTGTACCAACGAGTTATTCGCACCCGCATTCTCCAGCTTCGCCGTGTAGCAAAAAATTGCTTTCAGATACATATGTAACATGTATTTCTTCCGTTACATTATAATTGGTTATGTTTTACATTATTCTAGGGCTATTGACGAGGCGGGGTTATAATAACCCCGGGGGTAAATTTGTTATTACCCTTATGTCTGTGTTATTACCCTTATGTCTGTGTTATTACCTTGGTGATAACCTTCCTCAATTCACTGGAAATTGACTGCAAAAATATTTAACTCCGATTTCAGCCCGGAAATATTTTAACCCCGTTTCGTTAATTCATGGACCGAGGATAAATTGATTTTTTGGCGAAATAGAGTTGCTAGCGTGTACCCGCGATGTACCCTGCACCCTGCAGCCATCAGCAGCTTTGGCTGGACACCACACAACCTTGTAACATGACCTTGAAGATGACGAAGCTAGCCTAGCCTAGAAGGAGCCGCGAATTAACCCGGTTCCATATTGCCTGATTCCTTTACAGCAGCATCTTTGTTGCCAATCGAATGACCTTGTAACTTTGACACGCTGTGTTGGTGCTGCCTCGTGTGACACTTTATCGGCGCAGTAGCTTAGCCACGCATTGCAGGGGTCATGGCGTAAACCCGGCGTAGGTTCATCACATGTAGACTGATTTACTGAGAAACAAATCCAATTGGCACATCATGTATGTAACTAGTAGTTAGTATGTAAAAAAAACTATTTTGCAGACACCCGATAGGCCAAGGGGTCCCCCTCTGTGTAAAATCAACGACGCGTCTTCAAAATCCTCTCTTCTCTAGGTATTAAAAGTGTATCATGTAACACGACACCACAAACTGTGACGTATTAGCACAGATATAAGGTTATCCAGATATTCTACCATACCTAGCGGTGGCTACGGCAAGAATTTGATGCTAGTAATTTTCCCGGCAATCGCTGAGGTGCGTTGGCAACCTGTTTTAATATCATCTACCAGGCCATGGCACTAGGTAAATTATAATCAAGGGATCCAATGTTCCACAGGTGGTTACAGTTACCTTGGTTACAGGTAAAATAACAACAAACAGTGGCACCATCCCTTGACTGCCGGCGAAACTATTATTGCGGGCGGAGGGCTTTCGCGTAGCTGCTTTAGTATGGGAGTGGAACATCTGGGCAACCTTATATCTGTGAATTGAGGTATTAGTGTCGACTATCCTTTCCATCGCCTCCACGCAGTGAAACGAGGCACGACCTAGGCAGACCCGGTCGAGTGCAGGTATTGCCCTAACGCCGCGGTGACATTGGCGACGCCCTCACGACGAGAAGGCCGTCGCCGCCGCCGACGCTGGGCACCTGGTTTCTGCGCAGTCGCTGCACCGATCTGCGCATGGCTGCGTGGATAGCGTACCGAGGAGAGAGTGGCCATCTCTGCGTATGGGCGCCATGTTTTTACCAAATTGATTTATTCACCAGCCCTTTCAGCAGTAGTTGATACCTTACGAACTTACCTCACCTTGTACATAATACGTAGATATGCAAAGGAATATGAGAAACTCATATAGACAACTGCCACGTGCTTCGTGATCGACTTGGTAAAAACATGTCGTCCGTTTAGCATGGGATTTGAACAGCCAATAGAAAAGTGTTATCATTTTGACCACTCTATATAGGCTCACTAAGAGGATCGAGTGACGCTCGTCTTTCAACTTCAAGCTAGTGTGGATAATGTGTATTGTCATAAAGTCCTATGTTTTGATGTACAGACAACTGCATGTTTAAATTAACATGATCCAAAAATAATTACAAATTCTATATCATAACTTAACATACTGTCAATTGTTAAACCATTTCCTATCATGCGTTTCGTTTTTGGGTGTACGCTCCAGTGAACACTTCAAGCACTTCCAGCGAGACGACAAAGAACATTTAACAATAATTGATATAATTAATTTACGTCTCTCTCTTTAGGTAGTACATACTCCGTTTCCGCGTCAGAAGATGATACTGGATTTCCATTGTCTTATAGGCCACCTCTTGATAAATGCATTTAAACGTTTGAAGAACGGCAGCTCATGCTTAAAGGGTTTATGGGTAATGGGTAAGATAAAAAAAACGCTCGGTGGGCAGTTTTGAAGCTTTTGGCTCATGTGAAAAGCACGTGGGTGCTCATGGAGGATGCTAATCCGCTCAAAATTGTGGGGTGATTTGCAGTAATGAGTGCTCGATATGCAAGCAGCTGGAATCGCCACAAATATCATGACTTCCGGTCACAGGCGTGCGCAGCGGTGCAGCCGACACGGCACATGCCGCATCTAAGATTTTGACTGCACAATACAGTTTTTCAGATTTTATTCCCTAGAATTCCACATATTATTTTCATAAGAAGGAACCTTGCCACTTGCCAGCGCCCTCTGAATGAATTTGTTTCGATTTGCTCGAATTCAAAAATGTATCTAGGTGGCTTTGACCTTGAGCGAGATTCAACACAAAGATTTTTTAAGACTCTGACATTTTCCACAGCTTCCTAGCAAAATTCAAACCATAAGTTAGCAATCGGAAACGTTTTCATGAAGAAGGCCCTGGTTGTGTGCTCGGACAGAAATCCAATGTGTGCTGTCGATGGCTGCCATGCCTTGTCACAACACTTGCTTTCCACCTAGAGAAGGCCCTGGTTGTGTGCTCGGATAGAAATCCAATGTGTGCTGTCGATGGCTGCCATGCCTTGTCACAACACTTGCTTTCGCGGTCACGGGCATAGAAAACGGTGTGCATTTTGTAACAATAATTTTGGTCCATCCCATGCTGTGTCCTATCTAACCATTAACCCTGCGCACGCCTATGCTTCAGCAAAAACGGACCCATACATCTCCATGGTATTACGACCATGGCAAATGTGGTTGCCTCCTATACCATTCGTTTTGGCCGGAATAGCAGGCTCGTTCCATCCATCCACGCAGGCTTCTAGCGCTCCACGGCCGACGCCGACGCTCCAGTGTGCAATATCGCAGTGCGCAATCGCGACCTGCGCGGCGGGCGGACGATCGGAGCAACGAGGTGGCGGTGCGTTGGCTGGACACGAGCAGGCGGTGGCGAAACCTCGACGTCTTGTTGTTTGAATCACGGCCTCATGCTCTCGCAACACTCGATGCCAGCAGATCTAATTCTCTTTTGTAGTAACCAATCTCTAAATTAGCACTTTGTGACAATATAGTACTTAAACTCCATTTCACGTTAAGAAAGAAAATTTATGTGCATCATCCTTGTAGACCCACTGCTGATAGACACGAGCATGTGTTCCAAAACTGCTTCTATAGCTTTATATGTTGCTCAAGACATGGCTTATATAAGTTTGAAAACTCTTAGATGGTCTCTAGCAGCAGTGGGTTCCCTTGGAAGATGCAAATCCACTCTCCTTCTTAACGTGAAATGGAGTTAAGGTACGCTGCGTCCTTTGGTCTTTGGTGGACTTCAGACATGACGCGTCCAATGTGTGTGAGGATGCCCGACCCTGACCGATGACTCCCTGTGTGCCTCCAGGCAACGGCGCCGCCCCCCGCGCCGTCCCCGCCCTGTCCGCCGACCCCAGCGGCCGTCTCCAGCCACTCGCCGTGCGTCGCGAGCGGACCGCGCGACTCTCCCGCCGGGACATCGCCAAGGAGGCGCAGCGCGTCCTCGAGCAGGCCGGCAACGTCGTCTGCGTCGGCACCGCCACCGGCCTGCCGCCGCCCGCACTACCGCCGCCCGTGCGGCAGTTCAACTCGCTGCCGAATCGCCGCAAGAAGCACAGGGGCGTCAAGGCGACCGGCAGCTTCCGCGGCGCGAAGGCCGCCAAAGAGGGGACGTCGTCGTCGTCGCCCGACAGACAGACGTCGGTGAAGCGACCGCGCATCGTGACACGGAGTGCGAGCGACGTCGGCCGCGACAAGCACGCCGTCGACGACAAGACCAAGTTCTGGTCGCTCGACAGACTGCGCTCGCGCAAGGGCAAGGCGGACAAGGGACGCAAGGCGCAGAGCGACACCGAGCCGTCGCCGATCCCGTCGATACTCAGCAAGAAGAGTCACAGCGACACCGAGAAGCGACAGCGGAAGAACAGCGACTCGGAGGCGTCGAGCGCCAAGAAGAAGCAGCTGTCGCCGATCATCGAGGCGTCGCCGCGCGAAGACTACTTCGAGCCGGCGGCCGCCGTCGACGAGACCGACGCCGACGTCGTCGTCGCGACGCCCGAGCTGCCGCGACGCAAGCCGAAGACGATGGCGACGCTGCACAGCAGCCAGACGATCGCCAAGCCGGTGTTGACGCGCGGCTTCGCCGTCGACACCATGGTGCGGCGACTGAGTCAGGACCGCGCCGGTCGCGGCCCTCCGCGCGTCGTCAGTCCGCTCGGCATGATCGCGCCCGGCGAGCACAACAAGCACAACAACAACTTGCCGTTTTCCTACACGGAGCCCAACTCCTACGGCCACGACTTCGACGCGCTGCCCGACAAGCCGGCCGAACCGGCGCGTCCTACGCGCGTCGCCAAACTCGGCGCGGCGCCCACGGAGCCGACGCGGCCCACGGCCACGGACGCGCACGCCGACCAAGTGATCTACGCGGAGGTTGTGTGCAACGGTGGGGGCAAACCCGGCGCGGCGATCACCAAGCACACAGTGCACACGAGCGTCGCGCAGAGCAAAGCTGAGGACGGCAAGCGGTCGCCGTTGTCGTCCAGTCAAGGCGTCGTTGAGATGCCCGCGCGCAGCAAAGAGTACGTGACCGAGTATTCGACGCGCATCAGCGACTACAGTGCGGCGGAGGGTCGCGGTCGCGCGGACGGCATGGACGCCCGACGCGGGGTCTACGACGACGAGTCGTACCGCCGGGTGTCGCCGGTGCGACGCAATCTGATCGACGACTTCATCGGCGCCGAGAGCGGCAAGTTTAACGACGACATCATCGAGCCGGTGCTGCGGCCGACGCTGATCAACGGCGCCGACCTGAGCTCGCGACGCGATCGCCTCCAGTCGCGCATCGAGAGTCAGCGCAAGGACCGTCTGATGAGCTCGCGTCTCAACGACAAGTCGTATCGCGGCCGCCGCGACGTCGACGACGCCGTCATCGACAACGTGCGCAAGTACCCGTCGAATCCGCGGCTCGACAGCGACGCGACGCGCCGCGAGTTTCTGCACTCGCAGCTCGACTACGAGAACGGCCTGCTGAACAAGGGGTCGCGCTACGGCGCCGACGCGACGCCGTTCGGCCGGTCGGTCGACCACATCGACAAGTACGTCGCGCCGAAAGGCGACAAGTTCACCGACTCGGGAATCGACATCGCGTACCCGTCCGGCGTCGGCGGCAACAAGGTGATTTTGCAGGAGGTGACGAAAAGCTATCACAACACGTACCACACGAAGGGGACGAAGCTGGTCGACTTGGGCGGCAAGAGCAAGTCGCACTACAACAGTCAACCGACGCTGACCAACATCACGAAGGTGGACGTCAACGGACACATCAAGCCGGGCGCCAGCGACGACGAGGACGTCGACGACGACGACGAGCACTACTTTTACAATCAGCAGGAGAACGTCGACCAGATCAAGGCGAAACGCGCCGCGTTCGGAGGCAAAGCGGACAAGAACGACTGCGTCCCGCCGTCGTCCGTCTTGATTCGCAACTACGACAACGACCGCCACGATTATGGGGGGCGTTCGACGAAGAGGAAAGAGTTCGACGAGAGACGCGACTTGGACGAGGATTACAATCGGCGGTCGTCGTTCGGGATGGGCGACGTCGAGGAGACGCGTCGATTCCTGGTGGAGGAGCGCCGGCGGTGCGGCGAAGAGCGCAAAGGGAGCGAGTACAAGCCGGAAAAGGTGCGGACGGCGACGCTGAAGAAGAAACAGGGACCGATCGAGAAGGTCAAAGCGTACTTTTCGCGGAGTGACGCTAAGAAGAAGAGTGTGGGCGCTAAGAAAGAAGAGGTCGACCCGTTGACGTCGCGCTACTCGGAGTACAGAGGGTCGCGGGTGGATGCGGGCGTCGAGAGGACGCCGTCGATGCCGCCGAAGGCGCCGGTGCGGGCCAAGAACAGCGCGTCGAGTTCGTCTCAGGTAAGCACGCTACTCTGAGATCTTCTCTTACGCGCAATTGCATTACAAAGATTTTCATTTTCCACAGTAAAACAGAGAATTTATGTATCAGAAGAATTGCATCAAGTTCATCGATCACTTTAAATGATATGCCATGCGTCTAGAATATGCGGATTTATTAATTTCTTTTACAATCAACTTCAAGCGATCACGATTGTTTTTCCATTGAGTATAATTTAACTGCCAGCTATAACTGTGCTATCATACCTGTTTGTGTTTGACAAAGTCAAAATATGTAGACAATTAAAGGTGTATGAGTGTATACCTTATAATAGGCGCTTGAAAATTGAAACTCTGCAATACTTGTGAGCGCGTGGGAGTGTTTGCTCTTGAGTCTTGACTCTTCGGTTACAGCCATGGACTACTTGGGTCTTCCAGTTATATTTTACTGTCGGCACCAATGACGACACGAATGTGTGAAAGACATCGATTTAAGTATTTATTTGTCAAATCGCAATTGTGCAAACGAAAGGACAACATTGTTTATTTAACGTCTCGCGCAAAGAATCAAGTTTCTTTAGTTTCAGTACAACGTGTAGGTAATTGGTTAAAAGTAATGATTTGAGTGTAAACCACGTGGCGGTCATAAACATTTACATAACTTGCTTGTCTACGATGACATCAACATTGTAAATGTCTCTCAAAAGTAGCAAGCCACGAATTCGCAAGTTGTGTCCAGATTTAAAATGTCTTGCGATTCAACTCTCAGCCCTGCCAATGCTTTTGCTATGCACATGGATGTCATGCAAAGTGACGATGATTTAGAATCCAGTGCCATGAATTTTTGGCACGCATAAAAATGCGGACTTTATCGCGACGTGGGACATAAAACATGAAAATTTTACAACTTCTCAGAACACCGAAAAACCGAAGGAAAGAGATCCAGCTTTAATTTCATATATAAATATAATAAAGTATAAAAAATGAGTTATGTAACACATAAAATAAATATTATAGTTGATCATTTCATAGCGTTTTGCACGCTTCACGAGAGAATCCAATCACTTTTTTATAAACCTGAAACGTTTTATCCACAAAAAGCCAGGGAACAAAAATGGTGCTGTCCCATAAATATCGAAATAAACACTACAAAATTATCCCGTCAACATATGGGATTCAAAATATGGCGAATTGACCTCTGATACCATACGTCAAAACCAACAAATCGGTAAACTTTTTCACCATTTTCACCATCAATTTTGAGTAAAAACCACTTAGCAATTTGGCAACCAGCTCACGACGTCTGAACTGCCTTAGGACAAACAAAAAAAAACACAAAACTGCCAAAGGTCAGTTTCAAATCGGCAAGAACTTGATACAGAAGAGGACAACCACTTTTTCCGTCTGGCGAATTTGCATTCCGACTCCATTCCGCGTCTACTGATATCTCTCTAGGCGTCTAATATGTCATCGTTCATACATGCACTTTTTGTTCCTGGTCTGAGTGCAGTTCTGCACGGTAATAAACTCACCCAGCTGACGGTCAGACACGGCAGCAGCACGCATGTGCAGTTGTTTAATTTATTGCATCGGTCGGAGAGAACTGCGAGGCGAGAAACCACTTACGATTTCATCATTCGTTTTCTTTCCTTTTCGTGCATTATATACACCTCTGTGTTTCCTCAGTGTTCATCCAGTGGCGGTTAGTCCCGTAAACGCCGTGCGCAATTAGAGTCCAAGATATTATACCAGAGCTGTAAACCTAAGAAAATACATGCTAACAAAGGATCACTTGTTTTATAATGAGGTCTTCATCCATCGTAATTTTTCAGAAACCCAATGATCTCTTTCTTTCTATATATATATAGGTAGTCTTTATTTTATCATAATAATGAATCAGACCCATTTATTGCACTCACTTTTTCAACACCTTAAGGAAGCTACTATATCTTAAGGACCATGTCATGCCCGCGGTTACATCGAGTGCTGAATAAATCAGCCATACATTCTTTCCTGCCTTTTGCACATTTTCAATTTCGTGTGAGACCGCAGGGCCGAAACGCCAAATTACCAAAATGATACAAAATGACGTCAAGGTTGAATCTTAGAGGAAGTTTTAAGGTTGAGGGTTGATGCGCCTATATATAAACTCCACTTTTCATTTATTCCGAGACACCATCCCTGATTGGACTTGAAATCAGGACTTTTATTTGGACTTCTGAGAAAGATCTTTCGGACTTCACAATCCACGAAATCATTGAATTACCGTATAATAATATGACAACGTACACAAACTTCGCTTGCTTGAAAAATATATTAGCATTGGATTTTTTTAATGTGAGAATCAATCTTTAAAAATCTGGATTAAAAACGTATGGCTAGAAATAGTTGACTATGTCTATGTCGGCACTGAACAAGTTTTATATTGAAAATTAGAGCCATTACCGCAAGCAATGTGATAAACTATTGCGATATACATTTCAACGTTACATAGGTACATAACATACCCTGCGCAAACATTCTAAATAATTATAATCACACTCGGTTATCTAAAACGGCGACTCTCTGAAAGCGCTCACGTAAGAATATTATAAATTAGCAATTAAAATGTAAATCCGTAAGTACGCGACAGAAAATTCGCTACACTTTCATGCGCTGCAGTCTGTCGCAATGACGCCGTGCTTTTCGGTCTGCAATTAACCCAGATGTCGCGCGGGTTCCAAAGAGCGGACGATGCTCGGACGACGACGACGACGAATTGATTTCAGATTGAAAAGTTGCCGACTGATTCAGTGTCCAGTCATTTCCGGGCTCGCCGTGTGAAACTGGGACGGGCATAGAGACGCTTCGTTTGGCAGAGAGCGGGCATGATTGGAACTGTTTTGGACGCCATTTATTGTCCAAATGAAATTAATACACATATTTCATGGCTATTAAACAATGTGACGCGAGAAAATCAGTATCGTAACTTAAATTTTGCCTTTTTAGCCTATTTTTAGTAGATATTTAGCCCAATTTAGCCTATATAGATGCCAGGTTTGGACAAAAAATGGCGTCCACGCGATTCATTGACCGCTCTCTGCGAAATAGAGCCTCTCTGGGAAGTGGAAGCTGGGAGCGTGGAGGCGTTGGCAACACTGCAATGGCCGTGCGCATTTTTGCAAATTGTTGGTGATTGAAAAAAATTAGTGTAACGTCTCAATCTTGGTTTGGTTTGTCTGGAAATCTAAAAATGATTTATATATGCTTCATTGGGCTGCACTGATAGCAAACCAGAGAATTTTTAATCGTCTAAAAACAAAATTTTTTCTCGCTTAGTACACTATAGGCACTGGGCAAAAGGGGGAAGTTCATTTCACCTAGGGGTTGGTTTGGTCTGTTCCTTTATGAAATAATTCGTAGCTATACAATTCGTAGCTATAGTTCAGCAAAACATTACTATGCTTGAACCCAAATGTGTAAGCAGTCTTCGACAAATTCTGAACATATGAGGAAATATTGGAACCTTGATAAATTGTAACAAAATTCTTAATTATCAAACTGTCAACCTCAAGCTTTACAGAAAAGTGAAAACACAGAAATTCCGGGACGACCAAGTTAGGTAAGCACCAAATCGTTTTGTCACTGAATTGGATAGATGACCAAACCACCAGTTCCATTGCGAGAGAGAGAGGGAGAGGGAGAGAGAGAGAGAGAGAGAGGGAGAGAGAGAGAGAGAGAGGGAGAGGGAGAGGGAGAGGGAGAGGGAGAGGGAGAGGGAGAGGGAGAGGGAGAGGGAGAGGGAGAGGGAGAGGGAGAGGGAGAGGGAGAGGGAGAGGGAGAGGGAGAGGGAGAGGGAGAGGGAGGGGGAGAGGGAGAGGGAGAGGGAGAGGGAGGGGGAGAGGGAGAGGGAGAGAGAGAGAGGGAGAGGGAGAGGGAGAGGGAGAGGGAGAGGGAGAGGGAGAGGGAGAGAGAGAGAGAGAGAGAGAGAGAGAGAGAGAGAGAGAGAGAGAGAGAGAGAGAGAGAGAGAGAGAGAGAGAGAGAGAGAAAGAGAGAGGCTAGGCAAAGCACATGGTCCCTTCACTAGCACAATTACGAATGTCTTGACAGACGACAAATCCGTGTCTGTCAACACTAAAGTCACGACATTCCTTGACAAACCCGCGCGCGAATCGCGGGTCCTATACTTTGCGACGTCGCCGAAATACATTCATACAACAATACACTTTCAATCTTTCTTTCTCGACCGTCACGACTGCAGCCTAGAGTGCATGATCGCGATCTAAAGTCCGACTGAAAAAGACTAGCCGTTGGCCAGACGAGAGCGAGAGTTACAACGTTTGAATAACGTCTGCATGGCGTTTCACTTTCGTTTGGTCCATCGCTCCGTTGGTACGTGGGCGAACAAATTGATGTCTATACCTTTACGACGCCCTATATGACTCGGAACGTCTCACAGAATAACGATCCTCTTTTACGGTATACGACTGCAATTTACATTTACTAGTTTTTTTTTTGTTCATTGTTTTTTGTATAACATTTTATAGATGTTTATGCTATAAAAGAAGTTATTGCGTTTTAATTGTCTTGATTGGAGGCTTTCGTTTTTATTGATCGTCCAATTAATAATGTAAAAACGTAATATGTATATATGAGGTATTTTGTTGAGTTTGATTTGTGTTTTTTTTTATGGAACATTTGACATTGGTTCGGAAAAGAAAATCATGACGCCAAGAAAAATAAAGAAAACAATCTTTATATATATTACATGCGTTTCTCGGAAAATCGTAACTTTTCAACCGTCGCAATATTTTCACTATATTATCCCATTTTTACTCAAATTTACCGACATTGGAGACATTGGTTCAATTAAATCCAGTAGTCAATTCAAAGTTTTGGTCCAATTCCCTTAAAATAGATCCAAACGAAATCGGTATCCGTATCCTACATATACATGCAGTACATTTATAGGAACACATACTTCGAATGTGGGAAGGATAAATATGACCTCGCCAAATCGTCCCTTGTACGCGCAACTATTAGTGGGTGTTGTTCACTTTATCAATCAAAAGACACAAACTGCGTTGGCGCTTTGCAGACTGGCACAGCCACTCTCAAAACCAGAAAGCAAAACAATCAATTTTACCTCCACAGACAATGCACAAAAAGAATTCAAACGCCGACATATCAAACACAGCCCCATTCTATGCGATATAGACAACATCCCACCAGCAATCCAAAAGACAAAAATCACAAAAACAAACAAAATCCCTTTCCACCAATCGGCCATGCCGTTTGTTAACTCGTCCCGGGCATTGTTATGCAATGCACCAATTAGAATGCTGCATCTTCATCTGGTTGCCTTGACACCAGCTGGTGTGGTCGCAAAGTGTGGCCTCTCCGGGACGCCTTATATGGAGTCGCAGCCTCCGCTCGGCGGACCCCGATCAAGCCAGAAAGGAGTCAGAGAATCGACGCGAGATCTATCTCTGTTCGAGGACTGCGATTGCCAATTGTTTAGTTATCAGGCGGTGACTTTTTTCGACGAAGCTAATTTTTCTAAAGTATGACACCATGGTATACTAATACTGTAGTTTTTCAGAGAAAAGTAATTACTAATTTTACCGGCATATCTTAAGCCATAACTGAACTGTCGGCGGATTTTTTGTCTACATAAATTAATCTCATCCCAATCACGTTACCTAATATTGACTGTGGCTCTCAAATGAGCCCCGCCCGAATCAGAATTCTGTGGGATAGAGATAAGAATGAACGCCGTTTATGTTCACAAGACAATTTAAATACGTTTCTTGATTGTATAACCAAAAATCGGAATACAAATATCTGTATCTGCATATAGGAACGGTAGAAACAGAATGGCATCATCACATTTCAAATGCATGTAGTATCTTAATACACACATACGAGTAGATTTCAAGATCTGAAATAATCAGCGACACTGTCCGAAAATGGGATATTATTATTACAAATGTATGATATTATATTATTACAGTGAACCGATAGGAACAATTATTTGCCACGACAATGACCTACCGCTACATTCGCTTTCCTTAGTTTGCGGTTTGAGATTGCCATGTGGTGCGGGCGGGTCAGTGTCAAAGCCCGCCGCTTAGGAATGGAAAGTGTCGCACACCTGAGCTCTGTGGCTGTAGACGCAGACAATACAATTACAGATCCAAGAAAAGACTGGAAAATGTATTTGGTGACCGATCAAAGTAAAAAAGATGCATAAATGACCACAAAAAGAAACCATGTGTGCTCTGACCTTGAAACTTTGAATGCATGAACGTTTTTTTTGCCAACGGTCCTTTTTTCCTCCGCAAAAGGACCGTCTGGAGCCAACTATTTGTAAACGCAGTTCCTTGGAGGATTATTCAATTCTCAAGTTTATACGTAACACAGATTGTTGTCCATGCTAGTCACGTAAAATCTTCAAATATAAGTTACGCCCCGCAGTTGGATTCCGGCAGTCCAGTCGCCTATTATGACGATGAAGTTATAAATTCATTTTGGAATCACGGCACTATATCTGTTTCTCTCACTCTGCCAATACCAACGCTAAACAAATCTATCTTTATGCTGGTTTTCCAGCAATGTCAGAGACACAATGGCATGGACATTGGATCTGTACCAATCAGCGACTCCGGATGTGCATGAAGTCATGTTCGCGATTCTGACATGGAGTCTCTGATTGGTGGCAGAGCCAATGTTGATGACATCGTTGATGACATCGCGTCACTGACATTGCCGGCTGTAAACCCAGCAATAGTGTATACAAACAAGCATTTGCTCCCCTTGATGAACTATCTGTGTTTGCTACATCTGTGCTACTTTTGTTAAGTGAGTAATCTCACCCACAACTTGATGGTGGTGTGCGTACCACCAAACTCATCATGTTTCACGCGTAGCTTTTGTACCATATGATAAACGATCACGTCGCAAATAAGTTACACATCCGTGCGACTTTGTTCACACAAGACTGCCGCGACGCCGACGCCAAATGAGCGTCGTGGCGTCCGGCAAGTCGACGTCGACGTCGTGCAGACGTGGTGTCGACGTCGAGAAGGTCACTCGACGGCGGACAATGCAACAACCTGCAGCCGCAGTGGGGAATTTGGTCAGGGACGGGACAAAAAGCATTGAACCTTGCGCGCTTCGCTGTGGGGCCATCTGATGGATTAGACTCGCGAGTACATGTGCTTTACACGCGGTCCCATAATGTGAGCGCTCGGGTGGGTGAATTGCCGCATTATAGCTTCATAGATATATCGTATACTAATTTGACTAATTGTCTAATTTGACTTGGAATGAAATTTATACATCATTTTCGGTTTTTGCAAGTTTATATGTAACAGAACCTTTTTAAAATTTGCACACGTCTATATTAAGATTAACCCCCTGATATCCCGTCTATTAACAGAGACAGCTGGCTTTGGATCCCTTTGATTCAAAATTTGCATTTTCCAAGTTTTCTATTGATGGTTCAACCTTCGCGGTTCCATAGGCTGCAATTGCAAACTCCTACAGCAATTTTCTCCTATTTTAGAATCGAATTTCAACTCAATAAGCAGCGTCAAAGACAATACAGAAATATTAGTATTGTATGAGCTATGATGACGAGATTTAAAACACTAATCCGCAAGTGAAATGTCATTAATAACTTTACAGGTAAGTGTATTAATTCGTATCAAGGTAACGCCAAGAAGTTGCCTCTGGAAGGAACAGTTTGAGAGAGTTTAATGCGCGAAGAGAGCAGAATCGATGTTAGTCCTTTTGAATGGCAACGATACGTCTATGATAAAGCCTAAATAGACCGGCGATTTGGAGCCTTGAAGATTGAGACGCCCAAGAATGTTTACCCATAGGTAAACCCAATGTCACCCCAATGCAGTTAGCCGGTTTTAGGCCCTTTAGTTAAATTGAGTTCCGATGGAAATCTTTTTTTATATTTATAACGTCATGTTTCTCAATCGCCTCATAGGAAAATTCATTGCGGATTTCTGGGAAATGTGTATGTGAAATACAGTTTTATGTGGTTTTATTTTGTATTGATTGATCATATTTTTGTGCAGTTTTGTTGGACTGTCACTTGCTTAGGTAGGTACTGTACTGCAGTTAAGAAACCTGAACTGGGATTTTAGTGTCGCTTTAATTCATTTTCACTTAACGGATAAAATTATTCATTGCAGTTTAATATATTATAGTAATGAACACAATAACAATAAATATATAACACGATAATAAACGTACCTTATAGTACAATAATTTAGAATATCAAGTAATTTATAATTGTAATAATAGCAAAGATTCATCAAATGAATGGCCCCACAAATGTATTACATACAGTCATGTCTTGAAAAAAACTATTATCCAAACTTGGGGTTGAATGCTAGTTAAAAGTGTCATTGGTTTCCCGACGTTTCGTAAAATATGCTAGTTATTTCAAGGAACTATCATTGTATGTCATTTTTATGTCATTTTTATGTCATTTTGTAATTAATGCATCAACTAATTTGTGGGTATATATGGCAAGTAGAGTTCAATGAACTAATAAACGAAAAAAACAGACAAGATGACATCTTTTAGCGTGCTGTTAAAAAGACGAACGAAAATTAAGGCAAACACACGAGAGAGATTTACAAAGGTGCATCGTGGATCAAGGGGTAATGTATCGTGCATCAAAACCAGAATCAAAACCAGGACATCTGGATTTTAATTTAACCGCCATGCACTCTGTACTTTTACAAAATATGAAAGTTGGCGTGGCTGGATTTTAACAAACGTCGACAGCCGTGATTCATTCACAGCAATGTCTCTCTCGAGTCTCAAGAGAAACACACCTACCTGCGTACCATTCAACTTTACCATTACATCATTGACCATAAAAAAAACTTATCAGTCATAAAAAAATCGTAAAAAACGAGTAATGGTCTTGATGATACGCAATACCTTCACACCTACCTACAAGAGACCTCTAAATGACTTCTAAAACACCGTGCCCAGAAGCCAAGACATGTCTGAGTCGCAAGACGATTTAAATTGCGTCTTGTACACACCATTTTGACACCGTGTTCACGAACAATGCCCGCGTGTGTTTGTCGTGTGCACTTACATATTCATGGGCTTTGAGACTTGGAAGACGTCGCTTGCCGCGGTCAATTGATAGTCAAATTGTAGCCTCAACAGAGATATAATTGTCGTAGACTGCAGCCTGAGGATGTAATTATGATGAACTGTTGTCGAGAATGTCATGCATTATTTATTAGGGACTTCGTGTAGTCCTGAAAGCGAGATATCGGTAGACGGTTTTAATTAAAGATTGTGTGGAACAAGGTTGTTCGCCATCAATCAACTGGCAATTCATAGTTCGATAACTATAACTTTAAGTAGCCCCGGCGGATATACTTATAACATAGATGAATCACTTCGTAACTAGTCAATATACAAACCAATTTTCACAGTTTTAGTACACAGAGCTTAACGTGTTTCCATTTTTTTTTTTAAATAAATTCATCAGTTTCTGGACTGAATACACCCCTGATTTTCCAAGACGTCTATCTTTTTGGCAAGCTTCTGTGAAAGGCTTTCCGTGTTTTAGTATTGATTGGTCGAGGTTGTATATTTTAGCATGTGATAGAATCTACATTCTACTACTAAATGGAAGGTATACTTCAAAGATACCATGAACTCGATGTAGAGCAACTATCCAATAGGGAAATCGTTCCAACAAAAATATTGGTTCCCAGGCCGATATTTACAACAATTCAGTAATTATCGGCCATAGATGAATGAGGTTATATGTCTTCAACTTAATCAAGTCATAAAATAAGCTATTTTCTGATACTGATTTTTGTTAAAGCTGCAGGTAACCTAATAAACTTTCAAGAAATCTATGTACTTCGTATAGAGATGGAGAGTGTTTTGGCACGTTCCTGCCATCTATTGATGTAAGAAGAGTTTGAAATTCTGTAACCTCTAGCCCCATACCGTGAGCTGGACAATAGCATTGCTGTAAGTATTGAAACTTTCAGACTTTTGGAACATGTAGAACGGCAGGGGCTCTTCATCTCATCTCCTTTTATCATTGGGTGAAATGAAAAGTATATCTATGTATAATTATATTGGATTTTGCTCAGTAAGTACACTGCCAACTTTGAAACAAACTCTCAAATGCTTTCATATTAAGAGAGAAGTAAACGGTTGTCGTTTTGGTCGATTTTCGCATAAATTTCACATTCATAGGGAACGTCTCCTGGCTACAAATTAATTACAAAAAATTTGAAAAAAAAATACACGTGTTGTGAAAGAGCTGCTGAATGGCGGATACTTTTTTTTTCGTCGTTTTTTTTAAACTTTCAGCTGGGGAAATTTTCTAAAAGTGCCATTTTAGGCCATTTTAGGCACTTTTAGAAAATTCCCCCAGCTGCAAGTTAAAAAAAAACGACGAAAAAAAAATAGTATCCGCCTTTCAGCAGCTCTTTAACAACGCGTGTATTTTTTTTCAAATTTTTTGTAAATAATTTGTAGCCAGGAGACGTTCCCTATGAATGTGAAATTTATGCGAAAATTCCGACCAAACCGACAACCGTTTACTTCTCTCTTAAGTTAAGTTGTTAGAACCTAGTTTGTAAAAGAGGATTCACAAAAAAGTGCATTTAGCAGTAAAATTAGCCATGCCTTCGATGAAAACCAAGTGCTAAAATTTATCTTATACAAAGACGCTTTCACTTGAACTCTACTCTGCATACTCTTCCTTGCTAGATATACACAAGAATGCAATTTACATGTAAAACTTTTATACAAAATTCCGAACAAAGATCCGACTTTACTATCGGCGTTATAATATATACCATAACCAGCTGCGCACAAAGAAGATCTATATAATATAAAGTACAGCAGTAATCCCCATATCAAGATATCATAACTTGTCGGCAGATCTTGCAAGCTCAAAAGCAGCACGAGATATGGTAACATCTCGGAAGATCAGATGAGAAACAAGTACAAACACTGTAGCCGGATAAAAATACCACCAAGTCCGTTTCACATTGCTCTGGTGAATCGTTTCATGTGGCCAATCACTTCGTGGCTGGAGGCGCACTAGAGTTTATGTTCTAGATGCTGGGGAGCCTAAAACGATGCTACACTTGTAATTCTTGCTTGCCGCTAAGGAGTAGAGGTTCTCGAAGAAATTCATCGCAGTATTTACTATAAATTTCTTTGTATATAGGTAAAGTTCGCATACACCTCCAAGATTGCGGATATTACAATGCGGAAGACAAAGAATTTAAAGGGTGTCTTCAAAGTTTATTAAAATTGCATGCAGATTCAATTCGAAAGCAGCATTCCCTTTAAAAACTGTAGCCTCATTCAAATAGGTTCATCCTGTTACTGAAGTTCGTTCAGAGCACCAAAAGTCTCTTGAGTTTTCTACCCTGAATAAACACTTCTGAAAAGAAAACGACTACTTGTTCATAAAATGTCCCCAGTCGTTATAAACAAAATAAGGAAAACGATTTTTATCATTTCCATTTTATTGATTGGAACCGTAAATCGGTTTTATCGAACAAACTCGAACTTTTTCGCGAAGGCAGGATATTTTCATATACCTATACCTAAATCGAGTGTCGGAAAGTGGGGGAACGAAACTGACGTCGATTTAGGACCCTTAAAAGCGACCGTCGTAAAGTCCACATCTTAGCATAACCGTGAAACCTCGGTAAATTGGTAATAAACACGCCGGTAATTGGGGCACAATACGTTTATTGGCGGGACACTTGAATAGGAGGACGCGAGTTGATGTGTTTAATTTGTGCTGGCTTTAAGGTGCAGGTTGATAACATGATAATGTACACGTGTGGATTGTGCCAGCACATGCGAGAAGGGCATGAAGGTTTTATTGACTTTATTGCCATGGAGGTATACGGAATTTTGATTTTGAACATAAAGTTTAGACAAGTGTTAAAAAAAAGACACTGTATTAGAGCCTTGATCCTGTTGTTGCTAAGATGTGGACTTTACGACGGTCGCTTTTAAGGGTCCTAAATCGACGTCAGTTTCGTTCCCCCACTTTCCGACACTCGATTTAGGTATAGGTATATGAAACCTTTCTTTGTTGATCGAGTTCAAGCCCGGAATTCTTTGATGCATTTTATGACGTTGATGATCACATAAATGTTGACCATGAAAATGGAGCTTAGTTGCATTAAAGTTTCTTTACTGAACGGGAAGAGAACGAAAGTTTTCAAACTCGATTCAACACGTTGTCGGAGACAGCAAAATATTCGACGAATTATTTCAAGAAAAACGTAATGAACCTAGCACGTATGAGAATTCAGATGTTATAAATCCATAACACGTTCAAAATTTCACCTATTATCTCATAAAACCAAATGTTCTCGAAAAAAAAATAATGAGTCAATTTCTTGGCGTTTCCCAAATTTGGTTCGATCGCTTAACTTCATTTTTGTTATATCGAGCCATTTGCGTAACTACATTCCTCACACATGCACATGTACTTGCAAACTGCATTGTACATGTACTTGTAATTCGATACAACAGATTGTCGGAGACAGCAAAATTTGACGAATTATTTCAAGAAAAACGTAATAAACCTTGCACGTACGAGAACTCAGATGATATAAATCCATAACACGTTCAAAATTTCACCTATTATCTGTGCTATTATATCTCATAAAGCCAAATGTTCTCGAAAAAATAATGAGTCAATTTCTCAGCGTTTCCCAAATTTGGTTCGATCGCTAAACTTCATTTTTGTTATATCGAGCCATTTGCGGAACCACATTCCTCACACATGCACATGTACTTGCAAACCTCGGGGCAAGATTACAAATATCATTATATGAGGCAACCATCCTGTAATCCCGGCCCCGCATGACCAAAATGATAAACTAGCTCCACACGTTTTACTTTCAACTATATATTATATCGATTCGCACGACTTAATATCCGAACATACAGCAACAACATTTTAAAAAAAGTCACCAAAAATCTCACCCCCCAATAACAAAGGACGGTAACGTCCAGCCCAGAAATCATCCTACATCTACTGACGTTACCTGAAATTTTCCGACTTCAACGTCCTTTCCACAAGGCTTCAACGACAATTGAAAATACAGGTGCCGAGATTTCCTCAACATAGCAAGGTGTATTATTTGTACCACGACAAACAACTGCATTGAGCTGGCTAAAAACAGGTTGATCTGTTGGCAGAAAAACAAGGCATGCCTTATTTGGAATTCGGAGAGTCGAACTGGGTCATTGAGCGCTGAAGGCAGCTATAGAGTGGAGATAGTGAAAGTCTATTACCACCGCTAGAGTACACCTATAGGTATACCTACCTGTCTGGTCGCTATATGTCTATGGTTCGTGAAATGTTGATAACGTCAAAACTGAGAGGTGTTTTGGCTTTTTTTGTTTGTTCGATCATGCAGAACGGGATTGTCGAGAGCTGTACATTGGAAGGAACCCCCTGGATTTTTGACCCGGGCGTTTTTGGTATTGTAAAGAAGGTGATTTAGGTTAGGGACGAAGAAAATTTGAACGTGATGGTTTTCGATGTTTTTTTTTTGGTTATGTGAAAGAGAGTCCAGTTTTGTTGCATTGTATGACTGCACACTTTTTGATGTAGTATTTTTATGAAACCATTAACCATTAAAGATGATTACCATTTACCAAGAAGATGAAACGATCATGCTATGGTTTAAGTACGTCCCATTGAGATTTGATAATAAAACTGTTTTATTTTATAACAAATTTGACAATGTTATTATAATATCATGACTATGTATAGTCATTTTCCATTAAATTTCTCAGGAACTAATAAATATGCTAAAAATCCCTTTCTTATAGTACCTATACCTAAGTCCCAAATAAAATAGCTCGATGCACTGTAGTCAAAATGGTAACATGACAAAAAACGAAATTTAGATGACGACCTATAATCGGTTATTTTTGTGAACTTTTTGCACAAAAATCAAGTGATTTGTTCGTGGAATTTTCAAGAATACACCATAGCGAGCTTCTTTCGGGGCAGCTTTTCTTTTTTGGAGCATCAATGTAGGCACAGAAAATTACATGTGAATTTATCTGTCAAGTTATGGTTCGGTGTCCATTGGCCACAAGGATAATCTACCGCGTATAATTTGAAAAGTGGTAAGTAGCATTCTTCTGTCTCGCCGCTGCGGCGACTGAAGGTTTTGACGTGTCTCTCTGTGCGGGTAATTATCTCGACCCTGGCCCCCATTTGCCTAAATAGTTTTGAATCTGAATTAGATGTACCCAGAAAACTACTTGCCCTCAGCTTGCATCTATTAGGTTATGACGTTAAATTATAAAACTATTTTACTGCATACGCAGAACAAAATCGTTGTATTCTCAAAATTTCACCAATTATGTGTCAATCAACTAATTGGCACACGATTTCGATGCCCAATGTCTTGCTGTATCGCGTTTTACGAGTGTTATTGAAAAATTACTTTTATCATAAATAATACTGAAACAAGGATAACGTAATTGTTTTGTTTATAAACTTGGTTTTAAATTCCTATGTACAGAGCCAACCTTCACAAATTTGCCAAAAGAATTGTAAGAAGATTGCCGAATGTACTTTACTATTCTATACCCATGGGGCCCAAATTTTTAGCGAAAATCACTCTAAATGCGTCATGACACAAGGTGAAACGTCAAGCATACCTATCTACAAACAGAGATTATTAATCCAGCATAAAAATTTACACAGACAACAATTCACAGTTGATTTAAATCGCATTCTAATAAATTTCATTTCAAATTTCACACAAGATGAGATGAGATCTCCAAATTACGCCAATAATCTACGAAAGAGTTGCAAAGGGTTTCAGAGTCTGACCTCAGGCAATCGAAGATGGGTAAATTTGATAACGATTAGCCAAAAGGGTCGCATTTGACCATGAGAATTCACCTGAGGCTGGGCTTAAAACGAGTGTTAGGGGCTCACTGATCGATTGGTGGCATCTTCGAGTAGTTTTACAACGTTTGCAAGGGTTCCTATGTCATATTATATTCAGGACATTATGATCATTTATCTCCAAATTGCCAATTTTCTAATCCATGCAAGAGTTAACCATAATAATAAAAATGCCAATTATTATGAATTTATTCACTACAAGGACCATCAATATTACCACAAAATAGCAATTGACATGTCATGTCAATCTGCTAATTAAGGTATTTGGTATTGCTTTTCTACACTTTAGTACACATCACCAACATGTCACCTTCAAGATTTTACTCAAGGCAATTGTATTTTCTCAAAATCAAGTGATGTATAGGTACATGTTGCTGGTAACAAACGTATTGTTAAATATCTTGTCAAATTGTTTCATCCTCCATAAACAATGTCTAATTTATGACAGCATACAGATAAAAACTCTTCGAAAATGCCAAAAGTCTATTCAATAATCTCATGCATTTAGTCGGTACATATTTTTGGTTATAACGGCAATGATGCATATAAAGCCCTTGCATGATTCTTGTTTGTTAATGCAAGTGCAATTTAATAACACATAAGTTGGTCACTTTAATTCGTGACATGTTTTAGAAATCCTGTTCATCGTCATCAAACATTCTAGTTAAGCAACAACGTGACATGGTTCACGTGTTGGATGGGTGACCGCAAAAAAGAAAATAACGCATGGAGTTTATTAGGTTTGTAAACTCAATGGTAGATACCTAAGACAGTGCGGACAAAACCAGAGCACAAGAATACAGAAAGTGAAGACAATGCACACTCTGTGGTACGAAGTCCGACGCAGCTGCGAAAAGAGATGGGTTGGCCCAATTTGACCTCGACCTTCCCGACCTCTAAAACAGGGCGGTGTTGGCGAGCACGAAGCATTCGTGAGGACCTACAGTCGTTTTCGACCGGCGATTCACTGACGCGCAATGCCAATTGTTTAGGTTAGGCTAGATCGGAATAATTGAGTTCATTCAAAAGTTCACTTTATTGCGAATGTCAAATTTTAAAACAATCATCATGTTGCAGAGAAAGCAAGATATTCTGCTGCTTGAATTTGTAAGAGAAAGGGGTCTCCCTTTTTCAGTTCCGACAATCAGATTTTTATTTGAGTATACGATTTAAAAAAAAAGTGCAATGACATTGTCGAAAATACTAATAGTCTAAGAAAATGCATTGATTCGGATACCACCTTAATCTGAGGCACTGACAAACGTGACAACCGAAAACCAAAAACAGCGCCCAATTTCAAAATCTCATCCGTCTTATTTCAGATAACGTTTCCTAAAAACAAAGCAAACGAAAGAGTCAGCAAACAAGAATCCAAGCACAACTCACAGCCGGAAGATTCACCTCCGTATAAACTTGATTGAAGGGAATAGTTCGTGATCGCTGCCTCCCAGGTTTAATAACTAGTTCGTCACGTGGTTGCGTTCTCAGCGTCGAGGCGGCGGTGGATGCCAGACAAACGCGCATGCGCATTGGTTTCGCTTTTGTTTGGCGCGGTTTTAATTGGAAATGTGTCCGATCGAGATTGCTGATTACTCGATACCGACTTAATCAATCATTTTTATGTTCAAGATCATGTAGGAATTATAGCCGTGAGAAAATTCCAGGTTTCCATGGGCACGGGAAAGATATAAAATCATAACTTTTATAGCTTCGGATGATCATTGTTCTATTATTTTCTTGGTGCTTTTGTATCAGAGCACTGAGCAGCTTTCAAGATATTTTGGCTATAGGATGATGAACCACGTTATAAGATTTAGGATTTGATAAAAGCACAGTTTCAAACGACAAGAAAACGCATCGGTTTTCGGTCAGAACACAGCTGTTGCTAAGATTGGTTAGCTATAAGATGCCTTGATCCTTCGAAACAAAAGCGCGAGCTAGTCTTCTTTGTTAGGTCAAGTATAATAATATGTTACCTGTACTTGTTTGAAATTCCGGAATTTCGTTTGCATTGGATTTAAGAGCAGAAAGAAGTTACTTTTTTGCACAATTGAATGCGACAGGGCTAGGTCGCTAGCTTTGAGACTAGTTTATTTATCGATTCGTTTCTGGAATACACATTTGTTGCCTAACTCAATTGAATATAATGCTGCCACATATCAACATCCCATGTGGTCTAGTGGCTAGGATAGCTGGCTTTCACCCAGCAGGCCCGGGTTCGATTCCCGGCATGGGAAGAACTTTTTTACCATCTTTATTCATGCGTGCACGATACAGCGCCAGTAATTTTCAAATTGATAAGCGCAAAGAAAATTACCAAGCTGAAACAGAGGAAATCTGACGCCCCCGTATTATCTGCTTCATATATTTAGATAAATTCCGTTAGTTTCTTCTGTTTCGATCCATTGTCATCAGACGAAAACACCTATGCACTAATTATTTTAAAATTTGCGAACCCAATTATATAAAATGTACTTATCGCAGCTAAACGCAAAAACTATACACAGAAAATAATTGATGACATCATGTGATTTTCGAATCAATTTCACATTAATCAAATTCCACGCACGACGGCAACTAAACTCTCGTTTTGCTCAATGCCAAAAAGCGGAAACGTCGAAAGTATTTTCCCACGTGCGTATACACACATCTCGCACCTGATACACCTCCAATCAAAACACTTCCTTACGCGCTCGACAGTAATGGCGTGGGTACACCACCGAACCTTTTTTCCACTTTTTGCCCACAAATTTTCGCCCATCAATCATCTGTTTCTGCTCACTAGCCGGACAGTGGCGAGCGGTGTCGCGATTTGTACAGTGTAGTTTATAAAGGGGCCTATACCACTTTGCTTTTTCGAGGTCATGTGTTGTGATGAATATCAACGCGACTTTGCGTTTACAGGTGATTTTCTTTTTTACTGTTGGTCCGAACTATCGTGCATTCATCATGAAAGTGCAACCATCATGAAAATGGTTTTTATACATTAGACGAATTTTACAACTTTAGAAAATAATGTATTGATTGTATCCTGGTTTTTATTTTATTATGTGAATGACTGTCAAAACAACTGTAATGTTATTCTTTGACAATAAATCTATTACTATTACTATTACTATTACTATTGTCTCACTGTCGCGAAGTCTCTGCTTTGACGCTTTTTAATCCTTATTTCAGTGAACGTCATGACGCAAAGAAACCTAATTTACTTTCCATTTGATAGATGTTTTCCCAAGTTGGCATATATAAACCCCTGTTGCGTTGTTAGTAATGATACAAAAAATACTTTAACAAAAGAATTAATGAAAAGCACAGAGCAGTGACTGACAGTAGTTCCAAAACCTTCTTGAAGATACCAAATGTATCTATGGCAATTCGGATTATGTGTAAAATAGGGAGGAAGGGGACATGCAGGAAAGCTTTTAAAGATCTTAATATCCTGACATTACCAAGTGCTTTCATTTTGGAAGTAATATTATTTGTTTATGACAATCCTACATTATTACCGAAAAAATGTAATGTAATCTAGGAGCATTGTACTACAATAGGTTGCCCTTGCGACTAAAGAAATCACATGCAAGCAGAGATTAACGCAAGCAGAGATAAGCAGAGATAAGCAGAGATAAGCAGCACGATAAGCAGAGATATGACGTTAAGAACTTTTTAATTTCACATTGTTTTTATAGCACTGACGAATTTTTAAAGTTTAAAGAATGCAGTGAGTGTATATGTGAGGAATGTAGGTATTAAAACCTGACTAGTCTGGTGGCTTTTATCAAAAGACAATTTGTAACGCTTGTGATGACAATTATATTGTAATTACGCAAAGGGCATGCACCTAGGTGCAATAAAATGTATTGAAAATAAATAAATAAATCTCGAAAAGTCACAATCTAGCTATAGCTTAGAGATCTGCCTGTAGAGGGTATGTCGAAAATCGTGCACTCAACTCAAATTTGACTGACTGTAAATATAAATTATAAAGTCCCAACGGGTGGAACCCTTATCTCTCTAGGGTGAAGGTTGGAGGGGGGGGGGGGGGGTCCAAAATCTTACACATTCAGTAGAATTATTGTTAACGTTCCCCACGGCCTTCATAACAGGATAATGACCACAAGAGCCAATGTGTAACAGATCCAGTTAGAAGGCTGTGCAATGTTGAACTCAAATTAATCCCATTGCCTGCTTGTGAATCTCGCATGATTAGCCTGTCATGCACGCCACTGGCCGGGTGGTGCGTTTCTCGAGCTGTCCGCTCTTCGCTGGCAGAGCGGCGAAGTGCTACACAACCAGCGGTAATGACAGTCATCAACACCGCCATTGCCCATCTGAAGAGCTTTCAGAACGAGCCTCCAGGCTGGATTGCCTCACTTGCTACTCGTTGCTACTTGCCATTTTCATTATGTGGCTTTTGGGATCGCAGCACCCACCGTCTTCACTTTATTACTAGATGATGAGCGAGTGGGGGAAATCCTAGGTCTACGAATGACGGCAAATATTTTGTTTATTGACGAACTGTCAGAGAGAGCCCGAAGCAAAATAGCTTGTGCCGTAGACAATTTAAAAGGCTTTCAAATAATGTAGGAATCAATTTTGTGTGTTGATTAGCATGGCTGAAAATTTAGAAAAACATTTGAAACTTTTTAAAAATAATTGTTGCCAGTTATTCAGAATTATCAGCAAATCTAATCATAAAACAAAAATGACTCGTACTTTATTTGAAAGCTATTTGATTAGTTGCCTAGGGCACTAGCTAATTTGTTTTGAGCTGCCACATATAGCTTGTATTTGTAAACAAATATTCAAACGCGAAGGGGTTTTTGGTTTTGGTTTTGGCATCTTCCAAATAATGAGTCAAGCGCAGTGTAAGTGGTGAAAAAAAAATTGGCTGAGAAATCTATCGCAATGTCAATCTATTAAAAAGTCAATGCACAATTTAAAACTTTGAAGATTGTCATCATCAACGAACAGAAGGTGATAATATCAAGCAAGTGACCTTTAATTCGTTGATCAATCAAGGTAATCACTCGACTTCTGCAGCTGACTTCCAATTTGTAAATGTCTTAATTGGGCCGATATTTTAAATGGAGGGATTAAATTACCTTAGGTAGGTACCTATATACCAAGAATCACTCTGCATGCATGGGTGCACAGAGACACGAACCAGTTTCTTACAAATCACTCATGGACCAGGATATTGTATCATATCTATCAGTCAAATTCCATCAGATAATAATAACAATAAACCTGACTGGACAGATTTTTTTTATCTCCGCAACATTTCGACAAGTAATGCATGCACCTAGGTCGTTGAAACAGAATTCCGTTACTTTTGCACGGTTCACCAGGTTTTACACGCATTGTTATTAGAATTGGGTTGGCATCGTCCATATGAAATTGTTAATAATCAGTCCAGTGTCCGAGAGCATAAACTCCATTTCATGTTAAGAAGAGTGGATTAGCATCTTCCTCGAGGACCAATCTGTTGCTAGACACGAGCTAAGAGTTTCAAAACTGCTCATAGAGCTCACGTAATGGCTTGTGAGTTTTGAAACTCTTAGCTTGCGTCTCGCAGCAGGTCCTCGAGAAAGATGACAATTCACTCTCCTTGAACTAAACGGGTTTGGTTTTGGTCGATTTTTGCATAGATTTAATATTAAAAAGAACCTTCTCTTGGCTTTAATGTACAGTTTGAAAAAAATACACGTGTTGTTCAAGAGTTGCTGGATGGTTGATACTATATCTGAACCAACTGCGGTGGGAATTTTCAAAAAGTTCCTCAAAATGAAGAAAATTGCACTTTTTGAAAATTCGCTCAGCTGTAAGTTTTCAATATACAAAAAAATATATAGAACCAGACCAGCCATCCAACAACTCGTTAACAACTTAACAAGGTGTGTGTTTTCAAAATTTGTAGCCAGGAGAAGATAATATACTTCTTAATGTTAAATCTACGTGAAAATCGGCCAAACCGACAACCGTTCGGTTCTCTCTTAACGTGAAATGGAGTGTAGAACGCTGCAAACATTTTGTTTTTGTTTTTGACAGGTAGAAGGCGGTGCCAGATAGCGATCGCGCCGGTCATGTGAGAGATGATTGTGAATGTGAATCAAGAATGGATCAAGTAGATTGGAGACAGAGAAACGGTCGTTGTCGACTCTAAAGATGTCTGAATCTATAGTGATTCTTACCTACTATTCTACATCCATCCAATACGACTTGAATGTACCTATTATCTTCGCCAAGATTAGCATCACAAAGGAGCGGACATTACACGCGGAAACATTTCAATAATGATCGACTGTTATGCAGCGAAAATTCACAACAACGATACCAAAAATCGTGTTTTTCAACAATGAAAATAATAGTTTAGCACCTTTTTGCAAAAAATATCCCATCTTGTAAATTAAGAGCATCAGGCCAATGTGATGTTCAGTGGGAATTAAGTCATAGTTATGTTACAACCGGAAAAAAAGTTACAAGCGAAATATTCAATTGCGTGCCCCACACTCACAGACAAAGAAAAAACTGTTTCCTATGAAAATGAAAGTTTCTTGTAAATTTCTTGTAAATTTTTCTGTAAATTTCTTGTAAATGAAGCTCGAACCAAAGCGGAGAAAGATTTCTAAAACGGTGTAAAAAAACAGGGTAGTTTTCTTTATCATCATTTTGACAATCATCGTTTTGGATATCAAAATATAATTCTCCTGCAATAAAGCTAATATGAAAGTGGACCTTATGAGAGTTCGAAGAGCGATGCAAACGTCGATTTAGCCGCCTTTCCACCACCGATGTGAATGCAAAGATAAGGTATCTGAGTGGCCAACATTTCGCTCGCCGCGTCAGGTTTCTTTCTGCACCGAGGGGTCAATGTTACGCCGACCTCCCGCCTTCGCCGTCGTCGTGATGACTGCCACCTCTGCGGGCAAAGTAGGACTGCGTTAATGAGTCACATCGCCATTCGACGAGCGTGACTGGAGGGGGTGGACAGTTTTGACTCGGATAACTCGTAACTCGTCATGTGTACCCGTTAGTGTTTGAAACGCGGTAGTCAACTTTGACCTGAAAGTTGAGAAGTTGTGAGCATTTTTCCTAGTCTCAATGTCAAGGGAAACGCCTGTAAAGAAATCGCCATAGCGACGTGTGTTTTTTTTCTATTCGGGTCATTTCTCAACAATGTTCGAATATATTTTGCTCTCAAATTTGGCTGTCACTACTTTGTTTCATGAGGTGCACGAAAATTTGATCAACTATGGTGGTTCCAGCCTCGGCAGAAAAGCGGAGAGGAAACTTTGTTTAACAGTCCACCTCCAGTCACTACGCTAACCGTATAACCCCAATTGAATTATCTGAAAGCCAACGGAAACTTACATTACCAGTTCGTATATGGTAACGGATTAATGCCACGGTTCAGTTATACCTCCATATCAAATATAAAACGCAATGTCGCAATAACATCTTTCAATTACAGACACCGCCCCCGAAAATGACATAAAATTGTGGCCTATAACGCTGATAGTTCGCATAGTTTACAATCAGCACTAAATACTGTAATGTGAACATTTATCACCCAGATCATCTACCACATAAGTATAGGTATAGGAAAACCATTCCACGAACATTTTCCTTTTTCGCACTAAAATTTAAAGGAAATCTTGTTGATTCCTTTCGCGAGTTGATAAAAGGACAAACCATAAATGGAATTCTTTACAAAAAATGAAAAATCTGCCAATTTCTATGAAGAGATAAAAGTAGGTACAGAGTGCAAAGTACAACATCCTGATGGCAGTCTCTATCTGAAATGCGCATGGAAAGAAACTGAAGAATTTGCATCTAAATACAGCGTGAAATCACTTTTACTGCACATTTCACAAGTATTTTCTATAACCAACGAAAGGTCTGGGCCACCTTGATCTTATGTGAAATTTGCACCAAGGAAGATTTTGGTCCCAATCAAGATGGCGACCAATTTGGCACGTTTTGGTATACAGGCAGGTATGGGCGGTGGGGTATATCTAGCCTTATATACGTAAAGTATAAAAGCTTCCTTGCAGTCAATGGCTCTTCCCTATTTTACCAATTCACAAGGGGTGTACAAACATAATATGTCCAGCTCAAAACGCATAGATGCAGGACCTAATAGGTGACGTCTTCTTAGACGTCACTCGTTCGCGCCGGTCAACGTAGGTGCAAAACCTCTAGTTAGTTGACGTCTTCTTACATCACGCATTCGCGCCGGTCAACGTAGGTGCAAAACCTCTAGTTAGTTGACGTCTTCTTACATCACGCATTCGCGCCGGTCAACGTAGGTGCAAAACCTCTAGTTAGTAGACGTCTTCTTACAACACGCATTCGCGCTGGCCAACGAAGGTGCAAAACCTCTAGTTCGAGACGTCTTCTTACATCACGCATTCGCGCCGGTCAACGTAGGTGCAAAACCTCTAGTTAGTAGACGTCTTCTTACATCACGCATTCGCGCTGGCCAACGAAGGTGCAAAACCTCTAGTTAGTAGACGTCTTCTTACGTCACCCGTTCGCGGTGACTGCATCGGGTACGACTGGTACAGGTCTGGGATGACTGACCCCTGATGGCGATGAGCTAACCGCTCGATAGGAGGCGATCGCTTCTGCCCACATGGCCCACTAATGTTCACGTAACGCGGTGCATTGATTGGTGAAAGTCATCCTCTCGAGATGCTGTCAGACTTTCTTGTCGACGCTATGGGTGAATAGCCTTGCCTTGTTTGTTGAATCATCTGTTCGGATTCGCTCATGCAGTGTGTATTTGTTATGTGTGAATGGGATGGGTCAAATTTTTGTTTTTTATGCGCGTGGAATTTTGAATGGGTGGTTGAAAATCGGACAATTATAGTGGTTAATGAGGATTACAACAGGCAACGGGTTACGAAGCGGTTTTGCGTGCGTTGGGCGGTATAAGTGTAAGGTTAAGCAACACCAAGGCAGGCTTAGATTTTGGGTGGGTGACCGCTAGAAACTTGTGTCATTTGAGGCACTCTTTCATAACTTTCCGTTAGGTTCCAGTGGCTGGTCTATGGCGCAGTTTAAAAAAGCTCACAAGAGATCGAATTCATTTTAATTTTGAATCTAATTAGTGTAAATCAAGTTTGTTTAATGCATTTCACCGCAAGAAAAATAGTGAATTTGCATTTAACAAGAACCATTGATGCTTTACATAATGAGTGTGACTGCTTCGAGACTGCTCAAGATCCTTATGGGGTTTTCCCTCAAAATATCTCATAGCACTTATGGGTTTTCAGTAATTCCGCTCACCTTAGCCTGAAATGTATAGCGTAGTCGTATATATGTACTAATTCTTAACTCCTTCAATTCTAATTTCAAGCAGAAGATCTGTAATTTATTCAATTACGGCAATGTTGAAAGAGCACACAATTCACCGAAGAGGTCATTCAAATCCAGAATTGCGCCAACATTAAATGAGTAATTAAATTAATTCTTGTGCAATCGAGACCGCATTATTTTCCACAATGAAACCGAACACCATCTTCATCGAAGCACTCACGGCCGCCAACAGCCTGTTGCACAACAATCACCCAATCTAATTACACCTCATTGCAATCACGTGATCATGCTAATTAGCGTTACGAATCATTGTATCTATATCTTTCTTTATATATAGCAGGCTATCATTAACAGAACAATTGCCCGACTGGATGTATACTTTGTCAATGATTCAATTTTCACTCGGTTGTACACAAATCAGAATGCAATGATTGTAAATTATCACTAGTAAATCGCGATACGGTAATTGAAAACGGGGAAAAACTATCTTTGAATCAATGTCAAATTGCGATCGGGTACTTAGGTACCTACGGCCTTTCCAACTTGTGCTGGCACTACATTAAATATCTCAATGCACCGATAGATCATTATCGTGAGTCGTTCGAGCGACGTAATTGTTTCATGATCATGATCTAAACAGAATGACTGCATTGTTATTATATTGGCATGACGGCAGTGGAATTTGTTTATATTTGACTTCGGGAACAAACTCAATTTGTTATTGTTTTACGTATCATTGCTAGACATTTGTTTACTATCTTTCTTTATAAACAGTTAGTCAAAGTTATACTGACATACAACTCAAAAGTATGATTACTATCTCACGTGGACCAACTAATTGCAGCATAACAAAAATTCGACAGCTAAATCCTGTTTACGTTGAAATTTAACAATGATTTACCTTTTCCGAATTATCGTCATAGAGCACGAAATTAAACGTAGAGGAATTTAGGAAAGCATATTTCGTTTTAATATAGTAAATAGATTCGTGACCAAATTAAAAACACGAGTGGCCGCACCTTTTTAATGTGAAAATATCGCGTCAAACGCCTCAGCTTGCCCGAGTGTTTTTTCTTCATTCACGACAGGTTGCAATCACCAGAAATGAATACTTGATTCGTACCAGTCAAAAAGCATTCATTTGTTCGCTGGATCTTCATATTTCTCGAGTAGTTAGCTATCCATCTCCAGAGCATTTTTTGCTAGGATTCTAAAAGTCATGGCCTTCATAAACGGTATCGATTTTAACGAAACCAAATTACAAAAAATTAGTACCATTCATGGGCAACATGATTGTCGATAACTCGGCAAAATCAGCAAATTAAATTGAATTACATTTGAAATAAGTATAGTGGGTGCGACTTGGTTATCCAAGTGGCCATAACACTGTCATCATTACTTAGTTTAATCACGCATGCATTCTGTACAACAAAGCTGAAGGTAAACCTTGAAGGCATGAAATGCTCTGAAATTTGTGGGTTAATAAATGGCAACGGCATGAGCTTATAATATGCAGAATGATATTATGTGTTTACTATTACTTACCAAGGCATTAAAATTTTGATATAGGTACCTAACTACTAAAAAAAGGTTTGTTTTGGAACAGATATGGATATCTAGAGTAGGTATGGTTTCTAGAGTACTTATATAAGTTATAACTAGGGTGCATAACTATAACCTTCTACATTTACATGAAGGGTAAACCTACCCCAGCTAGTGTTAGCCCACTAAGCTAAACAATTTCAAAACAGCCCTTTCAAGATTACAGCAGCAATGGTCTGCAATTCATGCAACCTCCCAAAACTTCCATAAACGAAGTACAATATAACGAAGCGTTTAAATCATTTCGCCAAGCACCCGTGCGCCAACATTCACAAGAATTCAGCCTCCCGCATTCCAATTGCCACAATTTAAGCGCCAGCATGCACTAAAGCAACAACGAAATTAATACCTTTCGCCACAGCTATAACCTTGCCGCGCGAATATAGAACAAAAGATCGGCCGAGACATGCAGCCAGCCAGCACTCAATATACATTTGCATGGACTGGCTAAATCGATTCCGTTACATCGATTTAATGATATCGCATACAATGGCAAATCAATGCGAGCGATGGTCGGCCGTTAGCGGTATATAGGTAGCTAAAAACTGGTCGTACTTGAATCTCTGGATCCCATGAGAGACTGACTGTGGCACATGTTTGGTCGGCACATGGAATTGCACTTCTCATCGACGATATGGGCACCTACTGACCACGTACCTGCATTTTATTTTCAACCACGTACGACGATGATATATATATATATATATATATATATATATATATATATATATATATATATATATATATATATATATATATATATATATATATATATATATATATATATATATATATATATATATATATATATATATATATATATATATAATATACACCTGCCTATTTTATATTGGCGCACGACTGCTATTATAAGACGTGCCTTCGTTTAATGGTCTCGCCAAAACGGTTATTAAACGTCTCGCGCATAATATGAGCGTATGAATGTGATTGTTATGGGTTTCCAATGAAAGAGATAGGTACCTATTTTAAAAATTATTGATTTTTAAACATCAAAACATCATTGCAGGCATACACTCAAACTGCTTATAAACTGTTTTATTTTTTACGAACACCGATTGTTCATTGCAATTGCTGAACAAGAATTATCTTAGTGGTATAGGCTTAGAGTAAGTAACCCCATTACTTAATCTAAGGTATAGGTGTGCTAAAATGCATGAGGACACATGGGAGCCCACTTTTGTGAATAAGAACTTATCGTTAGAATTTGGATTAGTAGATACCGGTGGACAATCTAAATGGTTAGATACGGCACAGTGCGGGATGGACCAAAATGATGGTCACAAAAAGCTCACCGTTTTCGATGCCCGTGACCGCGAAAGCAAGTGTTGTGACTTGTGTCAAGGCACGGCAGCCATCGACAGCACACATTGAATTTCTATCCGCGCACACAACCTGGGCCTTCTTCATGAAAATCGTATCATGACGCGAATGTTGCTAGGAGGCTGAGGTAAAATGTCAGAGTCAAAAAATAACTGGGTTGAATTTCGAGTCAAAGTCACATGGAGCAAATCGAGCAAATCTAAACAAATCCATTCAGAGGGCGCTGGCAAGGTTTCTTTTCATGAAATTGAATAATCATGTCTCCAAAATGTCCAAATGGCAAAACAATGTAAAATAATTCGAAGTAAAGTATCATTTGACTCTTTACGCTTTGAAAATAGTAAAATGGTAAATAATGGTAATGATAAATACCATTTGTAATGGTAATGAAAAAAACGTAATCATTTGACTTTTTGGTATAGGTACTCTGATATGAGATCCCCAGAAAGTGGCAAACTCAAATTACTTTTAGTATGTATTAGATATGTAACTAGATATTCAGTTAGCTAGTACTTATTCTGGATACCTATACTTATTTCCATTTCCACTGCAATAAGATGATGAATAACAAAACTAGGCAGGTAACTAATAAAATTGGAAAAACTGTATCAAGCTGGAAAAATCTTAGATGTACGGTCTGCGCCCAGCTAGCCACACAGCTGTGCACGCCTATGATCGAAGTTTCCCACCAGTATCCCAGCACCCAAGTAGCACAAAAACCGTTATCACGAACGTTCGGTGGCCGTCGAAAAGCTAACGGGGGATAACTTGCGTTCAACGTTCGGGTAGAACCAAATCGAAAATTAGTCGAATGTGAACGTTGAACGCAAGTTATCCCCCGTTGGCTTTTCGACGTCCACCGAACTTTCGAAATAAGGTTCGCTGAACGTTTTTGTGCTACTTGGGATCATCGAATCCCATCATTGCCTCTACGCCTCTCTATGCATACAAACTTTTGGTCATTATTGGAACATTTGGCCAGCCTGAAAATTTTAACTAGGTACATCTTTTAAAATTCTCTTGCTGCTTTGAAGATTTTTCGTCTTCTGACCTTGCCGAGCTCCCAGACAATTCTTTTCCAACAAAAACGTACAGCGTTTGCCTAATGTCCGCTTCTCGCGGTTCGTTGCAGATGGAGAGCAGTCGCAGCAGCAGCCGACGCGAGCGACTTGCCACCCCCAGCCCGAGCCCGTCGCGGCCCAACACGCAGAACAGCGGCAACGCGTCGGGCAGCTGGTTCAAGTCGCTCGACCGGCTGACCAGCCGGAAGAACAAGCCGAAGCCCAAGGTAGGTGACACGTCCGTGCGAGACCTCTGCAGAGGTCTATACACTTATCCTTGATTGCACCCATTTCATATGGCCCAAAAGACACACATTTCTTTGCGGGGGTTTGAGATCAGGCCCAGGCACCCAATGATACACACAAGTCATTTATTTGGCCACCTTGCCATTAGTGGTGTCTCTTGTTGTGGTCATCAACGTCCTAAAAACGTGAAGAATCTCCTACGCCACAAATGTAGGTACCTATAGCAGGTACATATTATTCTCTTCAGTAGCGATACAGAATTTCCGTGTTTTAGATTAGGTATAAATTTTATTTTCATAATTAGGACT
Source organism: Nemoura dubitans (assembly GCA_921293005.1). Classification (NCBI taxonomy): domain Eukaryota; kingdom Metazoa; phylum Arthropoda; class Insecta; order Plecoptera; family Nemouridae; genus Nemoura; species Nemoura dubitans. The sequence goes on from OV121077.1 coordinate 36,743,751, forward strand.
GGCTATATTTAGGTACCTTTCCCCAGCGACTGGGCACATGTGGGTTAACTTATCAGTATGAAACTTATTTTACATCTTTGATAAAAGCTTTTGTTCTTAAATTAGTTATAATCTGCTGTCTGCATTATTTCCCCCCCTAACAACTTCTCTCACATACAAATAAACTTAAATCATCTTCATTTTACATTCTCATCAGTGCCTACTACTGAGATGTCTCTTTGTATCTAGCTGGATAAGATGCACAAATGAAACTCTCCGTTTAAAAGCATCAATACGCATCGACAATAGCAACATTACAGCTCGTTCCAATCCGTTCGTGCACTGACCGTCGTAACATTTCGACAGCTGGACCCGCGCGAGACCATCAGCGAGAACGACGAGCTGAAGTCGACGGTGAAACACACGACCAACAACAACGTGGACAAGGCCAACAAGAACCTGCGCTTCTTCGGGGACACGGACGGCGAGAGCGTGCGGTCCGCCAAGCCGGTCGTCAGGTACGCCAACACGCTCGGAACTCGACTCTGTGTTTGTACAGCGAGAACGAGACTTCCCTAAATGGCCAGTATTAGGATATTTGTCAACTCTGGGCTAAGCATCTCACCCTCAGAAACAGATTAATTCCACAGCATCCTATTGGTGATTGTCATGACAATGAACTAACACCTACTTTAACGTTAAGGCACTTGTAAAACCGGCCGTAAAAGAAGAGTCTCGTCAGAAACTGGCTGCATCATTTGGTCAGGGTAGGGATTTAGTAAAACCATATCAATAGCACTGCCCATTGAAGACATCAAGCAATATCTTTGACATAATTGGACCCCAGCTAGCAATCAGTTGAAATTTGAAACTCTGTAATATAATCAAGAACTAAGATTTTGGTGAAATCTGATTAAATATATGACATTTAGTTCTTCTTTATTTAGACTTAATAATACATTACAGGGATTTCTTTTCATTCTTGACCTCTGGACTCGTGATTGGTTCAAAACAAGGCTCCTAAAGTATCAGCCAGTTTTTCTTACGAACATCATGTTTTGGAAAACAAATAAGCTCCTTTTAATCATTCAATCGTCCAATACAATACGCATACAGCAGAATAATCAATGAATACTTTAAGACCCAAGCTGATAAAGATCATTGGGTAATGTAAACCAGTCCAAGGGACTACCTCTTAGAATCTATCACAAACTTCCGTGTCAGCACTCCCGTTGTCGCAGGACTCCGATGACTACGCTGGCCGAGCATCCGCCTTCCACGCGGTACAACGAGAGCAACGGCTCGACGTCCACGACGCGGTACGTGCCGCTGCGTGACGCCGGCAACCGTCGCTACAAGAGCTCCAATCGCTTGCAGGTACGTGTGATCGTACACAGAATCGGGTCGGCTGGCTGAACATACATATATATATAATCTCCCAGTTATTGAAAATCTCCTTTGTGGATCCAGTGCACTGGGGATCTTTAATTTATAGCGACTTCAACTAGATAGATGCAGATTTCTTTAGCATTTCTTTAGTGTGATTGTGCGCAGAATCAGGTCGGCTGGAGCCCAATTCTCGAGTTTAAGTCGTGCCTTAGTCGCTTAATTAAGGTTGTATTGTGGCAACCCCAGGTCATTTTTGGAAGAAGTTGCTACTCCGAAGTCATTTGCCAAAGGTCCGAGTAGACTAACGTTCATTGTCGCTGGCTTTAAGTCTTCCAGGAAAGTTTTTATCGGCATAAGTCACTTTGCCTAAAAGTTGACTTAAAACTCGAGAATACAAGCCCTGGCTGTATATACAAATTTACTCCCAGAGTTATTGAAAATCTCCTTTGTGGATCCAGAGCATGGGGGATCTTTTATTTATAGCAACTTCAACTAGATACATGCAGATTTCTTTAGCATTCAAACAAAACCCAGTTTGAAATAGTTTTTTTTTCAATACTAGTTTTAGCATAAGAGCAAGTAGATATGAGGTAAATGTAATTCAAATGGCAATTTTTATTTTTGATGTATCTACCAAAACTGTAGCAATTCTGCAATGAAGATCCACAACACACAAGCTCTGTCATACTGGTAGCACTTAAATAACAGCCTGGATAGAGGGTCGTATTATATTGCGTCACTTGTGAATTTTCTAGTGGCTGGATCTTGGGTAAAAAATGTGATTGTAACAAACATATAGCAAGGAAATCACAGTCCTGTAGGATAAAATGCATGACGAATAAATTCTTAATAAAATGGGAAGTAATATGTAACTATCACATTGTTAAATGATTTGCAACACCATGAGTGGGGTTTCTTTTGACTGTTTGTATCGGGTGATTGGGTGAAATTCTCCCAAAACTACTGCGAGGGCCGTAAGTGTGAACCCCGCCTCTCGTCTCAGGTCCCGCGGAGACGGCACCATCGCAGCGCTGGAGAGTTGGCGACGAGCTCGGCAGAGAGCACCACCGAGGGCGACAGCAGCCAGCAGTCGCAGCGCTCGGTGGTCTACCTGCATGCCGCTACAGGTGAGAAAAGCTCTCGGCCAAAGCGACTCTCATTGTTTCATCCAAGAGAAGTACCTAGTGTAAAAACTGATGATACAGTCATGTTAGTCTAAGATTACCAAAGCATGGTGGACTTCAAAGTAAAGTATCATTTGACTATTTTACGATTTTTAAAGAGTAAAATGGTAAATAATTGTAATGATAAAAACCCTTCTTAATGGTAATGACAAAAACTTATCATTTGATTCTATGGTATGGTACTCTATCATATGCGATCCCCAAAAAGTGGCAAACTCAAATTAATTCTAGTGTAATAGCTTCTAATTTTTAATTTTTCTTTGAGCTTAGATCTGCCATATTTTAAATATATTATTTGAGACGTGATTACAATAATGGACAGGAGGCATAGAAAAATCTGCAGAGCACCAAAATGTAATACAATTTAAAAATCCTGAAAATCTTTCCCAACTAAAAAGAATAATCCAACACATACATATTTCTGTATTGTTTTGTGTTTCTCACTCTAATTTGGGGCAAATTCGTTGTTTCCTTGTAAAAGATCAACACAAACAGCCCTTTTGAACCCGTGCATCAAAATTCTGCCTTCTCTCGCAATACTGTGGTTCCCTATCATTTGCATTTGCATTTGCGGTATGTATATAAACATATATACATAATAAAACAACCTTTTTTAACTATAGGTACCTACATCCCAGTTAGATACTGATGGATAGAATATAGCAAGCAAGATGCTCATTTTCAGTGCATATGTATAAGCACTACTTCCCAAGAACTAAACTAAACACTACAAAGAACATTAAACACTACACAGAGAATGCAGAGATTCAACAGAACTAAGCGACACCAAGATCGTAGTCTGACTGCCGATGCTCGTGTGTTTCAGTGGGCGACATCCCCGGCCGCACCGCGTCGTCGCGCAACGCTCGTCGCGCACGCAGCCGCGAGGAGCTGTCGTCGACGACCGGCTCCAACCTGACGCCGCAGACGCGGACCGTCTCGCGGTCCATCAGCGTGCTGGCGCCGTGGAAGCCGCGGCACTACCGCCAGCCGATGGAGGTACCCGACGCCGTTCTCGGAGAAATCTATTTCAGGCTGGGTTTCGACTTCGTTTTATTTAAGAAGATAGCATTCTGTTGGGAGCGCTAGTAGTCGCTACAGCTTACATAAGCGCCAATTTGACAAAACTGAAATCCTGTCGTCATCTTTATACATTCTAATATTACCAAAGCTTATGTTTTTATCTCTCAACTATTTATTCGTTGATATTTTTACTCATAATTATGAAATAGATTCATGTTGTGATTTTATTTGTAACCGAAATAGTGTTTTGTTTTCCCGCCATTAAAATTTTAATTCACGAGTTAGTAGTTCGTGAGGAGCAGTCCCTGCTGTGGCATCTTCTCTCACGGGCTAGACTATAGATAAGTCTTGCTGAATTCCCGGCGTTTGAGGTTCAGTGTGTACTGTTTAACTAAAGTAGGGCTTAGCTTTAAAGGTTTCTCTTCCGTGATTTAGTGTCTTCTTCTTTTTCTCCATGTCTGCATAAATGCGTGGGTGGCGATTATGTAACTTTTTAGCGGTCGGTATCTAGGGATAACAATCGGTATCTAGGGGCATTTCAATGTTATTTGGTCGAGATAACGAACGTTATCTCAAACGAAATTTTATATAATCGCCATCCAGATCTCCTAGTTCTGCTACAAATTGTTTGGTGCCATAAAAAGCAGCCATCTCTCAATTCACCGACCCACAATCAATGAAATCTACAAATCATGTTCACCAAACTTGCAGGTTCATTACGAGAACGACTCCGACCTGCAAGGCCGCGGCGCCAAGCCGCCCAAAGTCCCGAACTACAAGACGTCGTCGTCGACGCTGAACCGCATCAACAACAAGGAGAAGTCGTACAACTCCCTGAGCCGCAACGGCCACAAGGACAAGGAGAACCGCAGGTCCATGAACTCGCTCAACCGCAAAGAGGGTTACCAGAAATCCACCGACTCGCTCAACATGAAAGCGGGTTCACGACGAGACCTGGACTCTACGACGTCGTACGAGAGAGGGAGCAAGAGCAGGATCGGCAACGGGACTCCGGACGGATATCGGAACGGGGTGACGACGTTGAAGAAGACGAAGACGACCGACGGGCAGAAGAGGGCGGATTTGTCGAGGTCGATGTCGATGCCTAAGGATGCGAAAGTCAAGTCCGGGTGGTTTCGGTTGAGAAAGAAGTAGGCGTTGACGCTGCGATGTCGGAGGATCGTTTTAGTTTGCGGCGAAATATCGTCGGCCGTTTGAAACGCAAAGTGCTTAAGTTCACGAGAAAGTTTGCTCTGAAAGTTTGCGTAGAGTAGGTACTAACGGAGGTAGCAGTTCTTGCGGTTCTTGATTTCTGCTGGCCTTTCATCGATCGGCGTGTCGTTTGAGACGGGATCTATATATCGAAAAAGGACCAGCGATCGTTTTCGTGTCGGAATCGGAAGGAATTCGCAGGGAACTTTCGACATGCCTAACATTTGCCAAACCTCTCTCATAATTTAACTCGAGATAAATACACTGAGGTGAGGAATACGCTGCAAGTCACGTTTAATGTACTTTTTTTCTTTTAGCAATTCAGCACAAATTTCACAAAAGATGCCATTAATTATTGTCGTTATAGATTAATTTTAATTGCTAATTCAGCCAATAACTTAGTGTAACTGAGCGGAGAAACAAACTGAATCAGAATAATGCCGTAGATCGATAGATGACAACTTTTAGCTCTTTAAGTTTCTGTTACGTCCAGCCAGTTTAATTTTGTTTGTTCACGATCTTGCGCTAACGACACTTGCTAGCATTGTGAGTGTCTGTTTAGATTTGTGCAGTGTAAAGTTGTCTTCATTTCAAAAATCAAAGCCAGCCAAGTCAGTTAATGCTTGTAAATATTCAACTTATAACGTTTAATACGTTAACAAAATATATCTATAAGTTCGTGTTATATCGTAACATAGTTTGTTTTATTTTGGTTCGTCAGACGTTGAATTTGCAGCCAATCCCAAAATAACAATCGGTGCTTTTATTCGAAGAGATTGTGGAAGTCGATTTGTTCGTATGTCCATCAAGTTGACCGCTCTGTCATTGCGAATTTATTTCGTCACTTCGAATATATATAAATGTATTATTTAACAATATATTAAGCGAGTTTTTAATTAATAGATTGTTAACAAAATGGGTGTAGAATAATAATTCACTAATAATAAAGTTAACTATTACCTAGTTAATTTGATGCAATCAATAATCGTTAAGTTGTAAAGTCGCCATGCGTATAAATAAATAAACAAATATATAAAGATATAAATCGGTGTTGCATACATTTATAAAAAAATGGCTTCTTTTTGTTTGATACGATTTCCTCAACATATCCTAATCTCTATTTCACGTTAAAAACAAGAGTGGATTTGCAGCTTCCTCGAAGACCCGCTACCGCTAGAAATGAGTTAAGAGTCTCAAAACTGCCCATAGAGCCTTTGTCCGGCTCAAGAGATGAGTTAAAAGTTTTGAAACTCATAACTCGTGTCTCGTAGCAGTACAGGCCCTTACGAAGATGGAAATCTACTATCCTTCTTAACGTGAAATGGAGTATAGGTCATTCTCTACTAGTGAGTTGTGCTGTCGCAGATGAAGCTATGACAGCCTGACCTTGTAAGAGTACTGTCCAATACCATTGCAATTCAAGGAAGACATCACATCCTGATCATGTCTGTACCTCTTTGGTAAAATCAAATGTTCTCAGCCTATGTGAAAAAACTACGGCTTGAAAGGGAAACGAGCCACAGCCATGGTTTCCGCCGATCTCGATCGATCGACGCCAGCTACGCAATCATCCCGCGGCCGAGATCGTTTTGTCGGCAACGCACAGACTGATCCCAGCAACGATCAGCGCCACACCGAGCCACGTGTCTGCCGAACAGAACGGCCGAGTTAAGCACCATCGTTCTAGGACACTCATCTGGATGGGTGACCGCTCAGTCATGGGACGTTATACATGTCCCTGTCAAACATTTAGACCTCACTTTGGGATAAAGTAGCATTGTTTTAAAGTTTTTGCGGCTATTAAATTCTACCGAATTGAGCGATGATATTTTATTGATCGTACTTCGTAGCAGGTAAAATCCAAAAGGTACTGCTTATTCTCACCCCATATCTAATATTAGTAATATTATATTCCCAGATGAAGCTTATAAGCTTGTGTGGCAACAGAGTAACACAAAAAAAACCTTAATAATTCCTCTACAATTGCACAACCGCAATCCGGTAAGTACCGGCACCGGATTTCCCATCTTCCCTTCTAGGCTAGGTTTGTTTCATCATCATCCTAATCATTACGCTACCATTCACTGAAGCCATTAGACTAGTGTCACAGGGCCAGTTGTCAAAACTGTGCATCGTTAAACACAAAAAATCGATAATTAGGTTAATCTAGGGAGCCTATATACGGTGAGTGGCCATCTCTGCGTATGGGCGCCATGTTTTTACCAACTTGATTAATTCAACAGCCCTCTCAGCAGTAGTTGATACTTAACAAACTTACCTCACCATGTACATAATACGTAGATATGCAAAGGAACATGAGAAACTCATATAGACAACTGCAACGAGCTTCGTGATCAACTTGGTAAAAACATGGCGTCCATTTAGCATGGAATTCGAACAGCCAATAGAAAAGTGTCATCATGTTGGCCACTATCTAACCCTCTGTAGGCTCTCTAGGGTAATCAAGCTTTCACCGGTGGTACCAACCTTTGCTCGGCGGTTCCTCCCCGAGCGCCATGCCCGCCAACGCGGTGCACACGAATGTTAGCGAGTTGGCGACGGGCACGGCGAGCGACAAGTCTGCCCTCTGCAGGGTGAAGAAGTAAACTACGGAACCCGACTGGTTGAGCAGGAACGCCAGCACGTACTAGAGGAACGAACGAACGAACGAACGAAGAAGAGTGTATTACCTACATTCCCAAGAATCAGGGGCATTGAAGAATCTTCGGGGCATTGAACCGATACATTTAGGTTCAAACTATGTCGGCTAGTGCCCAATTTTACCAAGTTTTTCAACTCCTAGTTGAGATCCCAACTTAGAGTTACAGCTAAATTCAGCCAATCACGTGCAGCGGATGCAATTGTAACTCCTAGTTGGGATCTCAACTAGCAGTTGGATCATTTTAGTAAAACCGGACCTATGTACACTATGTAAAACCAGGTAATTAGGTTCAAACTAGGTATGTAAAAATAATCAGGTCTGGGTTCAACATGTTAAAATATTTTGGTTGAGTTTCTGGTTTGGGTTTTCCAATGTAAGGTAATTCCAGGTAAGTAGGTACCTAATTCCAATTCAGTTTAGGTTTTCGGATTCATTTTGGTTTGTGTTATAAACTAAAATGGGTTCAAAAAACTTGTGAAATGTATTATTTCTGCAAGCATTGGAAAAAGTTGATAGAGTTGAGATTCTAAGCGATTTCTTTTCTGTTTACATTCGATTGGGTTCATTCGATTGGGTTCTGTTCCCAGCTGTGGCATTTATTTTCATCACACAATGACCAGATTTCAAATGATTATTTTAAGGTTTTGAATAAGACTATCAATCGTACCTTCCAATTAGTGGCTAGGAACTTGAGCTCGCAGAGGAACTGCATAACCGGATTGCCAGCCTCGACTTTCTCGACTCCTGCGCTGGTCTTCTTGATCAGCGGATTGGTACCGCCCCAGAGGACTCCGACAAGTACCAAGCCTGCACACGTCTCTGTAACAGGGTAGCGATTCAATTTCTTAGTGCCGGTTTTTCAGTGGCCCGTTAAGATTTAACTTTCCATTAGCAAGAAAATTAAGGGCTCTGATTGGACGTTGCTAAGCAAATAACAAGTTAACAGACCATTAGGTATTAAACGTGCCACTGAAAAACTGGGTCGACTCATGTCCTATCGTTAGCACTATGTTTTGAAAAAAATATATTTTCAACTGGGTTTTGAATGCTGAATAAAAGTCTCATTGGTTTCCCGATGTTTCGTAACATATACTTGTTATTTCGACTGACGTCGTTTTTGACGTCGGCTGAGCTATCACCCTTGAAAAAGTAACTAGTATATGTTACGAAATGTCGGAAAACCAGTGAGACTTTTATTCAGCATTCAAATCCCAGTTTGGTATAGTTTTTTTCAAATGGTGGCGATTTTGTAACTTTTTACCTATCAGTATCTGGGGATAAAAATCGGATTTAAAGAAATTCATGTGCCTGTATCAATTTATTTAATCTATGACAATATTTAATTAAACATGCAGAAAGGTATATTTGTGGCAATCTTTTCAAACAAGGGCTGCCACTACTTGTTATTTCATTATAAAATCCGCATCAGAATCGCAATCTACGGGCATTTTAATGTTATTTGGTTGAGCTAGAATCGGGTTGTCAGCAATTCGACACTTTGCAGTGGTTGGAGTTCTGACCTGGGATTACATAACTGAAAGCTTTCAATTATCAAATACAATGTTTAAAAAAAAACATTGCAAGCAAAATGGATCTTCATCTAGGTAAGTAGGTGCTAATAATGTTTGATGTAAAATTGAGATAAATAATACACCATTCCCGAAAGGTCTGCCCCTCTGACGTCTCGTTACTTCGGTCTGACTTGCTGGACAGGTAGTTTGTGGGAATCGGAACACGAATAGCACAGGAGTAAGGCGGGTTTTAGCCGAGTTTGGAGGCCCGTCAACAAGCTCCTGTTGGTCATATGATACGAATCACTGTGTTTTCTATTACGTGTAAAAATTTCATAAAGTCCAATGGATAGACAACTCTGTTGATGCAAAGGTTTTGAAATGAGGGAAATTTTAATGCAAAGTCCATACGACCTCACAATCTTTCCCACACCCTGGCATCGGCCTTCAAGCAAAAACACACGGCTCTTAGGGTCGCTCCTCCTACCTGGACTTGTCAAACCCTTATGTTAAAATCCTAGAGCCAGAAACCAAGAAGACGACCCTCCTATCCAATATCTCATACATCCATTGAAATTAAGTTTAAACATTAGTTTATAATTTGTTCTATAGCATTGCAAATAATTGGCTGTAACTTTAAACTTCATTGGAAGCAGTTGCGATGAATACAGTCAAATTAAAAGGCAGTCGAGAGCGAAACCGGTGCCGGCACTTAGCATGCAAGTGTGCGACGGCAGCCAACTCAGGCCGTTGCATGAACGTTTTTCTTGAGTGGTAACTGATCAACTTGTGCACGTTTTATCCTTTGTAAAACTAATTTTTCACCACTTTTAGTTAGAGAATCTATGTGTCAGATCAGTACAGCAAACTCAGTTTGCGATGGTTTCAATTTCTAGAAATCGTAAAGCTGTGAATCACTCACCTAATATTTCTGAACCCGCAACCATTTTCTCAGGGTGCTGATTTGCCAGAGTGTTTTCAAGCAGTCAGTTGAATTCTTAATCCAGTAAGCTGAAAAACAAATGCAAAAATCAACCTGTCAGTTTAAGAATATTGGCAACGTCGACGTCGTAGTAATCACAAAACATCATCAGATTCAATTAAGTAGCTGCGTCCAAACTCTATCCCGACTCCAGGAGATATTTTAAAGTAGTTTAATAAAAGGGAACATGGCTCGGGTGGTGGTAGCGGGAATCTCCAATTGTTCGCGGTTTGCGCACGTTGACCATTTTGCCGAGTACCTCGCTGGACGACTGCCCGACTTTCAATATCACAGGATCGTCGTCAGCACATATGACTGGCCGGTAAGTACCAAAATAAGCCGTAAGGTAGATGGAATGTCTGCCTTCTTCCTTCCGTTGACTACACATACTGACAGGAATCCCAGATGTATAAAGGTCAGTGTTGACCTCTAGTGAGGGAGAGTTCTTAAAGTGTGTCACACTTTTTTGGCCACTTTTTGACACTCCCTTTCCCCCTTGTCACAAACTGTCAGTATCACACATCGGCAACCACCCTTCCTAAAAGTATGTCACAATCTATGACCCCCCCAGGGATACACATTTTCTAAAATTAAATTCAGACTTTGGAACTGCATACAAAATTTACTACGAAACGCTTTTGTAAATTGCGAAACTAAATTGGACAGCAAGGTTTTTTTGACGTAGCAACAATTAATATTGAATTTTTCGCATTTAAAATTTTTGCTTTTATCTACAACAAAGTGTGACGTCCCAAATGTCACAAACTGTCACACATTGGCAACCCCCCACCCACCCCCTCAAGCGTGACAAACTTTAAGTACGTTCCCTGTAGAGAATAAAGACAGTTACGATCAGGTGAAACAATATAACAGCTCTAGTTATTACATAAAATTAAACTCTGCAACGTTGCTTAACACCACAAAATTGGTCCATGGGGTGCCGCATGTTCATGAACTCGAAGAAAATGTTTCCACCAACAATCTAAACTCCTATAGTCGGTTGCCGGAAACTGCCACGTTCTACGTCCTCTCCCTAAATTTGGCTTGGTTCGAGTTTAGCCTTATGCCTTAGGCTCTTATGGCCATTTATATTGGTTGAAGTCTGTACGTTAACCACTTAAAGATTCTACTGTACATAGCTCTCTGCACACCAATTGCAATTAATTGCAATTACTTGAGCTTGTTCTCCCCACACCAAACAGAATTGGCCATGTATTTAACAGTCACCTATCCAAAAAATGGCTCAAAGCATCGTTGCTGAACTTAACCGAATGTTCACTCGCTTAAAGTAGTTCCATCAAAATCCTCAGCATTTGTCACAGTAACCAAATTTGTGTGACACTGACATATAGAAAAAATTACACCGCATCCAACGGTGTCGTAATATTGGGGAATCACCGCCCTGATAACGGAGATGGTACCTGAAAAACGAAGACCCAGCGAGGGAACCGCCTTAACTCTCTGGTCGACAGGCTTACGTGCGGGAACTGAACAAGAGGAACAATTGGAACATCACGCACTCCCCGATCGTGTGGAGGGAGCCGGGCGTTACGGGCGGCAAGGCGTACTTGGTCGGCGGAGCGAGCGACTTTTGGGAGTACGTGCAGCAGTACTATGGGTTTCTGTCCAACGTCACCAAGACGGAAGGCGAGCTCTTGGCCCAGGATGCGTTTCAGGTGCGAATTGCCCCGTAAAACAAGTTTGGCAATCATCTTTACCAAAGAATACCTTTGAAAATCGATAATCGAACAGATTTTGTATTTTAGCAGTAGCACCTTATAAATAAAAGCAAAGTTGCATTGAAAGCAAATGTTAGGGATGTTAGGAATCTTTCAGGGTAAGAGACCTGACAAGAGTTCTTGCAGCCACTGCTTACATAGACCTGCAGTGCGATTTCATAACTCTGACTTTGCCGTTCTCGGTTACAAAGTTAAAAAATTAACATGGAAAACAATATGGATGTTATCCATCAGAACCGATAACGGCATAACGTTAAAGTTACAAAATCGCTAGGCTGGCATGAACAATTAGAATCATGTAGCTGCTGTTATATATGCTTGATATCTGCTCAATAGGTAGGTTGCGTTGGTTGGTAGGTTGGTAGGTTGGTTGGTAGTTGGTAGGTAGGCTGGTTAGCTTGCAGGTGAGGGGACTGCCATAAATCTAGCATACTCCTAGGAGTAGGGGTAAGGCAGTTATAAGTAGCGATCGCAGTGATCGCATTGTGATAACACACTGATCGCAGTGTTTATCGATGGACTGCAGAAATTCCTGGACGACGAACGAGAAGCGGAGCAGCGGGCGAGGAGACAACGACATCGCCGCGTCACCATCAGCGGCGCCGGCCATCCGATGACGGCGTTGCTCGTGCGCGAGCTGCTCGACATTCCCGAGCTGCAGATGGAGCTAGGTGGGCAGCGAGCCAAGCACGGGATCCCTAATATGAGGCATCGTTTTGAGATACAAGCACTTGACCCTTGAACTGCTACGCACGACTATAGAACTTGTAGCTAGGTGGGCAGCGAGCCAAGCACGGGATCCCTAATATGAGGCATCGTTTTGAGATACAAGCACTTGACCCTTGAACTGCTACGCACGACTATAGAACTTGTAGCTAGGTGGGCAGCGAGCCGAGCACGGGATCCCTAATATGAGGCATCGTTTTGAGATACAAGCACTTGACCCTTGAACTGCTACGCACGGCTATAGAACTTGTAGCTAAGTGGGCAGCGAGCCAAGCACGGGATCCCTAATATGAGGCATCGTTTTGAGATACAAGCACTTGACCCTTGAACTGCTACGCACGACTATAGAACGTGTAACTCCTGTCGACTTCGAACAGCCTTGGCCGATACGCTACGCGTGACTATATATGTTCTGACGCCAGTCATACATTTGAATTTTTCCTGCAGCCTAGAAATGATCTATAGACTTGGAGAAGCAAGCACTCTATTCGCAAATGTTAGCTCTGGTTCACGACAAATTAGTTACCAAATCGATATCGCCATCTGTTAGCCGTTTCAGTACCTACTTGTAATGTGATAATGTGACCGCATGGCTAATAAAAAAATTGCACTCAGCAGCACTGTTGCACCAAGAGAAATTCGGCAGTAAAAGAAACAAACCAATGAAAGTGATCACTCATTTCCTTAGGGGCTTCAAGCACAAATTGTTCCTTGGCCGCTGTTCAAATCCAAAATCTCAAAGTGCAATCTGAAGGGGAAGTCTACGGGCTGAAGTCTCCTCCATTTGCATTAACCAACCGTGAACCAACAAGATGCATGTGATTGAAGCAGCCCAGACCAAAGATACTATATAATAACCTTCGGTTGCCCAGACTCTTGAGTTCCCAAATTGAATTTCCAGGCTAGGAACATAATTAAAAACCTCTTGAAATTTTATTATTATGTACACAAATTATCCCGGAATGGACAACACTTTTGGGAGGCTAATTTGTGTACATAATAATAAAATGAATAGCCAATTACGAGCTTTCGTAATTTAAATAAGATTAAAAGAGAATTCAACGCATCCAACGTTAATTTGGAGTTACTCGAGGTTGAATGTAAAATGTGGTTGCAGTATAGCATCACGCGGTACCAGAGCCACTATGAGTATTCGTAGACTCTGGACCATACCCCCCTGGGGACATTCAATTCTCACCCTGTATGCAAATTACTTCTCCCAAATTTAATGGCCATTTAGCTCAGCGGTTAGAGCACCAGCCGCGAAAGTTGGGGACCCGGGTTCAAATCCCGGAATGGACAACACTTTTGGGAGGCTAATTTGTGTACATAATAATAAAATGAATAGCCAATTACGAGCTTTCGTAATTTAAATAAGATTAAAAGACTCTTGAAATTTATTTGTACCATAGATTCGTAACTATAATATGATTAGAAGTTGGTGTGTTTAAAAGAATTTTCTGAAAATATGGATTTGTAAATAATTATCTAAGATTTCTAGCTTTTCGCGCGTCGCGATCTGTGAGATTAGTACCATTCCCTTTGTACAGAAACTCAATCCCCTCCCTACCGAATCTCCTGTACGAGCGCTGTCGCTGCCGCTACGGCTCGGCGCGGCAGGCTCAGAGCACTAAACAATAAATATGCAGCTTGCTAAATACGTACCTGCGGTAATTTGCTTACCATGGCTAAATGTATGATCTCATCAAAAAGCAAAATCATTTCAACACAGAGGAAGAATGGAGGACTATGCCCAAATTATTAGAATTTTATCTGATGAGAAGTGCTAGGGGTCGAAAAAGCGCTTCAGGTTAAACCTTATGGGAGAAGGTTTTCTAAGCACCTAGGTCGAAAAACGCATACTTTAGGAACCTCCGTACGGATGGCCGTGGACTCGAGAGGTTTTTTTACTGCCCAAATATAATTATTAAATCTTCCTAATCGATGACAAAAGTTCATCTATGAAGTAAATGGACCATTAAGTGACAACATGTCTGCTCGTTCTCCTCGCAGGCGTGAAAGTGAGGCTGTTCGACGCCGACGTGGACGAGGCAGAGCTGCGCGAGATTGCGTTGGACGCGCGGGGAGTCGGCGCAAGCGCCGGAATCGCTGCCGTCAGCGCCGTCGATTCGGTCGCCGACGCGTTTGCCGGGTGCGACCTGCTCGTCGTGCTCGACAGATGCAAGAGGTGTGCGCCGCGCCGCGGTCGAGTCAGCCCTGTGTTTTGTGCCGCAAAAATATTTCGCCTTCAATCACGACGGACCTATAGATTGGCCACTGGAATGTTTTGCCATCGCTTAGATGTGAGCCGTTATACTAGAGTGTCAAATGGCAAAATCTGGAAGATAGCTAGGTATTGCTAGGGATTGCATAGGTAGATTGCTTTTATATTTATATATTTTTTAGATCGCTTTCGAGCTTGTGGGCTGTGTCCGCCGTATTCTAAGATTAAGAATCCGTCTCGTTCTCGGCCTCTCAGAGCGTTTCTGGCTCTGACGGGCCCAGCCCTGAGGGCTCCAAAGCGTGGAAAAGGCATAGTGTGTACTGGCAATAATACTTGTGACAGACTATACCTACTAGTAGTTAACTCACAACCATTGAGGGTAAATTCTAGGCTCATTGTTCCTAGGATAGTTCCACTACTTACTGAAAGCAAATGGCCATCCCCGTCGATCATTTTAACCTTTTTTCGCACCTGGGTCATTTTAACGAAATGTGTGACCTCTGAGGTACAGGGTAATTTAACATCAAACATTCTAACTGCAAGATATATAGCAGTAACTGGTGTGTATTGATTGAACGCATTTTCGTAACTTGTTAAATCTAAATTGATATTGCTCAGGAGTCATGACACTATGGGGAGTTAGGGATTCAATCTTCAAGAAAAGTTTGATTTAGAGCATTTTTTGGTACAAATATATGATTTCAGGGAGTGATTATGATTTCAATACCTTGAAATTTTGCAATATTTAAGGGGATTGTGGAAATCAATATATAAACCAATGAGAATTGCATGTTAAGTTGGCATTTCAAATTTAACAATGAATTTAAAGGCAGGCCGCAAAAAAAAGAACGTCCGGCCGCAGGTTACTGCCCTAGATCCTCCACAGCCCGAATCCCTGCGTATCGATTCCCACCCAGAGCACAGACGTGCCCAACGTGGGGAAACCCTGAAACGCGCCCGCCCCCGCACGCAGGGAAGAAGACGAAAGCCTGGAATCGTGGCTCGGCCGCAACCACGAGCTGATGTCGGCGCTCGCCTTGGACCTCAACCACTACGCCCCCCACACTTGTCGCGTGGTCTACGCCGCCCCCGACGCCCCCGCCTGCTTCAACGCCACCGTGCTCGCCGACTGGGTCACGGACATCGACAAGGTGACGGACGACGGGATGGATTCGCGGCGGGAAAAGCTGGCGTTTTGTACTTATTTGTGAAACGTAACCTTCGGGGCACCGTTTCATTTTGACAAGAGTCCGATTTCTTTTTGACAAGAGTTAGAGTGGTAATTAAGATATTTTAAAATGTAAATGGCAACTAGAGATGCAGTGAAATTAGTTCTAGATGCTAATCTTGGTGCTTATAATGTTATTATATTATATTATTATAAATTGGAGTTAACTAATCTTTAAAAATGGATCGGCTGTTAGGTTGTAACTCTACAAACTAACTTCATGAAATAAGTGCAGCCATATCTTACAGTCAAACTTCCGGTGATGTTTTAATTTTGGTGTAATATTAGAGATTACTTTTTTGCAGAGTTTGTTCCAATGCTGGCAAAGCTAGCATTAGTGAATATGTAGAGTAGAGCTGGAGAAAGTCAATCTACAGATATGAACCAAGACCAGGGAGTTCCCAGGCCGTGTTGGAATTGTCTGTTTCATGCGGTCTCGCGTACTCGTCCTTGACGAATGACGTCACTAGTACTGTCCGAATTGCTAAACCACCAAGACCAAGTAGGCAAGACCTAGATCATATCAATTCAGACATGTCCTCAATACGTTAACTCCCTGGGCCAAGAAGACATAGGACGTGTCGGAATTGATGTGATCTTGGTCTTGCGTATTTGGTCTTAGTCTTGCCTACTTGGTGTCGGTGACTTAATTTGTTCGATATTCGTACAGATAACTTCTGCTACCTGGCATAATTACGGTTCCGACCGCCATTTGATAACAGGCAAGTCACCAAGACCAAATCGGTGAGACTGCGTCGTCGAAGTCACGCGCAGTCGCTCTGCTATGCGGTCTTGGTCTCGGTGGCTTTGCAATTCAGACAGTACACGTGATGTCACTTGTCAAGAACGAGTACGTGAGACCGCATGGAAGAACCACTTCAGACACGGCCAAAGTCCAGTTGCGATGATCAGTCAAACATTGTGGTTACCACTACCGAGGCGTCGGACATTTCGAATGACACCAAATCTCCTCCGAAAGGACAATGTCGTGACGGTCACGGCCGACCTCGGTCTCGAGGCCTTGCACGCCCTCTCTGAGGCCTGCGACGTTCCGCTGAGCGACCTGCACTGCCCGCCGGTCTGGGGATGCGTGGGTCTCAACAAGTCGGTGGACTTGCGAGCCACGCGCCACGCAACGCAGCTGGTCATGCCCAACAAGCGCGCGTTGAAGGTGAGCCACTTCGGGGTGGACTTTGCGATCGATCTGTTGAATCGTTGACACCTGCACTACCGAAGGTTAATACGATAGTATCTTTGGCTGCACTGCCCGCCGAAAACCTTGCGAAGAAAACGGGGTTTCGAAAAAAGCTATTACAAACTGGGATTTGAATGCTAAATCAAAAGTCTCGAACCAGTGAGAAACCAGTGAGAGTTGTGATTTAGCATTCAAATCCCAGTTTGAAATTGTTATTTTCAAACCTAGTGCTAAAGATAGGATACATAGTAGACACGAGTGTAAGTTTAATAAAGTGGGGTTTCAGTTTATAGTTTCTAAATTTATCCTGCTGCTTGGGACTGACAAAACTCTTACTGACCGTTAAGACTAAATTAGTATTACCTGTATTATTCCTTCCAAAAAAGGACCATTTTGACTGTCCTCTCATTTTTTATGATTCAGCAATAATCAAAAAGCTATTTTTAAAAATATCATTACAGTTGAATTAACGTTACAGATCATGTCTGCGATATATTGGCAAGATGCAAAATCTTCCGGGAACTAGGTCTGCAATTGAATTCTGAGTCCCCTCACCGACAGGCTAAGTAGATAAGAGTTTTTTATGCCAGCATATTAGTAATATGTTTCAATTGCACCGTCAATCATCGCTATACAGTTCTCACTCCCACGGTTTATACCCCAACTATATAGCAACAATGTTTCTCCTGTAGCTGTTGCGTCAAAGGTGATCAATTTGTCGTCAGTAGATCTGTGCTTGTTTCCACCGATGCGGAAAGGCAACGAAATAACGCCGTTCTACATCCGATCGGCAGGCCAGCCCCGAGACCACTCTGCCGACGAGCACGACAAAGGAGGTCGTCTTCCCGATCGGGTCGGAGCTCGGCAGTGCGGACGGTCTGTGGCTGGCGGTCGCCAACGACAAGGAACAATCGCTGGACGAACTCTACTTCGCTAAGGTGGGCCGGCCGCTTACGGGCCTCTGCCGAGAGCTTGGGGGATTCGGTGCACAGTGCAGAGTGCCTCAACACAGATTTGATGTGGGAGTTAGGATATTTGTAATGAAATTGGCCAAAAGCATCCAACAGAATTTATGTTTCTGAGGAGTAATAAGTAAAAAAAAATCACCTTGAAACAACGCGAGTTGGCACTAAGATCGTGGTCGTTCACCGTGATGTACCTACGGTGATTCAGTTTGTATGCAGAGTATGCGTGGAGTGCAGTGGTGTATATATACACACAGTAAACAGGCCATCTTAGACCCGGTTTTTCAATGGCTCGTTAAATATCTAATGGACTGTTAACTTGTTATTTGCTTAGCAACGTCCAATCAGAGCCTTTAATTTTTTTGCTAATGGACCGTTAGTATCCATTAGTAACCGGCACTCAAACATAGATATACCTAACCTACATGCATCCTGCATGCAACCCTGAGAGAAATTGACAATAAAATGTGAATTATATTATCTTTGTCTTTGAGTTTCTTCTCCCATATTAGGGAAACATGGGTAGGTAGGTACGTATACAGTCTAGCCCGTGAGAGATGATGCCACAGCAGGGACTGCCCTCTCACAAACTACCAACGCATGAATTTAAATTTTAATGGCGGGAAAACAAAACACTATTTTGGGAACAAATAAAAAAATTACAACTTGAATCTGTTTCATAATTATGAGTACAATAACTATGAGTATATCAACAAATAAATAGTTGAGAGATAAGAACATAAGCATTGGTAGTATAAGAATGTATAAAGATGACGACAGGATTTCAGTTTTGTCAAATTGGCAGTTATGTAAGCTACAACGACTACTAGCGCTCCCAGTGGAATGGTATCTTCTTAAATAAAACTAAGTATAGTGTTCTCAGGGGATGTGAAAAAAATGTAAGTTCGATCCAAGCAAACTAAAATAATAGGGAAATGAATTACACATTCTCAATCTCGTACAATGAAAATCTTTCGAAACTTTAACATCGACATATTTGATCACTGAAGGTGAAGGCAACTTGCGACATGCTCGGGTTTTGGTTCCGCGCCCCGGTGCCAACGCTGAGGGGTCGAAGGATGCGACGGATGACTCGATTGCGAAACGTTACGGCACAGACCTACACCGACAAGACGGCAGCCGCTCTGCCCAAAGGCCCGGTCATTTCGCTGGGGATCGTCTCAACCGGTAGGTACTTACGTACACTGCAAGGTTTATGGTCGTGTTGCAGACCAAGGTAGCAATTCTCGAAAATATCTAGTGTGGACGGTACCTACCTAAATTATATTAAAAAATTAGAGCTAGAAAAAAACCCTACCTGTACAGAACCTACCAACCACAAAACATCTCAGTTATAGGTAAAAATTTGTGATTTCAGGAGCATTTCAAATTCCAGAAGGACTGAACTTCTCGCAACAAGTGTGTCTGCGAAACGGGAGATGGGTGCCGTTCAAACGCTTCCCTGTGCCAAAAGATCGATATGTCAAGCTGAAAGACTTGTGCGTTTTGCCATGTGCTTATTTGAAAGAGCTAAACGTTGGAGGAACCTTAAAAGCCGATTACCTTTTGAATTCCGAAGAGTTAGCAGACAAGAACAAGGCGAACTTTCGAAAAGAGTATGGGCGTAGAATAAGGAAAGTGCAGATGGATCAAAAAATTAGAATGGAAGCCAAGGCAAGAGAAAGAGCACTGAACATTTGTTTTAGACGTCGCTGGCGGAAACTAGAGAAAGAATCAGAGGCGATGATTCGAGATAACGTAGTAGCTACTATGCTCAGAGAACTAGTCAAAAATGTTTTGGATATTTGTGAGCCATACCCAGACAGGGTGGAGGTTATGTTCGAACAAAAAAACTACAAAGATGAAATTGGTGGGGAGGGTGGGGATGAACCACAAGTCCAAGAAGAACAGGAAGAAGATGATGATGATGAATATGGAGATGAAGAAGATGAATCCGATGATGATTAAAGAGACAATTATGTGTAAATGGAACTTACAGCCGATGTCGGCTAGCGCTGGTGTATCCCACTTTCCATTGGAGTTGACGTATCTTTGAAATAAAATAAAAAACTCAAAATTTCGCCAGTGGTTCGAAGTTGTCAAAATACCATGCCCGTTCCAGCTGATGGACTTGGCATTCGTACCAACGCAACGTAATGTCCCTAGCAAATTTATCATAATTTTAACAGTAATTTTTGTGAAGTAATTATTAAGAATACAAACTAAACCTGTTACTAACAACTGTTTTATGACAAACTTACCTCGTACAGCGTCCATCAGCGTACAAATGGAAAAATCAAATACATTTCATCAGCTAATGTGGGGATTTAAGATTTTTCACCAGCAAAGGCGCGGACATTACGAGCGAACGCTTACTTCACACCATTCGTTGCTCTCAAGTGCGGTGTAGTGTTTTACCGTGTGTGTGTGTGTTGATGTTTATCTAACTTTTAACTTATCTGTGCATAGCATCAATAAAAATGGGGAAGTTATCCTAAAGGTGCGTGCAAATTTAATTGATACGCAGTAAGTATAGATAGAAGATTCGCCAAATGCCCTTGTATCCTTGGCTAGCTTCTCACTTTCACTCCGTATTAATTTGGGCATGATTTCGGTTTCATTTGTCCTTGATTTTTGCTCCTGCTCAAATTATCTACAAGCTAATGTGTGATACTCAATAGTTTCTATAATTGCGTTTCTCATGTTCCAGACATATGTTAACAGTGGAATTTTAGTAAT
The DNA here is from genome assembly GCA_921293005.1 of Nemoura dubitans. NCBI lineage: Eukaryota > Metazoa > Arthropoda > Insecta > Plecoptera > Nemouridae > Nemoura > Nemoura dubitans. The sequence continues at coordinate 36,764,509 of OV121077.1, forward strand.
CAACAACCGAAATGTCTACGCTCCTCGCAAGCCGATGGGCACTTTATAGTCGCCAATCCACAAAAATTTTCACAACATCACGTCTTCTTCAACATTCGTTTGCTGCCTCTACTAGAACAAAGTTTGCCAAGAGTACTGACGATGCAACTATCAATGTGATTCCAACTTTCCGAAGAGCAGCTCAATTTGGAGAGAGCATTGCCATACACGACGTCTATGGCGATTACACTTACAAAGGAATTTTCCGAAGTAGCAAAACACTAGCAGCAGATATCACAGATATCTTTAAGGGAAGGAGAAATGAAAGAGTAGCTTTCCTCTGTCCAAACAATGCATCATACGTAATCGCTCAATGGGCATGTTGGATGAGTGGACAGATAGGTAAGTACGGTACCCAGTAGCATCCAAGTAGGTACGATGGAAAGTGTTAACCTTTTCAAACCCATCTAACTTCGTACCTACTAGTTTAGTATAAGAGCTACCTACCTCCCTAGGAGGTGTATAGCCTATATATACAATTCTTAATTGCACTCAACATTTTATGACATTGTTACTTGGTAGAATCATGGAGATGGAGGTAACTCCATGTTATTTTATTCGTACCATGCAAAACCCTAGTTTACTATGCTAAAAATAGTACCTACCTATAGGTACTTGTGACCTTTAAGATTAAATTTCTCAGTCTAGTTTAGACTTATGATGGCCTTGGTATTATTCAAAAATCATGTGCTTTACTAGGAATGTACCATTATTTGCTAGGTTTGTAGGTAGGTACTAGAGCCTTCTTCCTTGTTCTTAAATTGAAACAATACGTTGGTACATTCTGGTACCTACCTACCTACCTACCTACCTACCTACCTACCTAGTTCAACCATGGGCTTGTCATGGTCCAACTTTGTCACTATCACATGCAATGGCTAAAAGTCCTTATTTACCTAGCTAGTACCTACCTAGTCTGATTTTTAAAATGATTTGGAAGTCTTGCAGATATTACTTATTTTAATTTTTAAATTGTGATTTAGTACCTAGATACTAAGATTAATAGGACATATTCATTATTGCAGCAGAGATGTATCTGAGTTATGCTCCCTTCTAGCTGTTCCGATGAGCAATCTACATCCACAAGCAGTACTCGAACACTATGTAACCGACAGCCGTGCCAAGCTCCTGATCACGACCGCGGAATACTTCGACGTCATGCGAGGCGTCGCCGAGAAAACCGGCCAGAAGCTGATCATCGTCGAAGACATGTTGCGCAAGGTCGCGATGAAGCCCGAAGTCGTGCCGACCATAGACGAGGCTCCCATCGTTGAACCCGTCGTGGACCCGGAGTCGTTCGAAGGCGGACTGGAGCCGGAGTTTTACTCGGAGAGTGATGCGATGATCATTTATACTTCGGGCACTACGGGCCCACCGAAAGGTACAGAACGATAGTTGGCTTTTTTGCGGGGGTTTTCTTTTGGTTATGAATTGGCTGATTTGTGGTGTACTTCTTGTTGGGTCTGAGTGCTTGCCAAATTTACCTAATGGTTCAAAGTGATGATAACAAAGATAATGTTTTTGAGACTATAATTTTTAATGTTTAAAATTTTCTTTCTTTGGCTAGATAGTTAGAGGTACTAGGTATTACTTTTGTTTAAATTTGAGTTGCAAAACCAACCCAGTTATACTTTTAGGAATTGATGATCGTTAATATAAAGTTGTACCTATTCATTTTACTAACGAGCCCTAAGGCCTGTTTTATAATATCATTTAGCCATCCACAACATGAAGGAATTCTTATTTCTGTCTCAAGAAACGTCAACTCGCCAGGTAAAGTGTGTACCTGTCACTGTTGTGTAATAATCTAAATGGTAATTGGCGAAACAAACAAAACAGATTGTCTATTAGCTTCTTCCTCAATTAACAAAACACTAACTATCCGATGTTGTGTGCTAAACAATTGTTCAGCCTTGACAGTGACAGTAGGTGCTTCAAACTACAAGGTCTTTTAATATTGTCCCTCCCTTTTCTTTAGTAATTTGCATATTGAACCTTGAATAAGTTAGTGGATAATTAATGATGATATTTTATAATAGGTGTACAACCACTCTATGCATATAATTCAATTTTATGGTAATTTCGGTTGACACTTGACGTTAGGCTTGGAAAGATAGAGGAAAAGAGACACCCAATATTTATGTTTGGACCAATTGTTAAAACTTAACTTTTGAAGAAAATGAATTGATTAGGAATGCAGTGATGCTACTAGCTATATATTAAATGAACCAAAAAAACACTTGTTTCTAGCACAGCAAGACTTTATGAAGGGCGTTGTAGACAAGGCCCATTGAACCAATAACTAGGAATCTACGGAAAAAATTGCTTCTTTGGCAATCAAACCTGACAGTTATCATCATTTATATTAACATTAGGTACTACCAGAGAGAGTGAACCTTCTGCTTAAGTCTGTTTAATGAGCTCCGAAGTCGAGCCGTTTCCTTCACCTCGTAAGGTATACACTTTCCAGGCCACACCTTTCGTCGGATCGCTACGGAACCTATATTTTCGGAATGTTCACACTTTGGTCAAGCAATTGAACCATTTTCATTTTGCAAGATTCACTTGTTAATTACTTACAAGAGTTTTAAAATAACCATATTTAGCTGTTATATTGAAAGAAGTACTTAAGGGTAAATTCCAGCTAAGAATTAACCTCTTACCGTATACACTTTCCCGGCCACACCCGTTATCCGATCGCAACGAAACAAATATCTACGGAATCCTCACACTTTGGACAACCAATTGAATATTTCAGAACCTCGAAATATCTCTTGGAAATCCATAAAAAGTTGAATTCAATTAACCTCAACAACCATCAATGAATGGCCTTAAATTGAGAGGCTCTTATGCCTTCGTATATACAGTGAGAGGGAAGATAGCCGTTAAGCATTCCCAACCCAGCTGGCGATATCTTGTTTCCACCGCCGAGCGTGTCTTGTGCCCGTTCCAGGCGTGGTGCTGACGCACCTGAACCTGGCGGCGCAGGCGCATTGCATGCAGGTGGCGTGGGAGTGGACGCCCAAGGACATTGTGCTGCACGCGCTTCCGCTGCACCACATGCACGGGATCACCAACGCGCTCATCGTCCCCCTCACGGTCGGAGCCAGGTGAGACGTCGGGCGACTGATTTCGCCCGTATTATCTCATCTATCAACTATATTAATTGATAGATGAGATTGATAGATATTGATAGATTGACATCTATTAATTATCAATCTATCCGTATCTCATCTTACAATCTGTAACTTGGGGCATGTGGTGAGGAACTAGAATACAATAGGCTAATCTCAGCTAATCGAGAATCATATATAACTAAAATCCGGTTGATGAAAAACAGCCGAAAAACGCGGACTATGTTTTCCACAATTGCAATGATTTTGAATGCACACCGCAAAAACTGGACGAAACTAGGCGCTTGAGGTTTTAAACGATGCGAAATTATATTATCCACGGGTTTTTGTTTACGGGCTGCATCTGTAAAGTTTTAGACACATTTTAGAGCAAAATACGTGAATTTACCTCTGGCAAGGCAAAATTTTACCCGTCAAAAAGCACCAGCACAAGTTTTGGAATGGTTCCCCTTACATTTGGCGCATTTGCAGTGTTTAATGGACTTCAAATACATGTATTTAGAAACATTATAATATTTTTGGAGCAAATTTGTTGATTTGCGCTTATTTTTACTGAAAAGAAGACATTTGTGCAGTTGGGTGACAGTTTGCCTCCAACTGTTTGCTTTCGAATCAATTTCGAATCGAATCAATTCGAATGTGAAAGTCTGAAATTTATCCATAAAGCAGTGATGGCCAAATGACCAACAGGTAGATCACTGAAATTTATTGAACTAATTTGCAAATGTCAAACCGGATATCAAATGCGAAACTTCTAAATGAATAGTAGATCTCCAATATAGGAGATTGACCAGGGCGGGAATAATTTATAGCAAGTAATAGGCGAGTTTAATTGTTAATTATTGAAAATTCTCATTTCTTTCAAGGCTGACACGGTTTATCTAAGGTTTAATATCTCAAACTGACATCTTTTCAAAATCTTGACATCTTTTCATCAGAGAAGAAATGAAATGCACTAGGTAAAAAGACTATGGTAAGATTTGCACCCATTTAATGAATTTTAAAGATATATAATTTAACTTTAAAAACGAATGACATTGACTTTTAAAAGAATTTTCCGTATTTTGTTCGTAATGGGGAACAGCACGGTAGCAGGTACTTTATATAGGTTATATGCTCTGTGGGCCTGAAACACTATACATAACCACCTTTGGGGGGGGGGGGGGGGGGGGGGGGGGGGGGGCGCAACACATTTAACTTTGCGAGCAGGGGGGGGGGGGGCGATTTTCCTCTAAACCACTGATATGAGCAAATAATTTTAATACATATTTATTATTCATATTTAGAGCCATGAACTGGAAAGTACAAACATGCTCTCACACGCAGTGCACTATACGTGCGTAGCACGGGCCCATACTGCTAGTGTATTATTATATCGTATCGATGTCAATGATAAAATTACATCAGTTTTCACAATCAACCCACCATGGCCACATCAACCAAAATTATAATCGACTCTGACTTAAAATTGGGAAAAGGGTGGCCGTGGTGAAATAAACATGGCGATCGATCCAACAATGGAGGTGTTGTTTTGAAAAAACAGTTTACCTCGTTGGAGCTTTCAGACCGCGCAGATCTCGAAATTTCTTGTGAACTTTATAAAATTATTCTTTCACCTTTGAAGAAAATTTGTACGTAACAACTATTTTATAATGCCGCGATGCACGCCGAAACGCAAGATCAAGAGAAAGAAGAGCAAGAGTGGATCGTGCAAGAGTGGCGGAAAGAGGAGGCTTGTAAGTTTGTAGATCGCAATTATATTTGATCCCGTCACAAACCTTGTTTTGTAGAAATAACTGATGGTTTGCAAAGAAATAGGTTTGCCATTAAATTTCTTCACTAAATTTCTTAAATTTCTTAAATTTCTTTGTCTACTATGTCATATCTTTATCACTAGTTTTGAAAAAATATGTTTCAAACTGGGATTTGAATGGTAAATAAAAGTCTCGCTGGTTTACTGTTACCCGTGAGACTTTCATTTAGCATTCAAATCCCACTTTGAAATAGTTTCTTTCAAAATTGGTTTGCCTATTCAGGTTCTAAACCTTAATCAAAACCCCATGCATATTTATACCGTTCTTTCTTTGAATCAATTCATTTTTATCACAATCCCACCAGTATAATTATTACGGCAAAATCCTCTTCGAAAGTTCCTTCCAACCATTTTCTCTACCGTCTTTTACTCGCTTTTACATCACTAGCCAACTATTGACATTCTTTTTCAAAGTTAGTAGTCTCTGCACCTTTATTCGTGCATTTTATATCCACATTGTATTTTCTCGGCAATTTAACCTTTTCTCATCATACTTTTAAAACATGGTTTTCGTTGATTTCAGAACGGCTTTATCAAATATTTCTTGTGTCGGTTGAAGCAATGTAAGGGGACGCGCGTTACGGAAGTGGCTAAGAGGGCGGGCAAGGAATGGTGCAAGTTATCTCCGCAAGAAAAAACGACATGGAAGAACAAGTAGTGAAGACATGGTATCGGCTGCACGACGTCTCAAAATTTCTGTATTGTTGTACCACCCTCCATTGCTGTTCAGCGCCCTACGTTAAAAATTTACATGTTTTGTAACTTTTTACCACCCGTCATTATAGAATGTTTCAAACCCATTGTGTAAAGGGTTTATTACCGATCAGTTTTTGGACCGGCACATTTTTATAAAATTCTCTGTGTACATTTGTTAGTCTACAAGACACAATATATATATTTTTTTTTGAATTCAATATTGAATATATATTATGAAATGCATATATTGAATACCTTTATGGTATATATTTTGAATTGTGATATTATATAGTTGGGCGGTACTTGCATGAACTATACAATGCAATGAGCAAAGCATATAGAGGCATTTTGAGGCACTAGCAATTTGAAAATAATATTTAAAGGCATTGGAAAGACGTAGCGACTCCAACATTTATATATATTGTATAATATAATTATAGTATAATATTAATTGATAGATGAGATAGGTAGATATTGGTAGATTGACATCTATTAATTATCAATCTATCCGTATCTCATCTTACAATCTGTAACTTGGGGCATGTGGTGAGGAACTAGAATACAATAGGCCATCTCAGCTAATCGAGAATCCTAGGCTATTACCCTATAATAAAATCGAGTTTTGCACGCAACACTGTAGCCATGTCCGATTGCACTTTTCAAATCCGGGGCTTTATGCATTTATAAACTTATATACGTATTTCGAACATTTTGTACAATTTCAATAGGAAACGTCACGATCTAATTAGTTCAGCTATTTTCAAACCGATCTGAAATCGCATTCTTTAATAAAAATGCAAAATTGTTGAATTGACCGTCCAGCCATGGCAAGACAAGGCTTGACCTTGCACGTCAATCCTATAAATCAATTTTTTGATACTTTCCGTGGGATGTTATTAAAGAATAGCTGCTTTACCTTAAATTCAGAGTAGAAACATGTGCAATTCTACCTGCTTGTTGCCGTTGATCTCATTTCTTAAGAGATTTTTTGGAAATATACTGTTCATGACAGCTGTCACAATAACAAAATTTCCTCTCAACTTTATGAGACGTGCAGCTTGAAATGCAGCTTGATTGGCAACACTGTATAGATTGGGAATGCACTTTTGGAATTCGGAGCTAATTGCGTGTTTTGCTAAAAACCGAACCGTACCCGGACCCTTTTTGTCCTTGCCGGTAGCAAAATTTAGGATCTAGTGCATAGCGCTACTTTTAATCAGATTTGACAACACTTTATGTAATAAAAATGAAAAAATGTTCAATTTACCATTGAGCCAAGACTTGATAAGATGGATCCAGCACGTCAACACAACATACATTTTTTTCTATATTTTCCGCCACAACTTCTCAAAGTATAGCTGCTTGTTCTTAAATACCGAGTTGCAGCGTGCAAAATAGTACCTGCTTGCTGCAATTGAAATCATTTCTTACGCGCTATTTAGAAACTAGACTATTTTTCATAATGACATCTGTCAAAGACTCAAATGACCTCTCAAGTACATGATACATCAATCGCTATATTATCAAAGTACCAGTGACTTTGGTTTCATGGAAGCAGTGAACCTCAATTGACAGTCATAAAAGATACTCTTTGCATAAAAGTTAAAGCCAGTTTTATCCACGATACGGGATACCCAAAATGTGTATTCAAACGACACAATATTGTATTTATTTATTGAAAAAACTTTATAAAAAAGATACGATAGTTACACTGAGATTCGATAATGTACAGTCGTGTTAGCCTAAGATTACCACAGCCTGGTGGACTTCGAAGTAAAGTATCATTTGATTCTTTTACGATTTGTAAAGAGTAAAATGGTAAATCATTGTAATGATAAATACCTACCTTTTTTAATGGTAATGTCAAAAACTTATCATTTGATTCTATGGTAGGGTACTCTATGATAAGAGATCCCCAAAAAGTGGCAAACTCAAATTAATTCTAGTGTAAGTAGACTGTTTTTTTAAGTAGCTTGCCAGAGAAGAGAAAATTTCACCAAGACTGGAAGGTCAATTTTCTTTTCCGTTTTCTCGCGCTACATTAAATATTTCGTTTAAAATCGCACAAATATTATGCATATGCATTCATGTCCATTGATACTAACGCTTTAGAACAAAGTTTAGCATTACATTATAATTTTCTCATAGAGTCTCACGTTGTGGAAAACCCCATCAACTATGACCAAATATTTAAAATTGACACTAGAATATTAAATATTGAACATATTTTTAACAATTCCCATTCAATCCAGTTGCAAATTGAAATAATTTTGAAGTGTTCTTGCATCACTAGATCACGTTCATGGAGACTCGGCAAATAACTAATCTTTAGACCATGGGGGACTAAATCTAGGCTAGGCTCAAACTTCACAAAACAATGACTCAAAATACAGGGATATGCCAAAAGTTTAGGTATTAAATTCAATATTCGTAATGCCGGTGCAGGAACTAGGTGTGCTCCACGATAACGCCATCGTGCAAAGGTGCTGTTCATTCTGCAGCCGTTACTACCTCTCTCTTCACAAAGTTGGTAGCAAAGCAATAGAAAATGCATTAACATATTGTTTTTCCAAATACGATTTACCATAATCTATCGGTTTGTTAGTTGCAACCCTTGAAGAGTGGTTTTGTAATGCATAAATGGGCTTCCTGAAGTGACATTTGATAGGGAAGTTGAACTAAATCAAAATAACGCATTTTTGCAACAAAAAAAATGTATATATCTTGGACATTTTTCTCCTTTACTGAATGTCATTTTTCGCCTGGGGGAGAGGGGGGGGGGAAGGGTTAAGTGGGCCAATACATTAACTTTGTGCGGGGGGGGGGGGGGGGGGGGCTTTTCTCTCTGACCACTTATGTAAGCAAAGAATATAATTAATATATATTTTTCATATTTAGAGCCACAGACTGAAAAGTACAAACATGCCCTCGCCCGCACTTCAATAATGTGCGTAGCACGGGCCCATACTGCAATCATAATCTGATTCAGTTGTCTATTGACAAGAAAAAATTGGTTAAAGGTATCTTTTCAGTGTGAGGCCCTCCGTTATTCATACAACTCTTGCCCTCACCCCACTACCACGACACGTGCGCAGCACGGGCCCATACTGCTAGTCTACTAGAATACCTAAATTCTACTAGGGTTCATATCACTACTAAAAGGGTGCAATCACCCTATCCGAAATATTTTTTCACGTTTAGAAGGAGAGCGGTGTTTCACTCTTAAAGAGGATCCCCTGCCGCTAGAAGAGCCAATGGTGTCAACATTCACTGACCCTCCCGTTGTTATGCTCAAGAATTGAATGGTCTGAGCATCGAATGATTCAGAGCGCAACATCAGGAGTCTATAGAACCGTCTTGCTATCTTGACGTGAAAAATACTGTAGCGTTTCGTTGAGAAACTTTGCTCCGGCTCTATCCAGGTCGTGGATTCACGACGCGAGGTTAGGTTCATAATTCCGTTGGTAAATTTGTTATTTTCATGGCGATAACCACAAAAATTCACTGAAGATTGAATCTCATTGACTGAATCTAGGCCCAGCGTTGTTGCTAGCTGCTAGAGAGGTCTAGCACTGAAAAAAAAGCGCGCTGACTGGTTGAGTTCTGGGGGTCTGTCATGTAACTTTGTGATTTCAAAACGATTTGTTTTCAATATGGTTTAACATGGGCAGTGATTTGAACTCGAATGATTTCGAGCATAATCAAATGAAAAAAAGGTTACACGATCCCTGCCCAGTCTTTGAAACTTTCCCTCGACGCTCCCCAGGTGCGTGATGCTGGAGAAGTTCGATGCGGCGCAAGTGTGGAGCGCGCTGCTGGCCGTCAAGACGAAGCAGGCCGACCGACCGAACATCTTCATGGGCGTGCCCGCTATGTACGGCCTCCTCGTGCAGGAGTACGACAAGATCTTCGCCAACAACCCACGCATGAAGGAGTACGTGCATGCCGTCTGCTCCGAGAAAATCAGGTGCGGAAACGCTGTCGCGAATGGGTGCGTTAAATCGATGACTTTCAAGGCAATTGTGAGACCCAAAATAAGACGGCTACCCAGGCTATCCTCTCCTATGCTAGCAGCAGCTACGCGAAAGCCCTCCCCCTGCAATAGTTTTGCCGGCAGGCACGGCATGTAGCTGCTGTTTGTTATAAAACAACCGTGACCAAGGTTACTGTAACCACCTGTGGATCATTGGGTCTCTTGATTATAATTTGCCTGGTTGTTGATGTTTAAACAGGTTGGCAATGCACCCCAGTGCCTGCTGACAAAGTTACTAGTATCAAATTTTATGCCGTAGCCATGTACCTAGGTAAGGTAGAATAGGTATCTGGCAAAGATACTTTGGTATGTGGGTACTTAGGATAGGTATCTGGGTAAACCTTCTTTCTATGGTTTGACTGTTTGGAGTTCCTCTAGGCATGGCAGCGATCACAAACGAGCCCCATGGCAGTGGTATTTATTTAGGAATGTTGAATAAAGGATTGCTGAGTAGATGAGTCCTAGAACAGTGAAACTAGCTGTGCCTCGAGTGGAGGAAAGTCCAATGTTGGCTTGTAGAGTTCTTCTGTTGATGAATGCAAGTTGATTAACCTTTCCCTTTGTTAAGGTAAATATAATTTAACATTTTTTGGATTTCTGGGAGATATTTCGAGATTCTTAGATATTCAATTGGTTGTCAGAAGTGTGAGGATTCAGTAGATGTTTGTTTCGCCGCGATCTGATAACGGGTGTGGCCTGGAAAGTGTATCCAGTAAGAGGTAAATTCTTAGCTGGGATTGACATCTTTTAATGTACCAGCAAAACAGGGTTGTTTTAAAAAGCTTGTAAGTAATTGACGGGGGAATTTTTCGAAATGAAAATGGTTCAATTGGTTGCCAGGAATGTGAAGTTTCTGAAAATATAGGTTTCATCGCGATCCGACCAAAGGTGTGGCCTGGAAATTGTATCCCGTAAGAGAAGCAGCCCGAGTTCACAGCTCAATGAACAGACTTAAGAACAGCGCAAATATACAGTATGATCGGTGCAGTGCTGAGTTGCTGAAAAAAGGTTGATAATTAAATTAGCAAGATATCACTCTAACATCAGTTAATGTCATTAACGGCACATGATCAAGTGAACGTGATGACTGATGAAGGAGTAAGAATGACAAGCACAGTAATTACCAGTGAGGTGAAGTTGGTGAAGATCCCAAAAAATTATGGAATGGACTGGACACTCATTCAATAGACAATGACGCTCAGTGGAGTGCTGCCTTCAACTTTGATAGGTAGCCAAAAAAGAACCATTGTTTCTAGCTCACCAATGCACCGATAATTGTAAATCGTAGTGTCAAGTGGGAGTCACAGTTTTGAGTTTCTTACTCCAATTTGGGGCATCCTAAGTCAGTTCTGTCCTGCCACGAGATGAATGCAAACAGCCCTCTTGAGCCCGTGCCCCAGGAATCTGCTTTCCCCGCCGTTAAAACCAGTCCTTGTCGTGACAACTCTCCAGGCTGATGACTTCCGGCTCGGCGCGGCTCCCGCCGTCCGTCAACGACCGGTGGTTCGACATCACGGGCCAGCGGATCCTGGAGCGCTACGGGATGACCGAGACCGGCATGATCCTGTCGAACCCGTTGCGCGGCGAGCGAAGGCCGGGCTTCGTCGGCACGCCGATGCCCACCGTCGAGGTGAGCAAGGCAATCGGGGGGTTCATCGGGGAGGTTCCGCGTCGAAGATACTCCAGGGGCCGTTTCGTGCTGAATAGAGACGGCTGCTCCCCTTGACGTGGGATATTGCTGATAGGCATCGAGGAGATTTTGGATTGTTGACAGTTAGTTGATACTTCAATCCCAATTCTATCATCTAAACTCACATAGTGGTGATATTGTATAAGCAGTAAGCATTGACTTCAATAATGAAGCTTGTCCAAAACTGATGAAAGCCACAACAATGTAGCGGCATGTAATACTTTATAAAATCCCAGTTAATTAAATCAACTGAATTTGTACTTGCCAAAGATTGTCTTGCTGAAGTGGCCTTCTGGTCTCAGGTAAAGCCAGTAACCACCCAAAACCGTAAATTTAACACTTTAATTTGACAGGTAAACTATAGAATGGTGGTAAGGTGTTCGGTAATGCTCTGATGAGACTGACATGCGGTCCTAAAAAGAACCTAGGTCGACGTTTCGTAGGTGTTGGCACCGACATCTTCCGGACTTGTGTGTCAGGACACAAGTCCTGAAGATGTCGGTGCCAACGCCGACGAAACGTCGACCTAGGTTCCTTTTGGGACCGCAAGTCAGTCTCATCAGAGCATTACCGAACACCTTACCACCATCTAACCATGGCTCTGAATCACTCCGTCATTCCATACTATAGAATTTTTACATTATTGATTTTTGGAAAACCTAGATATGAAATCAATTCAACGAAATCAATTGAGGTAAAACTTTTGGGCAAGTAACCAGACAGTACATACAGGATACAAAGCATTGGAGAAAAGAAGTTCACTCAACATTCAATCAATATCCCATTATAAATAGTTTTTTTTAAACCCTAGCTAACTTTCCAAGGCTAGTATGAGGTCCACAGGAGCCTAAACACGCGGTCGTAACTGTGAACGCATGTCCGTTCAGGTGCGCATCGCCGAGCGCAAGCCCAACGACTGCTTCGACATCCTGGTGAAGGGCACTTCCGCGGGCACGACCGTGCTCGCCGAGAAGGGCAAGGCGACCGAGGGCGACCTCCACGTCAAGGGGCCGAGCGTGTTCCGCGAGTACTACAAGAAGCCCAAGGTCACGCGCGGCGAGTTCACGCCCGACGGGTGGTTCAAGACGGGTGAGCGGCGGTGGCTGGTGGAGCGACGTCGATTCGATAAGCAATGCGGGAATGGAGGGCGTGACCTCGGCGACTTTTGATTGCGAGGATTACAGTTGTTGCTGTTTGCTGGCAAGAGCCGGTTAGCGATCATGTCACTTTTTTTCATTCGATTTGGATCGAAATCACTCGGTTTCAAATCACTGCCCGTGTTAAACCATAGGCAGTGATCTTGAAAACAAATCGTTTTGATATCACAAAGTTACATGATCGGTCTCCAGGCCTCGGCATGCTATTGTATTTTTCACGTTTCGAAGGACAACGGTGTTTCACTCTCAAAGAGACTCCTCTGCTGTTAAAACACCCAAAGGTGTCGACATTCGCAGGCCGTCCCATTGTTCCGCTAAAGGGTAGAATGGTTTAAGCATCGATTGGTTGACTTGCAATGTCTGAGGTCTACAGTACAATTCTTTCCTTCTTTATGTGAAAAAACACTGTTCCTAGATGGTTGCCTATCACGTACCAGAGCAGTGATCGAAGATGCAAAGACGTAAATTGATTGTATCTTATCTTGTCTTTCTGATGAATCCACTTATGGGTCGTGAATTTACTCATTCTTCTCCTCTCCACATCATCATCAGCATCTGCGGCAATTCCATCAGTGCAAAACGATAATCAACGAACACTAGAATTAATTTGAGTTTGCCACTTTTCAGGAACTCATATCATAGAATCAAATGATAAGTTTTTGTCATAACCATTAAAAAAGGTATTTATCATCACAACTATTAACCATTTTACCCTTTACAAATCATACAAGAGTCAAATTATACTTTACTTCGAAGCCCACCAGGCTGTGGTAATCTTGGGCTATCACGACTCATGAGTCGTAAGTTTACTCAGTCTCCTCCGTCATCAGCATCTGCAGCGATTCCTTCGGCGCAAGACGGTACTCGACGTAACGTGCTCGACTTTGCAGGCGACACGGTACAGTACGTCGACGGCTCGTACCAGATCCTCGGCCGCACGTCGGTGGACATGTTCAAGACGGGCGGATTCAAAGTGAGCGCGCTCGAGATCGAGGCCAAGCTGCTGCTGCATCCGGACGTTGCCGACGTCGCCGTGCTCGGCGTGCCGGACATCACGTGGGGACACAAGGTGCGTGCGGCTCGGCCAGACCCGTTGACGTATCTAAGGCTAGACCTGCAACCGCCCTTACTGTGTACCGAAACTTGTTGACTTTCGTTGGCTCGGCCAGACCCGTTGTATACTACGTAGGCTAGATCTGCAACCGCCCTTACCTGCCTGTACACCAAAACGTGTCAAATTGATCTTGATTGGGACCAAAAACGTCCTTGGTGCAAATTTCACATTAGAATCGAGGTAGCTCAGACCTTATGATGGTAGAAAATACTTGTGAAATGTCACTTGTTGCTATTTCCAGACACGATTAAAACTTGTCATTAGAACCAAAGACTTCCTTGATGGAAATTTCGTACCGGAATCGAGGTAGCCCGGACTCTTTTATTTTGGTAATGGAAACACTTGTGATGCACTACTTGTTGCTATTCCAGATCCAATACCTTACTACATTTTATCTGAGTACTTTTGCTTCTGGAAGAGCTGTCTTGCAAGGTTGTCTGTTGGACAGTGCCAAGCTGTGACACATTTTCTAGACGACTGATGGTCCCAATCAAGATGGCGTTCAATTTGACACGCTTTTCAGTACCCTGTTGCAAATCAACGGCCAGACCTCAAAAAACCGGGGTCTAACTGGGTGTTGGATGTTGTATTTGGCAGCGAATTCACTCTGGTTTCCTAATGTTTTGTATCCTTTACTCTGTCCCTTTTTAGAACATGCTTTCCCTGCTGTGCTAAGTCTCTTTTGCATGCCTTTTGCCCATCCATCGTCACGATGGCGGCCCCTACTGTGCCAAAGTGACCCTAGTGCTGCTGCAGAACGTACATATTCTCTTATCGGACCGGGTGTAGCTCGACTGAACCAGCTAAAATAGGCAGCTAGATATTGTATTTTGTTTAATCTAGCGCACGAGAACACTTCATTTGCAGCTTAATATCATTCTCACACACATTCTCTACTTTTCAGGTAGCGGCAGTGATAATCCCGCGCGAAGGCAAGAACATCACATTGACAGAGCTCCGCGATTGGTCGAAGGATCACCTCGCGGCGTACTGCATTCCTACAGTTTTGAGAGTCGTAGACAAATTCTCGCAGAACGCAATGGGCAAGGTCAACAAGAAGAAACTTCTCAAGGAACTGTTCCCAGAAGCAGAAGGAGTGGAAGTATTTAATTGAAGAAACACGGCTCGATTTCGGTGGCCGCGGCTGGTTATTCTTTCAGTCGGCGCTTGACATTTTTATTTCCAAACATTTTTCAGTCTTTGCAGTTGGTGTAAGTTTAAATCATGTTGGCGACACAAAGTATAGGCACTCCTCGAAAGATTAGCTATGGCTTTGCAATGAAAGTAATCAAAATGTTGTTATACCGGTTCCGTTCGGAGTCCAGAAATGAGTTCTAGTCGTGATGTTCTAAGGTACAGTACAGTGGTGACAAACTCTTTCGGCTTTGCGGTTACATCGGAGTTATCGTGTGGTTTCCAAAATGATTTTGGGAGTGACGTGCATGATCAGCTAAAAGGCGTGGTCTTCGTTAAATTTTTAAAGACTGATTTGTAACCCTTGGTGACAATTATTTAAACAAATGTTTGTAAAGTATTGTTTTTTGGCATCATATTAAATGGTTGGAGAGACATTGCATTTTCATATATTTCATCGTGCGATTTAGTAATTATTTAAATAAGTAACGGGAAGTTTGGAATGTGTATGTACAAACATCTACGCATGAATGTGCAGAAGCAAACCTCCCACATATGTGACTCAAGCAGAAGGCATAACAAGCACTCCTTCAACAACAATTTTTTTTTGTTTTTTTGAACTGAAACCTTAGAGTAAGTTATGGCACTACTTAATCTAAGCTGAAACTTTATTTCAATTTTTGTCAAACCAAAACATTTTTGGTTAGAGGTAGCAAAAACAAATTACAACATTTCTATACCTAGAGCAATATTCTTATCTTTATCATTATTCATTACCAAGAGATCCACATCAAATTACCTACACATCACACCTACGAGCCAGTGGACCGAGCCCGTAGGATTCCAAAGCGCGATTTGTATTGCGAATCTCGCAATACAAATACTCGGCCTCTCGGGGTGTGACAGCTCGAAAGCGTAAAATGTGTACCTACTGTCTATTACGACGACGAAGCAACGAACATAAAAACTCTTGTGACTGAATACTGATCTCTGGATAGCAGCGTGATAACGGACAACTGACGGAAGTTTGAACAAGAACCGCCACTTCGCCAAAACCGCTGTCGTGGGCGGAGTTACCGCGGCGAGCGGCACTTGTGACATGCGCGCCGCCAACTGATCTGATGGGAGATAATGGTACTTCCACAGTCGCGGCGCTGCCTGTACGCGATCGGAAGCCTGTAATTATTTACGAACGAAATTATTCGGAATTAAATCGAAATCGCACTTATTCGACACTATTTTTAATCAAGATAATACGTATTATCGCACCGGTTCTTGTGTGTGTTGAATGGATACCGTTATTGGTTGGTCTCAGCCCGAACAAGAAGGTCCAGCGAAAGAACAGTGGTCTCGCATTTGGAAAGCCCAAAAAGGACTTGACAATTTAAACGTGATGGATTCTATTTCTAACCCTAATCTAAGTGCGAGAGCTCCTGACTACATTCCAATAGAGAACGGTAACAATAATCCGTTTGAGGATAATCGATTCGGTAACACATTTTACAATCGCCAAGGTGTGAATGTACGAATTAAACGTGATAATAGGGCGAGTACGTATGGCATGAACCAAAACCATGCTTTAATAGGTCGAGTTGGTGGGTGTCCTTGGAGAAAAGAAGGGAAAATATACTCGGCAGGAATTTTAGGGTGAGTACTACAGACATATTATAGTATTTAATTGCGTATTATTTTTTTTATTGTTTTGTCAACGTTACAAAAGTTATTTGTGTCGTCTTCTTTGGAATGTGCATATCTTGCATCTACTGCAGCAATTTGTTATTTTGCTCCAATGACAGTTTTATGTGATAGTAATCATTAATGAACATCTTAATATGATTAGATATCAATGACCTTGTCCTTGTATAGTGTTCAAGATTTGTCTCGGCATAAGCACTAAAACAAACTCACCAATGTAGCATTCCTAAATTGAGAATGTTGACAGCAAAAAATAACTTTTGACAATGAATTTGACATCCCATGCAAAGTTAACAGAAGTCCATCTTTTTCTTTCTAGACTTCATGAAGAAATTGAGGACTTCTACCAATACATGTCTCCCACTCCAGAAGAACATGCTCTTCGGCAGAATGTTGTCGAACGCATTCAGAACGTCGTGCTAAAACTGTGGCCTGAATCTCGGGTAGAAATATTTGGTAGTTTTCGTACCGGACTTTATCTACCGACCAGCGACATAGACTTGGTTGTGATTGGCAACTGGGACAGCAATATATTACCCTTGAGGACTCTGGAACACGCGTTACAGATGGATGAAATTGCCAAGGCTAGTTCAATTCAGGTGCTTGACAAGGCATCGGTAAGTGTCTGTTACGCTTTTATAATAATAATAATCTTTAAATGTGTTAAATCTATGGATAGGTACCATACAGACAATTTCTTTAACCTACACCAATCGAAGCCGGCTAGCCACACCTGATGCTTCTTGACACCTGCATCTCACAAGCACTGTTGTTGCTTACTTCATCCTCTTCCTCACATTTTTCATTGACCATTTCCCACAACTTCTTCTCGTCCCACAAATTCTTTTCTTACCCTTCCAGTCAATGTTTCTTCTGCAGATCGCCTTTAATTAAATCTACTCCATTTCCCTTTCGGTCTCTTTCTACTCCCAACCTTTGCTTCAGATTACCGTCTTGGAATTCAATGGTATTCATCCGTTTCATGTGCCCGAATCATCGCAATCTCGCTCTTCCCAACTTATATCCAACCCTGTCATGATTATGTTGTAAGATATGTATGTTTAAATATTGTATGTTGTGAAATATCCTTTTGGGCTGTTGTCTTTCAAATTTATACAATATTTTAAAAGTAGGTAGGTACCACATTTAATATAAATACCCAGGTTGGTGTAAGAGTACATTCGGGCTGCCTCCCGTGCAGACTTTACCTACTACTGGTGCCACACTTTTCGTCCGATCGCGAAGAAACCAGTGTCTACGGAATCCTCACATTTTTAGCAACAACTTTTGTGTTAACCGTGCCAATAATCTTAAAAAGCACACATTTTTGAAGTAGGAATGTTTCAAAAAAAGGTCATGTGTCTCTAACTCTGCACCTAACACTTTTTTAAATTTGGAAAAAAAGTACAGCAACGTACCTACAGATAAAAGTTTTCAACGTGACAACAACGTTATCAGTTTATGAAATCCCAAGCATAGATAAAACCTAACCATATTTCTAATCTGGTTACGAGTACGTACCTATATTGTAGCAGTGAACTTCAAATTGTTTTAGCCCCCAGCTTATCAACGATACTAAACGAAACCTCTTCCACAGGTTCCTATAGTGAAACTCACCGACAAAGAGTCTGACGTCAAAGTTGACATCAGTTTCAACATGAGCAACGGAGTCAAGTCGGCCGAGTTAATAAAAGACTTCAAAAGACGTTTCCCCGTCCTCTCCAAGCTGGTGCTCGTGCTGAAACAGTTCCTGCTCCAGCGAGATCTCAACGAAGTGTTCACAGGCGGAATCTCCTCGTACAGCCTCATTCTCATGTGCATCAGCTTTCTTCAGGTGAGAGCCGCTACATTACTTTTACGTTTATTCACGGCCATTCGGCAGGAAATGTAATTGATGTTTTCACACCAGAAATTAAAGTATGTAAGTACCTATGTTAGCAGTTGATAGTTATATTATTAGGATATGATTTTTTGTGGCAATACTCAAAGCAAGATAAAGAAGTGCTAATAAAACATTTGTTATTTTAGAGCCATTCAAACCAGCCCATTTTGTTCTGTGTTGCTTTTCATCAAGTGACTACAGAATACATTTGATGCTGTCTTGCATCTAGGTTCAGCATTCAACTACCAAAAGCCCCATAACAAAGCTGGGCAAATTTTGTTACGTTTTTCGAATCTATAATATATACAAATGATGAGCTAAAGTGACTTCCAAATGCAAGACTTAACTGTTTGCAAGATAATTCACCAGATTCTCAAACGTTAAATCACTTGAAAGTTCGAAGATCTGTGCCGCTAATATTGGGCATTGTGCCATCGTGTGACGTAGCTGCATCCACGGATGATGGGCTACATGAAGAACGCCAACCTTGGCTACCTTCTGGTCGAGTTCTTCGAGCTCTACGGACGCAAGTTCAACTACATGAAGATCGGGATCAGGGTCAAAGACGGCGGCACGTATCTCCCCAAAGAAGAGGTAAGTTTGTACATTCCCATAAACGGTTGTCGACCGAAATGTTAATGTTCTTGTCAATTGATTGTTATCTCAACCCGAGTGATATTAGAGAAGCAAGTAAAAAAAGCCCTCGCCCCTCCCCTCTAGATTCGCGGCGTTCCCCTCGCCTATAAGCTAAAACAGTTTCGCCGGCAGTCACGGCATGGAGCCACTGTTTTGTTGTTATAAATCACCTCTGAAGAAGGTAACTGTAACCACCTGAGAACCATTGGGTCCCTTGGTCATAATAGACCTTGTGTCATGGCCTGGTGGATGATGTTAATATAGGTTGCCAAATGCCAACGCACCACAGCTATTGCCGGCGAAATTTCTAGCATCCAATTTTTGCCGTAGCCGTAGCTAGGTAAGGTAGAACGTCTGGGTAACCCGTCTGTGCTAACGCTGTTGCATCGATTCGTCGAGCAGGTCCAGAAGGACATGGTGGACGGCCACCGCCCGTCGATACTGTGCATCGAAGACCCGTTGACGCCCGGCAACGACATCGGCCGCAGCTCGTACGGCGCCCTGCAGGTCAAGACCGCGTTCGAGTACGCCTACATCATCCTGTCGCAGGCCGTCAAGCCAACCAACACCAACTCCTACGACTGCAACGTCAACAGGTCTGTCCACGGCACAACCCTCGGTTTTTAAGAAATTAGGCCCATACATTGCAAACTGAGTAATGAATTAAAGTGAAGTCTGTTTACATTAATACTAAAATTGATACGATCATTAACATTGATAGGATACCCCGGGCCAAATTTCGTTTTTGAAATTCTCAAAAGCGGTGAATTGGTGGCGATCAAATTTTTTAAAAAACGGTGAAGTGTCGGTGGTTTGAATAACGCTCATTTTCACGCTTCATGGCTACAAAATGACCGGCACCGCCACTGCTTGTTTTTCAGCATTAGCTTTTTGCTCAATGTGCTTGCATGATCTATTGGCGTTTACTTTCCAATCTCAAATTGAAAACTTACATGGTATATGTGATTGAACACTTCTCATTTAAACTTTCGGCTGGCTTAGATTCCGCATTATTCTGCTTTCCTTCACCCATCGTTTGTGAAAATCAAAATACATCTTTCTATGTGATTACCAAGAGTACCCAAGCCCAGGCTGGGTACCTGGGTCCAATTTGAGACCCTGAGGATTTTTTCCCATGCGTGCGGCTGTACTTGAGTTAAGATTCTGTACAGTCTGTACAGCTGGAGGAGCACACAATTGCTTAAGGTCAACTTGAGTGGGGTTAGGGTGGTTTGTTTACAGCACTGCAATCACTTTGTATGATTGATTGCTGCTTTTATTGGGGTAATAAAGATTAAAATCAAAGTTTACATCATGTCAGCAAGTGGTAGATCTTCATTTTTTTGGCACATCCACAATGCAAGGATATCACCATGTCTTTATTTATCAAAAGAGGAATGGTCAAATTTTGGAGTTCTAAATTAATAGTGTGGAAATACATAAAACACCCCACGTTTTAATGTTAAAAATCGTAAATTTCCCATTTAATCACGAAAATTTTCACAAGAAAAGTCATATATATATGGAATCACCGATTGATCTTTATAGACATTGGTATATATATACTATCATAGAGTAAGGAAGGTTACCTTCCTTACTCTATGGTACTATATTATATAGTCACATTCACAAACTAAAATAAGCTATTCCCCATAAAATAGTAATAATACCACAGATATACAAGGTTACCTAGATTTTCCACTCCTAGCCTGAAGCAGCGAAGCAATGTAATGTTAGTTTCGCCGGCAGTCAAGGGCTACAACTTCCCCAGCGATTGCCGGCGAAATTACTAGCATCAAATTTTTGCCGCAGCCCTAGCTAGGTGGGTATGGTTATGGTATAACACCAGGTAACCTTACGTCTGTGACGCTACGAACGAAATGCAATAACGTTTGCGCCCGCCCGCCAGCATACTCGGCCGCATCGTCCGCGTTACGGACGAGGTGACCGACTACCGCGAGTGGATCCGCAAGTCGTTCCCGACGCCGCGCCTGCAGGCGGCGAGCGCTGCGGGCGGCGCCGACTCCAGCGAGGACGACGACTTGTCGACGGGCAGCGAGCAGTCGGCCGAGTCCACGTCCAACAGCGAGCCCAGCGACACGGTACGGTACACGGTACTCGATGCGCGGTTTCACTTGCGGCTCCGTTTCGCGTTGAAACGAATGTGTTTCGCTGGAGACTGCAGACGTTGCGCTGTCAATCGTTCGTTGCTCAGAACATTTAATCCTTAAGCGGAACTGTCTTCTTAAGAGGCTAGACTACCTCGCTGCCAGATGCGAGCAGCTGCGAGATAGCGGGAATGCTGAGTCTCACGAGTATGCGCTTTTTTGCCAACCCATAAGAGAGAAACTATTGAAGTGAGCAAGGAATTGTAGACAAAGAATCAATCTGTGTAGGTAACGGACCCTTTTTCTCAATTTTAATCTTCTTCTTCTCTATTGATTTATGAAAAAGTGCAATAAAGAGCGAAATACAACATTTTTAGAAGCGGTATCGGCCCTTTTAGACCAAAAAAATAGGAAAACAGATCCGTTACTGACAGAGATTGATTCTTTATCTACAACTTCCTCGCTTACTTCAATAGTTTATCTCTCACGGTTTAGCAAAAAAGTGCATACTCGTGAGACACTGCATTCGCGCTATCTCGCAGCTGCTCGCATCTGGAAGCGAGGTAGTCTGTCCCCTTCAGTGCAATAAAATGCAGGTTTTGCAGTAATTGAGGTGAAAAAAGTTGCGCACATCTATTAATGAGTTAATATCAAGCTTGCAAGAAATGTCCGGATGGTATTGTACTTGCCACCAACTCGGACCGTGCGAGCTCGGCGCAATTATTATTATTATTATTATTATTATTATTATTATTATTTTTTTTTTTTAATTATTATTATTAATATTATTATTATTATTATTATTACTAGGTACTATTATTATTTTATTATAACTTTTATTATTATCATTGCTATAATAATTCTAAGTATTTTTTAATATTATTAATACTATTATTGCTATTATTATTATTATTTTATAATAATGTAAATATTCAGTTTCATTGTGTTTAGAATACTTAGTTTTTATGTTTCAAAGAGTCTGTACATTCTACTGTCCCCAAACAGTATAAGAATTTTTAGACTTAAATAATAAATAAAATAAAATAAATAAAATAAGTGTGCCGTCGACGTCCGCTAACCGCCCGCCGATTGCCGCGCAGGACTCGGAGTGCAGCCGGACGGGATCCGTGACGCCGGTGGCCGAGCCGTACGCGCGGCACCGGGCGCCGCCGCCGCCCGCGTCGACCTCGTCGCCCGCCAAGCCCACGCGAGCGCGACGCTTCGACAACTCCCAAGGTATCGGCCGCGGTCGGCTCTTTCTAGACGAACACCGTCTCACATTGTTCGCATTATCCGGGAAGGTTCTGGGTTAACCAGCATAACGAACTGTGTCTTGAGAAGGACATTGTTCCTGGTTTAAACACGCACACCGATTTGCTTTACGGAGTAACCTCTGGACACGGAAATCCGCCTAATAGAATTTCGGCTATGTGCTGAGAAAGGTTTGCCTGAAAAGAGCATAGGCAGGTCAGGTACCGACCACGTGGATGAGCACATGGTGGCAGGAGATGTCATGTTTATTGATGGGTTGCAATCTAGTTTTGATAAACCAGTTTTATTATCAGTGTCTGTCTCGCAAAACTCACGAATTTGTTCACTGGCATGTTTTGCAATTATGCAATTTAAATTAATTCGCATAGCGAATACTAACTCTTTTGCAAGTACCGAAAATGTGATGGCATAAATGTGTCTTTCGTACGGAGAAGACGCAGGAAACTTTTTGAAATTTCTGCTAGCTTAAAAATTACGAATTTTAGGCAATTTGATTTGCGTAAAATCTAATCGCATAACTCCACACTGTACCGATACATCAGCTTGCGTCGATACTCATTTCACGGAGCGAGGCAGCTGCTGATACTAAAAACTTGTTTCTAAAAACTAGATTTCGATCCCCTAAGCATGCCATCCATTCCTCCACGTGTTCATCCACGTGGTCGGTACCTAGCCTGCCTATGCTCTTTTCAGACAAACCTTTCTCAGCACATAGCCAAAATTCTACTAGGCGGATTTCCGTGTCCAGAGGTGTACTAGAAATTCTTCAAACATGTGCACCAAAAAGCAAATCGGTGACCTGCTTTAAGCAGATACCAGTATGCAATGGATGGAAGGGAAGGAAAGCAGGAAAAGTGTGCAACCAAACTTTTCTGTTCAACGTTTTTCCTGCTTATCTTCTTTTCCAAACTGTATTATGCAGCATTTTGAATATTTTGTTTGTCAAATATCCTAATAACTAAGTTATTAGTTAATAACTTAATAAGTTAACATATCATTTGTTGGGGAAACAGTTAGAAGTCAGCTAGACTACTCAGCTTGAAAACCCAGTTTGAAATGGTGTTTTGAAAATCAGGTGTAGTTCAAGCGTGTTGGATTTCATTTAATTGTGCATTGGCCTTGGAATTTGGAACAGTAAGCTACAGATAAGTTATATTGGTAGCTTTCAAAGTTTGAAGAAAAAGCCTAAGCTGGACTCTAGGTTATATGGAACAATTTGGTAGATGAAAAAATACCTGGCTATGATTATCTGAATACTCCCCGTACCAATTCAATAACTCTTGTGGGCCGATAAATGTTCTAAGAAAAGCTTCAAGGGTAAAACCGCGCAAAAGTTGGCCGTAGATGAAAAATACCTGGCTATGATTATCTGTATACTCCCTGTACCAATTCAAGAACTCTTGTGGGCCGATAAATGTTCTAAGAAAAGCTTCAAGGGTGAAACCGCGCAAAAGTTGGCCGGGCCATCCCGCCGAAACGCCAGCCCGAACGCCGACTCACATGTCTTGCCCGAACGCCGACTCACGTGTCTTGCCCTCCCGCCGACTCGCATGTCTTGCCCTCCCGCCGACTCACGTGTCTTGCCCTCCCGCCGACTCACATGTCTTGCCCTCCCGCCGACTCACGTGTCTTGCCCTCCCGCCGACTCCTATGTTTTGCCCGAACGCAGACTCACGTGTCTTGCCCTCCCGCCGACTCACATGTCTTGCCCTCCCGCCGACTCACGTGTCTTGCCCTCCCGCCGACTCACATGTCTTGCCCTCCCGCCGACTCACGTGTCTTGCCCTCCCGCCGACTCACGTGTCTTGCCCTCCCGCCGACTCACATGTCTTGCCCGAACGCCGACTCACGTGTCTTGCCCTCCCGCCGACTCACATGTCTTGCCCTCCCGCCGACTCACATGTCTTGCCCGAACGCCGACTCACGTGTCTTGCCCTCCCGCCGACTCACATGTCTTGCCCTCCCGCCGACTCACATGTCTTGCCCTCCCGCCGACTCACGTGTCTTGCCCTCCCGCCGACTCACGTGTCTTGCCCTCCCGCCGACTCACATGTCTTGCCCGATCGCAGACTCACGTGTCTTGCCCGAACGCCGACTCACGTGTCTTGCCCTCCCGCCCACAGCGCTGTACCAACCGCACGGCGGCGGCGACTACGCGACGTCCCACGGCGCCGCCTCGTCGACGTCTGCGCGCGGCGGCCGCGGCCCGAAACGCCGCAAGAACTCCAACATTCCTCGGAAGCCGGACTCGCGTCCGTACGCCAACTACTAGCCGCGTCGGCGGCTGGACTTGTTTCGAAGCCGGCGGGATCCTCGAGCTGCACCGTCGCCTTACTTGCGCAACACCGACCTGTGCACACTAAGATGATCGCGTTTGAACCGATTTACGCGAAACCTTCAGTCTCGATTTCTCAACGGAGACACGATTTCGCGGTGGCGTTCAGACCTGCTTTTCTCTTTGGTAACGTTGTAGTTTTGACCTGTGACGGAGGAATCTCGTGTGCTTCGGTTCTTTCCGTTCGGCCTTCGACATCGGCGCCAGGGATCAGGTTATCGCAGCGATTGCCGTGCTGTTTTGTTACCGGTGATTGAAGGGGACACTATCGCAGGGTGGGTGGGGCTTGTCGGGAGTCGCCACTCGGTTTCCGCTGGCCGTGACTTGCCTTTTGCTTTACGTTTCTTGCTGTGGGTTGAGAGCGTTTTCTCACGTCGTTTTATTTTGTTACGTCATTTTAAGCACTTTGATTCCTTGAGTCCAGCTAACAGCTACAGTAGTTGGTTATTGACTAATATTGTGATGAGGAATCACCTTTAATGATTAATTAGAGATTGCCAAACCTAAAATTTGTAAAGTATGTATATCCGTTGCTTTGGTGTGTGGGTTTCTTTTGAGCCTGCGCTAACTGCATTTTCCATTTACCAACAAATCTCCGATACGGATAGCTGTGAACCTAACCCACTCTGCAATTTTGTCGAGCTGAATTTTGCATTCAATAAGAGAGAATCGTAACCACCTACATGTTGGCCGTATTTGTCGGAGTCCACTTTTGTACACGCTGTGATTTTTCGGAGAGATGACTGGTTCTCGGTGTACCAATCCTTCCAAAGGATTGTGAGAACAAAGTTGTGCAGAATGGTGCCAACCCAAATTTGAAATACCCGAGTCCTTGGCACACGTTCATCTCGACTCAAATGGTGATCTGAATAGATCTTTTCAAAAGTATTTTTCAAGTATAGAGAAAATGAAACACAGTGCAAACTTCAAAAAACCAGTGTCTTTCAAACATGGGTTAAACCACCACTCTGTGCAGCTTCAAATTTTTCACAGCAGTTTGAGCTCTTGAACCAGGAGCGTTCCCAGTGGCACATTCGATCAGGGGCAGTCTGAATTTTATTTGTTTTCAAGCCGTTACGGCTACACATTTTAGAGCTGTGATTCTTTTGGCTCATAATTTTTTGAGCAGTGATCCCGAATGCTCGCCATATCGGGTAGTTTTTTTTGCGCTTACTTTGTAACCGAGAGCGTAGTCTCTCGCTCCTTGTTTCCCGTCTGTCTAGAAATATAGCCCGTCCGAACGGCGCAAACCGTGTGTTTTGTCCCGTTTCCTCGGGCAAGCCGAGTTTTAAGTTTTCGTCGTACCGAGTCTTGGAGGCTCGAGTTTCCGTGGTGCTCTCCATTGAAGCGGGCACCTCATGTTCTTGCGAAGTTGTGTACGTACGTTTCGCGAAGTGTCGGATATTTTTCTTCGAGGAAAGACACTCGTGCGTTTGCGCGACGCTTTTGTTTGCGGCGAGCTCCGAGCGCCGGAACGGTTTTTGTCCGCCGTTGGCCGTTTCGCGGCTGGTTGCGATGGAGCGAACGGGACGGCCAACTACTTTTGTAATCGGTACGCGACCTGTACCTTCCTAGGCTAGGACACTCGCGACGGGTACCTGAATAGCTATAGTACTCGAGTTTCGAACGTGTTTCAAGATGAAAACACCTGCTAAGTTATTATTATAGTAATTGTAAGGCGGAATGAAAAATTTGAAAACCACGAAAAAAATACAAAAGACCAAAAAAAACTAAACCAAAAAAAAACATATTGATACGTGCTAGGAAAATGGTTTTTATATAATTGCAATCCTACTTTGGCACAAAAATGGACCCAGTGATTTTTTTTATCAATAAAACAAAAAATAGATTATTAATAGATTATCAATGTTACGATGTAAAGTAACCAACATTGGAATTACGTACATAATAGGTACTTTAAACATAAATTGATCACTTAAACTTTTGAATTGAACCAAATGACTACAAGCATAGGATTGCCTTTGCACTACAAAGTGCAATCGATTCTCGTTTGTTACTAACGATCACCACTCACATTCATGGAATTATTTTATTTGTTCTTTGTCAAGTATTGAAACTTGTTTGAACTTTCTACTGCAATGGTTTTGGAAAAATAAAGAAATCCCTAAATTTCTGGCATGAAATTATGCGTTTTAAATTTTATTTGAAGTTAGAATAAGCCTGTTATCCATATTCCTTTTTATACTTCAAACTTTTAATAGCTGTGCCTGAAGGCAGTAGCGGTCCGCGAATGTTTTCCGCAGAAGAGCAGCAATTAGATTTCAAGTAGATACCTATTTTCGACACCTTACTCCAAGATGATTAGCAGCTTTTATTTTTTGGGCAATTCATCAA
This sequence comes from Nemoura dubitans, assembly GCA_921293005.1. Lineage (NCBI taxonomy): Eukaryota > Metazoa > Arthropoda > Insecta > Plecoptera > Nemouridae > Nemoura > Nemoura dubitans. The sequence goes on from OV121077.1 coordinate 36,791,602, forward strand.
GATTGCTTGTAAACAATTCCCGACCCAATTCACGTCCATAAGGTCTCAATGTTGGCCGGTATTATGTCGGCATCGCTTTACCATGTCCACAGGTGACACGAGCACAGCTGAACTTGCCTATACCCTCACTGCCAGTCATGATCGAAGGTAGTGAGACTCCGGCTGTACGAGGACCACTCAGGTCGTTCTGTTGGCCGTGCTTGTCGACACCTTGTCGACGAAAATCAAACCGCAACATTATGCGGTTTTGGCCGATTTTCGCATAGTTTTATCACTGGAACGGAACTTCTGGCCACAAGAATTAACGCTACAGTTTGAAAGTAATACATGTGTTGTTAAAAAGTTGGTTGATGGTATAAATAATATTTTCTGTGTTCTGTGTTCTGTAAACTTACAGCGAAGGGAATTTCCTTAAAGTGCCTAAAATGGCCTTTTTTGAAAACTCTTAATAAACGCCGGGATTTCACGGGGATCACTCCGAGGCATTGGTTGAATCTGTAGAGATCTCGAAGTAAATCCACCATTGGCGTTCTACTTCCTGCTTAGAGATCAACCCCTGAGTTTACTCATAGAAATATACCCTCAAAAGTCAAAGGGTATATTTCTATGGTTTACTGAACTCCATTTCATGTTAAGATAAGAAGGGGAGTGGATTTCCCACTTCCTCGAGGACCCAATGCTGCTAGAAAAACTACCATAGAGGCCTCGGTTTGGAGTGGATTTCCGAAGGCGAAAATGACAATTTGTATCAGGCGAGCAGAAGGCAGAGTAGTCGCCTAGGTGGTCATGTACCATCCCCGCCAGTGCAAGAAGTGCGAGTGAGAGGTAGAATATGTGACGTCACGACTCACGCACTCGCCACTCACGGTGCTCGCGAAGGAAAATGGAAAATGGGCCGAGAAAAACGCAAAGATATCGTTCGGAACATAAACTGCCATATTCAAGAAACATGATTCTCTTTGCCAGGTAAGGAATTATGCCCCTGCATTGGTATGTAGGCATGCTTAAATTCTGTGTTTGTCGGATAGATTTACATGAGGTTAGTGGTTTGTTGGTGTGCCTTGGTACTTTTATGAAAATTGTATTATTTTCTAAACAGCTATAACGTCTCCAGAACACGGGATCGAGGACCTAGCAGCAAAGAGTAAGGAAGGTTTTACCTTTTGATGGAAGCACTGAACCAGATGGGTGTCGCGGCCCTCCGTGACCGATTTTCGTTGGAGAACTCGGCCTGTAGCCATTTGTTCTGTGCTTTCAGTCTGAAAGGTTGATTTCTGTAAAACTACCTCAACTCTTCACTTTTCTATGTACCCACCTAACTTGCAATAACCTATACCCTGTGGGAGGACTTGAATGTGGTTGGAGGGTGGTGAGCACAGGCCAGAGATCAGGAGCACAGTCTTAAAACATTGAAAACATTAGTTTTTTGTAAGACGGTGACAGTAAGATGGGAGCGGAGCTCGCGTACGATACTCAGCTGGCTCGAGCTCCCGTGGAAGACTCATCTCCTTATCGAGGCTGTCAGACTTCCTGCCCCTCCCGACCATCCGAGATAGTCCCCACTCTCTTGACAGCTTGAATGGGTTTCAGGCCTGCCGTTTAGGTTTAATGATGGGTGTAATCTGTTGTGTAGATTGTGCTAGCAGGTCTTAGCCGGTTCTGTTGAGATTCCTAACTTAGTCGCTATGTTATTTTGTCACTTTGAAACCGGGAACGGTGCAGAGAAACGTATTCACAGCGCAGGGCTTCCTTACAACATCCTCACATTCCAGTAGACAATCGCAGTAGTTATGTTTGGCTATTTACTGACAGCGACATAGGCCCGACTATTTCCGTGACTTCCAGACCGGCCCTGTTCGCTTGATGATGATTTTTGCAGCCGAACGGATTGCACGGTCCATTGGCGAGGCAGAACAATTCGAGGTTCATAGCAGATCTTCATTTAAATGGAGCTGACTAGGTAACAAAACAATGTAGGTACCTTCCTAATTTTCACATCAGAAACAGATTAATTTGATGCAAAATAATATTTTGTTCTTTCCTTACTTTCAAGTATTTCCATTCATGACAGTACCACTGCCTGGATGACAGACAAGTCTTGTCTGGTTCAGGGGTAGCACTGATGGTGACTTACCTCGCCCCTGTGCTTTCTTCCAAACTTGATATAAAAGCGCATAGATATGCTAAATTCATGCAACTCAGGATTTTTCTCTAATTGTTTCTCCTAAAACATGTCTGGAAGCTTTGAAAGGCTTTGAGGACAGAAGTCCTGACCATTTTGTCAATCTTGGGAACTTTTTGTTCCAATTTTGAGCCTTTTCAAGAGGGCAGTGGAAATTGAAAAAAGGCTAATGCTGCTGTTGATAATCATTGTAATTGGAACCAGAGGCAAGATCCTGTTTTGATGCCGATGTGATTCAAGATGTCAATATAGACGGCTTTAGTTCGACTTGTGTGGACAAATAACTGCCAATATAAAAGCATTGCATTTATATGCCCACATAAGTGGTGTATCTTCTCAGGAACTGCAATCGTCCATAAGTCTCAGAATCGCCGAACATTGCCCTAAGTTCTCAGCTTGGCCGACGAAGCTGCTTTTGCCAGCAGCGCCGTCGTCTCCACCTGATGACTGACTCGGCTCCTCAACGCGGCAGCTGATTGGTCCCAGCGGCGCCGTGAAGACTTTCGACCGACTTACGCGACTTACCTTCGGGGTGAGGATGGCCCAGCTTGGTGGATCTAATGAAGCAGATAGTTCAGTTGATCAAGTAATGTCTTGTAGCTTGTTAGGTTGGCATGACTCACGCCAAATCGCGTGGGAGAGAGAACTACGTGTAGCGTTGATGGGCAGAAAGAGTGAAACAGCATCCCTTGTTTTGATTCTTGTTTTGACTTAGCTTGAAGGTGAGGAGGATGCTAAGTCATGGGAATGAGGTGTATATGTTTCACTCGACACATAAATGAAACAGATGTGAAACAGTTCTGGCATCCCTTGTTTGTATTCTTATATTATGCACTGTATACCTACATAGTCTTTTGAAATCACAAAAAACTTATTTTTGGTCCGTTGTGTTGGTACTGTAAATGATATTTCTTTCTATCGCTAGGGGCCGGGGTGTATTGTTGTGTTTCTACGTACAATAAAATAGTTGTGTTGATGTCTGCTAGTTAACAATGTTGCTTGTCCAAACCATGTCCTTGCTTTCTGGTGAGCCAGCTCCTTGGTTCAGGATGTCAGGATCGGGCAATAATCCCAGCCATCTCTAAGGACGGTAAGTCTTAGAATGTAGGTACCTACTCATGGCATTGCAGCTACGCTACTTTGTGTGCCAATTTCGCCCCAATTTTGAACAAAATATCACTTCAAGTGCATTCATTGTTGGATTTGACAGAGCAAAACTGCCAGGCTTGAGTACTTAGTATCGTAGTACGTAGTTAGATACTTGGTATGGTTTCACCAGGCTCTGTAACATTGATACAAATTTTAGTTCCTATAGGCTAGTATGTAAAGGAAATGGTTGATTATTTATTATGGGTTTGGTGGGGAAATGTGGTGGCCAGGTACTGTGAGTATTATAACTTTGTATAATTGTTTGTTTATTTAATTTATGTTTTAGTAGGTACTAGGTTGATCAATGCAACTAATTCTAATTGACTCTTAATTTGCAGTTTATCAACAGAATCTCTTGAATTATATCCATGTAAGTGACAAAATAGAATCAAATACTAATTCCAGCTATGTTCAACCACAGGTCCTCTATATATTATCTACTTATTCATGTTAAATTCCTTGAGAAAGCAACTAGTGCAGGCTACAGAACTTTGAGAAAAGTCATGGGTTTAGTAGGTTTAGTAATTATAGGTAAAGGTGTACACCTACGTAGGTGTGCATCCAACCAAATTGGCACGTTATTTTGTGGAGTGACTTTTCAGACATCTCTACTGATGGTAAAATCCTTACACTTATTGACTCAATGTTATGTTTTTAGCTGGAAGCTAAGAATGCAAGCCCGTGATACATAATCCGGGTGGGAGTAGCTGTGGGCAAACGTTCTGTTTCAGAATGTTAATTTTCTAACCAGACATACCTCCAAAAGGGAATGGTCGCCGCTGGAACTGCGTTTATGTAGCCAATTGACCGGTACCTACAGACAGCCCAATACAATAGATATGCCAATACGTTTTGCCATCACCAGTAAGTGTACCTTTAGCATGTACGTTAGGAAGTAGAAACATTACTCAAGTCCAAGGTAGGTATTCGTGAACGTCACGAGAGCAAGGTGTCTGCCGGTAATCGCGGTTATCGGAGCGATAGTGTAAGTGAACGGAGGGCTAAACCAGCCAATTTCCATTGCTTGAATACACTTTTGGTTGGTTTGCGAATGTGTAAGAGAAAACTATTGAACCGAGAACACCGAACACAAGACTAGCCGATCGCCGAACAAGAAGATCGGTCTGTCAAACACTTCACTGTTAGGTTTGAAATTGGCTTGAAATAGTGTTCAAAAAGTCACAGGCACAATACAGTCCACCCCTATTCGTTTGCTAGGGCTATTACGACGCAGGAATACACACAAATTCAATAAAATCCAGCTTTGTTTTCAAAATATCAGCCGCTCTTGCGCTTGCCGGCTCACCCGGGCCGCGTGGTCATGATTTTCCCAGACCGGCCCATGTGGATCTACAGTGACGATACAGGCGCGAGCTGGCGACTATTCGCTCTCCTGCGCGCCTGGTACCAACAGTGAATTTCACGGAAAGTTTTAGCCGATTTGACGCTGAAATTTCGACTGGTGTGTCTCTCAGCCTTGAGTCTAGACTGGCCTTGCGTGCTCACGTGTAGCTTGGGTTGCCTACCACGCCAGGAATTCGACAGAATAACTTCACAGGGAAGTGCGTACGTTTTATTTAATTTCTGTTTCAATTGTAAATTTAAAGACAATTGACACGAGACGACATTGGTAAATCGGGTGATCAAACAAAACCCCCTCAAGCCATTCAGACTTGGTACTAGTCGAAATCTTGGCGCCCACAAAACATAACTCGCTCATTTTAACACGTACTTGACAAAAACATACAGTGCATAGGTTTTCATGAAAGTCTATCCATAATATAAATTAATATTGAAAGCTTCCACCCAGCTTTGGCCGAAAGCCCCGTGCAACACAGAACACAGGGGTGGTCTTAAAAGGGGGTAGGATGCGGGAACAACTTCTCTTCTACTATAAACAAAATTTGACAAGACACAAAGTTACCCCATCAGTTGCTAGCTCCTTAGAAAACAATGGTACTCAACTTTCAAGTGAGCAGCAGTAGGGGACGCCGTCGTGGGGCAGGCAGTGGAGGACGCCGTCGTGGGGCAGGCATTAGAGGACGCCGTCGTGGGGCAGGCAATAGAGGACGCCGTCGTGGGGCAGGCAGTGGAGGACGCCGTCGTGGGGCAGCCATTAGAGGACGCCGTCGTGAGGCAGCCATTAGAGGACGCCGTCGTGGGGCAGCCAGTAGAGGACGCCGTCGTGGGGCAGGCAGTGGAGGACGCCGTCGTGGGGCAGCCAGTAGAGGACGCCGTCGTGATGCAGCCAGTAGAGGACGCCGTCGTGATGCAGCCAGTGGAGGACGCCGTCGTGGGGCAGCCAGTAGAGGACGCCGTCGTGGGGCAGCCAGTAGAGGACGCCGTCGTGAGGAGGCAGTGGAGGACGCCGTCGTGGGGCAGCCAGTGGAGGACGCCGTCGTGGGGCAGGCAGTAGAGGACGCCGTCGTGGTGCAGCCAGTGGAAGACACCGTCGTGGTGCAGCCAGTAGAGGACGCCGTCGTGGGGCAGCCAGTAGAGGACGCCGTCGTGAGGAGGCAGTGGAGGACGCCGTCGTGGGGCAGGCAGTAGAGGACGCCGTCGTGGTGCAGCCAGTGGAAGACACCGTCGTGGTGCAGCCAGTAGAGGACGCCGTCGTGGGGCAGCCAGTAGAGGACGCCGTCGTGGGGCAGGCAGTAGAGGACGCCGTCGTGAGGCAGCCATTAGAGGACGCCGTCGTGAGGCAGCCAGTAGAGGACGCCGTCGTGGGGCAGGCATTAGAGGACGCCGTCGTGAGGCAGCCAGTAGAGGACGCCGTCGTGGGGCAGGCAGTAGAGGACGCCGTCGTGGGGCAGGCATTAGAGGACGCCGTCGTGGGGCAGCCAGTGGAGGACGCCGTCGTGAGGCAGCCAGTAGAGGACGCCGTCGTGGGGCAGGCATTAGAGGACGCCGTCGTGGGGCAGCCAGTGGAGGACGCCGTCGTGGGGCAGGCAGTAGAGGACGCCGTCGTGGGGCAGGCATTAGAGGACGCCGTCGTGGTGCAGGCAGTGGAGGACGCACGAGGCGTCGAACGGCTTCAGATCGGTCGAAACGTCCAAACGACGGAGTCGGCGGCGGACTGGAGGCGAGGGGGTCATTGCGTCGCAGGCAGCAGCACGGGCAGGCGACGTTTTTTTTTTGTGTATACCTTTTATTTCTTGACATAATCAGACAGTACATATGGAAAAAACCCACAAAGCCCGAGCTGGGCTCATCTGTGGAGTACATACACACAATAAAAAAGTGAACTTGTACCAATCTCCAAATAACATTCTTTTGAAAATAGTCAAGTGCTCATTACATTCAGAAAATCAATATATTTAATTTTTATTTCATAAAAGATTAGTGCTTTGAAGGGTCGGCACCCGGCAGGCAGTCGGCGCGGACGTCTCGCTGTCGATCCAAAGAGAGTCGAACCCCCGTATCGGGGAGGATCCCCCCCCCCCCTCCCTCCGTGCGTTATCGGGCTTTGGAGTTATCGGAGGCTGGTGCGGGGTTCGCACAAAGGTAGATGGAAGCTTAAAATTTTATTGCGTTTTGATTACTGAGTGTTGCTGTTCAGCAAACTAAAGAAGGGCATTCCTGTTAGACCCAGAACACCCGGGGTCTCACTGCCAACTAGTAACTGGGGAGTTTTATTATTATGTACACAAATTAGCCTCCCAAAAGTGTTGTCCATTTTGGTCCATTTTGTCCATTTTGGCCGCGTAGTAAATATTCTACCAACGCCCCACACCTAAACTTCTGGACCCTGTGATAAAATTGACATCGCCCCCGAGGCAATTGAATGTACCAACGCAACAACAAGAAATAAACCACGCACGAAAATCAAATATCAATTTATTATCAATTGTTTTGTTTTCCAGCAGGCATGCTATCGAGACGGTAAGTTTCTAAAAGACTTTTCGATCACACCGAGGTAATATTCCCCATTACCAGACAACTTGAAACACAGGGGCAGAGAGAGTTGGTAAGTAGCATTTCGGCGATCTAACTATAACCATGACAGCGAATCAATAAAGTCACACTGCCGCGGTCACAAAATAATGTCAAAATTACGTGTACCATGCGTATTTTGACACTCGGAAATAGCCACCAAAAAATCCTCGAGAATGGTCAAGGAGGATGTTTTCAGACTTTGACCAGTGGATGCTGGTTCACGGCCATCTGACTTCCCGACTTCACAGCACAGACATCCGGGTAGGTACTCCGAGACCAAACCAATCCTTTCACACCACCACCCCACCCCCAGAACGTATACTGGCACGGCCGCGCCAGAATGCCCGGAAGACCGGCATGTTCTGGGCCAGTATACCGGCTGGGGCCGCACGGTCCGAGACACAAGAAACTACTGATGGAAGGCCTCACAGGAGCGACGACGTTTTTTTTGAAGGGAATGGCTATGGGTGACTTTTTTTGTAGGGAATGGCTATGGGTGACGTTTTTTTTTCTGAATTGCGCGGGGCCGGCTATTTCCAACCCTGCAGGCCACCACTGTTATCCCACATCCTTAAGAAGCAATAATGTCAGTAATGTGCTGACGTATATGCTGAGTATGCTGAGTATAATGTCAGTAATGTCAGTAAGCACTAATGTGCTTAGCAATAATGTGCTTAAAAGCAATGAAGTGTGAAAAAGTGAATACGTTTTTGGTGATTTGGTCCTAGGTAACTGGCTGAAATTGCTTGCTCTATAGGTGGTATTAATTAATTTTCTACAGAACCCAAGGCTACAGGATACTTAGGCAAAAAAACATACATCCAACCAATTTTCTGGTATTTATTTACATTTCTCGACAACAAAATCAACATGATCATAATTGACACTAAAAATAATGAATGTGTAGGCATGTGGTCTGGAACATTCGTATTTACCTATTTAGCGGACCACCATCTACAATAAGGGTACCTCTAGACGACTTGAAATACGAGTCTAGCGAAGTACACGCATGAAATGAAAAAAATATAAATATAATAATTTACCACGTCGCTGAGAGTTCATTCTTCCCGGATTAAAAACTGATCTACGCATGGAAAGGTACCTGTATGTATTTCATCCGAATGGCAATCCGTTTAAAAACCTTATCGCACATTTTTCATTTTTGAACTCCCACATTCTGGTACCTAGCAGTCTTGAACAGTAAATTCATTACCTTCATCTAGCTTAATGAGTAATGACAATAATATCAGTTAGTGATACACTCTAATACAGCCTCTCAAATATCAATATCTTTCCTTTCGATTATAACAACTTGCACTCGAATGCAATTTACTGCATAGCTTTAAACTGAAAGCTTTTTAAGCTTTGTACAGTAAGGTACTTGGTACGTTTACTCAGTATCCAACAATGGATCTCTTTAACACATTTAACTCTTTAACAGTCTCATATATTGCTTTGAAACAAGTTTATAACAATTTTGTGGTGAAATTCTCTAGTTTCATACGTATATTGTGTGATTATTGGGTTTCGGCATTTAGAGAAACAAATCCTATATTGGACAGTCAACTAAGCAATATTATAATAATTGTATAATATGTCATTGAATAGTAGGTACCTTTACCTACATGTGTTTGATTAGGGACGCGTTTACGCTACACTGTCATCAAAGACGTTCTGAATTTTAGGAGAACAAAGTTAGCTTCCACCTATAATTCTTTTCTTGACACTAAACATCATTATTTGCGGAAAATTTGTGGAAATATATAGCCCAAGCCAGTACATTCGTAACAGGCAATGGCAACTAAATAGTACAGCACTTCTTCATTTTCCCTACAAATCCCAAGAATTACTCAATTAAACACTGTCCGAAAAGAACGTATAAGTGATTTGTATATATATTTTTTCTATAACAATATACTATAAGACACCTCAATAATAAGGCTATTAAAGCGAAAATAGACCTTGAAATCGTATTGTGGTGCACATACGAGCCAGCTAGCTAGAATGATGACGCAGAGATCTAGAACCGAGTGCTGGATTTCTTTCTTGTGGTGGGTTTGGGGGGAGAGGAGAAGAGAATGATAAAATAGTACAAAATTCAGAACAAGAATCTAAACTGTAAAAACATATAGCAACGGGTACCTATCAGCACCAAATCTGTGTTCCACCTCAAGCCTCATCCTCCAGCAACTAGAATTTGAATGGCTCAATCAATATACTCTTTCCAATTGCCATACAAATATAATTGTAGTTTAGGAAAAACGTCGATTTGTTTGACCGAATTCCCCGACGGTGGTTGCTTAGACTGATTGCATTGCCAGACAAGTAGTTGTCGAGTGAATTGCTACGAAATGCATCGTCATCGAGCTAAAATTCACAGAATTAAGAGCACACCCCAACAGTCAAAATTCAGACCCCATCATTGGGGTCCTGGCGTTTGTGACTCTAGCAATTTCCACAGGACTGTGGAAGGGTGGCAAGCGAATCTGGGTGGCAAGAAAAGTACCCGAATTGGGTATCACGCCATGCTTGAATACCGACTTTCGGTATTCTTGTCCTCTCCACAGGAGTCAGGACCATTGCCTGCAGTAACCACTGTCGCAAGTGGCAAGAATATCACTCAATTTTGGCAAGTGTGAATTATAACCTAGCCAGGAAAAGTGAGATTCGGCTAAAGCGTTTCAAGCCATGCTCGAGTCTCTGTGGTCATTGTCCTTGTCCCGCTCCACTGGGCCGTTGCCCCACACTCTCCTGTTCCTCGTTGCGGGAATCGCGGCCATCAGCAGCCCGGCAACGATGATCCAGGCTCCGGCGAGCACGAAACTCAGGTCGTAGGTGTGGGTGCAGTCGTAAACCCAGCCTGGAGCAATTCACGGTGCAGGGTTACAGGGAATGTCAACAGTACACCCAGCCTGGAGCAATGCACGGTGCAGGGTTACAGGGAATGTCAACAGTACACCCAGCCTGGAGCAATTCACGGTGCAGGGTTACAGGGAATGTCAACAGTACATCCAGCCTGGAGGCAATTCACGGTGTAGGGTTACAGGGAATGTCAACAGTACATCCAGCCTGGAGGCAGTTCACGGTGCAGGGTTACAGGGAATGTCAACAGTACATCCAGCCTGGAGCAATTCACGGTGTAGGGTTACAGGGAATGTCAACAGTACACCCAGCCTGGAGCAATTCACGGTGCAGGGTTACAGGGAATGTCAACAGTACACCCAGCCTGGAGAAATTCACGGTGCAGGGTTACAGGGAATGTCAACAGTACATCCAGCCTGGAGGCAGTTCACGGTGTAGAGTTACAGGGAATGTCAACAGTACACCCAGCCTGGAGAAATTCACGGTGCAGGGTTACAGGGAATGTCAACAGTACATCCAGCCTAGAGCAATTCACGGTGCAGGGTTACAGGGAATGTCAACCAACTGGTGTCCTTAACATTTACTATAGAACACTTCCAAGGAGATTTTAAAATGTTTAGGTGTTTTAAAAATTGCATATAAATTGATCATAGATAATTAGGTAACTATTTTTGTATTAAATTGTTTGTACTATGTGCTGTACCAGTGCTGAATACTGATGAATATTGCAATTTTGTAACATATATAGTTACAAAGAAATAAAACAATACCTATTCAAAACAGGCTATTAATTTTTCTTCCGACACAATGATGTGGATCCATGTAGCTTAAGGAACCATGGAGTATTTTCTCTGTTACAAACACACACGTGATAACCTTATTGGCTCTTGCTCTGTTACAAACACACACGTGATAACCTTATTGGCTCTTGCTCTGTTACAAACACACACGTGATAACCTTATTGGCTCTTGCTCTGTTACCCACACACACCTGATAACCTTATTGGCTCTTCCTTGGCATTGCACGATTATTTTTATAAGCTAAAAAAATCTATGTTTCTACGTAAAACAAATTGAAGTGATATCTGTGGAGATATCTGTGGTTAATGAAACCCATGTAAATCTACTAGGAACCTACTCCAGGGGTTATTTATCATGTTTTTTCAACATTTACCAACATGATTTGACTAACTAAACTCCATTTCACTTAAAGAAGGGAACTGAATTTGCATCTTCATTAAGGACTCACAGCTGCTAAGAAACGAGTTAAGAGTTCAAAAACATTCAAGCCATGTCTTGATCTGGACAAAAGCCCCTGTGTGCTGTTTTGGGACTCGTAACTCATTTCTAGCAGCAGTGGGTCCTCGAGGAAAATATAAATCCACTCCCCTTCTTAACGTGAAATGAAGTAAAGAGGAACTTGAGAGTTTCAGTTAGGTACTACAGCTGGTCATTAGCAAAAGTTTAACCACCTAATCGTAAAAAACAACAACAACAAAATCTCACCTGCGAGTGGCGGGCCGACAAGACTCCCGATCCCCTGACACATCAACGACAATCCGTACGCAGTGGTGAACCTCTCCAGCGGGATCAGCTGCACCAGGATGACCGGCGTGAACGAGAAGCTGGAGGCGAAGAAGAGACCGAACAGGGCGCAGACGCAGGCCAGCAGCCAGTAGGTGGCGACCACGTAGGGCATGGCGAGGGTAGTCACCCCGCATACGACCAGGCAGCCCGCGTAGGTCTTGGTCACGTTCATCCAGGGGAGATCGCCCGCCCAGCCGAGCACCACCTGGGGGGAGAAAAGAGTACTTTATGAAAAAAACTATTTCAAACTGGGATTTGAATGCTAAATCAAAAGTCTCACTGGTTACCCGACGTTTCGTAATATGCTAGTTACTTTATCAAGGGTGAACGCTTGACTCCCTTGCTACAGTAACTAGCATATGTTACGAAATGTCGGGAAACCAGGGAGACTTTTGATTTAGCATTCAAATCGCAGTTTGAAATGTTTTTTTCAAAATAAGTGCTAAAGATAGAATATAGTAGACATTAGTCTTAGAAATTTTAAAAGAGTACTTTATATTTCTAGGGCTTTGCCAAATTAATTTTGGTCATATTGTGGATTACCTATCAATGTCGGATAAAAAAAAGGGAACAGTCCGCCTCAGTGCTCATCAACTATCCGTATTCTTTACACATTGATACACCTTCCCATCTAAACACACTCGCAGTTTTTTCAGTATTTTCCATTTTCCAAGACCAAGCAAACATCAACTTGTGATACACTTGATCTTATGATACTTATGATACTTATGTGATATATACTTATGTGATACTTATGATCTGCTGGACTTTAGTCGGAGTCTTTAAAAAGGTTTTATAGAGCAAAACTAAGAAAATATGTAATTCGCTACAATGGTGTCAGCGGGTGGGATTCACTGGGATTGAAAAATCAAACTTTGGTTTTCGCTAATAATAAAATATTTTATTGCCCTTGCGAATAGATATAGCAACCTAGTGTTGATTTCTGGAAATAATTACTAAAGGTAATGGCCTAAAGTGTGACAATTTTGATTGGTTCAAAATCTAATCAATCGGTTATGCTGAAAATTCAGGAGTCTTATTAGAATCGGGTGGCCAGATATTGTTCGCTTGTAAATCGTATGTGAAGATTCCTGAAATATATTCAGGACTTTTGGCTGTTTAGCGTGATAAGATTTTCGTAAATTTTGGTTGACTCACAAACTGTCATAGTAGACTTTTCTGAAAGGAGCTGGGAGTCTAAAATCGAGATAACATAATGATTGCGTGCTTCAAATTTTTTCAAGTTCGTCTCAGCTGCTCAACTATGTACACGGGGTGAACAAACATGTAAACACAAAAACAAATGCGTGCACAGGGTAAATGGTAAGATACGGACCGGCACAGATAAAATAGCAAACGGGGGGACCAAAATTATGGCCAAAAAAACTCAAAACGTCTCTACTCTTTCTCCATGGCAGTGTATAGCAAACATAAACAGTGCAAATTGATATTTTATCGAGCACACAACCAGGGCCTTCTGCATGAAAACATTTTCCATTGGTCTTATTTCGCCAATGTTGCTAGGAAGCTGTGGGAAATAGCTGACTGCTGAGTCAAAAAATATGTGTCAAAGCCACTTAGAGACATTGAGAGCAAAGTCGTCAATCGAAACAAATCCATGCAGAGGGCGCTGACAGGGTGCCATCTTCTGAAAATGAATTCGCGTGTTGGAGATGTCCAAAATTGGAAAACGAACGCAAACGGCAAAATAATCAGTTCTCTTAATCACAACCAATTAGCTGTCGAAATCTAGATACGGGCTGCGCCAAGTCGGCTGCACCCCGTGGGCACGCACGTGCACAAAACAAAACTACCATACGCTCTTCAGTCGTAATTGACTGCAGATAATGAAGTTGAAGATTCACTCGACTTCATCGATATGCAACAACTGTTACAAAATCTGTGCCTTGCATGGATTTAAATCTGGAATGTTGCATGGATTTTAATCTGGAATGTTGCATCGGTTCGCTCATGGTGGCTGTGGTGGCAGCATAATTCGTTGCCAGCAGATGTGCCGACATATTATTATCTTCAGGGTATAACAAAAAAATATTGGCTCGATTGGACGGGGGGGGGGGGGGGGGGGAGATGTAATTTTTGACGCAAATCTGCGCGTTTCAGGCGTTTTTAGGAACCGAAAAATAAAATTTAAGACCTAAAATTATTTCCATTTATGAGGCAACCGATTATATGCAATAGGTACATTTGGCTTTGGTTTTTCAAGTTTTTAAATAAAATGGACGACTATACAGTTCCAGGGTCAATCATTATGTGGGCAAATCAGTGATCTCAGAAAAGAAATTCAGTGAATCAGTGACTCTGGAACTGTCGTTGTCCATTTGACACATATTTTGAAATAACCTTTAGTTGTGTCTAGAACACTTCTAGCTCACATAATTTTCTAAACTTTATTTCACATTAAGAATGAGAATGTATCCGTTTCGTCCTCGAGGACCCACAGCTGCTAGACACTAGCCAAGAGTTTCACATAACGGCCCAAAGAGCCTTTCGTCCGGCTCTAGCGTCAAGACATGGCTTGTGAGTTTTGAAACTCAATTAGCTCGTGTCTAGCAGCAGTGGGTCCTCGAGGAAGATACAAATCCATTCTCCTTCTTGACATGAAATGGAGTTTTGATTTTATTATTATGTACACAAATTAGCCTCCCAAAAATGTTGCCCATTCCGGGATTTGAACCCGGGTTCAAATACCGGAATGGGCAACATTTTTGGGAGGCTAATTTGTGTAAACAATAATAAAGTGACTAGCCAATTACGAGCTTTCGTAACTTAAATAAGATTATAAAAAGGAGTTTTGATCGTTGGTAATTTTTTGATCTGTTGGTTTTCTGTATATAGTTCAAGTTCACAACGAGACGGGACAATTTCTAACGATAAAAGTGAGAATAGTTTGATGTATAAATCTCACCATGCCGATGAAGTTGGTGCATCCGATGATCATGAGGAGACTGGAGACGCGATCCTCGCTGTACCCGTTGTTGCGGACGTGGTCGGCGAGATAGAAGTAGGGCACGATGAACCAGGTGAACAGCAGGACGGTGGCGACGGACATGAGCAGGAAGTGCAGCTCGAGGAACATCGAGAAGTCCAGCATGCCGCGCACCAGGTCGACCATGTCCGCGTACCATTTCTGTGGGTGTGTCCGGTCAGATCGAATCACATTCGAACAACGAATCGAATTTGTCGGTCAAAGTTTGCCAATCAAATCAATTTAGATTTAAAAGACAGATGAAATTTGTCAAATTCGTCAATCAAATCAATAAAGTCAAACGACAGATGAAATTTGTCAAATTCGAATCGTCAATCAAATCAATAAAGTCAAAAGACAGATGGAATTTGTTAAATTCGAATCGTCAATCAAATCAATAAAGTCAAAAGACAGATGAAATTCGTCAAATTCGTCCATCAAATCAATAAATTTAAAAGGCAGGTCAAAATTTTGAATCAAAATTCGTCAAATTTGTCAATCAAATCAATGAAGTCAAAAGTCAGATCAAATTCGGCAAATTTGTCCATCAAATCAATAAATTTAAAAGGCAGGTCAAATTTTTGAATCAAAATTTGTCAAATTCGTCAATCAAATCAGTAAATTCTAAAGACAGGTGAAATTTGTCAATTTCGTCAATCAAATCAATAAATTAAAAAGACAGGTCAAAATTTTGAATCAAAATTTGTCAAATTTGTCCATCAAATCAATAAATTCAAAAGACAGATGAAATTTGTCAATCGAAACATAGTGTACCGATGTGTTTCAAAATAAACAATTTCTAAGCTTAATGTTAAATCAGTCACATTTTGCATACCCTGGTCAGATACTAGGTATTTATTTGCCTCCATACGAGTTCAGAAACACCTCTAGATCAGATCTAACCCACCTCCTGCGGGAGATATATTTCCTCCATAAAACATCCAAGCGGAAGGTATTCTAGGATATTCTGTAAGGCAGCATTTAAATGCAGATAGTTCCCGAGTTTCGTGTCCGATTCCGATCTTTTTACGCAATAGGTAGTAGTAGGAGCTCCTATGGTGGTGATTACAATGTTTTTAGGCAATATACAGTAGCAGGAGCTACTTCCAAGCGGAAGGTATTCTAGGATATTCTGTAAGGCAGCATTTAAATGGAGATAGTTCCCGAGTTTCGTGTCCGATTCCGATCTTTTTACGCAATAGGCAGTAGTAGGAGCTCTTATGGTGGTGATTACAATGTTTTTAGGCAATATACAGTAGCAGGAGCTCTAATGGAGGTGATTACGATGTGTTTGTGTTGTTTGGGTTGTGTAAAAATAAGAGTAGTGTTGTAATAATATTTCGTTAACTGTGAGCGGTCAATTGTACCTCCTGGTTCTCTTTGGCGATGGTGGTCATGGAGTTGCGGTAGATGTCCGGACAGGAGGAGGCTCGAAGTCGGTACCGATGGATGTTGAGCATCGCGCCGCGATACATCACTGAGTTCCTGCGCGTGGGCAAGCAAACGCAACCATTTCACAAACGAAACACTCGTGCCAGACACTAGTGCATTAATTTTCTGTTGTATTAGCTTCACAAATTAGTTAGAGTTGAGAGGAATATTTGCGAGAAAATAGATTTAGGAGACTGTTTCAGTGCTAATTATCCAAGAACTCTCTGCATTCACCTATAATATATTATTACCGTGTTCGGTGTTATTGATGTCAAAATTCGCATGGTTTCCACCAATGTTGTAAGGCAAGGTGTAAGCTGGCCAATTGGCTCGAAAATTGAGAAGGATGTTTTCGAGAAACTGGATACATGGGACTGATTATCAAAACTTTCGGCTTTTACCTTGTATTTTGGATTGTCAATTACCAGATCTTTGTATGAAGATAATTCCCAGGTCCAAAATGGCGCACCAGAATGGTGCACTGATCCAGAATACAGAATCCAGAACTGATCCAGAGTGTATATTCCCCAATATATATTTAGGAACCTTTTGCTAGGGACTGGTCATACCGATATGTTATAAACAAATCCCCAAACATTTAAATGGGCAAACCATGATTCACAATGACCAAATGCTAATATTGCCTCATCGAGCACTCCTGCACCCACCTGTGCACTCGAATGTTTCTGAGGTGGTGGGCGGAGGGGGCAAACAGCTGCTTCTTGAGCGCGGGCAGGGCTGGCTTGGCGACCACGCATGCGCCGTACGTGCCGTTAGCCACGGGGGCCGCGGGGGGTGCCAGCAGGGGCTCGGGAGACGCGGGGCTCACCGGAGATTCGGTCTGTGGACAGGAACAGCGAGAGGGTCACACGGCTCCCACTCCAAGGAATGTCGTCGACGACTACGAGTAATTACAGGAGAAACATAACATCTGAAAAAACTGGGATTTGAATGCTAAATAAGTCTTGCTGGGTTCCCACAGATTCGTAACATACCGAGCTAAACCACCCTTGAAGAAGTTTGTAGTACCTATGTGTTTCGAAAGTCGATAAACCAGTGGCACTTTTATTCAAATCCCGGTTTAAAATCCGAGTGTGTTGATACTTATGGGACGCCCTACTCTATATCTAAGAATTCAACATCATAAGAATTCACATAGCAACAAAAATCTACACTTAGAACTCAGAATAATCTTCTACAGCTAAAGCTCAGAATAAGCTTCTACAGCTAGAGGGTCACACGGCACCAACTCCAAGGAATGTCGTCGACGACTACGAGTAATTACAGGAGATTAACATATCTGAAGAAAACTGGGATTTGAATGCTAAAGAACAGCAATGCTGGGTTCCCACAGTTTCGAAACATATCGAGCTATCACCATGGAAGAAGTTACTAGTATATGTTACGAAAAGTCGAGAAACCAGTGGCACTTTTATTTAGCATTCAAATCCCAGTTTGGAAGAGTTTTTTTCCAAACTTGTGCTAAAGATAGTGCTAAAGAAATTTTGTAGCATATCTTCTGAATAGCAAATCTGTCTCTTGCTGGCATAAATATTAAAAATACAATCACATACACTTGTTGCTTATAAGTTGTACATATGTAAAATAATGGTTGGAATGGCGAAGTGGTTAAGAGTCTCAATCGAATGGTGGTTTAGTACACTGTAGATGACTCTGTGGTGAGGGAATTCATGTTCTTAAAAGGACCTTTGTTGCCGACATCTACATGACTGTGATTTAGATGTAGGCGCCAACGCCGATGAAACGTGGACCAACCAATGACCTTTTAACACCCAGAAATCTCTCACAACAGAGAAAAACCGTCACCTACACGGTCTACTAACACCACCATCCAAAATAAACAACAAAAATTTAGACTCAGATTCAGAACAAGACTGATGAAGACTACTCATACGCTGATACTTTTCTTAAACATACGCGGAGGGTGTTGATTCTTACGGGGCGCCCTACTCTAAATCCAAGATTTCAACATCATAAGAATTCACATAGGAAAAAAAAATCTACACTTAGAACTCAGAATAATCTTCTCATAAAGAAGCGATCACTTTTCCCACATGAGCAACAGTCCTACAATGCAAATAATGTACGGCTCCTATAATATTTGCATTGCCACTTTTAGCATATGCATGTAGACCACTCCTGTTCAGCTAAACTCCATTTCACGTTAAGGAGGAGGGTGGATTTGTATCTTCCTCGAGGACCCACTGCTGCTGCTAGACAAGTGCAGTTTCAAAACTGCCCACAGAGCCTCTTGTCCGGCTCAATTGCCATGGCTTGTGAGTTTTGAAACTATTAGCTCGTGTCTAGCAGCAGTGGGTCCTCAAGGATGACGCAAATCCAACCTCCTTCTTAACGTGAAATTGAGTTTATATCTAAAGAACAGTGCACACTGCACTCAGTTTGAGCCTCACACTGTCTCAACGCCTCCATCACTGACCGTGTCGGCGCGCGGGATCGCCGCCAGTGGCGGGCGGACGTTGACGGGCACCCGGGCCGGTCGGGTGTCGACCGCGTTGAGGCGGCTGCCGTCGCTGGCGCTGCGACACAGCAGCAGACTCGGGTAGTTGTCGAGGATCGCGTGGAACACGCGCTGGTTGGCGCTCAGCGACTCCAGCACCTCCAGCGGCACCTGCGAGCAATTCGACAAGCTCGCATTACGCTAAATGGCTCAGTTGTATTGTATTGCATGGAACTGTTTTTTTTTTTTTTATTGCTGCGGACAGATACATGATAATTGTATGAGCTTTAACAATTTTACAAATGATAATAATTATAATGGTTACAGTAAGATGTAATAAGTAACAATGCATGCAGGAATATTGATAAGAGGTAGTACATAAATAACAAAAGCCGCACCATTCTGTAATTTAAAACGTACTACCGAGTTTATCGTCAAAGTCTCATGAAGATGCTGTTAAATACAGTTAGCGTCCCAGAAGTGATAAATGCTACGTGAGCTGTTATTGGGCTCAAAATATCCTGATTCGGAAATAAAAAATGTGTGATGTGTAATTGAACGAACAAACGAAAGTCAACAAATTTGCAAATAACCTAATTTCTTACGACTAAGCTATAGGAGCTGGTATGATGGTATGATTTTGAACTGAAAACGTACTATCGAGGTTTTAACTGTATTCCTGCATTACGGGTTCACTTTCGCCTGAAAAACGATCTATCGCTAATTAGCTAAACCGTTTCGTCGAGTATAGCTACCATAATCCCTGAATCTTTTGCTTCCGAAAACGTACTATCGAGGTTAAATCCGCCTTCTTGCGTTCTGGTTTGGCTTCCGCTTGAAAAACGCACTATCAAAAACACCCAACATAATATGTTAATATATTATGGAAGCTAACCCGTTTGCACGACTAGCTCAATGCCCCGAAGCGATTGTCGAGGCTGCTGACCTTTTCGCTGTGACGCACGAAAGTGGGCAGGTTGACCACCGAGCGATACGAGTTGTTGCGGCCGAGCGCCGCCAGGGGGCAACCGGGACTCTCTCCCGACTGCAGCATCCGACGCAGCTCGTTGACGCCGGGGAAGTCGCCCTCTTTGCCCGTGCTGCGGGTGTGGAAGAAACAAGAAGTTACGGTCTGGCATGTCTATATACAACGTTACCCAGATTTCCACTCTCATATTAAAGCAGTAACGCGAAAGCCCTCCGCCCGCAATAATAGTTTCGCCGGCATTCAAGGGATGGAGCCATTGTTTGTTGTTATATCACCTGTAGCCAAGGTAACTGTAACCACCTGTGAAACATTGGTCTCTTGACCTTGTTTTGCCTTGTTTAGTTTTGACCTTGCATTTACCTTGTCCCATTGCCTGGTAGATGATGTTAAAAGTTAAAACAGACTGTCAACGCACCCCAGCAATTGCCGGCCAAACTACTAGCAACAAAATTTTTGCCTTTGCCTGGATAGCTAGGTATGGTAGAATGTCTGGGTAACCTTATATCTGTGGTATCATGACTTTCGAACTATTTGAACTATTTACATCGTTGAAAGAATGACTTTCAAAATGGCTCCGATTTTTGTCAGAATGAACAGTGATAAAATTTGGCTAGAAATTTCTTGAGGACAAAGATTATAGCTTTCACATATTACAAATCATTAGACATTGGTCTTCTACAGCATCGACGGTTAAGGCGCGTAACCTCCTATAGCGTTAAACAAGAATGTTCACGAATCAGAACTCAGGAGCGGCATTTTAGAGCTGATTTTACAGTGATCAGTTAAAATGTAAACTGTCAATAAAAATGAAAATATATTTATCTGATTGGCTGTGACCTTGGAGATAACAAGCTTAGCTGGCAGCTCTCACTTTACTAGGCAAACCGTCCCTTATGGTCAGGGTCATGTTTCGTTTGGTGCTAGGCGAAAAAGCTGAGGCTCAAAAGTTCAAAATGGTCGAATTGTGAATCGTTCGCTCACAAGCTGACCAAATCGCTGGAGTATTGTAATGTTCGTATTCGAGCTGAGTGAACAGGGGACGTAGGCACTTTGGTATATGGTAATACGGTGAGACCCACCTGTTGTCGGCGATCCCGCTGACAGACCCGCACGAACTCGCGGCCCGCAACGACTTGGTCCCCGCGAGACTGGCGGCCCGCTGCTCGGCGCCCCACCACTCGGGGTCCCGCATCAACGCGCCGCCTACGCACATGTTGAAGAACGTGCCTGCAACCGACCAGACGGATGGCAACCGAGTTAAGCAACAGTACGCGAGTCTGGGTTGGGATGGGTGACCTCTGAGCAAGGGATTTAGCTATTGCAATAGATCCTATAGTCAGGCAACACTACACACAGTATTCGTAAGGACCAAGGGGGACACCGTGGTTTTGCTTATAACTATAGTATTTTTACGTTTAGAAAAAGAGTGGTGTTTCACTTTCAAAGAGGCTCCCCTATACTGCTAGAAGAGCCAATTGTGTCAACATTCGCAGGCCGTTCCATTGTTCCGATAAAGGGTTGAATGATTGACAGCGCACTGCCTAGAGTCTACAGTAAAGTACTTTCCCTCGTGAAAAATACTGTATACCCTTGGTCAAATGGTCGACTACAGTTCCACAGTCAATCATTATGTGGGCAAATAATTTCCATAAGGAAAGCATTGCATCTATGTGGGCAAATCAGTGATTGACTCTGGAACTGTAGTCGTCCATTGGCCACTAAACTGTTTTTCACGTTAAGAACGCTAGCGGTGTTTTACTGTCAAAGAGACCCTTTCGGTAGGCAGAGCCAGAGGTTTCAAAATTCGCAGGCCGGCTCATTGTTCCGCTAAAGGGTTCGCAAGTAAGGGTCTCCGGTCATGAAACGTAAATTCTACTGAATGATTGACAGCGCACTGGCGGGAGTCTGCAGAACAATACTTTCCTTCTTAACGTGATAAATACTGTATACCCTTGGTCAAATGGTCGACTACAGTTCCGCAGTCAATCGTTATGTGGGCAAATAATTGCCATAAGAAAAGCATTGCATTGATGTGGGCAAATCAGTGATTGACTCTGGAACTGTAGTCGTCCATTGGCCACTAAACTGTTTTTCACGTGAAGAACGCTAGCGGTGTTTTACTGTCAAAGAGACCCTGTTGTTAGGCAGAGCCAGAGGTTTCAACATTCGCAGGCCGTCTCATTGTTCCGCTAAAGGGTTCGCAAGCAAGGGTCTCCGGTCCTGAAACGTAAATACTACTGAATGATCGACAGCGCACTGTCGGGAGTCTGCAGAACAATACTAGCGTTCTTAACGTGATAAATACTGTATACCCTTGGTCAAATGGTCGACTACAGTTCCACAGTCAATCATTATGTGGGCAAATAATTGCCATAAGGATAGCATTGCATTTATGTGGGCAAATCAGGTATTGACTCTTAGACTGTAGTCGTCCATTGGCCACTAGAGGCCCCATGGTCCGAGCACGAGCCATCGGCGCGGCGCTCACCCGCCAAGAGCAGCACCGTGCCCCTCCATCCGTACTCGGAGATGAAGTAGGAGGTCATGCGCGCGTAGACGACGGTGCCGACGCCGGTGCCGCACGCGCCCAAGCCTGTCGCCAGGGTGCGTCGCTTGTCGAACCAGTACGCGATGCTGACGACGGCGGTGACGTAGCACAAGCCCAGGCCGAGACCCGCCACCAGGCTGCGTGAGGATAGGGGAGTCAAAAGAGCGCTCAGCTATAACGATTATGTCATGAAGTCAAAATATATATTTCAAACTGGGTTTTGATTGCTAAATACAGTCTCACTGGTTTCCTAACGATAGGATTTATTATGCATTCAAATCCCGATTTCAAATAGTTTCTGAAATCTACACTCCATTTTACGTTAAAAGAAGGAATGCGGGTTACCGATCTTCTTCGATAACCCACTGAAGGTAGATACGAGCTAAGAGTGTCAAAACTGCTTACAGAGCCTTTTGTCTTGCTCAAGGCATGGCTTGTGAGTTTTGAAACTCTTAGTTCGTGTCTAGCAGCAGTGGGTCCTCGAGGACGATGGTGATCCACTCTCCTTCTTAATTTGAAATGGAATATAGTGCTAAAGATAGGACATAGCAGACATGAGCTAGAAATGTAATTACCTACGTAATTGGGATTTTGGATGGCACATCTAAATGTGGTACAGTTTGTCTGTGTTCTTGGAAATTAATGTTTGGGAAGTATATTTTGGTAAAGGATCGACCTTTTTAGAATTTAGGCAGCCTAGGTTAAGAAAACAGCTGGTTCTTTTGCTCGCGCTGTCAAAGTCAGTCGAGGATGATACAATCGACCTTACACCTCTGGGGATATGGTGCATGCCGTGTGGCATACATGATAGCAGAGTGAAATTTCCCTGCTAAGCCAAGCAACTCATGCTAAGCCAAGCAACTCACCCGAAGGTGAGGTACATCATCTCGACGGACTCCTGGAACGCGCTGGCCACGAACCCGAGACCGGCGACCACCCCGCCGATGATGGTCATCGTACGACACCCGTACCTGAGAGCATCGCACAACAGAAGGACGTGCTTTAGCAAGGACTTGTCCAAGAAAAGGGCAAGCAAAGGGAACGCTTGTACTTCTGCCAGAGGTATACACCAAGAAAGTTCATCGTTTGAAAAGTTAGTAAAAGTGTTGCTATTGGTCGGGTCTAGCCAAAGAAGAACAAATTTACACAGCTTGCCCCTCAAAAATTGCCTCGCAGAACGCTGCTAAAAAAAAGTATGGGGTTCAGCGGTGATTTTAGGATTGACATGCGAATGGAAATTATCAGACTTCAATTAACAAACTGATCACCAATGCCAAAACGACGTGTAATCGGTAGCTTATTGTTCTTCCTTCAACCCATATGCTAAGTCATGGGAGAGAGAAGTGCATAGCGAAGATCGGCAGAGGGAGTGAAACAGATGTAATAACAGTGAGCCGGAATGCTTAAATTGAATTATCATCATGCACTTTAGCTTTTCGGCGAGGGGAGTTGGAATTTAACTGTGCGGCTCTCTTCCCTCTTAAGCTTTCGCGTTGCCAAAATAAAAACATACAAATGAACCGTCCGTGATCTGTGCTCTGGTTCTGTACTAAAAGCTCACCTGTCCACTAGCGCCGAGCTGATTGGTCCAGTGAGCAGCGGCACCGACATGAAGAGGCTGCCGATGAGGGAAGTGCGCGAACTGCTCTCGCCGAAGTAGTCGAGGAACTCGATGTAGAGGAGGCCGAACGAGAAGCTGATGCCGTCGGCGATCATGCTGATGAAGAACGACGCGGCCACGATCACCCAGCCTGAGGGTCAGCGAACGATCACTTTAATTAAATACTTGAGAAGCGACCTCGCCGCATTTGCTTGTGGGTGCAGTTTTGCCATTTTCACATCGCTGACTTGGGCAGGACCCCGATTCTGTAACTTTTCAGATGTGAGATGAAATGAATTGAGAGTGAGAACCTTCATTTGTTCCATATGAAAACATAGGCGAACTTGGAGTTGTCACTCTCATTTCTTGTCATCTCACTTGGAAAAGGTTACAGAATAGGGGTCCTGGGGTGGAGATATTTCATAGTGCAAGACAACACGCAAGGAAAGCGATTGGATGCCGAGATCATTGGTGATGAGTGATGACCCACCCCATCCTCCGTCCGGCGCTTTCGACTTCCTATGATCGTCATCGTCGGACGAGTTGTCGCTGCTGCAAATGGAGTCGCCGTCGTCGCCGCCGCCGCCGTCGACGAACTTGACGCCCGCCTCGATCGCTTTCGGCGTCTCGGCGTCGGTCAGCTGCACGTAGCCCGGCGTCGCGACGCCGTTACTGGACGACGTCCGCGTCACGTTCTTGTTCTCGTCTTCGTATTCGACGCCCAGTCTCCACGCCGCCTCCTAAAGGGGTTGTGTTGTGATTAGTCAACGCATTTAACGTTCACTGTCGGTTATCTTGTTATTTGCTTAGGATTGGTCGAAGAGAACCTGCTTTTCTTTTGCTAACCTAACAGACTGTTTATTTCCTTTTGACTGGGTAATTCAAAAGAGTTTCTCCTTTTTGAAGACTTTTGTATTTACTTGGAATTTGTGACCGGCAGGCAGCTTGGTTGGCAAACCTTGTGACGGCAAAGATGATGGCATTGGAATTTCGCTGAATATCGCTGAATACAAAGGATGTATTTCCCAAACTCCGAGAGAATTTCGTTATCTCCGCGGCGACAGCCAATGGGATCCACTACAGACTGAATCTGTTGGCTGCCCACAAATATTGCCCCTGTACAATTGGAAGCCCCCTTTTGTTGATCTGGGTTCGGAACGGGCAACGAACCGTTTCCGGCAAGCATATTGCAGTAACATTCCAGCCTATTTAATTTCTTAGACTCGTGTCTACTATGTCCCATCTAGTTTTGAAAAAAAGCTGTTTCAAACTGGGGTTTGAATGCTAAATAAAAGTCTCACTGGTTTACCGAGATTTCGAAACAAATACTATTACTCTTTACTAATAGTTGCTGTAATTGTTATTACTGGAAGTATTCGGAAAGACGCTTCACCAGCTTCGTCTTTCTTCCATAAACATAAAGTTACTTTTTCATTGGTGGTAACTAACCTAGGCTTCCTGAGTTCTAATGATCCTGTTGAAGTCCAAAATTAAAACGAAATTATGAATTTTTACTACGTTTTAAAAAATCCATCCTTTCTCCCAATGAACAAGCTATAACTTAAAAAAAACTAACTAACTAAATAAATAAATAAAAAGACGTCGGCTTCGAAAAAAATGGTTTCTTCAATAACAAAATTTAAATATTATGAAAAACACAATTTTTCGTGATGTCCTGCTGAGTGCTCACCTCATCCACGATCTTCATGTACCCAGGATTGGGCGTGATGTTGAGCAGCGAGCTGAATGGCGTCGTCCGTCGATTGTCGGCCGACCTTGACCTCGTAGTCAGGATCTTGTCCTTGCCGCCAGGGTTGACCTCGATCACCGTCACATTGGAGTCGTCCAGACTGGCGCTGCGGTGCTCGTTCTTGTCTCGCGTTGAAGGCTTCACCTGAGGGGGAGATACCGACATCAGATACCTATAAGGTTACCCAGATTTTCCACTCCCATACTGAAGCAGCTACGCGAAAGCCCTCCGCCAGCCAAAATAGTTTCGCCGACAGTCAAGGGATGGAGCCACTGTTGGTTGTTAATCACCTGTAACCTAGGTAACTGTAACCACCCGTGGAACATTTGGTCCCTTGATTATAATTGACCTTGTGCCATGGCCTGGTAGATGATGTTAAAACAGGTTGCCAACGCACCCCAACGATTGCCTTCGAAGTTTTACTAGCATTAAATGTTTGCCGTAGCCATAGCTAGGTATGGTATCTGGGTAACCTTATTTCTGTGATGATAATATGATAACCAGCTCCTCGTCTTGTTGCCGATATGAGTGACAAAGAAGATGAAATCTCGGTAATTTAGCCGATGAATTGAAAGATTTCCCACGATTTCCGCTATTCAAAGCTTGGTGGGTGAAAATTTCAGGTAGGGGTTGTTCTTCTTGCAACCAGCCAGCTGGCGACAGTGACATGATTGATAGCGATTTGGTCAAGTCTTAAAGTCGTGTTTTTGGACTCTTTGGCAATCTTTGGCCGGACTTCGGCTCGAAGCGCCAGTAGGCAGTTTTATTTGAGGTGCGCTTCTTAATCTATTAAGGTTCATTGCCGCTTTTAGCAGTCGCTAGTTATTATTTTTCAAAAGCGGAAGGTAGTCAATTAGGGAAATTGGGGTGCACCCAAGAAAAAAGCAATTTTTATGCTATATTTGAAAACAGTTCAAGTTCATGCGGTACCGGGCTCACACTTGGCCACCTTCAAGGCTAGGTAACCTTCGTCGTTAGTTTTGCATCCAATGCCAATCAAGTTTACGCGGCACCGGGTTCACGCTCGGATGCCTTCAAGGCTAGGTGAGCTTTGTCTTCAGTCTGGCATTCAATAGCAGTCAAGGCCATGCGGCACCGGGTTCACCCTCGGCTGCCTTAAAATCTAGCCAAGCTTCGCATTTAGCCTTGAACTTAATTGTTTCGCATAAACGGTCTGAAATCGCCCATGTCCAGCATAGCAACATTTGACCTTTTAGCAGCACGGGAGGCCGAAGACGCTGGCAGGAAAGCAAGTGTGCTTGGCCGGGTAGTCGTGAGCGTCCTCGCTTGTAAATGTTTGATTGATAAAACAATAGTTAAGGCTTCGCGAGCGCAATGTGTACTGGGTTGAGGATGAGCGTAGCTGTTTTCAACGAATAATAAAGGTAAAAGCAGAGGTCCTGTGTGAACGTGACTTTTGAATTCTGGTGCAGGCCACGACTATCATTGGCTTTCGTATGATTTCGCGCAACGTATATAGATGTAACGAAAACAGAATTTTAAGAAGTGTTTTGGGTGACCCCAAAAGATCGAAAATGTAGTATTGTGCGTATGCGATCAATATGATCTTGACCATTCTGATATGGTAGCTTTAACTTTGAATATTGTCCCTATCAAGTTGATGGTTTTGTGAGCAGGGGGGGAGGGTCAACAAATACAAAGCCCCCCCCCCCCCTCGATTCCGCTCCCTATGTTCCAAACGCCAGTGCATATCAGTCATAGTATCATACCGAACGGCAAATATTTCCTGTTTGTCATGCTATTCGTGCAATTCTGTCGGCATGGTTACCGTAGCACGATACATGTTTGCACGACGCAAACATGTAGAAAGAAACACCAGTGGAAATGTGGAAAATGTAGAACCATCCATTATTCCATTGTGTGGTATGTCTAGGCAATATTGAACTATGGCGTGAACCAGATTGATTAATGACATGGTGATGTATAGGTAAGCATATTGGAGTTTTCGTCAATTATGCATACGTTTTTGTCAGTTAGTATGGTAATATGAACGCTTTTGGTAGTTAAATTCTACCCTTCGATATCCGCAATGTAATTCCGTACACTGCAGTCTGTTCTTTCACAGCTAATTGCCAGTTAACGACCAGTAATTCTAAACTTAACATTTTGCACATTTTGCGCTGATTATAGATGCAAATTGAAACGCTATGTTTACCAAGAGCGAATGCAGATTTCGCAAGCCTGCATGTGGTAATAGTTTAGATTCGGCGCAGATGATAGATGTGCGATCTTGTGCATCAGCATTCCATGTTCCACTCCGGTGAATAGCTCGGGTAGTTAATTAAAGAACCAGGTCTTCTTATTTTCCATCACCACAAGTGTTGTCATGTCATGAAATGTACTGAATACTATTTACCGCTATAGCGCTAATGGAAAAGGAAAATGTGGCTAAATTTAATACTAGGATATTTGACAAGGCACAAATTTGATCGCAAACTTAGACCAATTCGCCGACAAAAAAAATATTTAATTGCTAGCATGCATATTTTGTTTGTGAATGGGAAGTCACACAAGCTCCAAAGCAATCTTGGAACTGATAATCAGTTGGGGTAGTGTACGACGTTGTCGGAGGAACGGCCCCAACAAAGGTTCCAGGCTTCCAGCACATCTCTGGAATACCGTTACATCCAGGAATGATCTCTATGGAAAACCACACCAATGAATAGCCATTGGCTTAGATCGTGCCTGAGGTCTCCCAGTTCCCAAATGCAAAAGATGTGACATCCCAAAATCTAACTGTTGGTTATAGGAATATCTGAGCGTCGACGCCTCAGATGCAACGAAAATCGTGGTTCGAACCTTAATCTAAATCATAGTTTAAACGAGCACATGTATAGTTCAGGTATGTCACTCTTTTAAACAGTTAAGTATGAGCCTTAAATTTCTTAGACTCATGTCTATAGGTACTTCGTCCTATCTTTATCACTTCTTTTGAAAAAAACTATTTCACACTGGGCTTTGCAAGCTCATAAAATACTTACTGGTTTCCCGACGTTTCGTAGAACTTACTAGTTACTTCTTCAAGTTCAGTATACGTGTTGATTAACTCATACATCAGCACGATAAAGTGCGTGGGTAACGCTCTCGTATGTAATTTTATTGTTAGTTGTAACTCTAGGCTTGGTACAAGGATTATGTTAAACTAATCCTTATATGGTTGCAGCCTATCAAATGCATATTCGAGCTTGAACAGTGATGGTATATATAGAGCACCGGGCAGCAATAATTCAGCAATAATTCAATCATTCGTAGTAATTCAGTTCAGCAGAAACTTATACTTAATGTGGACAACCTCAAAGTGACCTCAATGTTAATGCGAATTCGAAACAAAATATGCAACAGTCTGCTGTCTACCTCGTGACAGTGAGACATTATGTAGACTGCATCGTCGTCGTCGTGAAAGCAGCCATAAGTCGCAGTTATGCTGTGACCAGATTATGCAGCATCCTCGGACTGGTTACCTGGAGACTGGCAGCCCGTCGCATCTCCCTGCCGGCCAGGACGGCGTCGGGAGAGGTAGCCGACGAGTGGAACTCGGCGTCGTCGTCGGCGTCGTCTTCATCGTCGTCGTCGTCGCCGTCGGCGTCCAGGCTGGACGTCGAGACGCACGGCGAGTAGTTGGAGCTGGACTCGCTCGAGTCGTGGCCGATGCCGCTGCTTGTCTGTCGAACGGAGGAGACATTTTGCCTTTAAGGAAGGGGGGCGAAGCTGGAAAAATGTGCACCCGAACCGGGATACGAACCCGGGACCTTCGTATCCCGGTTCGGGTGCACATTTTTCCAGCTTCGCCTCCCTTCCATCAATTGCATACTGGTAACTGCTTAAACCAGTAACAATATCCTTTCATTTTGCCTTTAAGTTTGCCTGTTTTCATTCATGTCTTTGGGTCGACGTTGTTGTTGGAAGTTGTTTTGTCATTTTTCAGCTAAAATATAAGTCAATTCCTGGGTGATAATGGTGTGATAATCACGCCTTTAAGGTGGGGGGAGTACCCCTTGGCCTACAAATAACTAATTTTTTTTACAGACACACTATCAGTGACAGCCCAAAACAAAATAGCTAGTGCGCTAGGCAGTTTAAAATGCTTTCAAATAATGTAATTTTGTCAATTTTGTGCTATGACTAGGCTTACTGATAATTAAGAAAAACATTCAAACCGTTTAAAAATAAATGTTTGTCAGCTATTCTGAATTTTCAGCAAATCTAATCATGAAACAAACACAATTCATCCGAATGCAGTGACTAATTATTCAATATCTATTTATTAATTACTTATTTG
The DNA here is from genome assembly GCA_921293005.1 of Nemoura dubitans. NCBI lineage: Eukaryota > Metazoa > Arthropoda > Insecta > Plecoptera > Nemouridae > Nemoura > Nemoura dubitans. Next base: position 36,821,400 of record OV121077.1, read on the forward strand.
AAAGCTTTATAAATTTCCTAGTGCACCAGCTACTTTGTTTAGGGCTGCTTCTTATAGTTTTCTGTAGAAAGGTATTTAGTAGTTATTCGTAGGCCACTAGGGGTTCCCCCTATCTTAATAATGGCTTTTGGAAGGTGGGCGGGAAAGAAATTAGTGAATTTGAGATCTAGACTAAGATAACTGGGAATAAAAATTGACCACAAAAATGCTTCGATTGTTTCATTCGAGGGGTACGAAATAAAATTACTTCTAGAAATTGCAACAAGATTCGCTCTAGTGAGTCAATCTCACATTCTGTTTCATGTTCCTGCTTGAAGTATATATGAGCTAGGTACTTAGGGCATCCTATTGGCATCCTATTGACGGTTGCCATGACAAATAACTTAACTCCTACTTTTAATCTGAGTTGGGCCACTTGTAAAATCGGCTCTAACGAATCATCTGACGAAATAAATTCAAAAATCAATTAAACCATTATTTTTAACAACCAGTGCACAATAAACAGAAATTGATTATATTTTGCCCCATGACGTTATGCTGCAAAATCAGCACGAATCTTCCCACTATTTCCCCGCGTACTCACCGCACTTTTGCGCGCCTCCAGCGTCGCCTTGGCGTCGGCGTCGCATGCCGGCGTCGACGTCGGCGTCGTGGATGACGTCATCACCTGGCCGTTTGTCGAACGCATCGGCAGCTTTAGTGTCGTTTAAATCTCGCCAAAAATTCCCAAAAGACGTCTAAAGAACTCGCGAATTCGAGAAAATACCTATAGCTATATATACTAATTAATCGATAAATTTAAATTCGATATCTACACGATTATCTTTCTTATCACAATATTTAACAATGTGCCCTCAATTATAGGCTGTGCTTAATTAGTTTTTAACAAGACTGATTAAAAATCCGAGTTATAGTTTACGAATTGATTAAAAAGCGCAGATTCTTAAACGGTCTCTCAGAGTCTTCGCGTAACACAGCTCCAAAATATCACAGTAGACAGTCTCATACCTTCTCAACCACTTCCAAACCACGCCGCCGACACTAAAGCTAACAGCTCGCTAAACGAAGAAGATCAACGGACTTCAGACAAGTGCCTTTTTAATCTATATAGAAGTAAACCAATTGGCTTCAGCTTGCGAAGATTTGGCAAAAATTGATAGACTAATTTTCAAACCTCGTTGGCTTGACTATTTCGATGTACCGAAGCATTAAAACAATTTTTAGGCTCGATCAGTTGTGGCCTATCGATGACCTATGGCAATAACGATAGCCAATCAGTGATCGTGATTCGTTTACCTAAATATTATGCTACCTGTCGATGAGTTGATTTGTTTAACTAAATTGATTTATTCGACGACCGGTCAAATTGCGTTCCAATCTCTGGCTAATTTGGTAGACTCGAGCTTCGGAATAATGGTGGTAGCCCAGCGGTAACATCAGCGACGTGATTGCTGACTTCAAGGTCACGTTCAGCGCAGAAGTAACGACGTTTCGCTGACTTGGCAGTGGTGATCAGCGTAACAGAGGCGACGTAATTGCCGACTTCACGTTCGCGTATAACGTAATATATCAGCGACGTTTTGCTGACTTTTCAGTCGTGATCAGCGTAGCAGTAACGACGTATTTGCTGACTTCACTGACGCTTTAGCGTAGTACCAGTGACGTTTTTCTGGCTTGGCAGTGGTGATCAACGTAACAGAGCCGACGTAATTGCTGACTTCACGTTCGCGTACAGCGTAATATATCAGCGACGTTTGCTGACTTCACGTTCGCGTACAGCGTAATATATCAGCGACGTTTTGCTGGCTTTTCAGTCGTGATCAGCGTGGCAGTAACGAGATTTTGCCGATGTAACAGACTCGGAGGACGCAGGGACCTGGCAGTTACGACGTGGTCAGTGGTACCGAAGGCCTGATCGTCCACTTGAGCGGCCAGCCCGCGCGCCGCACTTCCGGTCTCTTGCGGAAGTTGACGCCGGCGGTGGTGAAGTTCTTCAGGCGGGACTCGCTGCCGGGGTGACTGACGGCTGCCGGCGGCTGGTTCATCAATGACCGGCGATGCTGGGCGGCCGACGGGTGGAAACTGCGGGCAGCGGAAAGATGAGGTTATCACGGACATAAGCAGTGTTTTCGTAAACTCCTTCTAATCCACCGAAAGCCTAGAAGTTGTTCGTGAACTCGGCACATCAGTGGGCGTGGCTAAATATTTTGTTGATGTGAAACCGTGCCGTGCCGTGCTTCTAGCCTTTGCTCACCGAGCACAGGCGGAGGTGATGTGGCGGGAAAAAATATGAAATGGGAAATGACCTGTAATTGTGATGGTCAATGACAGTGAAATTTATATGCAGTTTGACGAAGAAACATACATAGAATTACCTTTCGGTAATTTTTCAAACTTTCTGCAGACATATAATTAACTAACTCAAAAATGATTTTGAGATTTTGAGGTTAGTTGTCAGCAGCCATGTTTTTTTTGCCTGTGACGTAGTTCGGCTGCTCATCTGTTCGTAAACAGAGGTGATTTTAGGCTCTCACATCACTTCCATCATCAAATCAATTGAAAGTGTTTTCGAACACCCTGAAGGTGACCAGATGTTCTATCATACCTGACTATGGCTACGGCAAAAATTTGATGCTAGTAGTTTGGCCGGCAATCGCTGGGGTGCGTTGGCAACCTGTGTTAACATCATCTACCAGGCCATGGCACAAGGTCAATGAATCAAAGGACCCAATGTTCCACAAGTGATAACAGTTATGGCTTCATCTATCAGGCCATGGCAAGAGGTTACATAATCAAGGGACCCAATGTTCTACATGGTTACAGATACCTTGGTTACAGGTAATATAACAACAAACAGTGGCTCCATCCCTTGACTGTCGGCAAAACTGTTATTGCAGGCGGAGGGCTTTCGCGTAGCTGATTTTGTATGGTAGTGGAAAATCTGGGTAACGTTATATCTGTGGTGTTATCATGCCTTGCCGTCTGGGCACGGTTTTAAAGGTAAGTTAAATTTAAGAGCCGGTGGAGATGTAGACATGAAAAGAACTGTGTGTTGTGTTTGGTCTGGTATTACGGTCAGTGGTCTGTTTTTAGTTTTCACGTGGACAAGGGATCTACATTGTGACAACGAACAGATCCGTTTGTTCATAAGAAGTGCATAAAACTTGCGTAATTATTCTATAAGCTCGAATTTCTGGTGTGCAATAGCAACGATATTGGGGTCGGAACGCAGAGTGGTGCACTGAGTGCGAACTCAAGACTTACTCACACTCAGTGCGCACTGAGTGTGAGTGCACACTAAGTGATGTCTCTGCATTCAGGCCTATGGTATATCAAGAAAAAAACACTGTTTTATATACTTTTGGGGGTAATTAAATTGTGATTCTAAACCAATTTACATCACCAAGTTAAGCAACAATGCGTTCGGTCATGATGTTGAATGGGTGACCACTAACACTTGCCAGAAATGGCGCATATTCTTATCTGCAAAATCATCGTGTTTGTAACTTGTGGGCAGCCTCTTGCAGTTGTATTTTAATGAGAATTAGTTATCATTAAAGTAACGTATCATTCAACGACGCTATACCTTCAAGTATGTATAAGGCCGTAATGCAGATGTCCCATCCCTTGAAGGGTATAACAAGGTATTACCTTAGATTAAGTAATGGGGTTAGTATTACCTTCAACCATTTACTAGCGGTATCTGCATTGCGATTTGCGTGAGGTTTATGTAAGACCATGCTATACCTTTTTCGGCAGTATCGTTAGACAACGCTGGACACAGAACCGAATGATATAAATTATAGATACTTGTAGTGATAATCTTACATGATTTACAACGCGGAATCCGAGAGGACGCCGTCGACGTGGCACGTAAGTTGAGAGTTATGTCCTCATCTGTACGGATCTTCGGGCTTTGTCCCTGGAATCCGACTCTTTTAAATCTCTGGAGACTTCAACGACTTGGCGTTGTTGGCAGCGATGTTTGTGTGGTTATTTCACCGATGTTGAGGACTGAAACATATGGAATGGTACGCTGGAATTGGCCGGTGAAGCGAAACATATCCATGAGGGTTTCTCGTTTATACTTTATATAGGTAGGCATAAGCCATTCCCTACCATTGGGAAAGGTCATCGCTCAATGCCTTGCCGGACCGCTGAAGCTAGAAACAGGCAATTAATATTGGGCACAGAAAATTTAATTAAATTATGTCCAGCTATCTGGTTTGAACACATTAAAAATTACCCTAAATATCACCAGGAAATTTCATATCCATTTGCTTAGAATTTTAACGTCTAGCCCCTTTAGGCATTTCAAATTTCGCATTGCTTTAAAATCGAGATTCTTTATGGATGAAATTCACGGAATATTATATTTACATAGGTAGATTTTTAATAAACCGTGTATTATTAGATAAATCAGAGATTCCATAGTGGGGAATATGCCAATCAAAATTGTGACAAAGATATAAGCATAGAGATTTGAAATATTTCTAGAAATTCTATCCAAATCGAACCATTTGTTGGACAATTAGAGATCGATGAAAGACAAAAGAAAATATTTAAAGAAGAACAGGGGGCGATTGTGTTGTGGTTTCAAAACCATGCGTTTTCAATATCACTGCCTATGGTTTAACACGGGCAGTGATTTGAAATCGAGTGATTTCGAGCCAAATCGAACGAAATAAAGTTTTCAGGATCGCAATCGTTTAAAAAAAGAGCACAAACCGAAAAACCAACACACTCCCACGCGCTCCATCCTATACGCTCTCTCATTTACAAATTATTTTGTCGGGGTTGTCAATAGCTGCAAGTTGCATTGCGTGGAGTCTTTTCAATGTTTGCGCTCGCTACGCTCAGCCAAATTATTGACTCTGTAAAATTTTTTTTTAATTCTCGTGCACTATCTTACACTACAGTCTAACGGACTACAGAATCATTCAAGATTGAAAGTTCCAGTCCAAAATTAGAGAAAATATTCTCCTACTAATTAATACGTGTTGCCAAAACGTCACATGAAAATTGGCTTCAATGTGAGCCAAAATTGGAGGTCGACGGAAATAACATTTGAGAAACCAGAATGTGACTTCGGCCACAGAAAGTAAACAAGCGATCACTCAAAAGTCAAAACAATGCGACGCGGGCGCAACGGCCCCGTCGTCAACACTTCGTGTGTGAGAAATGCACGAAATGTGGCCTCGAAAAATGCCGTGAAGTTATTCAATTTCTTGGACTCATGTCTACCATGCCCTATCTTTGGCACTAGTTTCGAAAAAAACTATTTCAAACTGGGATTTGAATGCTAAATAAAAGTATCAATGGTTTCCTGGCGTTTCGTAACATAAACTATTTAGTTACTTTATCAATGGTGATAGCTCGATTGAAGTTAAAAACGTGAAAAAAAGAACCAATTGTTGTGTACACTGTTTTAGCCTAGGCTACCTAAATTCTAAAGATCCTGTCAACGTCCAAAAATAATCAAAAATTACCCCTTTTGCCATTTTTTGCCTTTTCCCCCCATTTTTGGTTTGCCATTTTGTTGAAATTATGTCTCATTTCCATTGTATCTAATCTTGGCTCAATACGTTTCAAGAGGGTCGTCGATGAAACAGCTTGCAGTACAACTTTACACCGTAGGCGTGTGCAGGGTAAATCGTTAGATAAGGCCCAGAACGGGATGGACCTATGTGTTATGCCCCAAAAGCACGTGTTGTGACAAGGCATGGCAGCCATCGACAGCACACATTGAATTTCTATCCGAGCACACAACCAGGGCCTTCTGGGTGGAAAGCAAGTGTTGTGACAAGGCATGGCAGCCATCGACAGCACACATTGAATTTCTATCCGAGCACACAACCAGGGCCTTCTGGGTGGAAAGCAAGTGTTGTGACAAGGCATGACAGCCATCGACAGCACACATTGAATTTCTATCCGAGCACACAACCTGGGCCTTCTACATGAAAATGTTTCCCATCTCTATAGTGGCGCGAATGTTGCTAGAAGGCTGAGGTATAAAATGTCAGGGTCAAAAAATCTTTGGATTTAACTATGATTGAATCTCGCTCAAGGTCAAAGCCTCCCGAGAAAATTTTCCAGACGAGCAAATCGAACAAATCCATTCAGAGGGCGCTGGCAAGTGGCATGGTTCCATCTTCTGAAAATTAATTAATTTCTAAAGATGTTCTCGTTTTCGTATATAATCATAGCCTAGATTATCATTCAGCTTGGACAAGTTATTTCATATCCATTGCAATATGATGTTGAATAACGAAACTAGAGGTTCTAATAAAATCTGAAAAACTGCATAGTGCTGTCAAAATCTTAGACCCGGCCATTGTCTTATTGGATGTCAGACTTGGATATCTCCCGTGCAGTTACTGTCGTACCACTGCGCACGCCTATTTTACGGGTATCTGCCCCATTGCGCTTGTGTGGGCTGGCACCAACGTCGCTAACTTCGGTTCTGTTCCTCTCTCGAGCCGCCACTGACGTCCGTTGACATATCCCTGTGCAATCACACTCGCCGAGCGGCCAAATCAGATACGAGTAGCTAGAGAGCAAACTGTTTATTTTTGGGAAAACTGGCAGCTCCACGAAAACGTTTAAAATATTCAAGCCTCAACCAAAACACTGTATAGGTAGAAAGGTAATCACATAAATAAAAGTTGTGCTTTGGCGCCAAAGACCTCGTCCAAAAGCGAACCTTTAGCCGGCACTATAAATGAAAACTTGCTATTGTTTTGTTATTCATGACCTTTGCTCTTTTGGGGTCTATGTCCCACCTGAATTTCACTGAACTTATACCTACCGTTTTCTCATTTCGTGTTTGTTAAACGTTGGGGGCTGGGGATGAAAAAGGGGCACGAAAAATTCTGTGTCAGATCTCAGAACATGAGCACAGGTACGGCATGGTGTAGAGAAAGAGAGGGTGAGGGGGGGGGGCAAGCAGAAAGGGTATCTCTCCTCGATGTCTTTTGGATATATTATGGTTCGTAATAAGTTAATAAATTAGTGAAAAGCTTTTTGACCATTATCTTCAAAATCTTCACAATGCCTTTAGGCTGGTACACTGCTTAACCAACCAAACTAGTAAGTATAACAAAAGGACCAAACCTTCAATAATGCCTGTCCAAAATTGTTCTCCTTCAAACTCATTCCTCCCTTAATTAATTCCTTTCCCCCAGCGGGTCAGAAATCCATCCCCAAAAATTCCCAGAGCAGCGCCATCAAATCAACCCCTCATATGCCCCACCAACAAAACATCCCGAAGAATGTCCACGAAAGAAATTCCACAAACGCCTCCGTCACAATCACTAAGCCGTCGAGACGTCGTCGACGGCGTCGTGCTATCGAGCGTCCCGACGCCGGCACAGCTGACCCCGCTGGGCCGACGCCGGCTATCGACCGCCGCTACACCGACGCCACGCAAAGCGACGCCGACGCCACGCAAAGCGACGCCGACGTCGGCTCGCTGCTGCATCGGCTTCACAAAGGGTGTGCGGCGTTCGACGGCGCACGTGGGAAGGGGCAAACTAATTAGACGCTAATCTGCGAACGACGCGTGGATGGTCGCGACGGTTTAGGCGTCGTTTATGATGGAGTCGGGCGCGATGAGGTGTTTTAATGGGGGCTTGGGGGTAGAGGCGATATGACTTGGGCGTTGACGGGTGTGTAGGAATTTTCGCATGGTCATTTTGGATCAGATATTGCATATTTCGTGTGACCTGTTTCAGAACCTCGTGATGGAGGAATTTGTTTATTAACTTATGCTAATCTTGGCGATTGGGACTCGCATCATAACTAAAAATAATGAGGAAAAACAGAAAATAATAATACAGAAATGTTAGTAATGTGTACAAAAGCTAAATTCCTAAATATTTCGTCCAGTTTCTAGATTTGGCAAATTCACTAAAGGAGATTCTGTGGATTCCTCCGGAGTTTTGACAGAACCCGCAAAAGTTTACCCCATTTCGTATTCACAAAGCGGGATTCTGTATTTTTTGGGAGAGTATTTACCCCATTGCCAAACCCCTGCTACTGAGCTGGGGTTTTGTCAATCTCCCAATATCTGGAACTCACCTCGTACTTTTATCACTATTTTTCAAAAGTTTTCTTGCAAACATACAGCAGCATTTTACACCAATAGAAAAGTTTGTGTTGGCTAATTATGTAAGTACTTGCATTTTAATTTGAAAGTGGAAGCTAAAATTTGGCAATTTGAAGTTAGGTTATATAGGTCCAATTTAGGCGATATGAATTCCGAGAAAACTGACTGCTGAGTTGTCAACTGTATTTTTATTTCGAAATGTGTTTCAAAATTGAAGAACTCTGATTGGTCAATTTCAATTTACCTCCCCTCTAATTACCAATTTAAAATCTCCTTTTGAGAATACGGATAATAGGGGGAATGTTTTTGGTGGTTTGCAGGGAGAATAAAATCTCCTTTTCGCCAAAACTCCCAATTCAAACTCACTTCTTTGTGAATGCGGGCCCTATAATAATGTCCTTTCTACTAATGTGGGGAAACATAATTAAATTTCAGATCACAAGAACGAAGTTTCAAAAAAACCGAAGCTACATTTTTTGTGAATAAGACTACTATATAGTGTATATAATCTTTGATAACATATAGTGAATTCCAACTGGCTGTCTTATAAGGTGAAAACAAAACAACCCCGGGGATTAAGAAACCCTTTTTGTGAATCTGGACCGAGACCCGAGGATGAAGGGGGTTGTTTTGCCCAATGCTGACAGGAAGCGATGGGTGGTTTCACGTCCGCGTCGACTTTGATGGCCACGTCTTCACGAGGTGCAGTGAAAAACACCTTGCGGGGAGGCAAATCTCTCACGCACCGAAACGATTGCACGATTTGCCAATACCAACTTTATAGCCGCGGGTTAGCATGGGTATATATACTATATACTCTCCCCTGAAAAGAGTTCCCAGCTTTCGAAAACAAACTCAATTTGAGCTTTGAATTGAAACACATATACCGGTTAATAGATATCCGATTTTTAGTAGCGTTCGGGGCCAAGTATGAACTTTTCACGAAATGTTTTCTACTTTTAAGAAAACATTGAAATTACTTGAAATATGATTTTGAATAATCTTGTGTAATGACAAGGATAGTGGAATGTCACATATTTTCCTTTCGCATCCATTTTCTTATTATGGCCAATCATCTCTATATAGCGAAACCATAAATCAAACTCTTGGTTTTCCAAAGATTTAAGATCTTTTTTTATAAACCCATTCATCATACATTATTCCTTGTGGCGAAACACAACAAATCACTTAGCTTCTTGCTTCTATACACCAAAGTGTCATTTGCGACCGTGGTGTTTGTGGGTACTACGTTGCGACACAAAAGTATTGTCGACGCGACAGTGTTTTTAACAGAGGTCGTTGCCCGCTTTTGGGCGCTTCGCTCGCCCCAGATTTTTGGGCTCGCGTACGCCCTCTCGGGGCAAAAATACGCCTGGCTCATTTCCACGCGTAAATCAAATTGAAAATGCTTCCACGACAGTATTTTCCTTTGCCAACTTTGGAGACAAAAATCATGACCGTGCGTGAAAGGTTCAATTGGTTGGCAGCTATGAAAGTCTCACTAGACTGAAGAAGATCCAGGTTTAGAATCGAATTTAGAGGATGCCGATTGTCCTCATGATATGGCGGGCTCTAATGGACGACTACAGTTTCAGAGTCAATTACTTATGTGGGCAAAAATTTGACACCGACAAGGATTTTTCTAAGTCAAAATCATTTCAATTGTCTCATTAGGGATTAAATATTATTTCTATAGAAATATTAAGATTTACGCATGGCTTTCAAAAATCCGCGCCCCCCCCCCCCCCCCCCCCCAGCTGAAATGCGCGACGCGCAGTTTGAGAATCACTAGGCTATTTATTAAACCGAAAGCAGGAAAATTGCATCGCAGAGGAAAAACTTGAAAATATCTAGTAACTCCCAACGCCGGTGCCCGGTAGTTCCTAAGTGAATAGCCGAAAGATTTGCTAAAACGAGGGGGTAAATTAAAATGTACCGCCCCAAATCCGGGCTTGGAAGCCAATTAGAAACAAATTCCCGAATAATATGTCGCTCCTGGCGCTTCTGACCAGAAGAGATTCAAACAGGCAACGAACTCGCAGCACTAAAAACTAGTTGACCTTGCGACTTTCACCTATGCCAGGACCCGAGACGAAGACACTCGCACATTCGGCTAACGTCCGGCCAGCCACACTGTCCGGAGCATCGCACCAGTAAGTAAACAAGGCACATTTGGATATTATATTCTTGCAGTACAAGTAATATACCAATAACTTATGAGTTTAATACCCCTCTTACTTATAGAAAGTGTCTGAATTGAAATTAAATTATTCAGACTCTGTTTTGTGTACTTTTGGTCTTGGTCTAGCCTACTTGGTCTCGGTGACTTTAATTGTCAGGTTACTCGTATACAGATGACTTCTATGCCTGACATAATTGCCGTGTACGGTGTCGTCCATCATATATACGATGTCAGAGGCAATTCCATCACTATCTTTTTTGTTTGGGACTCCGGCCATACCAATAGTTTGCCAACTAAATATTTGAGAGGATATTGTTACTGTTTTAAGCAGATACCGGTAGGCAATGGATGGAAGGGATCGAAGCTGAAAGAATATATAACCGAACCCGGGACCTCCTGCTTGCCGGGCAGGTGCTCTACCAACTGAGCTATTCATTGGCGGGTGGGACCCGGGGGAGGTCCCGGGTTCGTATCCCGGTTCGGTTACACATTTTTCAGCTTAGCTCCCTTTCCAACACATTATTTGGTTGATACTCGTAAGCTGTAACGGGCATTGTCTCTTAACACGCATTGGCAAATTTGAATTACATTTCTGTGATTGGAAGGAAGACGAAGCTAAAACAAAAAATGCAACCGAACCGGTATACAAACCCGGGACCTCCTGCTTTCCGAGCAGATGCTCTACCAACTTAACTATTCGGGTACACATTCTCCTTGCTTCTTCGGTTGGGATATGGGACCTCCGAGGAAGAGAATATATACACGTATCCTGCACTAACATAATTGGTTTTCCGTTCAGTCTATAAGATTAAGATGGCTTCGGCTGCCGCCAAGCAGTACGCTTCGGTCGCCGCTTGGATTCTGTGCGGATTCCTGCTGCACTCGGTGCTGCACTCAAAGTACCTGCACTCGACTTGCTACAAACAAGAGATGATCCAACTCGAGAGGCTGGCGTCGTACATTGGCGGCTACCACAATGGTAAACTTGATCGGAAACTAAAAACTCTATATTTTTCACGTTAAGTCTGTTCATTGAGCTGTGAACTCGGGCCGCTTCCCTTGCCTCTTACCGGATACACTTTCCAGGCCACACCTTTGGTCGGATCGCGATGAAACCTTTATTTTCGAAATCTTCCCACTCCTGGCAACCAATTGAGCCATTTTCAATTCAAAAAATTCACCCGTCAATTACTTACAAGCGTTTTAAAACAACCCTGTTTTGCCGGTACATTGAAAGATGTCAATTACAGCTTTGAGTTTACCTCTTACTGGATACACTTTCCAGGCCACACCCGTTATCCGATCGCGACGAAACAAATATCTACGGAATCCTCACACTTCTGAAAAGCAATTAAATATCCCTGAATTTCGAAATATCTTCTGAAAATCCTAAAAATTTTAAATTAAATTTACCCCAACAACCATCAAACATACGGCCTTAAGAAGGAAAGCGTTGTTCAGTATAGACTCCGGGCATTGGGCTGTGAATCATTCGATGTTCGGACCATTAAACCCGAACGTGGACACATTTGGCTCTTCTTACTGCAAAGGAGCCACTTGAGTGAAACTCCATTTTCATTTAAAACGTGAAAAATACTAACTGTATAGTGTTTGTGTCGTGTACGCGAAGGTTCACGATGTAACTTCTCCTGACCCCGCGGTCTTCGAATATTCACAAAATACTTTTTTACATACAAACCATCAAAGACAGCCCAAAACAAAATAGCTATAGTGCTTCAGTCAATTTATGAAGCTTTCAAAAAATTTACGCATCAAATTTGTGTTATGATTAGGCATGCTGAAAATTTAGAAAAGCCTGAAAAGTTTTTTAAATAAATTTTTGGCAGTTATTCATAATTTCCAGCAAATCTAATCATAACACAAAAATAACTCATATTTTATTTGAAAGCCTTATAAATTGCCTACTGCACTAGATAATTTGTTTTTGGCTGTCAGATAGTTTGTCTGTAAAACAAATGTTAAGTAGTATTGTTCGTAGGACTAGGGGTCTCCCCGTTCCCCCCACCACCCTTAATGCAAAGCTCCCCATTAAATTTATAATTTGATCATTTAAATTACTCGAATTTATGGGAGTGGGGAGGGGAGACACGGATAGTTCGTAGGCCGAAAATATGACGTCACCCTATAAAGCAAGAGCCTTCACGGGAGCACAATTGTATCAACTGATTTTCAGATACCACATCGGAAACTGAAAAGCCAGAGACCACAACGCCAGAAACTAGAGTGGCCATCTCAGGGTCAGAAACTCAACAGTCGCCTGAAAGCCGCATCTTGTGCTGGATCCTGACATCGCCCGACAACCACGTGTCCAAGGCGCGCCACGTGAAGGCCACGTGGGGAAGGCGATGCACCAAGCTGGTGTTCATGAGCTCGAAGGAGGATGGCGATCTGGGAGCGGTCGCCCTCGGCGTGGGCGAAGGGCGACATAAACTCTGGGCGAAGACGCGAGCGGCGTTTGTACACGTGTACAAAAATCACGCGGACGAAGCTGATTGGTTTCTCAAAGCAGATGACGACACGTGAGTTATGTTAGCAAAACTCGTTAGAGGAATTCTCTAAACTCGATTTCACGTTAAGAAGGAGAGTGGATTTGCGTCTTTATAATCTTATTTAAATTACGAAAGCTCGTAATTGGCTAGTCATTTTATTATTATGTACCTACACAAATTAGCCTCCTAAAAATGTTGCCCATTCCGGGATTTGAACCCGGGTCCCCAAACTTTCGCGGCTGGTGCTCTTACCAGCTAAGCTAATTCTCAAATTTCATGTCTATTTGTTTTAGCTGGTTAGAGCACCAGCCGCGAAAGTTGGGGACCCGGGTTCAAATCCCGGAATGGGCAACATTTTTGGGAGGCTAATTTGCGTACATAATAATATAAAACTGGATTTGCCTCTTCTTCGAGAACCCATTGCTGCTAGACACGAGCCAGAGTTCCAAAACTGCTTTTATAGCCGTATGTCATGCTCAAGCCATGGCTTGTAAGTTTTAAAACTTAGCAGTGTCTAGCAGCCGTGGGTCCTCGAGAAAGAGGCAAATCCACTCTCCTTCTCAACGTGAAATTGAGTTTTTCTTGATTGCAAGTTGTACTTATATAAATCATTTATGCTTTTTATAACAAAACAGAAGCAAAAAAATATATGGTCCATCAATTCTCGTTTTGTCTGATCTTTTCAATTTAAAAATAAATTTTCAAGATTGTTGCAATATCTATTCCAAATGTTGAAAAAGCGAAGTGATAGCTGTAAAAAATAAAAAGTCACTACCGAAAGTTTGAAGCGAATCACTGCTAAAGGAAGATAATTGCAGAAAAAAACTAACCCCAACCCCAAAGCCTTCGACATCATCAAGAGCTCCACATAAATGTTGTTTTTGGCCTCAGCATATTTAAGGGTTATTATAAAAAGTAAAAATCTTTAATCAGAGAAAAACTTGTGTCTGATGACATAGTTCGGTGAGATAGGTGAGATCACAGATATAAGGTTACTCAGATGTTCCACTCCCATTCTGAAGCAGCTTCACGAAAGCCCTCCGCCCGATATAATAGTTTCGTCGGAAGTCAAGGGATGGAAGTAACCAAGGTAACTGTAACCACCTGTAGAACATTGAGCCCCTTGATAATAATTGACCTTGTGCCATGGCCTGGTGGATGAAGTTAAAACAGAAAATTTTTGCCGTAGCCATAGCTAGGTTATAGAATATCTAGGAAACTTCATATCTGTGGTGAGATGGTTTGATGGGCGATGCTGATAATGGAATGAAGTTGACTCTTCAACTGGTTTTCCGAAATTTGAAGATAGACCATTTGATGCCAAGAGTGTTAGGATTTAGACGCAGTCGCCAAAATACACATTATTTAGTCGCGATCGGACAATAAAGTGGTGAACCTTTTTAAGATTCCGTACGAGGTAAATTTTTGAAGCGGATTGTTACGAGAATACGAGGCAAGTGAATGGTCCCTTGTTAGATGTTCATACGCCAAGCGTTTCCATCCACCATGCAGTGTATAGGGAATTTGAATTCTAATTTGCAAATGCCAAAGAGCAGCACAGAGTAAGAGAATTCATACCAATTTGGGTAATAGTCAATATTCAAATAGTCAATCTGTGTCCTCCTTGCAGCTACGTCATAATGGAGAATCTCCGTCAACTATTATCAGTGCATAACTCCTCCGAGCCTCACTACTTCGGCTGTCACCTTCGCACCTTTGACGAAAACAACGGCACTTTCCCCGACAACGGCTACATGAATGGAGGCGCCTACGTGATCAGCAAAGCGGCGCTGCGAAAAGTCGTCGAACAGGGACTCCTCAACGGCAACACGTGTTTCGAGGGCAACACCGACGGTGAAGACGCCGCGTTTGGGAAGTGTCTGGAGCATGTCGGAGTCAAGCCGGATGACAGTCGGGACCTGGAGGGCTACACTAGGTTCGTGGCCTATCAACTGCGACTCTTCGCGCAGAATGACACGGACACCAATCGCTGGTGGTACGAACGGTTTTTGTACGATCAGACGAATCGAACGAAGCACACGTGTTGTTCGAAGAGTGCCGTTTCGTTTCACTACGTCGGACCGGCACAAATGCATTTATTAGAGTACTTTATTTATCGACTGAAAGTGCCATGGCTTTAGTATTTGTAGTATTTGTATTTTAGTAATTGGGAAAAATTCCACATGGTATACAACTCTTGTTTGAAACATTATTGTTTAAGAGGACAGATCAGTTCGCCAGAAAGTGGCTTTCAGGCCTTAAGTTGCCGTGTTCTCAAGGCCACATCTTTGGAGTTACCATTTCAAGATTTTAGTATGTTGTAGACAAAAGACTTAAAAATGGGCGACCATGGCCCTGTTTTCTAAAATTTGCCCCTGGAATGCTAGAACATACCCCGAAACTCTAGATTTTTTACTCTTTTTAGAACGGTATGTACACGAAAGTGCAAAGAAAAATTAGGGAAACGGGACATGTACACCGATTTGAATGTATTTTACTAATAACATACTCGAATATTGGAATGATAACTTTAAAGGTGTGGCCGTGAGAGCTCGCAACTTTAGGTATGTTTCGAGAAAAAAAATCTGGACAATTTTGTCCACCCTGGAAGTAACTTTTCGACCAAACTTGTACAAATGTGTACTGCGTGTAGGTCTAAGTATTATGTATATTACACGTGATGTGTCTCATGCCGATAGGAGGCGACTTACTGAAACCTGGAAGTGATCTTCCTCCTTGACTGATTTGGTCCAGAAGACAGTAACTCTACTTAATTTACACGTGTTGCCGGTGTTGCCGGTGTTGCAAGTTCCAAAATGTTCCTTAGATATCAAAAAGCGGAAAACACTTCGAGCTTCGCATGGGGAAATTGAGTATAGTTACAGAGGAATATGTGCGCCCGCGAGGAAAGCCAAACATTTTGTACCCATCGCGTAAATGGCACTGCCAAACTTCATTTTGATGTATTGCCGAATGATTACAAAAATGGGCGTTGTGAATACTTATCCTGTATGTCGGGTAGTTAAATGTGATTCAAATATTTCAAACGTGTCTGGACTTTCTCTCAATGCGGCGGTCACCCATCCAAACATTGACGTAGGAGAATGTTGCTTAACTTCGTTGACGTTTGATAACTATATGTTTGCCATCACGCTATTTACCCCCCTATTTGGTATTCATGGTTGAAAGACTCTCAAATTATACAAGGAACTGATATAAGAACTCACTGCGGTTTTCTAAGAAATCAATGTTTGGCAGTCAAGGGCAAGACTTCCCTATTTCCCAAAATACTACCGGCAAAATTCAGTCACGATTGACCTAAATTCTTAAAATTTCCAGGAAGCTATTCGAATTTCTAAGAGACACCGTCAACACAATGTAACTGCACTATTGCATGTAATAAATATAGCTTACGAAAATAGACCTTTGTGTTTTTTTACAATGGTTGCATGTTAAAGTGTAATGTATTCCTACTTCTGAACTTTTTTTGATGAAGGCGTTGTCGATTTTGTCCTGACACGCGAATGAAATGAGATAAATAGGTGAGCACGTTGCAGCACGAATTTCAAGTACAGCCAATATTTGTAGCTTTATTTTGAACTTAAGAAATGCAACGCATCGTTTCGGCAGAATATTTTGACACGTCAACCCAAAAAAAAATCAATCAACCGGCAACCATAAGCAAAATCAACCCACCATTTATCAGCAAAACGACTGTGATTGAACCCAACCACGTTCTACTGATGATTATATGCGGACGCATTGTGTTCCTTGATCCTTGATCCTTGTGTTCCTTGTTCCTTGATTGAGGTTAAACGTTCCTTTGGTCAGTATGTAATTCGAATGGTGCCTCAGCTTTTTTCGTCCTGATGAAAACAAGGAGAAACTCGGCGTTCTATTGGTAAGCTACAATTCCAATGCAGAATACTGTACACCAAAACTTCATAATTGTTTAGACAACTTGTTGTTTTATAACAACTGAGACTAATTTCATAGCATTGTCAAAGGTAAAGACGTGGCGAAACTATTATAGCAAATTGAAGAATTTCAAGTCATTACGAGTATACAATGTGTCATGGTTTTGAACGCCCAAGTTTCGAAATAACGAAAGTTTTTTGAAGGCCCTTCCTTTGAAGGTCAGTTGTTTGTGATTTTGTGTTTCAAGCGTGTGAAAACTTGGAAGTGAAAGTGGAAACTCTGAAGGGTTGCTTTCACTTTGTTCATCTTCGCGGGGTATCACTTAGCCCGCGTTTGAGTCCTATTCCAGGTTGTTTTAAAGTTAGTCAATATTAACTTTTATTCTCTAAAAACTAGAGAGTGAACTCGTGTTAGAAAGACAAACAATCTACAGTTTAAATTAGAGATATTAATTCCAAGTCAGTCTCTTTAAAGTTTCGTGGTGCAAAGATCTAACGTTTCTCTGCTTTCAGAGATAAGTGGTTCTCCTTTTAACAAATCAGGTGAATTTCAACCCCGGAAACAATTTATGTTCTCAATCTCTTCTCACTTTGATAACATTCAGAACACCTTTTCACCCTTGAGAATGTATTTTCTTTGAGATAGGCAAGCCAATACAGTATAACAACCAAACTTGCATTAAGAAGGACAATGATAGCTGATACTGGTTTAAGGGAAGATACCAGCATGCAAGGGATGGTAAGGAAGCGTAGCTGAAAACATGTGCATAACCAAACCGGGAATTAACACGAAATCAATTTTCAGCTCGTTCCCGGTTCGGTTGCACAGTTTTCCACCGTCGCACGCCTTCCAAACTTGCATTGTTACACCTCAAGTCTTCAGATACACAAGTCTATGGTCAGTTTTGAAACTTTTAACTCGATAGCCTAAAGCAGCAGATCAAACGAGCAATTTCGCTCAGAGAAATAGATTACAAAGGGTTACAATATACAATACTAACAACAGAGGTAAGACCAAAATACAATTGCACGCCAAACAAAAATCCAAACGTACATTTTGGCACTAATAAACTAAACGACCATGTCCCGTTCATCCCGACACCAACTAGCCATAACGCCAAAAATCTTTTTTTACCCACACCATACAGCGCATCTAAAACGGCGTGTTATTCTCTTGCACACAAGCACACACACACACACACGTACACAACCATAGAGTGATCATTATAAGTTGGTCCTATTAAATTTAGCCAGACGGAGTCGCACGCTCTTGTTTGCTGTTCGTTTTTGGTGAAAGCGTCGGTGCCAGCTGGCAGCGGGATGCGAACCGGGTACACATTTAGACATTTCGCCGAGCGGGCGCCACACGTGCCCCTGAATTACATTCGCGAAGCGTGCGAAAGGAATTCATAACAGCACGTGACACATTCCGACTAAGAGGACGCGCTACATTGTGTCGCTTTATTTTAAGATGGCCACAATTTTGATGGCGGTGCGAGTTTGAGGCCGCGTTGGGGCATAATTAAACATCATTTCATTTTAAGAAGGAGAGTGGATTTGCATCTTCCTCGAGGACCCACTGCTGTAGACACAAGCTAAGAGTCCCAAAACCGCCCATTGAGCCTTTTGTCCGTTTTGTCCGGTTTGAGCGTGTACTCGGGCCGCTTCCCGCTCAAATTTTACCTCCTACTGGATACTAACTTGTGCCACACCTTTAGTCCGATCGTAACGAAGCCCATGTCTACGGAATCCTCACACTTTTGGCAACAAATTATGTGTTTGCAAATCTCGAAAATATTCACTTATCTAGTATTTTCAAGCGTTGTATAACAACCCTGTTACGTCGAAATATTGAGCGTATCCTCGGGCCGCTTCCCGCGCAGAATTTACCTCCTACTGGATACTAACTTGTGGCCACACCGTTTGTCCGATCGCGACGAAACCAGGGTCAACGGAATCCTCACACTTTAAGCAACAAAATGTGTGATTTAAAATCACGAATTACCAGTTGAAAGTTCAAATAAAGCTTAATGAAATAATCACCAACACCCACACCATTAGCCTTAAGACATGGCTTGTGAGTTTTGAAACTCTTAGCTCGTGTCTAGCAGCAGTGGGTCCTCAAGGGTGATTCAAATCCACTTTCATTCTTAACGTGAAATAGAGTTTAGATGTGAATTTTGTAAAGTCATTTATGACAAGAAAATTCTAAATCCTACGTTGCATTTAAAACACATTTTCAATTTTATTTTATGAATGTCGCTTTAGGTGGATGTTTTCTCGCTGTTTTCTGTCCCCTGTTATTTATTATTTCCCTTCCGTACAGCTTTAGGTACTAATGCATGTCAGTTTAATATTGAATTTTTACTTTTAAGTTAACACACACATTTTATTAATGATAACCAATTGTGTTCAAAATTTGCCTGACGTTTCTTGTTGTAAGCTTTAGAAAAGTAATTGTGTAATTTCATCCCTTGTTTTCTTTACAATCACCACTTGCCATATATTTATACAAGATACAGTATTTTAACGACTGCTTAGAGAATTAACTGTCCGTTTGCATCCCTCAAGTCACAACGACGCAATTTGATTATTGGCTGTGATAAACGAGTTTATTTCGTCTCTGAACCAATAATTTTCCGTTAAAACCTTCCTCTAATTTTCTTTAGAAGAGAAATAACATGGAAAAATATCAGATCAAGAAGATATCAACTTATAACTACATCGATGAGATGCATTTTCTAATTCATTGTGATTTCACAAAAACTTTGGCAAAAGTATACGTCACAACACGTCAAAAAATTGCCACATTCTATGCTCAAACAAACAAAAATAACAAATTGTCGTTACGAAAATCGCAGAAGTCACCAGTGTGAAAAAATTCTCCCTAATCGAGCGTGAACAGATTCCAATCACAGCACCGAGATCAAATCATTCCGCCCCCTGTCGATCCATGACTAGGTCAAGGCGCCGCCACGTGCCCTACCACACCAACAAAGGGGTGCAAGATTGCCCCCCAGACCCACCCCCTTCGAGCTGAGACCGACCGCATTGCACCAATCCACGACGGCCTTGCTCCCAACTCTGGCTTCTTGTTTTTCGACTCTGTGTGTGTTTGGGGGGCGGCTATTTTATGCGCGATGGATCGATGCTCAAGCTGAACATATAAAATACCACCTGCACTGCGAATACTTAACTCTGATTTCGCCGTTCTCGATTTCAAAGTTAACAAATATCATGGACAACAAAAGGGATTTTATCCATCAGCACGGAAAACGGCATAAGGTAAAAGTCACAAAACCTATAGGCTGGGTTTACTTATAGAGGAACAAAGAGAGTTTGACTGTGAGTATAGGGGCTTATAGGCACATTTTGGCGAAGTATACTTTAACGGCATGACGTGCTTTTACTGTATTATAATATAAGCTTGGAGGGTCACTGCTTCTCGAGGTAGAGGTAAATATTATTTTTGGTCTTATCCTGACGTATTTGTCGCACATTAACGGAGCAAAGGGCCAAATTAGGGAGATAAACTACACTTCATGGGAGCAACGCCCAAGTCTGTGGCTAATAATGTGTGCTCAGAAAGAAAAAAGAAAAAAAGGAAGACTGAATTTTTTTTCAGTTCAAAATTAATGGTACGCGACTTTACTTTTAATCCCCCCCTCCCCCCATACTTCTTTGAACAACCATTTTCTCAGTTCTCACATTTCTTGCCTGCACGTTTGAAGGCTTGCCATGGTTTGACCTAAAGCGCCATTTGATATTGAGTTCAAACTTGACCTTGATACCCGAGACGTTCGTGAGGCTTCTTCAAAATGAACCGCTATACCGGAAATAGATTTTCACGGATTTTCTTGACATTCAAAGTGGTGGGGTGGCGAAACCACCCTGGCACGCTCAAGACTTCCTCTAATTCCAACGAAACAATGTAAAGTGGTATGAACTCCTCAATAATTTAATATGGTATTCACTCGTCAATAATTTACTATGGTATCAACTATTCAGTAATTTAATATGGTATTTAGTCTTCAATAATTTTCTATGGTATCAAATATTCAATGATTTAATATGGTATTAACTCTTCAATAACTTAATACCTATGGTTTTAACTCTTCAATCATTTAATATGGTGTTAACTCTTCAATAACTTAATACCTATGGTTTTAACTCTTCATTCATTTAATATGGTGTTAACTCTTCAATAATTTAGTATGTTAGGTCTTAACTCTTCAATAATTTACTATGGTTTCAACTATTCAATAATTAAATGTGGAATTAACTCTTCAATAATTTACTATGGATTCAACTCTTCAATAATTTAATATGCGATTATATACACATTAACGCGGCTGCGACAATTTCAACTATGAACTGCTATTGACACAGTGACGGGTTACTATGTCAGTGATTGATTGATTTATTTTAGTGTACCCAAAGGCATTCACTCACTATTATATAAACTGCCGGTATGTATCGACATATTTTCACCCCGCTGTCAGGCAATGCACTCGAATTAAACGGCAGGTGTGCCAACACAAAGTATCCGACGGCCTTTGCCTCACCATACCTCTACAGCTAAAAGAATTTGTCACTTTTCTAGAAAGTTTACTTTCGGTTATTGGATGAGACATCACACTATCAAACAATGTGTGACACCCTTATGAAAGCACTTTGTTTTTCAAACAAAACTCAGTTGACTGTGTTGCCAAACAATCGCTTGCAGTTGTTTACTTGCCTAGCGTAACACATCTTTCTGTTGACATTTTAGACCAACATTTTCTTGAATGGGTTCCTGTGTGTTTGGCAACAGGAAAAGGCACCAGACTTCATTTAGGTAAATGCATAATGTCAGTTCCGCACTGAACGTTAGTTGTTGAACCTAGTTTTGAAATAGGAATTAACGTTCCTGGTTTTGAATAATATGTTAACAGTTCAAATTTTCGCACACTGACGAATACCATGCCTTTGGAGAAAATCACTTTTCCAACGACAATTATAATCCTTATTTATTAAATTTCTTAGACTCGTGTCACTATGTCCTATCTTTAGCACTAAGTAGTTTTGAAATATAAACTATATATAAAAGTCTCACTGGTTTCCCGACAATTCGTAACATATACTTGCTAGTTCTTCGAGCTATCACCCGAGTCATTCGAGCTATCACCCTTGAAAAAGTTGCAAGTATTTGTTACGAAACGTCGGAAAACCAGTGAGACTTTTTTTAGCATTCAAATCCCAGTTTGAAACAGATTTTTTCATAATCCTTATTTTATTTTTGCCGCAGAGTATTTTCCTCAGAAACAACAACTAAAATATGCGCGATCTATTGAATTTATTGGGTTCGCTGGTCAATAACATATGAATAATAATTCTCATTAACCAAACCTTATAATAAAAACCACAATAAAATGCAATCCATTGAGATTCCAACTATGCACGCAGTTGCACTTGCGTGTAGACATCCTTGTCGGTAAATCTGCTTACATGTAATAAGTCTTTCTTTATCAAGCTGAATACATATGGTTCATTTACCAATTTCCAACCACCGACTTTCCCAATAAAATCCAATAAGAATCCTACTCAAAGCGTGTTGGCACATGTGCCACACGGGAACGAATCCCATCGATTTTTCACAACCACAGAAAAGCCGGGAAAGTCATGTCAAAAGCTTTTCCACATCGCACACCCATTTACCGCATATCAGCAATGCAACCAAACAAACTGCATCCAATTGACGTCGCATGTTATGCAATTAACGTTTTAATTAATTCAACAGTACTTACCAATATAGAACACTTGAATTGTTTCTTGGTGGAAATGCTCATCAATTTGCCTCGACTTCCTTGAATCAGCTGGACTAATTACTTCAAAAGCAACTGCAGAGAATTCTAGTACACAGAGGAATGAACTAACTCACGACACTGACAAGGTCGAATTCCAAATAATAATAACAATAATAATCAACTGACTTCTGTAAATTGCCTTATCCACTGAAGTTACTTCGTAGACGTTAAAATAAATCGTTCAAATGATCGACAATAAACTCATTCGTAAGTCTTCGAAAAACGATTGTTTAAATTGTTAATAACTGTTTCAGAATTGGTGTTTTCATCTTTTAAAAACACTCCGTAACACAATAGTTGGATTTCTTTCACGAAAACAATACACCAACACCAAAATATTACCGCCTAAAAAATCACAAAAAAATAAGAACACGACCTAACTATACCTAAACAAACAAAGTTCCTAAACAAACAGACGGTGTCCTTTACGCGAGCGACGCTGCGTTGTTGTCATGGTAGCGACGCCGTTGACTGGGAGGCGTCGGCAAGGCACTGTGCACGCCGACGAGGCTACAGTCACTGACAATTGACAAGTCGGTTGCCCGGCCCGGCAGCGTCGGCGACGAGAGTGCGTCTACCGCGCAAGCGCCACAGGCAGACATCAGCTGGACGGGAGGGTGGCTTCCATTGACCAATTCGACGACTACGCTGCATTTCGTGCGGAGATAGAGATTCGGGGTTTTGTTTGAGAGTGGTCTGGCGGAGCTGGGCTGCTCATTTAGGTGACAGGAAACTAAACAAGCTGAAATCAGGTAGACACGTACAACACAGGCTGGCATTAAATTATACAATGCATTGCCTGCATGCATAAAATCAATTAGGGTACCAGAAGTGTTAAAAAAAAATTGAAAGCCTACCTTGTAGACAAATTCTACTATAAGATCAATGATTATTGTCAAAACTTTTAATTGATTATTGTATCCATATGAATGTAACGACATTGTAAAATATTGTATATATTTATAACTGACGTACCAATATCTTGTTCGATGCTGATTAATCTGCGAATTATTATTATTGTTGTAAATTATTAGTTTTATTATTTGAGTGTAAAACCATTGCCAAGCCCATGTCTTATTCATTTTTATGATTTCGATATAGTCGTTTTCTTTTTCACTGCTAATTGTAAATTGTAAATTGTAAAGGAAGGCAGAGATAGTAAGTATATGAAAACGAGTGAAATCTACGGAGATATACACAATCGCTGATCTCATGCATATGTTGAAATTGGCTACACAAAATCTTTCCAGACCCGTAACCCAATTTCCCGAACCCAGTCACCAACAAGCTGAAATAATTTGGTGAGCAAGGATTGCGTAATGGTGTACTTTCCGTTTTGTGTCCGTCTTACTCTTTGTTGCCGACACTTTACTATATTCCGAACTCTCAAATCGATTCCAATTTCCAACACTAGCTTTATCGATAATTTTAACCAATTTTTCATAGGATGGGTAAGCACTGATCACCACGAACACTATTCTACTTAACTGGTGACCTTGAGCTTGCAATAATATTTTACCAGTTGTTTGAAGTTGTCAAAATTCAAATGGAAAATGCTCAAAATGAGCAGTTTTGAAACTCCTGGTTCACAGCTAACAGAAACCATATAGAGAGATGAATATTTTTGTTTGCAGGCCAGCTCATTTTAAAGATTTAATAGTGTAGGTATAGATTTATAATAATAAATTTCTTTTAAATATCGCCACTAGGACTGCATTATAACACACACGCAAAACAGTAATACAATATGGAGATATTAAATTGTCAGACATGAAATATTGTGTTGATTGCGATTAGTCTCAGTAATAATTATGATATTCTCACATTCTGACATTTTATTTATATTATACACAATTTCATATTTTCATGTTTACCTATTTTGTGATACGTTGACGGTGATCTTAGGAACATTTTGATACAATTGTTATGGTTTTAAAAACTGCACAGAGACTTTAAATTTCTATCTTTTACCTTCTCCGCCTTCATCTTAAATCTTTGCTAAAATTAAACTACTTTACAACGGCAATAAATAAAATATGTCAATCGATAAGATGTTGTATTTGTTTTTTGTTATTGTGTGTCGGTACAAAAAGAAAGCAAAGAGTGTTTCCCAAACCATGCCTATGCAATATAATAATAAAACTTTATTTAATCTTTCTTAAAAGTTAATGGTCATGAATGAATATTATAGAGATTACTTGTAAGGCGCAATACGAGCACAGTGGACTTCCGCCATGCATTATCTTATCTAATTACGGTGCTATAGTACACACGCAAGTGCATTTGTAATAACATTTTCCTCCGTAGTTGTGTGAACATAAATGAAGTATATACGCAAACTCAAGAATAAACTGCTTACAAAAGCATTTTCCACATTCAGCAAAACAATGAAGCACAATTAAACGCAAGTTTAATCGTAAATGGGGTATAAATCACTTATCAGTTATTCATTAATTAATGAGGGCAAAAACAAAAAAATGCATCTATCTCATTGATCTCATGTATGGAAATTCGCGCTTTTTGAAATGTAAGTCAAGGTGGCCGCGAAAAAACAAAACAAAATGGCACTTGATCTTTGAGAAAAAGTGTGTGATCTTGACAATTGCGAACACGTGGTGCAAAGAGTCAGCATCAGACGTCTGATCCTTATCAGAGCTAACAAACTCTAAGCCATTTATGACTGGCTGGCGCTGATAATAATGTGCCACTCCACTGTAACCCTGAATCGGATCTTCGAGATCAGAAGATCCAATTTAGAGCGTTTCTCCTTCGAATTTGGGGCACTTCGACTTGATTGCTTCATAATGGGGTTGGTGCTAAACAAACACCATAGAACGTTAGAATATTATAAGCAGGACCCTGACAAGGTATTACATTTCGGACTTATGTCTTCTTGTGCTTATTCAAGCACTAGTTTAAAAAAAGATATTTAAAACTGGGGTTTGAAAGAGTGCTGTCTAACTTTTTTCCCTATAAGGTATCTTAATTTTAAGGGTGATCATAACCTTCATTGTTTGTGTAGTGTTTTATTTTATTAATTCTACGGACAAGCCTGTAATGGCTTCGTATAGAAATTAAGACTATGGAATATGTATTTTTATTGCTTTGTGAGATGGAATAAAAGTTTAACTTGAACTTGAATCTGTTCCACTCTGATGGCAACAGATGACCAGCATACGTTATCAAAATACGGATCCCAAAAGTAAACTTTAAATTTACCATGGCAAAATCAGTTACAGCATAATCAAATTTTGTGAAAGCGAAATGCATTGTCAACAAGCAAGCTAGGTACTCATCAAAATTATATTTCAAACTGGGTTTTGTCTGCTAAATAAAGTAACCCCATTTTCAACCTGTATCTAATTTTACGAAAGTCGAAATCTTATGGGGTAAAAGTTAGATTATTCACTACACCCATTGCCTATTGGTTGACTATTTTTCGGTATCTGCATTTTCCATTAGTGGAGCTTGAGTTAGACCATCAATAAAAAGTTTCAAAACTTTCCTGAGAACCATTCCATCTAAGACAAAGACAACGGTCGTAACTTCGTAAGCTTTAAATTCTTGGCTTACGTCTTCCCAGCAGAGGGTCCCACGAGAAGAAACTATCCCACTTTGTCAAAGCTCTCTCATCTGAATTGCAAATACTATATAGTTCGCAGACGTGTGTATGATTTAGTGTACCATCACCGTTATCAAATTCAGATCGGACCACGATCTTATTGCTGCAAGATGTGACATTAGTATATCACGGTTGGTAGCGATAGTCATAGCTGCTCTGCGACCTTTGTGATGTCTACAATCGTCGTGGACAGCTGACGTCAGGGATGCATGCGCTTTTAACTGCCCATTGTTGACTGTTCTCAGAGCAGTCCAGTTTCAATTCAAGACATCGCCGTGCGCAGCGCTACGGTCGACACCTTCCAGTGGTCCTATTCCGAAACCTGCTGACGCTACCGCGCAGTATCAAATCTTACTGAGATCCGTTCCGTAACCTGTCACAGTGACTGAGCTGGACCCAGCTGGCCGATGCAATCATGCCAGCACCCTGCATCATGCCAGCGCCCTCTATATGGATTTGTTGCTGTATGCTCTAATGTCAAAAATGCATCATAGGCGGCAGCGGATTTGACCTTGAGCGAAATGGAAACCAAATATTTTTTTACTCTGACATTTTGCCACAGCCTCCTATAGCAACATTCGCGCCACAATGGAAATCCAATGGGGAACATTTTCATTAAGAAGGCCCTGGTTGTGTGCTCGGATAGAACATCTAGCCAACGGAAATCGCGGTCACGGGCATAGAAAACGTTGTACTTTTGTGACCAACCATAACATTCCGAGGTTCGAACTTTGAAGCTATTATTGTCGTGAATTGACTAAAATTTGTATGCCAAAGACTTATCACAAAAATGTCCATTCGTTTAAAATATACAAATCGATCAGTTGTCTAAATTACACGGTTATGGAACTAAGTTTATCTGAGGGCAAAAATTGAATATAAGTTCCTACCTACTGGAACTGTACAGTTGCCGCCCAAAGAATTTTGATGTTTATTTGACTAATTGACATCCTATAGGCATGCTCATTAGGCACACAACATACAGATTTCATTCAAAATTACTTTGAGAGGGATAAGTATTTACTTTCACGTAGCACAACTCACATGGCCGGAAAGTTGCAATTCATTCACGGGAAATGGAATTGCTTGTTTGTGATTTTTTGCGTGTGATTCTTTTTTTCCTGTCATTGATGGAAAAACAGCTCCGCAGAAGAAACGTTTAAACAACATTAAGACTGGCATTAGCAGACGATACAACATTTTTTATTGCGAGCTACCAGTTTTATTGATCTTTGCAACAAACATTCACACTCTTTTCCCATTTTGAAATAAACACAGTAAGTTTATATTATACTCTGCATGCAATGCAATGCCGAGGAAGTGAATCAATGTTCCTTCTATCTCTCTTTCCGAGAGTTATCTTTAGAAGATTTAAATGATTTCAGTGCTACCCTGTTCCATTCATTCAAAAATTATTTGTATACGCAGTCAAATTGTCAGTTGGTGACATGTAAGACCCTTGATGATGAAAATAGTAGGTACACATACTTACTTAGAGATTTCGTCTAAGGTACAGGCTACGAAAATATTCACTACCACTAGAATTTCTATTATAGAAGCTTTTCGTTTCGTCAAATGTCCCACTCCTTGTACACCCCCATTTCGTCCACTCATCATCATATATCATATATTTAACATATATTATCATCATATATTCGTCATCAAATATTTATCAATTCATTTTCGCTATGGTGAGTGATAAGGCGATGTAATATGATGATAACTGGACAATGACGATGATGATGGTTAATTGATGGTGATGATGACCTCCTGGATGACCAATGACCTTCACCCAAATAAGTATACAGAAAGTTTTATGGTCCCGTTGAAGAAGACCAACGGCTGCACCAGCCTTCTAGCTTCCAGGGGTTGAAGTGCAGTACCTCAAACTACAGTATTCTCCACTATTCTTGCTCTATAGCAAGTTTGTCTATTGACAAGCAAGGTGGGAGGAAAGGTTCCAGATACTTTTAGAAAACATCGATGGTATCCTGAAAACCGTAGCAGCGGCAAATAGAACAATATACGTAGGTAGGTTGACATATTTTACAGTTTCAGAAAATCGAAATTATTATTTGGGGTTAATGAAAGTGCAAGTCATAACTGTACTACAATAGTTGACCTTATAAAAAATGACTCAATAGGACATCCCATCTTAAAAGTCGGTTCCAGCAGTTTTATATTATGGGCGCTATTTTTTTGGGAGTTGGTACCCTGCATATATTATTTATTTGTTGTGCCATGTTCTTTCCTTTTATTTGTAGTAATATAGGTACATCATTGCTACGGTAATAAACAATATATACAAATGTAATCTATAAGTATGTGAAATGGATTTGTTTAATATCGATAGCCAATAGCCAGTGAAACGTCAGTAACAGACTCCTGGGTAATAAATATTTACTATAGGCACCTTAAATATAATAAGGCTTTATGCACCTAACAACCCACCGCAATATTCGGACCTAAATTGTTCGGACAGTGATTGAACACATCAATAACATGATTCTATTTCTACCAACACGATGTCAAAAATTCTAGCGTCTGGCATATCACCGTGCGGGGGTGGTTGGGGGTAAGGGGTTGGGTCCAGCTGGATCGAACATGCGCCCTGGGCGCCCTGGCTCGAGGGAGGATGCAGGCGTCGGTAGGAGACGGAGCAGTATCGACGCCCCGCAAACGCCGTCGGTCCCATGGTGTAATGGTTAGCACTCTGGACTCTGAATCCAGCGATCCGAGTTCAAATCTCGGTGGGACCTGTTTTTTCGTCTTGGTTTTAAATTGTCTATATTATTATGTTTGTCGCGAGGGTAAAATAGTTCGTAGTCAGGACTGTGACTTTAGTGATACGAGTTCAAATCTCGGTGGGATCAGTTATTTCGTATACAGTATGATTTTTTGTGTGTCTATTGAGTGGATATTGTGTCATCTTCTTTATTTGCTAACATACTGTATTTCAACTTTGTTTAAAAACATTTCTTGTTGATAGTTCGTATATATTAATTTAAAAATCATAATGCTAAGACTTGCGTATGTAATTTTGTTTTTTATATACTACACGTCCGTGTTCATCACTTGCAACTACCTATACCTACATCAATTTTGGTTAGTTTCTTCTTTGTTCCCGCGGCCGTAACTAATTAACTATGGATCTCACTAAATTTCACGTTAAGAAGGAGAGTGGATTTGTATCTTCGTCTTCAAAACTGCCCACAGAGCCTTTTGTCTCACGAAAGGTAAGGCTTGTGAGTTTTGAAACTCTAACTCGTGTCTAGCTGCAGTGGGTCCTCGAGGCAGGTGCAATTCAACTATCCTTGAGTGCTCCTCACGGTTAATTCAATTTCACCTCCATCCCCACTTAAACGTTGAGTGCAGAGGTCCTATCGAACACTGAAATGAACCCCTAAATGTATTCCAATCTTTAATTTCAACATACGTGTAGATGAAAGAAGAGTATACCTAGTCATGGGACATAACCACAATTTTATATTTCCAAAATCGAGCATGGTGCAAACTTTCAAAAATCGCCAAAAATCACCTTAACGAGCTCTAGATATCGATTGTGAAACGATATCCATTCGCTCTTTTTTTGGAAAAAGGTTAAGACCCGAAACCGCGTGCACTCTTTCGCTAAGCACAATTTTTTTCAACGATTTTCGAGCACTTTAGACCCTCTTTTCATGCTGCGCGTAAGGGTCTGCGCCACTGATTTTTAGCGAAAACCCTCTACAGAATTGTCAACAAGAATCATTTTTTCGCTTTTTTTTAGTTGTGTCGAGAGGCGGATGTAGAGGATTAATGCCGAGCAAGAAGTTCCGAGCACGGATTAATTTTTACGACTCCACGGGACAGAGTTTTTGCGGTCAGAAAGTTTTTTAGAATGGCCATTTGGTGCACGAAAACTTTGATTCAACATCGATTGTAATCAGCTATCAAAATCGAATCCTATCGTGTCAATTACAACTCAATATACAAGAAATTACATGTTTTTTTACGTTGATGATATATGTGTTTATGCTTTGCGATTCCCGGAACATTTTAATTGCATTAATCCCGGCGATCGTTTATTATATCCGTGTTCGCACTTGGCAAGATTGTTGTGGTTTTTTTTTTTTTTCGCTTCAACCTTTTGGTCATTTTGCGCAGATCATATAATTGTTCTCATTGATTTTGAGCCGCGATAAGCGGATTATATGCGAAGAGCACTTGTTACGTGGAATGGGATATAAAAGTAAAATTTCGAAAGTCGGGTGACAGAAATTCAATAAATATTAAAATATACGAGTTCTTTAATCGACATCACTCGGTAACGCAGTAAAAAGAAAACAAATTCATTATTGTATTTCATTCAAATATCAACAATTTGAGTGTTAAAATAGACACTATCAAAACAGAGCGCCATGCCACAAGCAATCGACAGCTTGTAGGCAAACAACAACAAAATGATCACGCGTGCAAAACATTAGAATAAAATCATTGCATCGCCAACAAAATCTCATCTACGTAAAGGCACGACTGTAGACTCATTTCAATGCCAATCGTCCCACACTCTGTGTTCACCCTCAAAAAATCATTCATTTCTCAGTCTTAAATATATTTTGGTTATTGCAGATTTACAAAGCCAGCTCGTTTGTCAATAAAGCACACTATATACATAAATATATAAGAATTACCGTCATATGGCCGTACAAGGAACGGTATCTGCATGGAAAACAGTCGATTCCCCACAAACGTCCAGGGGTTTTCAGGGGCGTTTCACGTTCACGGGCAAATTGTCGAGGCAGCGACGCAAGTCTTCGCTATAATGGTTTCTCAGGATTCCAGTCCGAGACAGGCACGTGTCTTGCTTACGGAAGAGATTCCTTGGTCTACACGAGCTTGTCAAACACTGTCAATCGCCCACGATGCTGTTCCGGTCTCTGAACAGTGACCATCACGTTGATTCCGTTCGGAATGACGATTTTCTCCATTGACAAATAAATATCTAGTTCGCACCCGACAAATCAAGCACACTATATACATAAATATATAAGAATTACCGTCATATGGCCGTACAAGGAACGGTATCTGCATGGTTACAAGGGCCCGGAAACAATGCCTCTCATCTTCCGAAGGGCATTCATCTGGCAAAGAGACCTAAAGCCTTTAAATACCCCAGTTTGCTTCTTCGGTCGTATCAGGCGGATATTTTCACAATTTTTGTGCGGAACCTGAACACCGAAATATGGAACACCAAAATACAGCTTAATTACGCACGAAAGAGTCATTTTTAAAAACATAAACTTTACATATTTCCTGATTTGCTCTCTAAGATATGATCGTCGCCATGGAGGCGTCAACGTCGAAGCTGAAAAGCCGACGAGCTGGGATACCTGCACTTTGTTGTGCAGCGAATCGCCACGAAGATTCCGGTCCAGGGCTCGGTGGAGGCAATTTTCTATCTCGAATAGGTATAGGCAGCTTCAAGGCGAGCTCGTGCCTCTGTCGTTGGAAGGACCAAATTAATTTTTTCGGTCCCTTATCAGGCCGATATTTCACCATATCTGCGAAACACCATAGAGGGAGCATTATACTAAAATACAGCCAATTCTCCCACTTTATGGGATGCACCCAAATACAGCCATCGTCGAGGCTAAAACGCCAACTATAGCTTTGTGCCACACTTTAATCGGCGAATCATCCCGAAGATCCCGAAGATCCAGGACTAGGCGGAGGCGTTTGACGGTCTCGGGGAATGACTCTGTCAAAGGAAGAACAGCGTCAACGTCGAGGCTAAAACGCCGATGAGCTGTGTGCCACGCAATGATCAGCGAACCGTCCCGAAGATCCCGAAGGTCCAGGACTGGGCGGAGGCGTTTGACGGTCTCGGGGAATGCCGGCGGCCAAGGCAAGTTCGTGCAGCTGTTGAAGGAAGCCCGACGCGAGGACGGCGTGCTGCGGTGACAGGAGGGCGTCGGACATGACGCCGAGGCGCACGGATTCGCCGTAGCTCATCATCGTCAGGGACAGGCCTGTGGGCAAGGGAGGAGCGTGGTTAGAGGATACCGATAACGGTACAACTTTATATACGTATTCGTTCAATCCAGACATAAGGTTACCCAGATATTCCACCATACCTAGCTATAGCTACGGCAAAAATTTGATGCTAGTAGTTTCGCCGGCAATCGCTGGGGTGCGTTGGCAACCTGTTTCAACATCATCTACCAGGCCATGGCACAAGGTCAATTATAATCAAGGGACCCAATGTCCCACAGGTGGTTACAGTTACCTTGGTTACAGGTGGTATAACATCAAACAGTGGCTCCATCCCTTGACTGCCGGCGAAACTGTTACTGCGGGCGGAGTGCTTTCGCGTTGCTGCTACAGTATGGGAGTGGAAAATCTGGGTAACCTTATATCTGTGGTGCAACAATTCAGACGAATCCGTGCAGACACGGTTGATGTTCTCAAGAAAAGCTTACAAATGTTTGCTTGCGGCGGTCGCCAGTACATGACGCTCTCGACGTCCTGGCCCCACAGCATCTGACGCCTCGCCTCACTGCCGCAGTTGGACGCCACTTCGGTCAGCGAGACGGTATACCTGTCGGCACATGCTTTGGTGTCATTGGGGGGGGGGGGGGTTGGAGGTGAGGGGACTGCCACCCACTTCCATGGCCCTGGCGGTCAGTGGACGGTATACCTGTCGGCACATGCTTTGGTGTCATTGGGGGGTTGGAGGTGAGGGGACTGCTACTCACTTTCATGGCCCTGGCGGTCAGTGAGACGGTATACCTGTCGGCACATGCTTTGGTGTCATTGGGGGGTTGGAGGTGAGGGGACTGCTACTCACTTTCATGGCCCTGGCGGTCAGTGAGACGGTATACCTGTCGGCACATGCTTTGGTGTCATTGGGGGGTTGGAGGTGAGGGGACTGCTACTCACTTTCATGGCCCTGGCGGTCAGTGAGACGGTATACCTGTCGGCACATGCTTTGGTGTTATTGGAGGGCTGGAGGTGAGGGGACTGCCACTCACTTTCATGGCCCTGGCGGTCAGTGAGACCATTGCGTTTAAGGTTACACTTAAACTCCATGGTGAGGACAAATGTGAGACGGTATACATGTCAGCAGATGCTTTTGGTATCATTGGGGGGGGGGGGGGGGGGGGCTGCCACCCATTTCCCCCGGATATATGTTTCCTTTGCAACAATTTAGAAAGGAGCATTAGAATGTTTCCACCAACAATCAGGCCGGTGTAGTAAAAAAACGCATACTCGTGAGACTCTGCTTTCGCGCTATCTCCCAGCTGCGAGCGAGGTAGTCTGGCCTCTTAATACATTGGGATTCAGCATTATACTCTTTTTCACGTTAAGAACGCTAGTATTGTTCAGCAGGCTCCCGACAGTGCGCTGTCAATCATTCAATACGATTTAGAGACCTATACTTGCAAACCCTTTAGCGGAACAATGAGACGACCTGCGAATGTTGAAACCTCTGGCTCCTGCCTACCAACAGGGTCTCTTTGACAGTAAAACACCGCTAGCGTTCTCAACGTGAAAAAGATAGTAGTTTGAGTAGCCGATGCGATTCGACCAACTGACCGTCGCGTGAGATAGTTGAGTATGAGGCGCACGACCACCGTGGGCAGGATCTGCGTCATCAGTCCCTTCTCCAGCTGCCAGAGCGAGGCCAGGAACAGGATCGGCTGTCTGTCGCGCGTCTGCTTCAGCAGTCGACTGGTGGCCTGCAGACCTGCGACCACGTCACGCAGTTAAGGCCATATTCCACTAGGGTTGCAGCCCGCGGGTTTGGACCCAGCGGGTTCGTTTTGATGTCAGTGCTCATGCGTGCGACAGATTGCGCGAACAGCTCGGCAGATAGGACATTCCCTATCGCGAAAGATTGGAACCGGCGGGTTTTCGAGAACCGACCAATAGGACAAGGCGAGCCAGGCCGATACATTTATCCACTGTCAGCTGTTTTCTTTCCATCTGCCAAAATCGACATGGAAATACATAATTTCTCAAATTTATTGATTGATTTCACAGAAATGTACGTGTAAATACCATTATTTAGACAAATAAATGCAAGATAAATTAGCCAGCGACCAGCTTGAAGAGTATTAAGAAGTAAATTAGCTGAAAACCCAATGCAATATCCCCTGCATGAAATCTTGTCTTGCCAGAAAATTGTCATGTTTCAAAGCTCTGCGCGTGCGCTAGGAAAGTCGGAGGTCTCTGTGTGGAATAGCAAAACATGCCGGCGGATCGGAATCGGCGTTTCGGATCTGCGAGTTGCAAGTTGCAACCCTAGTGGAATATGGCCTTTAGGCACCAGCTTGTCTCAAATGACGTCTCAAAGTCACCGTCTTGCCTCTCACAATTAGTCGCTAGCACATGGTGGACGTATGTGACAGAGACTCCAGTCGTAGGGTTGTCACAAATTTTCTTATCCATTGTGGTAGCAATTTTATTTAGGATAGAACTGTACCACTTTCCTGAAGAGGGGATGACGGTGGATTTGAAGAGTTTTAATAATTGGAATCAGCACGGTAGCATGATTTCGCCTGTAATGATTACCTAATGTTAGTTTGTCTCGTTAGTGCGTTTTCGGAAACTGCGAGTGCCAACAAGTTAGAGTAGGTTTTAACTTGGTAGAGCTCTTGAAAATAAACAGACCCGAACAAAATAGAAACCTACGGACTCCAAAGGCCACTACGGGCCCTAAGGCCCAAAGGGTAGCGCCCCCTGGCGGCTAGAGTCGGAACAAAAATCCTGACAATCGATCGCGACAGAAACCGTGACGTAAAATCATAACATCGGCGCCCCCAGTTTGCATACCCTGCCTTGACCCCTGTCCTATCCTAGGTCGATCATAATTGTTGTCATGGTTACCACAGTTACAGACACTTCTTATGCCCTGTTTTATACCAAAACTGTTTCCAACTAATGGTTGAGTAAGGACCGAAATTTCAATATCTGGACAAGAAGTTATACCCATCAGATAACTTTTTGTCACCATATAGTCACAGCCAATCAGACACCTCAATTTTCAAGTTTACCTGTAGATAACTTCATATCTAGACAATGTAATTTCGGACCTAACTCATAGTTGGATCTCGACTAATAGTTGGATAACGCAAATCTAAATCTAATCATAATCTAAAAAAATCTACTTTATTTTTAAAGCTTTTTTATGGGGATTTTACTAATAGTTTGCACGTACAATTTGGTAGATATTTTTAGAACAAGAGTATCATTCCACCTTATGGTTCGATGATCACCTGGGCCCACGAATATCTACCAAACAATTGTTTACAGGCACACTATTAGTGACAGCCCCACCAAAATAGCTCACCTCCTGGGTAATGTATTAAGCTTTCAAATAACGTAAAAACAATAATTGTGGTGCTAAGATTGGTTTGGCTAAATAATGTCCTTAACTATGGAAAATGATGGTTTCTATGAAAACTAATGCTTCCCATAGTAACGGACGTTATTTATCTAGACTAATCATAGCACAAAAATAATTCTTACGCAATTTGAAACCCTTATACATTACCCAGGAGGTGAGCTATTTTGGTGGGGCTGTCACTAATAGTTTGCCTGTTAATACTTGTTTAGTAGATATTCGTGGGCCAAGATGATTGTCCAACCCTAAACAAAGAGTACGATGGTGCGACTGGTCGCCAGCAACGTCCAACCCAACCCAACCCAACCCAACCCAACCCAACCCAACCCAACCCAACCCAACCCAACTCAACCCAACCCAGTCCCCGTGGTACCTGCCAGTGGGGCGTTCCCTTGCAGCGAGGAGGTGGGCAGCGCCAGACACAGACTGCCGCCGCCCGTGCTGGGACTGACGCCCGTCGCGAAGGTGCGACTGGTCGCCAGCAACGTCCAACCCAACCCAACCCAACCCAACCCAGTCTCCGTGGTACCTGCCAGTGAGGCGTTCCCTTGCAGCGAGGAGGTGGGCAGCGCCAGACACAGACTGCCGCCGCCCGTGCTGGGACTGACGCCCGTCGCGAAGGTGCGACTGGTCGCCAGCATCGTCCAACCCAACCCAACCCAACCCAACCCAACCCAACCCAACCCAGTCTCCGTGGTACCTGCCAGTGAGGCGTTCCCTTGCAGCGAGGAGGTGGGCAGCGCCAGACACAGACTGCCGCCGCCCGTGCTGGGACTGACGCCCGTCGCGAAGGTTCGACTGGTCGCCAGCAGCGTCTCCTCGGGGAAGAAGCGGGCGGTGGCGAGCACCGTGTCGGGCACGGACAGGCCGAACTGGCGGAAGTAGTCGCGCAGCGCGCCGGCGGTCGCGTTCGTCAGGATCTCGCTCTGGGTCACGCCTGGGACGAAATGTCGGACGAAACTCTCTTGGTGACTGTGATTATAATTATTCGTTGAACGTCCTCGAAGATCCGCTTGTTCCGCTCGGCAAAGCGGGAGAATGCGTGCCCGAATACGTCAGATGGTAGAGCACCTGACCGGCAATCATGAGGTATAGTTCATTCGCGAATTACTGGTAAAAACCACTTTAGGGCTTCGGACAATGCCATTGTTAACACATCTTGGCATGTGTCAAGAATTTGCAACAACTCTGTCCCTTTCACAGCCGTATGTTGCCGATATCCTGTACGAGCGCTGTCGCTGCCTCTACGGCAACGCTCAGAGCGGCACTGCACGAGAAATATGCCACAAGCTAATTACATCTCTGCGGTAATCCGCTTACTGTGACTAAACGGATAATCTTATCAAAGTGCCAAATTATTTCAACACAGAGGAAGGATGGAGGACTGTGCTAAAATTATTTGAATTTTATCTGACGAGAGTTTGTCTAGGTGCTAGGGGTCGATAAAGTGCTATGGGTTAATCCTAACGGCCGTTGGTTTTCTAAGCACCTAGGCCGAAAAACGCGGACTTTGGGAATTTCTGCACGGATGGCCTTGGACGCAAGAGTTTTTTTTCTGCTGTCCAAAGGTCATTACTAGATCTTCCTAATCGATGGTTAAATTTAATTTTAAGTGGTAAAATAAATGTGCTAATGGACCATAAAACGTCAAGAGCTAAACAGCCTACAGCCTACAGCCTACAGCCAGGAGCCTAGAGCTAAACCGAGGATTCAAGTGGTGTTCTTACCAGTGGCGTCCTTGATCTTCCTGACGAGCTCCAGTGGCACCGGGTCCGACCACGCGACGACCTTCCTGCCGCACAGACTGACCGTCTGCAGCTGGTGCTTGGGCAACTGGTGGGACAGGATCAGCTCCTCGAGGAGGATGCGAGGGCCCGTGTAGAGCACGGTCCAGTAGTACCTGCCGAACCGGGGCACGTTAGGTTTCGTCTAGTTTCTCTGGTTTGACTTACCCTGTGCTCGCATACCAGTTGTCTAAGGCAGTGGTATACTCAACCTTTTTTTTGCACAGGGCCTTATGAAAGAAATGTGCTACCTCTGCGGACCTTGAAATTGAAATTGAGAAATTTTTAATGAGGTTGTGGAAATTTTTAACCAACATATTTTCTAATGAGAATTGCATGTTAAGTAGGAATTTCAAATGTAATAACAAATTTTAAGGCGGACCGCAAAAATATGAACGTCGGGCCAGTGGTTGAGTGCCACCGGTCTAAGGGGATTGAAACCGTCCAAAACCGTATAGTGTGAATTAGCTTTTATGGCCAATACACATCACGCTTTCGAGCCCTTGGGCTGAGCCTGTCGGATTCTAAAGCGCAGTGTGTATTGCGGATCCGTCTCGTTCTCGGCCTCTCAGAGCGTTTCGGGCTCCGACGGGCCCAGCCCTGAGGGCTCCAAAGCGCAGTGTGTATTGCGAATCAGTCTCGTCCTCGGCCTCTCAGAGCGTTTCGGGCTCCGACGGGCCCAGCCCTGAGGGCTCGAAAGCGTAAAGAAAGCGTAGTGTGTACTAGATTTTGAAAAAAAAACTGTTTCAAACCGGGATTTCAACCCTGTGAGACTTTTATTTAGCATTCAAATCCCAGTTTCAACTAGTTTTTTTCAAAACTAGTGCTTAAGATAAAACGTTATGTATGACATGAGTCTAATACCTCGTTCACACTACAGACTTGATTGGGTTTCCACTTTCCACAACTCAGTTATTTATTTGATCGTGATGAAATCATTCGGCAATCGTCGTGAACGCTCGGAAGAGTTCGTGATTATTTCGAAATCCACCACCGGAAACGTTGCAACTTAACCTGGGAGCGTGTTCCGTGTGCTATGAGCTCGGTGATAAAGTGAGGTTAGATTCGTCGCGATTTCCGGTTGTGCTCGTTTCCCGAGCATATTCCGAACTTGTCCGAATGACTTGATCATGATCAAGTAAGGAAACAAGTGTGAACACCAACTGACTTTTGAAACCCAATCAACGCCATATTTGATCGAG
The DNA here is from genome assembly GCA_921293005.1 of Nemoura dubitans. Classification (NCBI taxonomy): domain Eukaryota; kingdom Metazoa; phylum Arthropoda; class Insecta; order Plecoptera; family Nemouridae; genus Nemoura; species Nemoura dubitans. The sequence continues at coordinate 36,859,958 of OV121077.1, forward strand.
TTGAGGACTTGATCATGATCAACTACACATTACCATTATCTTTATCTACACATTATCTTTATACATAGTATAAGCTTTCACAATATGTTTTGTCCTTTATTATGTTCATATTTTTATTATGTTTCATCATATTATTAATTATTATTACCATAAATTATAAATGATTTAGATTTAGTTTATAGTCTGTACGTTCCGTTGAACATGTATTCAACAATGGGACTCCTACGACTTAAATAAAAAAATAAATAAATAAAACTCGTGTAGTGCAAACGAGGTATAAGACATGTATTGTGTTCTGTGTACTGGCCGATCGTCTTACCAGGCCTCCTGGGCCGCGGTCGACACGAGTCCCGCGTACCGACCAAGCCACTCGACCGCCGTGCCCGGATAGTCGGCCGAGTTGCCGCTCAGCGCCAGACACTCGCGCAGCAGACTCAGCGGCAGCTTGAGCGTCACGCGGATCAGCAGCCACCACGCGCAGCTGACGGCCACCTGCGCGGACGAGGTGCGCATTCAGACAATCAGTTAGACTATCAGGGTGTAGACACAGATATAGGGTAACCCATACGTTCCACTCCCATACTAAAGCAGCTATACGCAGCACTTAAATCCGACACTCCCCCCAATTCTTATGTGGCTTTCGCTCGTCTTTTTCAAACATTATCCAATGCTACCAACTTAAAGAACATCCAGCTGGCTGAAATAAGCCACAGTTTAAGGCCATTTTAACCGAATGAAGAAGAAAAGCCCTCCGCCCGCAATAATAGTTTCGCGGGCAGTCAAGGGATGGAGCCACTGTTTGTTGTTATATCAGCTGTGGCCAAGCCCCAAGGTAACTGTAATCACGTGTGGAACATTGGGTCCCTTGATTATAATTGACCTTGTGCCATGGCCTTGTAGATGATTTTAAAACAGGTTCCCAACGCACCCCAGCGATTTCCGGCGAAATTACTAGCATCAAATTTTTGCCGTAGCCATAGCTAGGTATACGGTAGAATATCTGGGTAACCTTATGTCTGTGATGTAGATAACGCTCAGAATATCAAAAAATGCATACAAGTCCCCCCCCCCCCCCCCCCCCCCCCACCCGTCTACAAAATAGGCAGTTGTGTGGTTATTCCACGTACTTCCAAAAAGGTACTTTCCAGATACAACTCCACTCACCACCTTCAGTTTGTACATAAAGTAACTACTAACTTTGCAGTTAGATAGGAAGCTACATTTTTCCTTCGTTTACATTTTAGTTTATGAAACTAAGTTGTCTCTACAGCCATGGTAGGACAAGTAGCCCAGTGTTAAAGTTAAGTGACAGTAAAGTTATTCGACAAAAAGGATGCTTTGAAATTCTACTTTTACTGAGGATGACCGGTAATTCAAGATGTTATAGCAAATCCCAACCTGTCGTGCAAAAGGAAACACTTTAAAAAATGACTGTCCGTACCTTGAGCAGTCTCTTCGGGCTGAGCGAGTTGACCAGTCCGAAGAAGAACATCTTGATGGTGCAGTTCCTCCGCTGTGACTCCACCCGCAGCGTCGTCAGGATGCCCTTGGAGGCGTCGTCGCCTCGGAGGCGTTCGGCCAGCACGGCACCGAGCGTCATGAACGCCACCACCAGACAGGTGACCAGCGTCGGCGCTGACTTCACGACGCCCTGGGCAAAGCGGCAAGGGTCAAGGGTCACCTTGGGACGCGTCGAAGTTCAAGTGTGACTGTGAAGGTTGTTTTCTACCGTACAGGGGGGATATATTTTTTTCAATGTTTGAAGTTGGGAATAATTACATTAACTTGCGTCGCTCGTGTCATGTTGCACACTGTGCTTTATGGCTAGTACACACTACGCTTTTCCACGGCTTTGGAGCCCTCAGGGTTGGGCACGTCGGAGCCCGAAACGCTCTGAGAGGCCGAGAACGAGACGGATGGAATCCGCTTTGGAATCCGACGGGCTCAGCCCACGGGCTCGAAAGTGTAGATGTGTATTGGCTAAAAGAGTGGTCAAAGGGTTGAATCTTCGATCATTAAAATCACTACTATAGCAATTGGCAGTCCGGAAGTCCGTAATTAGACAATACACATTACGGTTTTGCTAACCCGTGGGATGGGCACGGCGAATTTCAAATTCATCTCGTTCTCGACCTCTCCGAGCTTGTTCAGAGTCCGACAGGCTCCGATGGGCCCAGCCCACGGGCTCCCAGCATAAAGGTGTGTGCTAAAAAAACTTTGAGGGTTGAGACGATGCACCACTCCTGATGGCCCGCCCGTCTGACGTCACGGCGCTTCGGTCTGCCTTGCTCGCCGGGTAGTTTGTGGGAATCGGAATACGAATAGCACAGGAGTAAGGCGGGTTTTTAGCCGAGTTTGGCGGTCTGTCAACTAGCTCCTGTTGGTCGTGTGATGTTTTACACTCCATACGAATCACTATTTTTTCTATTACGTGTAAAAATGTCATAAAGTTTTCATGGATATCTCCGTTGATGCAAAGGTTTGAAATGAGGACGATTTTAATGCAAAGTTTAAAAGAGCTCACAATCTTTCCCACACCCTGGCATCGGCCTTCAAGCGCAAACACACGGCTCCAAGGATCGCACCTCCTACCAGGACTAGTCGCTTACCTCATCAACGGCGTCATGCTCCGCCTTGAACCGCGTCCACCGTTCCGCCAGCGACTGGCGCACACTCTGACACAGCTGGGGCAACGCCACCGGCGGCTGGCACAGATTGATCAGCGGCTGATACGGCTTGGGGTCGACCTCCAGGAAGTTCTCGTCGTCCTCGCCGAGGCGCCGCGACAAGAACGATTTCTCGTGCCTGAGCAGCAGCAGGTCGCCGAGACCGACGCGGTCCTCGGACAGGATCAGGTGGTGGATGCGGATCAGCAGGTAGGATCGGGACTCGGACGGGCTGGGGATGATGGTCAGCTGCCAGGGGGCGTGTTCGGGGGAGAGGTACTTCGTGACGATGTCGCTCACGTATTCCTGTTTTTGGGGGTCAAGTGATATGTAGGCTAGGTCAAAGTTTCTGAGATTTGTATATCATTTTGCCAAGACTAAGCACTTTAGGTAAAAACAAACTAAGTTGTATGAGAGGAAATTGTTACGGGTTTGAGCAGTTCCCGGTATTGCAATTGATGGAAGGGAGGTGAAGCTGGAAATATGTGCACCCGAACCGGGATACGAACCCGGGACCTCCTGCTTGCCAGGCAGGGGTTCGTATACCGGTTCGGGTGCACATTTTTCCAGCGTCACCTCCCTTCCGAACTAAGGTGTATTGAATTTCAAGTGAAGTCTAAGGCTGGGTTTACAGCTAGCAATGTCAGTGGCACGATGCCATCAAAATTGGCGGACCAATCAGAGACTCCGTGGCAGAGTTGCGAACATGACGTCATGCACATCTAGAATCTCTGACTGGTGCAGAGCCAATGTTGATGACTTCGTGTCACTGACATTGCTATAGCTGTAAACGCAGCCTGATGCTAAGAGCTCGATTCCCATACCGTGTTAAATGTAACTTTTAGACGTACTTTAACATAGCAGAGATACGCGCTTGTTAGAAGGTACTAACATTTTCACGATTGTTGCGAGAAATGACGCCAAACATGAAAATAAAACGCTCTCACAGTGTCCGAATTTCACGGTGACCATGTTGCTCACCTGAACGTTGAGTTCCGTGACGGGCCGCCCCCTGAACACGGCGCTGCCGACGCTGATGTGATCGTCGACGCTGAACGGCAGCGGCGCCTTCTCCCACGCGTAACGCCCCCACTTGGTCGTCAGCGACGTCTTCATGTGCGGGTAGCACGGGGCGCCGTCGGCGTCGCGGCGCTCGATCACATTCTCCTGCGCGACCAGCTCTTAGCGTTAGGCCCGTTGAACATGGTTAGCCATTTTCATCATATCTATCATAGCTATCATGATATCTTTGATATCATATATAACGAAAATGTATTATGGTGTTGTGAGCCTGAATCCGCCTGTACAATGTGGCCTCTGTCTGTGATTGGTTGGCTACCTAGATGACCTTGGCTTGTGATTGGTTGAACATGTTTATCCATTTTCATCATATCTATCATAGCTTTGATAACATCAGTTATCATGATATCTTTGATATCATATATAACGAAAATGTATTATGGTGTTGTGAGCCTGAATCCGCCTGTACAATGTGGCCTCTGTCTGTGATTGGTTGGCTACCTAGATGACCTTGGCTTGTGATTGGTTGAACATGTTTATCCATTTTCATCATATCTATCATAGCTTTGATAACATCAGTTATCATGATATCTTTGATATCATATATAACGAAAATGTATTATGGTGTTGTGAGCCTGAATCCGCCTGTACAATGTGGCCTCTGTCTGTGATTGGTTGGCTACCTAGATTACCTTGGCCTGCGATTGGTTGAACATGGTTATCCATTTTCATCATATCTATCATAGCTTTGATAACATCAGTTATCATGATATCTTTGATATCATCTATAACGAAAATGTATTATGGTGTTGTGAGCCTGAATCCGCCTGTACAATGTGGCCACTGTCTGTGATTGGTTGGCTACCTAGATTACCTTGGCCTGCGATTGGTTGAACATTGTTATCCATTTTCATCATATCTATCATAGCTTTGATAACATCAGTTATCATGATATCTTTGATATCATCCATAACGAATATGTATTATGGTATTGTGACCCTGAATCCGCCTGTACAATGTGGCCTCTGTCTGTGATTGGTTGGAAACCTAGATGACCTTGGCCTGTGATTGGTTGGCCATCGAGGTGACCTTGGCCTACGATTGGTTGGCTATCTAGGGACCTTGACCCGTGGTTTCCCGGCTACCTAGACGACCTCGGCCTACGATTGGTTGGCTATCTAGGGACCTTGACCCGTGGTTTCCCGACTAAGTGGACGACCTCGGCGTGTGATAGATCGCATACCAATGTAACTTTGGTCTGTGATGGGCCCACTGATCTCTAATAGCCTGGATGGAGCAGAAGTATCCATATAGCAGTTAACAATTGAAGGCAGATTACAGCAAGTAGTCAGCAAGTAGTCATTGTTAGCATCAGGTAAAAGTCTCAAAATCTGTGGACTCTCTATGATGTCAATGCTAATTTGAGAGTTTTTAAAACATGTTTCCAGCGATATTATTACGTCAAAGTTGCAGCAACCGGCACTAAAATAATGCCTGGTTATATGAGTTTTGATTTTGCGAGGCAGCACTGCTCTAAATTCGCTACTTTGTGAATTATTCTGTAGTTTATTGGAGCCTGTTTTCGGCATTGACTTTTCACACTGTTTCAAAGCGTGTACATTATGTGCTATTCACGCGCATATTTCGAGACTAAGCATCAAGCAGGGTTCATAATTACATATAAAACGTCTCTCTGAATGTTTCACACTGCAATTTAATGTTAACATCTGATTAAAAGCTACGAAAATGGTGAGTTAAATTAATGAAACTACTATGGGATCTTATGGGGAGGTCCAACATTTGGGACTCCTACTTGTCGCCTGTTGAATTCAAACCCGCACTATGGCAACAGCGGTCCAGGCAATTAGAGATCAGTGGACGGGCCCCGTGACCTCGCACTCGCCTGCAGCTTGGCCTTGACGAGGTCGACGTCGACGCCTCCCCGGACTTGCAGCAGCAGCGAGATGATGCCCTGATTGCGGTGTGTGTCGATCGCGGTGCGCAGCGAGGTTGTGCGCACGAACTCCAGTTGCGGGTAGCGCCGCTGCAGGAAGTCGACGAACACGTTCTGCACGGTGCGCACCACTGGAACAGTGGCCACGCTCGTCAGCACACAGTACAGTCGAGTCCGTGAGAGAAGATGCCATCAGCAAGGACCGCCCCCTTTTCTACTACCTCTACCAACTAATGAAACAATATTTAAATCGTATATGGCGGGAAAACAAAATACTATTTCGGTTTCAAACAAGAAATGACAACATGCACCGTATTTCGTAATTATGATAAGAGAAATAAACAAATTAAATAGATGAGAGATGAAAATAAACCAAGGGACCCAATGTTCCCTTAGCGGTTACAGTTAACTAGGTTACAGGTAATTTAACAAGTAACAACAAAACAGTGGCTCCATCCCTTGACTGCCGGCGAAACCATTATTGCGGGCGGAGGGCTCTATAGTGTAGCTGCTTTAGCATGGGAGTGGAACATCAGGGTAACAAGACAGAGGCTCCATCCCTATAGCCTGCCGGTGAAACCATTATTGCGGGCGGAGGGCTCTAGTGTGTGGCTGCTTTAGTATGGGAGTGGAACATCTGGGTAACAAGACAGTGGCTCCATCCCTTGCCTGCCGGCGAAACCATAATTGCGAGCGGAGGGCTCTAGCGTAGCTGCTTTAGTATGGGAGTGGAACATCTGGGTAACAAAGACAGTACACTCACCGACATAAGTGACGACGCCGACAGGCACGACCAAGACGGCGCCGACGAAAGCCAGCAGAGTGTAGAGTCTGCTAGCGAGACCGATCACGTGCTCCAGCTCCTCGAGGAACCATTGCCCGCGGACGGCCATCGTGGTGAGCGGCGACTGGGTGCCCTTCACTCTACCGGCGCTGCGGTACCTGCGACAAGCGACGCCAAGGTCGTTGGAATTCAATCAAGCATTCGAGGTTCATCTGTGCTGTGGGTGACATGTAGGTTCAAGCATAGGTGTACTTTTTCTCAAGGGGGAATGAATGGCAAACTGTTAGTGACAGCCCCATCAGAATAATCAATGAGATCAATTAATCAGAAGAATCATCATCAGAATAATTTTGGTGCTAAGATTAGTGTGGCTTAATAACGTCCGTAACTTTGGAAAAATATGATTACTATACGGGAACTAAAGATATGCTAGAACATGCTAGAAGATATGCATAATATAGAACATACCCCGAAACCCTTCATTTTAGACCATTTTTAGAGCCATTGTAAACGAGAGTGCAAAGAAAAATAGGTAGGGGAAAAGGGCCATGGTTGCCCTTATTTACGTCTTTTGTCTACAACATACTGAAATATTGAAATTATAACTTTAACGGTGTGGCCGTGAGAACCCGGCAACTTTTGGTCTGTTTCGAGAAAAAACGTGCTAATTGGGCGATTTTGGCCACCCTGAAAATAATTTATTGACCAAGCTTAAGAAAATGTGTACTGGGTAAGTATATATATATATATATATATGTGTCTTACAAGTGATGTGTCTCATGGTGGCGATTTACTGAAACTGTTATCTGAAGGTGTTCTTCCATCTTAAACAGTTAAATTCCACGTTTTTTGTGAAATATTTCTGATATCTCGATTCGTAAGAAATCCATTGTGGCGGTGAAGCAGTTCAATTTTGCGAAATTTATACGGGTTTTTAAATATATACATGCCAAACCAAAAATGAAGCTTTAAGACATAAGAAAATCACATAAGAATAAAAGAAGAGTAAAATTATGCAATAGCGACTTGCACGATGGATTGATTTTCTTTGTGTAGGTATACCATGAATGTCAATTCTTATGTACGAACTAAAAAATGTCAGCGAGATGAACAATCGCAATGTTCATCCAGGTGAAGACGATGTTTAGATGTTGATTGTGTCTGATAACTTTGTGAGGAACTTACTGGCGAGTCTCAGAGTAGAGAAATTATGTGAAGTTCGATGGAAAAGTGCAGCATTCTCAAGTCACCGAAACGAGACTGCACTGAAACGAGACTGCACTGGTGCATTGTCAAACATTTCGAAAGCCTTCATAGTGTAATTTAAATAATAACCGTGTTTTTTCCGAGTCTATTTCTAAGATGTCTCATTTTTAAAAGACCGGCTCCTAATAACACTTATTTGCGTGATAGGTCGTTTTATTGTCACACTGCACATCCAATTGGAATTGCAGCTTTAATTACAGTAACAAAAACCCAATGCCAACGGCTTCAAAAGGCTTCGCGGGCATGATTATAATTTCAGTTTAGCGCAGACATAAGGTTACTATACCTAGTTATGGCTACGGACGGCATAATTTTTTTGGCAGTAACAGTTTCGCAGGCAATCGCTGGGGGTGCGTTGGCAACCTGTTTTAAGCTTTTTACATCATCTGCCAGGCCATGGCACAAGGTCAATTATAATCGAGAGACCCAATGTCCCTCAGGTGGTTTCAGCTATGGCTTTCATCTACCAGACCATGGCACAATTAAGGTCAATAAATTCAAGGGACCCAATGTTCCACATGTGGTTACAGTTTCTTTGGTAACAGGTGATTAACAACTATCAGTGGCTCCATCCCTTGACTGCCGATGAAACTATTATTGCGAGCGGAAGGCTTTCGCGTAGCTGCTTTAGTATGGGAGAGGAGCATCAGGTAATCTTATATCTGTAATTCTATACTCTTGTCATTTTCAGAACTAGTGCTCAAGATAAGACATATTAGACATGAGTCTAGGAATTTTACTAGCATCGAGGTTTTAGTTCTGCCGACATCAGTATCTAATTTATATCTGCAAGAAAATGGCGACAGCATAAATTGGTCGGAAACATTTAGTAAAATACTAAATGCTTACAGAGAAATTGTGGATACTTTGGATTGGATCTATAGTTTGCGTGCTAATACTTATAATAAACATATTTTGCTAACTAGCTTGGGCATTTCGACATCTAAATTAAGTTCACTATATGCTCAGGATATAGCAAACGAACAGGTTTAAAGGTCTTATACAGGATTTTTTTTGGTAGATTGCAAACAACACACTCAGAGAGTCAGAGATATGAATTTTAATGGCGTCTGGAATGCAACGGAAAGCTGCAAAAAATGCATCAATTCAATTACAGTTCGGTGCGGCCGACACGGTACTGGCCGTATCTAAAAAATTTCGTCACGACTCTGTTTATCAGATTTTGGAAATATCTGATAATATATATTATCAGTTTCGTTATTCTGTTCATCTTGTTGCAATGGAAATAGAAATTGGAATACAAGCTAAATGATTATCTTGGTTGGTTCATATTTAGGGATTGTAATTACGAGAACTGATTATTTTGTAACTGTATTAATTTTCAATTTGGACATCACCAAGGCATGACTTATTTTTCAACTGAAGGAACCTTGCCACTTGCCAGCGCCTTCTGAATGGATTTGTTTCGATTTAAGCTCGTAAGGCAAAAAAGTATCTCGGTGCTGTGACCTTGAGATGGATTATTCGACTCCGACATTTTCCACAGCCTCTCAGCAACATTCACGTCAAAAGATAGCAATGGGAAATATTTTCATGAAGAAGGCCCTGGTTGTGGGCTCGAATATAAAGTAGATTTTATAATATTTTCTATGCATTTGCACTGTCGATGGCTGCCCTGCTAGCCCACACTAGCCAACACTAGAAAAATGTCCTTTTCCACCATAATTTTGGCCCATCAAATCTTTTACCCTGCGTACGCCTATGCTTTTTGGGAAATAAGTATAGATATACACCAAAAAGTATTCGAAAATTTCGCATTTATATAACATAGTGAAATGGGGGCAGTGTCGAGATAAATGCAATAAAAGGTAAATTAACCATCTATCACAAAAAAAGTTCGTATAAGCGTAAAAATCCAATCGATAATTACTATACCTATGCAGGGAACATAATAATATGATTAATAAGTAAGCAATATTGTAAGTAATGCAATAATTTATAATTATTTGATGTATGACTATTGCATAATGAAGATAGTGCCTAGTTGTATGCACACCGATGTAAATAAATATACGTAGAATGGTATAAAAACTTGAAAGGTTTGAATTAAACCAATTACGCGAGCTATTTATTTGCATAGGATTCGTTGCGTTATAGCAAAACAAAACAAGGGTGCATTACTTCGGTACATCGATTTAAATCACTGGGGGTTGCAGATAACGGTATCTAGGAACCCAAGCTTTTCCTTGCCGTCATTCCATTTGAATTCCACGGAGCTATAATGTAGCTGATACCTCGCAAAGCGTTCGCCGAAATATATTATATGAATTCCTTATATTTTTGCTGCATTTTAGAGGGAAGTAAATGGCTGTCGTTTTAGTCGATTTTCGCATAATTTCACATTCAAACGGAACGTCTCCTGGGTACAAATATTAACAACTTTGTTTGAAAAAAAAATACACGTGTTGTACAAGAGTTTCTGAATGGCGGATTCTAATTTTTAATCGTTTTTTGAAAACTTGCAGCTCGGGGAATTTTCAAAAAGTGTCTGAAATGGCAATTTTTGAAAAGTGCCATCATGTTTGCCAAAATGTTTGCATCATGTTGCATGTGATAGATTTCGCGGATCGTGGGTTTGCAAGCTCCCCCAAATAAGAGTTTGTTGGGGTTAGTGGAAAATTGGGAATGTCGTGGAGGTTTCGGCATATCAGTGAGTGTTGTGTTTACATTTTTTTTTGTAGAAGGGTCTGTGGAGCGGGTGTTTTGGGGACGCAGCTCCTCAATCTGGGAATCTTTTTGTGAAGCAGTGGTTTGGCTGCGCCCCCCCCCCCCCCCCCCCCCCCCCAATCAGGATTCCCGGGGGTTAGCGAGGTAGTTAGTGAATAACTTGTCGAGTGTCTAGGAGCGCAACCCTCTACCAGAGAATTCCTTTGGTCCCGACACACTCTCCGTGCGTAGCGCGGGCCCATACTGCTAGTAAGTTATTATTATCTGCATCACTTAAAAAGATATTGATAACAAATAACGTCGTCCGTTAAACTTAGCTTAGCTTACAGGTATAGATTTTTGCGGAACAAAATGTGTGTTAGATTCCGATATTCTTAAATCTTCGTTATGTATTCATTCCAATCGCAAAAAAGGTGCGACAAGTAAAAGCAGACAAAGTTTCCGACATTTTTCCTTTTTCCTTTACAGCTGATGATTTACAATCTATGAATTTAATGAAAAATATAAACTTCTTAGTGCAAAAATTTCCGTTGTACATGCAAGATTATCGTGATAGGAAATAGAAACAAAATATGTGCAAACATTAATAGTTCACGAAAGTAAGTAATTAAGTAAGAAATTAGTAATTATTTTCAAGCCACTAACTGCAAGCGCTAAAAAAAACTAATCTTTCTAGCTCATGCATCGGACGTAGAATATCATTTTCGCCAACTGACTGACCTATAAATTTCAAACACATTGCCATTTCTGGCACTTTTGCAAAAACGTACTAAAGCGATTTTTGTGAGCTGGCCTGACAAGATATATGCAAACTCCAAGAAAAAGTGGTAGGTATAGACAAGATTTTTTTATAGAAACAGCGAATAGGTACTATCCATGCAGAATCTCGTGCATGATATACATTATTGTATGTATCATACACCACTGAACCTACCTCAAAACTTCCCTTTGTGAGTACCCGTCCTCTTTTTCACATGCACTGCACGATCGTAAAACAACAAGAACAAAACGTCCACGATCTCAAAACATTCACTAATTTGAAACGCCTACTGCCGAAAATCTTTCACCAATATGTTGAATAAAGTAACTTCTTCGTCTACGATGGAACAACTTTGACCGCAAACGTCCACTAGCTCAAAAGTCCACAGATTAAAACCGTCCGCGAAACCGTCAAGAGAACGAAACCACACCACGATGGCGGCGACCAAGAGTCAAAAGTGTTCACAGCCGTGAAAATTCACAAAACTAAACTTCCCGCTGGTTGTGGAAAAACAACCACGGTCACAAAACGGCTATATACATACGTGCACCCCGTGCTAAAATAATCCACGACCGCAAACAGACTTGGCGAGATCAAAAGTCCACAACGCTAAAAGTCCAAACGAAAACGGCCACAAAACTTTCACAAGAACGATACTTCCCAATAGGTCAAAACGATCACGAAACGATCACGAACCGACAGTGTAAATTTCACGTGAACGAAACTTCACAACTATAAAACGAAGACGAATTAAAAGCGTCCGCTGTCTTGCAAATTTCACGACGACGATATACTACCACATGGCAGAAAAAACACCACGCCTACAAAACGTCAAAAACCCCATGTTAAAATCGACCCCGACCGCAAAAGACCACGAGTTCGAAAGTCCACGACGTATAAAAAGTCAAAACGAACACGGTCACAAAACTTTCACGAGAACGGGACAAAACGATCACGAAATGACAAAAACTATATGCACATGGCAGATAAACAACCGCGGCCACAAAACGATTACGCGACCGCCCCGGCAAGCACCCCGTTCTAAAATGACCGCGGCGTGCGTGTCGTTGCGCTATGCAGCAATCAGCACACAAGAGGGGGGTAATTAGTGGACGACGACGGCGATTATGCGAGCGCTGGGCGGGCGGCGGACGACGGGGTCCGTCGTATTGCAGGTGTCCACTCCGGTGCCGGTGTATCGAGCCACCGCGTGCCACGTCCGCGTTCGCGGGCCGGCCTCGGGTATTGACAGGTCGTGCAGTTATACCGAGAGCTTTGTTGGATTCGGCGACGGTATTGACGGCGATTTAGATGGGGTTTTTTGGTTTAGGATAGTTTTTAGTTGGGTATGGGGATGGGTTGTAACTTGTAATGCCCCGTTTTACCAAGTTTTTTAACTCCTGGTTGGGATCTCAACTAGGAGTTACAACTGAATTCGCTGCTTGTAATTGGCTGGTATCAGTCGTAACTCTTAGTTGAGATCCTAACTATGAGTTGAGAAACTTGATAAAACCAGGGCTAAGGTGAACTGGGAAAAAGTTTTCAGTGAAAAGTTTAAAAAATTTTAGCGAGATTTTAAACTTTTCAAAACAGTCATAAAAAGTTTGCAAATTTTTATGCAATTCATTTTTCCAAATATGAAAGAACAAGATTTAACTATCTTTACCTACCTAGCATTTGCAAATCAGTAATAACCCCGGGAGGCGTGATATATATTTGCGGTGCCGAAGGTTTTTCACACGATAACCCCCCCCCCCCCCCACACACACACACACACACAAGTCATGATGCAAACCGCCCCTAAGAGAAACCCTTTGCCGAATCACCTACTCAACTTCCCTTCCGAAGACAATAACAAGAAATTAACAACATGATTCCTCTATACTAACGGTAAGCAAATAAGACAGGCAATGGTCACCCACCCAAAACAAGACACCATCACAACGTTGCTTAACTTTTGTAATCTTCCACCTTAGACTTCCACCGCAACAAAACTTTCGGTACATGGTGTTTTGTGCGGACCGATGGTTGTCGAGGTTAGGATCGGGCGCAAGGTCTCACAAACATTATTTGACGCAACATACAAAGCCTACCAATTGGAAGATATCGTTATTATCAGTTATATAGATGGATGACGTGAATCTACGGAAATCAAAAGACCTCCAAAAGTAACTCGAGGCTAGGAATTCAGAAAAGCGTTTCTAGAATAGCCCATCCAGTGGCGTAACTTCAAATCGGAGGCCGCAAAAGCAAAAAAATTGCGGGGCCCCCCTACCCCCACCAATGTTGCCAATTTTGTGAAAGTTGAACCGAAAAATGAAGTCCGATGACGATTTTTTGTTTCGGAAATCGACTTTTTGAAAGCGTGTACTTGGAAAACGTATACTAGAATTCAAAAAGTCCATCCCCTAACCAAAATTTCCTTCGTCTCTTTTTTTCCGGTTCAACTTCGGCCTCCGCGAGGCCCTGACTGTAACTACGGCTTACTGTTAAATTTATCAATGTTTTTGTTTCGCATAAAACCAAATCGCTGCAATACAAGTGGACCGAGCTATTTTATTACTCAAATGTAAATGACCTCGCTGTATGGTATCAAAACAAATCCAATTTGCCCATTTCCGCATGCAACCCATGATGGTCTACTGATAACAAGTAGTGAAATTATTTTTGTTACCCTCTTCCACTTGATAAAACCTCGTTGATATCCAAAACCATCGATGCATATAAACAAAGAAGGAAGGTTTACCTACCTTTTAAACCAATGCAGCGATAGATTGTTCGCTCATTAAATCAGCTATCACCTCAGCACAATTTAGGCGTAACGTCGAGCTATTTTCGTATATCAGACGCAACAACGGTCACTTTTTAAAAATAAAACCACAGCTCTGTTATAAATTCACTGTTCCGATTCGCTTCCCGTGAGTCTCACTTTCGTACTGAGTACGAAGAAGATGTGGAGTGATAGAGTATGGGTTCCGCAAACAACACAGGAGCACTATGACCTCTGACCACTATAACGCGACCGCGGTTATCTTTATGCGCTTCCTTTTTGAACGCGGCACTGTAACGGTGAGAAGTAGACCACTGAATGGCGAGATTCAGACAGAAATGCGATGCTTGCTGATCGGGTTCAGCAATAGGTTTGGATCCCGGTGCTCTCATGTCGATAGTTAATCTGGGTTTTATCATAAAGAGATCTTTAGACGATGATCTTTTCGGAGACAATCGAAGTACTGTAATGGTGTTTCACAGTGATAAAGGATTGAAGTACTGCAGAAACAGGTTTATAAATATACATAGATGAAAACACGTGATTTTGAATGTAAATTGAATTGAACTTACATTAAAGTGATATTGACGTTTTATTTTATTAGCGAGGGTTTTGATAAGGAAAAATGCCAGAGCTGATTAAAATTTTCGATGTCAACGATTAATAAAATATAATACGGTCCGTATATTTAGTCGCAGATTATATTCTACCAGCTACATTAATAAAAAACCAACAGAAACGGTAAAACTTTCAAAGGGCACTCTGCAAAAAAATGACCACTGCACTTAATATAATTGCGAGTGCTAATTAATTTAATTAATGGAGTTGAGTTTTTTACCTCCCTCGACCGATAAATAACATTTTCGATTTCAAAATGTCACAGGGGTATTATAATGCAACTGAACCACACCCTCTTAACATGATTAAAAATGTTTTTCATTCTGCCAATTTATAATTCTTGGTGGCTATGAAACTAATAAATTCCATCTATATTTGTTCCCCTTTTTCGAGTCTTTAGTCTTTACACAGCTTTTTTACCATTAGAGGAATGGCATAATACGCGATATGAGGAATGAATGAATAGAGGAATGAATTTGCAAATCCACTTTCCTTGTTATAGGGCACGACTGAGAATAGAAAATAATCATTGGCCATGAAAATTGTTCAAAATTCGACTACAAAATGGGGGCAAAAAAAGAACCAGTAACGCCACTGGCAAATGAAATAGACGCCACTTACTCTATCCCCTAAAGCACCATCCCTTAACTCTAGCGGTACTTCTGTCAACAACATACTAACATTGGCGACATGTTGCTCACGAGATCCGCTAGGTAGGGCTGACTGAGTTTGCCGAGTCGGTCGAACAGCTCACGAGGTCCAAACCGGTTGTAGACCACTAGCGCCATCTGAGAAGTGTTCGGAGCACGGCACTTCCACCGACATGGATCTGAAGACCTTGAGATTCACAGGGCACTGGCCATCGCGTGCGGTGCTCGTGCGGTTCAGTAGTCTGGAACAAGACCGGTAGATACTGATTTGATTAGCCAGCTTGAGTTATGGATGGTTGTTGGTGCTAATTCGATGGTTTTATTGCCTATCTAACACCATAATGAATTGGTTTAGACCGGGAAAATTAAGTTATAAACGTAATTGGTTGTACTGGTATTTGGTTGTATATATTATGTGCTTGTAGCTAACGAAATCAATTGATTTATGATGATTTATGAAATGATGTAAGCGCTAGAGTGAATTTCAAATAAGGAGGAGAAATCATTTGTGTGATTTATCCTTCTCTCCAGCCATCCATCCTTCCATCCATCCAACCATTAATCCAGTAACCAGTAGACACACTGAATAAACAATAGATAAATTTTATCGACAAGAACGAAACGAGAGCACACGAATGTAATTCATGCCTTGATGTCTTTCTTTCAACGGGTGGTATAATTACTGCAATGCACGATACAACCATAAGTACCTTTCGACTTTTCCTGCTCGCCAGCCGAGATGTACGGTGGTGTGGGGAGATGTGGTGTTGTCAGAACGACCGTGACGGGGGAAATGAGAAATGATGTCGCCAACGGTCGAGACAATGGTTTGAAGACGACATATAATGATCTAAACGAAACTTGCGTTCTTAGAATGCATTCCTCATATCAGTTAAAAAACCAACCGTACCGTGCCACGTATCTTCAATCGAAACTTTATACGATGTTTGATCAGAACCAGAAGTGAACAGCTCTGTTACACATTAATAACCTTATGCTATCTGTTTTTAATGATACTTTTATTACCAGCAATTATTGTTCTAAGCTTCTTCCCAGCTTGTACTACCATCGAATTACGCTGTGACCTCACTATCAAAGAAACCTTATCAAAAAACCAACAAGACCACAAAGGCTTTTCATTACAGGCATATACATCTTTGCATTGCTGTTTCCTTCTACTTTTGTTTTTCATCTGCATAATATCGCGTAACCTTACGAACCAGTACTATTTTGATTTTTTGATTTATATATTTGCAAAAACCTAAGTCGCGATTTCTTATCCACGCCCACCAATTGTTGCCATAATATGTCCCATCATTATAGTTATTATTTGCACTTTGCAAAAGGTGCCTAATACTAGCACAGATCTACAGTTACTGTTAATACCATATAAGCCTATCAGTGTCGGACTGGCTACCCAAGGGCCCCGGAATCCATCCTCCAAATCCTTCAATCAATGCAACTTTCACCAAGTAAAAGTTATTATTTTCCTATTTTGTATTTTGCTGGGACCCCCGTGGTCGGAAAATTGGGGGCCTCCGCACTCAAAAAGGTCGGAGCCCCGGCTGACGACAACTTTGAGGTTCTCCACCAGTGAGTTTAATAATAAGGTTGCTGTTGCAGGTGCTCTATTATGTTCTGTACTACACTCCATTTCACTTTAAGAAGGGGAGTGGATTTGCAGCTTCGTCATAGACCCACTGCCGCAGAAATTATATAAGAGCTTCAAAACTGCCCGTAGAGCGTTTTGTCCGGCTCAAGACATGGCTTGTAACCTTTCAAACTCTTGGCTCGTGTCAAGCAGCAGTGAGTCCTCGAGTAAGATGCAAATCCAATCTTCTTCTTAACGTGAAATGGAGTCTAGGCGATAATTTGCTCATTTTTATCATGTTTGAAGAGCATTTAAAGAAAAATTTCAATATTTTTATTACCAAGAGCATTATTGTCTCGGTATATCGGACTATGGCAAATTCACTGTTTGGGCTAGGTGATATGACTCGAG
This sequence comes from Nemoura dubitans, assembly GCA_921293005.1. Lineage (NCBI taxonomy): Eukaryota > Metazoa > Arthropoda > Insecta > Plecoptera > Nemouridae > Nemoura > Nemoura dubitans. Next base: position 36,877,136 of record OV121077.1, read on the forward strand.
TATGACGGCACCTGGAACAAGGTGGGTAAATTTTCTTAGACTCATGTCTACTATATCCTAACTTAAGCACAGTTTAGCACTAGTAGTTTAGCTTTTAGTTTAGCACTAGTTTAGCACTAGTTTAGCACTAGTAGGAAACCAGTGAGACTTTTGATTTAGCATTCAAATCCCAGTTTGAAATAGTTTTTTTCAAAAGGGCAGATTGGTTTTGCCTTGGTACACACTTGGTAACTGCACAGATAAAAGAGATAGTATACATGAAATACCCAGATGTTTCTTTTGGAACTGAATTCGCTGGCAAAGTATAGCACAGTATAAGTATAGTACAGTTAATAGATCAAATATCTTACTTATCTAAACCTAACAACATTCCTGTTTAATTGCTTACGAAAAGGACGTGACATAAGGTACCCAGCATATTTACTAGAAGATTTCCTGCCATTGTTACTAACGAAGCATATTTAATAATGCTGGCCGATGTAAAAACGTGATACACATAATGTAGGTATTCACTATCATTGGTGATCATCGCACGCACATGGTCTCACGCACAATCACGCATGCTCCACGTGACAATTTATCTGACCTCGTTCCTTTGTCACTTTGTCATGCGTTTGATCTCAGTAGCTCCTCATGACGATGCGTTGATTTCGTAACGCTGTGTGCCACTGATTTGAATTTAAGATGTATTCTTCTCAGATGAGATGACAGCTCGTTTTCAGTCGCTTTCAATTGCATGAATAATGTAATGTATGGTCGTCAATAGTATCAAAAACATTTTATATGTCCTGTTCTAAGGGTACACAAAGGCGCCCTGAAGGCTGACAGCCCTAAAGGTAAATAAGCCATGTGTAATGGCAAACTTTGTGGCAAAGAACTAATAAGCCGTGCTGCAGTCATAGTATAAAATAGTCCAGATTAGTAGACAGGATTTGTGGTAAAGAAAGCTCTATTGAAACCTGGTTGATAGGCCTTATGGTAAAGATAAAGTAGCCTTATTGATTGTTCATATGCCAAAGTTAAAGCAGACTTCACTTGAAGCGTTAATGATATCGAAATTGATATAGTTTCTTTTCGAAGCCAATATGTTCAATTATTATGAAAATAAATAGCGCGTCAGAATCAAAAAACGTCAAACTTTGTTCATTTCTGTAGAGCAATTCCTGTAACAAACAAAATCTTTCAACGGCCACATTTCTCAAACCTTGTAAATGAAAATAGTAAACAATCCATCGGCACAGAAAAATCTTGAAATGTGCTAACACGACACCAACGAGCGACGTGTAAAGAACCAACGAAGGTAAGAGCGTCTCGTCACAATTATCGAATAGTCTTAAATTACATTTACAAATCGTTTTCAAACAAGGCTGCAAGCCAAAGTTAGGTATATACTACTAACTATAGACACCGTTCTAATTACAGCGCACGCCTACTGCTGAATTCTCTGCCACCCCCTGCAATGTCATTCCCTTGTTACTTGCAGCATCCCCCCACCCCCTACCCCACCCCTCCCATCAATTACCTGCTACAGTGGAACAACAAAGCTTCTGTTTGCTTAACAAGAAGATAATTACACCGCGTGTGATTTATGTGTTAAGTGGCTCTGTTTTGCTCGCTTTGCACTGTCGCTTTGGGGCGTCGCCCTCAAGTCAGTGTTTTGATCACTAAAGGGTTGATATATAGGTTGATCATGGGGAAAGGGTTGTTTTTTATATTGGATGGGTGGATCGATGGATATGGGCTTTTCTTCTAACGAAAACAATCGTGTTTTCTTTTTCAAGGTGACCAGAAAACGGATTCCGATTCCCAGCACATATATATGCTGTGAGTCTTTTTATATAAACTTGTTCTCGCAGCTTATAAAAACTACAACATGCACACAATATTGATTAATTGTTCACGTTTTCAAACTCAGCGTGTGCAAAAAAGTAGCTATACGCATTAATACTTTAATCATCTTGAATCATACTTCAATCATGCTCCATTCATTCACTGCAAATAACATATTTATCTCAATTCAGCATGCACATATGACCGTGATTTACTGCAAAGATGGCCTTGCAAAATCTTCGGGGAAACAGCCCCAGATTTCAATTATGGATCCTCCTATATCCAAAAGTGAATTGATAAGAAAATAACTCAATTTTGGAAGGCCGGCACACCTCTTATCCCGAAATTGTGATTTCGGGCCGGAAGCAAACTAGCTACAAAATTTCCGGGGAGGCATATTCTAATGCCAATGCCATTATGTGCCGTTAATCCTAACTAGGGCTTCGCGAACGCAATTTGTGTTGCGTTGATGATGAGCGTAGCGGTTTGTATATAGCGCATAAAAAGATTGAGGCAAAAAGCTTATGAAAGTCATGGAGCGGCAAGCCGGACCATTGCTTTCTCAAAAATTCTGATCACTTGAAAATGTAAACGATTCTGACCTTTCTTTGTTTCTGTCTGAGCTGTCGGGTAGCGGAAATATGCTCATTTTAAGATCATTGAGCAATGTGCATGTAAATACATAGATGTAACTCATGCCAAAGGGTTTTTATTAGGCTGGAGATATATTTCTGCCGCGGACTTACTTTCAAAAACTTGCATGCACGAAATTGACAAAATTTCTAATATCTGTCAAATCTTGAAGTCAACTTCAAGTCAAAAAATCTGGTGTGACGTTCCGATTTGGTTTCTATGGTTTCTAAAGGCAACAATCGAAATTGGGTAAATTTGATAACAATACGCACTTTAAAATAAATTTCCGTACTTCACCAAACTTTCTCAATTGCCGAATATTGCTCTTTTTTCTGCTTTGAAGGGCAGATGTATGGAGGATTTTCTTGAAAAACGCAGGGGGTCTAAGTTGAGAACAAAAGTATGACACACTGAAAATTCCATCCCAATTGAAGCAGGCGTTTGGTCTGTAGAGCGCGCACAAACACAAAATAAAACATACACGAGTGACTTTTTTTTAGGGGTAGTGAAATTGAAGATTTCGCTTCGCTCGCTACGCTCATCAATTTTATTTTACACCAAAAACAGCCATCCTTCAATGCAGAATTCAAGGCACCGTAACCCCATTAAGTATACCAAAGTAATTTTTTCTTCACATATTGTTAATAAAGTATATTTGTTATGCGTAACAAATAATCAAATAACAATTGAACCTGTGGGAAAATGTATATTCTATGGTCTATTTTTTAATCAGAGGGAAAAAATAGAGCTACAACATTTTTTTCGATTATTTAGAGTAGAAAAAAGTAATTTTTCGATTGTCCTAAGGACGCTGGTCCCTAATGGGTTAATCCACATCAGATTGCAGTGCACCCCCAAGGTACTCACACACCTATTTACTATGGCTTCGTACTCGCAATGCTAACCACGACGTCGACACAACAACTAGGTACTTATTAGGATGAATTTGAGTTTGTCACTTTTTGGGGATCTTTTCTCATATAGAGCACCATACCATAGAATCAAATGACAAGTTTATGTAATTACCATTAAGAAAGGTACTTAGCATTACAATTATTTGCCATTTTACTCTTAACAAATCCTAAAAGAGTCCAATGATACTTTACTTCGAAGTCCACCAGGCTGTGGTAATCTTAGACGAACACGACTGTATACGAGCCCTTGCCCAAAATCTCCAGCACAAAGTGTCAAAGTGATAAATATTCTCTTCGCGCGAGTTCCTCCACAGGAAGTCGTGCTGTTCAATAAACTCACCGCGAGACAGGCGTGATCCTAAACGTCTTCGTCGACTGCCGGTCTCCGGTTAACGTCAGTTAGCGCCGTCTAAAATCTAAAGCCTGTGTCTACATCTCAGAATTCCCTCTCGGCGGTCCAGATTCACCGGGCAGCGTGTTTCCAAAACGTGTGTCGTGAAAGGGACCATCAAATTTCTAGCCATGCGCAGTGTGTCGAGTATAGGTTATACCCAAAGTCCTCCACCCTGGCTCCATTTATTTAGGGCAGTGGTTCTCTACCTCCCGGAGCTCATAGTTGTGAGGCCCACCTCAAAATTTCAAATTTAATTTGAAATGCCAAACTAAAATGCGCAATTCTCCATGCTAAATATATTGATCTGAGTCCAGGTTGGATAGGGGGAAAAACCCGGCCCGGGCATTTCAGAAAAAAGACCGGCCCTCGAGAAAATCCATTTCCAAAAAAATAAAAATAAAAAATGAATTTTCCGATGGCAAAACTTCACCCGCCAATTCCCTAAAAAAAAACGTCGTCAAAGACCGGCCCTTCGGGCATTTGGCCGGTCGCCTAATGGGCCTATCCAACCCTGGATCTGACATTTCCACAACCTCCTTTAACTAGTGCGTAATTTCAAGGTATTTTTAAGGTCGAAACTCCCTGAAACGCATAGATTTGCCCCATAAAAAATGCTCTAAATCTAAATTAATCCCCAAACCCCCCATTGTGTCGAAAGCAATATCTACTTTAAAAGTACAAGCAGGTACAAGTTACGAGAGAATGCGTTCAATCAATGCCCATGCAATGTTACACAACGATATATCTTGCAATTCGCAAGTTTTATGACAAAAACCCTTTGCGGTCCACAGAGATCACACATTTCTTTTATTTGGCCCTGTGCAAAAAACGGTTGAGTATACCGCATACCACTATATTACACGGTTATATCAAACCGCTCTTCTAGTTCTTCGATGCATTCGACACTATATAGATCGGAGACTCATCTACGGCATGTACGTTTTGGAAAAACTCCGCCGGGCCACGTCTGGAAAAACTCCGCCGGGCCACGTTTTGACGCCGGGTCAAAATAGCAGCGTGCACGCGAGCGTGCAGCCATTGAATGACACTCTGCACGCACGACCACTTTGTATGGCACGCGGCTTAGAAAATACATCTATATATAGCATCCCATATAGCGGGACTTGGTCCACATGTCTTAGGTGATTAGTTTCTTGCTACATATCAGAAATGACCGGCGTCTGTAATTGTTACAAATACGGCCTCAGTGTAAAACCAAACATGAAATGATATTTTCAAGTGTAAACTCCATTTCACGTTAAGAAGGAGAGTGGATTTGCATCTTCCTCGAGGACCCACTGCTGCTAGACACGAGCTAAGAGTTTCAAAACTTGAAAGCCATGTCTTGAACCGGACAAAAGGCTCTATGAGTAGTTTTGAAACTCTTAGCTCGTGTCTTGCAGCAGAGGGTCCTCGAGGTAGATGCAAATCCAGACACCTTCTTAACGTGAAATGGAGTTTGGATAGCCCAGAAACAACTCGATTTGAATTAATCATTCGCTCTTTCAAAAGATGGCTTTATATATGTTTACCAAAATGTGAGGTATTTGCTTTAAGTTGTTCAAAACTGTTGGCAACGTTCGACATCGCATGGTAACAGAAAAATTTCACACAGAATAAGCTTAACGCTAGGTTTACTGCATGCTAGAATGGTGATAGTAACACGATGTCAACAACATTGGCTCTGGACCAATCAGAGACTCTGGGTGTGCATTACGTTGTGTTTGCGACTCGGGCACATGGAGTCTTTGATCGGTGACAGAGCCAATGGTGGTGTCACTGACATTGCCAGCACCCAGCTTTACAATGACAAATTCTTTTCTCCTCCATGCAGCAAACAACATGCGTCCAAGTTCCTCGATCGTGACCCGAAATCTAACCTTTTAAATCGACAACGACATTGAAGTTAGCAAAATGATGGAGCGTAAAAATCACACGACCAGGGTAAAGCGATCATGTCACTGTTTTCATTCGATTTGGCTCGAAATCATTCGATTTCAAATCACTGACCGTGTTAAACCATATAGGCAGTGATATTGAAAACGAATCGTTTTGAAATCACAAAATTACATGATCGGTCGCCTGATCACGAGAAAACTCACAGCAAGAACGCTTCGATTTACCACAGAATTCACCCGTGGCGTAATTGTCATAACATCGCCTACACAATTTGGCACCGCGAAGGTACACTACTTGGCCGGTTGACAAAAACCGCGACGAATCCGCGACACGAATTCCTCGCTTCGGTATATAGGACAAAAAGCAAACTGTCGTGAACTAACCTCGGCCAACGCGACTCTCTCGCAGACACGCGCTACGCCGACACTGCACTGACCGGTGCACGAACCAAACGCTTCGGACACTTGACTTCGAGTGGCCGTCGTCGGACTTTAGAGCCTCCAGATCTGCTATCAACAGGCTGGCACTGATAGCTCTGAGATGATCCAGCTTATCAATGGCGCACATGGATTGCTATACCGGACCGGATAAAAACTATCTCGGTCAGAGTCCAGTGTTGTATATAGTTTTATGACGTGGTCGATTGTAATTGGTGCAGGTTTTTTGTTTTGTTTCGGTGATGCACTTTTAAATGCTTCGTTGTTTTTTGTGTGCTTGAGCTTTGTCACGTCGCGGTTGTCATTGGCGAATGACAGTTGAATTGGATTCGTTCTGAATTTGTACGTTTTTTTTCCGAATTTTTATGTCATGATTCAAATTTGCGATTGGCGTTATGGGTCAAGTCCAAGGGTGGTCGAATACAAACAGATTAGAAAAGCTAGTCATTGATGAACGAAGCGAAATCGTCAGTTTCACTACTGGTAAAAAAAGCACTTGTGTGTGTTTGTTTGTTTGTTTGTTTGTTTGTATATGTGGTTGCGCGCGCTCTGCAGACCAAACGCCTGTCTCGATTGCGATGACATTTTCAGGGTGTCTACTTTTCTTCTCAACTTAGACCCCCTGCGTTTTTCAAGAAAATCCTCAATACCCCTCCCCTTCAAAGCAGAAAAGTTCGAAATTTTCTACAATTGGGAAAGTTTGGAAAAGTACGGAAATTTATTTAAAAGTGCCTATTTTTTCCAAATTTTCCCAATTTCGAATATTGCCCTTCGAAACCATCGAAACCACAACGAAACATCACACCAGCTTTGTTGACTTCAAGTTTGTCAGAAATTTTGTCAATAATTCGTGCATGCAAGTTATTGAAAGTAAATCCGCGACTGATATACATCTCCAAGGGTCTTTGATGTGCGAAGCGAAATCTTCAATTTCACTACTGGTTAAAAAAATCACTTGTGTGTTTGTGTGTTTGTATGTGTGTTTGCGCGCGCTCTACAGGTCAAACGCCTGCGTCAATTGAGATGAAATTTTCAGCGTGTCTATCTTTGTTCTAAACTTGGTACCGCTGAGACCATACGCTCATCTTCAACGCGAACACTTTGGCAGCGTTTCCTAGCGTACGGAAATCGAAGATTATTTACAATCTCTCTCAAAAGAGATGAGACGTCGATTTGTAACATTTTTTTCCTCGCTTTGCCAAAGAAAACATAAGTTAAAAGCACAGATGATGATATCCTTTTAAATATGGGATGCAATAATTCATTGCACACTTTATGGACCTATAGCAGCTGGTAACAGAAAACAGCTGTTGTCGACTGCTTTCTTGTAAAACTGGTGGAAAAGGTAATTATCTATACTTGACATTTAATTTCGCCAACACCTGGATTAATGTGTGTGTTTGTGAACCTGATAAAATTGAGAAGCAAACATGTATTGCACGCATTTCAAAGTTACCATGTAGTTTAAGAGGCAGTACCGGAATTTCAGAATGTCAGTTTCCGTTTGTTTGATCTCAAATTTCGCACATTCCATGTCTGCAAGCCAAACCAGGGCAATATAAATGGAACTAAAAACGAAAAGGGGTTATTGATGAGCGTAGCGAGCGAAGCGAGCGAAGCGAAATCATCAATTTCACTACTGCTAAAAAAAACACTTGGTGTGTGTTTGTTTGTTTGTTTGTTTTTGTTTTTTTTTTTTTGTATGTGTGTTTGCGCGCGCTCTACAGGCCAAACGCCTGCTTCGAGTGGGATGAAATTTTCAGGGTGTCTACTTTTGTTCTCAACTTAGACCCCCTGCGTTTTTCAAGAAAATCCTTCACACCCTTCACTTTCAAAGCAGAAAAAAGAGCAAAATTCGACAATTGGGCATGTTTGGAAAAGTACGGAAATTTATTTAAAAGTGCGTATTTTTTTCAAATGTTCCCAATTTCGATTTGCCTTTAGAAACCATCGAAACCAAATCGAAACATCACACCAGATTTTTCCCAATAAAAACCAACCCAATAAAACCCAATAAAAGCCCTTGGGCATGAGTTACATCTATGTATTAACATGCACAATGCTCAATGATCTCAAAATGAGCATATTTCCGCTACCCGACAGCTCGGACAGAAACAAAGAAAGGTCAGAATCGTTTACATTTTCAAGTGATCAGAATTTTTGAGAAAGCATTGGTCCAGCTTGCTGCTCCATGATTTGCATAGGCTTCTTGCCTTAATCTTTTTTTGCGCTATATACAAACCGCTACGCTCATCTTCAACGCAACACAAATTGCGTTCGCCCTAGTGTAACCCTACACAAGGTTGCAATATAGGCAGTGGTGTAGTCGAGGGTATACACGGGTATACGCCGTATATCCAAAAAACTTTTTGACACTGAGCGTATACTCAAAAAAGAATATCGAGTATATGCTCAATAAATACCTAATATTTTCAAATCTTTGAAATGTGATTTGCAAAGACTATTAATAGTTTAGGGTCGTATAATCTTGGTCTTATAGTTACGGCCTACCTAACCTAACCTGGCTGCAACAGTTAACTTCCTGCAGTCGACTTATATTAAGACGTATTTTAAAATAGTAAATATTTAGTTACTTCAAGCGAACCACGGTCAATTAGAGTTTGCTTTGCAGTCGAAATGTCAAAGAAAAAGCAACTCGATTTGCGCGCAATTTGGGGTAAAGTTCTTCCACCAAAAAGGGCCGGTCCCCCCCCCCCCCCCTCCCCATCCCCGTGGAAAGTGTGATTGAAGCAAAACCAAAGTAAAAGACGTGTCCATGAAGAGGGGGAGCAGACAGTGATGACATTGGCGAAGACGCGAACCCTTTAGCCGCGCAGTGGCCTGAATAGTGGAATTTGGATAAATATCAAGCCTTCCGGACAGAAAATAAAAATATATAACCCTCCCCCCCCCCCCCCTCCCCAATAAAACTTTGATAGTCTGGTTAGCCAGCGTATACCCAAAAAAATATTTAGGACTACACCACTGAATATAGGTCGATCCAAGAACATACGAAATAATTTATAGAATTCCATTACACAGTACACACGTAAGCGAAAATTTGCGCTGAAATCACGGACACATATACAAAACATTTTAAGGGCCTAAATTACAATGTCTAGAATATAAGAAGTTATCTACAAGATAACTTGAAAATTGAGGTGTCTGATTGGCTGATACTTTTGGGACAACAAGTTATCTGTTAGATAATTTCTTATCTAGACATTGTAATTTCGGTCAACGTTGAATTTTGTTGTTAAATTCCGTCTCAAACAATGTCACGCCACTGAAGATCGCTACAATCGCCACTGTCCCGTCGAGCTCAAAGGCACGGTCCCCTTGGGCACAACGGTCGTTGCGTTATTTAGGGGCTGTGTGTACGGTGCTGCTCCCAAGGGAATACCCTACCTCGGTTCTGTCCAACCAGGTTCTACCTTCGAGGACATAAAACACGCAGCGATGCTCTGGATTCCAGCCCTATGGCTATGGCCCCTTCGGAATTGGCAGGCAGAAGGAGAGCTGGATGTCCAAGTGATGTAATAAACCGGAGTTCCGGTGTCTCAGGTTACTGTGGTTCTCGTGAATTGTTGATGTTCCACGAATGTATGAGACTGTAGTTTTTTTTTCGTGGAACGATTTGTCTGTGAAGGTACGAAGGAAATGAGATACCTGAAACATTCAAAGGAGTAGATTGTCTTCTCTCTGTTGACATATTTGAAATTGTATTCAAATTTAAATATATTATAGGATATAGGCTATAGCTGTTATTTTTTTGGGACATGTTAGACAAAACTGTATTAAATACGTTAAACCACTCCGTCATTCCAAATACGTTCAATGATTGTATCCTGGCGCAACACTATTCTTAATGTGCCTTTTACTGAGCATTCAAATTGATGTCGATATTTTCTTTAGTGATGTTGTATTGATGGTTTCCGCGAATACGAATTCTGATTCCAAACATTTTTCCTTTTAGTGAGATTATGATCCATACTGTGCAGGGAGTCATGAAATTTTCAATTCATTCGAGTAAATTTTAATTGGGTACTGCAAACTGCAGTAATTGACTTTAAAAAACTGAATGGTCTTCGAATTGGAGACAAGAATTCTGCATTGCGTTTCTAATTGTCTAATAAAACCGAGATCACGCAATTGTTATATATGCGTTTCTATTTTCTAATCAAAGGAGCTGTGTGACCTTGAAATCATACCTCTTACTATGGTTGCATTCTTGAAACTAGCGCACAACACAGAATGTAGGTACAGTGTTGAAATGGCTCGGTTCTGCAAACAACAATTCGCATTCTACGTAGAGTTGTAGTTGATTCTAGCGTTTTATGGCACATTTTGAAGGAGTGTCTGCCCGTAACGTCTGACTTCTAAGGAAAGAAGCTAAGTTCATATAATGCAACACATGTGCTGAGACTGAATGAATTTTACGGTTTCTTCCGTTCGTGATGAGTAAAACTTTATGATAAAATGAGCAGATAATTTAAAGAGTTGACTCTAAAACATTTTGATAATTTTGTGTCTTTTCCTTTCAACAAATCGTTTCATTACAGTTTCGAGTTGATCTCACTCCAATTTTTTGCCAATTAATTTTTTTCCTACCATGAGATTCTATTCGATATGTTATAATATATTCATGTATAGAGCACCTGCAACAGCAGCCTTCTTTAAACTCACTGGTGGACAACCACAATGTTAATTCTAATTCAAAAACATTGATTCAAGTGTGCTGTCCACCAGTGAATTAATATGTATTGCAGGTGCTCTATAGGTATATGTATTTAAATGTTCAATAATTTCTTTGAAATCATGTGTTAGAGTATGTAAGAACGGCATAATTCATAATCAATTTCCCCTCGAAATTGTCAAGAGGAGTTTTGAAATACCGTACACCAAATATATACGTCACAATTTCTATTGTTGTGTTTCTAATTGTATGTACGCTCAGGTATTTTAAAATTAGAATGGGCTCTCTCTTGTCTTTTCTGCACGGCTGCACAGCGGATAGAGAGGGCCCGATCTAACCAAGAACTTGGCACAAAGATCATCATGTCATTGTCAGGCATTGTTGAAACTTGCTGTGGTTAGTTGCTTACCGGGGCATGATTTCATCTCTGATAATAACGATTAATTACAAATAGTTTTGCGAACGCAACTTTGTGTTGCGGTGCAGATGTGTACTATAAATAATACACATGTTTGAACTTTGAAGGGGATAAAAACGGGAAGGAAACGTGAAATTTTCTTATCCTGCCATATTAGTTCGTGTTATTCCTTGCTGGCAAATGCAGATTGAGATATAATGTTTAGTGGTTATGAGATCTGGCAGCGTTCGTTTCAAATTTTATCGTTCTGGTGCGTCCATATTTCCTTATCTTCAGAACAGTAGCAAAATGCATTTTTTAAGGACCAAGAAAATGCATGTAACGCTTCATATTATGGTGCACCTTTCACATTTAGACAAAATTTGTGTTGTAAATTTCATTGCTAAAATGACCAAACATTCAAACAAGAAATTCATCCCCATATTCTAACGCATTCTATGATTTTGATCAGAATAAAAATGGGTCGGTAATGACATTTTTTAGTCGTAGATATATCCGTTGCATACATGCATAAAATTGCTGAGCTACCGTAGAATTGCACGTATTGCTCATAATGTGACATACGTGATGTATCACGTCAATGCGAAAGAATCTTCGTACTATGGTATCAGCATGTTGAGCCATGGTAAATTGTATCCTAACAATGTCACAGAGCACAGTTTCCCAGATTTGGCTCTAAGACTCTACATGCTTCCGCATAGCATGGGTTCCCATTTAAATCCCGACGGGACTTCGGGACAAATAACAAAATCCCACGAGGGATTCGACTTGATCTTTCAGAATCAGGATACACAATGTAAAATACCAGTTATCTCCCCCCCTCCCCACGCCAACCCCATACACTGCTTTTCTTGTCTTCGGACTAGTAATTATTATAGTTTCTCTGACTCAGTAATGAAGACTGTAGCAGCTTCTTGCTTACGTAATAATAAGCGCTCGCAATAATCAATTCTGAGCGAATTCATGGCCAGTATATATATATGGAGACACTGGTCAAACAAGTGGCGGAAGGGAACGGAATCGGACATTGTGTACCTACCTATCCCACGACGTTTTTCATAAGTAAGATTCCGCTTCACATCCGTTTCCATACCAGCATTGACACTACCAGCGGAGCAGTCACATCTGGATTCTGGAATATATATATACAGTTGCGACATTCGCAACATGAATGAAGTCGCGCTTTGGGATCGAACTAAAATTGCACCACCCCCTATTACCGAAATAGAAGCGCATAACTCGGTTGTGTTGCCAAGAAATTTATTTGCGCTGACTCGATCCAAGATAATATACCCAACTCGTACATCAATTCAAACGAACCAATGACATCTGCTTAAAATGACAAGTGTTTTAATTAAGTTTTAACAACGGCTTTCCGACATAAATATATTTATCGTCAGTAGCCAAGCGTATCCGTACGCCACTTCATATATTTTATATCTGTGATATTGTGTTGTATACGGGTTGATCAAATTTATTCAGGCATGGATGAGCAGCGAAGTGAAAAGTCACGATCTAAAGGGCATCTCGTTTGAGAACCACCGTCGTTGTCTCTTGTTTGTTGGCTAGGTGCGGGGGGGGGGTTCGGGGGGGGGGGGGGAGGGGGACGAGCTCTGTTGGACACCGAGCGTTTGGTTTCAGCTGGCAGTCGGCACCCGACAGCGCCGAAGTAAGGGTCGTGTGAACGTCGACGCCTCGACAGTCGAAAGTGGGCCTTGCGGCAACGTCGGTGTAAGGATTATCGTGTGTCTTCTTGCACTTACCACGCGTTAAGCCGGTGTCGATGGGATTAGCGCATCAGACTTTGTTGGTGACAACCGTTTCAAATTCAAACGGTGGAGCTGATTTGACAGAAACGACGATCATGTGAGTCGCAGGGTGTGCAATCGATTGGTTGGGCCAACCGTTTTCGAGCGTCACCTCCCGGCCGTCAACTGCTTTGTGTCTGGGGACGACTTTTGAATTGAGTGCCTCGAACCTTATTAAACTAAATTGGCTCGGTTTATTAATTTAACCGAGTTGTGACTTTTGTGAAAACATCGTCGTTCTGTGTGTAATTATCGAGCGAGTGTATGTTTATAGAAAACTAGTGCTGCCGCCCCAGTGATAATGTCAGGATGTGCGTAACCAGGGAATCCTCTTTCCTTATCTTCAGGACATGTGTAATGATTACACTAGTTAGACAGAATTAATAGTCCCGGTACGCGAGCCCGTCGCAAGCCATGCGTATCATGCGTAGGCACCATGTGTTGTTCTTGGTGTTCCTATCCTCCTTCCTGATTGTCACCCTTTGGATGGTGGGTGATGGCGACACCATCCTTTCGAGGGTGGCGGCACCCTTATTATACCTCGGGGGCGTCGGAAACAGTTCAACGCGTACAGGAATCGAATGTTATTTCGAACCGAAACGAAATATCTTGGATGACATCTCGACAGTGAATCCTAGAAAGTCTGACAGCATATTCTTTCACGAGACGTCCTGTGCGAGTAGTGCAGCCAATAACGTCGTCCTGAATGCTAGACAAGCGTGTGCTGTGGAATCGGCGGCAAAAATGAATCCTGCTAGTGAAGTTTATCTATTGTTTACTTCACCGGTGCCGACGAACACCTCCGATTGGCCGGAAGTGGTGAGGCAGCTGATGACCTATGACAATGTCAGGGTTATGCACCTGGAGTTTGAACGTTACCTGAAAGGGACGCCGTTGGAAGAGTGGTATCGAGGGGGAGCGTTGAAGTGGAGTCAGTGGCCAATGTCGCATGCGAGCGATGTGCTGCGTTTCTTGACGCTCTGGAAGTACGGAGGGACTTATTTGGACCTGGACGTTGTCGTTACAAGGTATGAAATCGCTAATGCCATAGCACATTGCTGGACTTGTTTAAAAAAACCTCTTTATGGTTTTTCTGTTCATTTTTCCAGAAAATGTAAGGCTCTCCTAAAACTTCCTTTAGAATATTAGGAACCATGAAAAAAGCTGTCAGGTATGTACCTAGGTACCTAATACAAACGAGGTAGGTACCTACCTACCTACGGTCAACCAATCCAAAATTGTATCTTTATATCGGGATAGGTAAACCTCAAGTTAATGTGAACTAACTTTTAGTTCTTTCAGAAATTATGTAGGTCTGTGGTAGAAGGTACCTACACTTAATGATTAATTCATTCCTTTATATAAATATAGGTACCTACTCTAGTAGGCTACATCCAGGCAATTATTTAAAATGTTGTAATTTTGTCCAAAACCATTGCTATTAAATTGCCATCAAGGCCAATATTCTTTCTCTCGTACTGAGGTTGCAATGACAGAGTGATGATATGGAAATGGTAGTAGGTACCTTCATTACATTAAGTAGTGGGTGTTGTGGAACTGACTTGACGTCAGAATCCACTTATTCTGATTCCTATTAGAATTAATTGGATGAGTAGGTACCAAGCTGTCAAAATTATTCTTTTTTTAAATGAACACTTTAACAATTTAGTAGTACAGTTACAGACAGTTCCTATACCTAACCAGCAAAAAAAAAAAAAAAAAAAAAAGGTGAGTACAAAACATGAATCGAAAACTTTTCGGGCAGAAACGCTTGCACCGAAAGACACCATTTCCAGTGTGCCCAACATTTTTGGAAGCTATTTTAATTTCTTTCTCAAGCTAATACCCTTGAGTGAGGTCCATTGGGAAAAAATTAGGAAATCAAATCTTAAAAAAAGGTTCATTTCGTGTTACTAACCAGAGCGACCTTCCAAGAGTAACCATCGGCTGTGTTGGTCTGGTTGCCAGTAACGTGACGTAGCTAACCAGAGCGATCCACGATTTCTAGCGGTCGGTCTGATTGATCGGGCTCGAAATACAGAATGCACCCAAAGCATTTGACTCCTAGTGTGAACATTTTTTTTAAAGACTTGTGCTAAGATACGGGAAAAGTAGACATATCTCAAAAACTGTAATAACGGCGTCCACTCTTGGTCGTTACCAGGTCGCTGCAAGGCATGCGGAACTTTGCCGGCGCCGAGTCGGGGCTCGACGTCGCCGCCGGCGTGCTCAACTTTGCGGCCGACGGCGTTGGTCACGAGATGGCGGCCGCGTGCATCGAGGACCTCCGCACCGAGTTCCGCGGCAACGACTGGGGCAACAACGGCCCCGGCGTCATCACCCGCGTCCTCAAGAAAACATGTCGCGCGAGACTGGTGAGCTTCATCATGATAAGATAATAGTGAGATCTAGATTATTATAATATAATAGCTTCTTTGGCAGGATCATTCGAATTTAGGAAGATCTGGGTGGCGATTATGTAAAATTTAATTTGTGATAACGTTCGTTATCTCGACCAAATAACATTCAAATGCCCCTAGATACCGATTCTTATCCTTAGATACCGACCGCTAAAAAGTTACATAATCGCCACCGTGGTTAAAAAACAATATAATGGGTCCTTTGTCCACGTTGTTAACGTCAGTCGAGCTACTCCTTAAAGAAATACCAACTGTATGTGGCAAAAAGTTGGGAACACAGCTGAGACTTTTACTTAGCATTGTTTGAAATAGTTTTTCTCAAGAAAATAATGTTGACAGACATGCATAGTTTTTCTCTAATGGAATTGGTTTTTGGTCTTTAAAAAGGACCAATTTGCATTTGCCAAAGTTTTTACCCTGATGACTTGATCATCTCAGGACTGACCATGCAAAAATCACGTTCAGCACCAAAAACTAATCAAATGCAGAGGAAAACTGTACGTGCACAATCAACATCCCTCCCTTGTGTCTCTGAACCACTCAGCCTCAGGATGATGATAGTGTCTCGGAAGCCCAAAATCTGGGCATACGAAGCTCCCTAATTATGATCTAGCTACCAATGTATAAACCATTGCCGGTATAATGTGGATCCTAAATCTTGGCGCACATACCTGCATCTAACTCCCATTAAAGTTGCTGATCTCCCTGATACCCATAACCTACTTCATGTGATATTGGCCCCATTCTAAACCTTGGCTTGTTTTCCTAGCCACACTATTCTATGTTAAACATCCCGCATTTCATTCCTTAACCTTTGCCTCAGAAAATGCCCTACGGGCTGGTAGTTTCTGGGCCGGTAGACCGGCTGGGGGCCGCCCTCACGGTCCAAGACACAAGCAACAAACAACGGACGGATGGCCTCACAGGAGCGACGACGTTTTTTTAGGGAATGGCTTTCGGAAATACAGCGGGATACGTTTTTTTTAGGGAATCGCTTTCGGAAAATCAGCGGACAACGTTTTAGGGATGGAGTTTTGGAAGAGCGGGTAACGTCTTTCTTAGGGGATGGATTTTCTTTTGGGCCGACTTTTTTTCTGAAATTCCCGGGCCGGTTTTTCCCCCTATCCGACCCTGTGCTGATATAACATCGACGCGACCATGACCACCCGCTTTTATTCTCACACCCTGCGCCGCCGTTCCAGATCCGCGACATGCGACCCGAACGTTGCGGCGGGTTCAAGGTGATGCCGCCGAGCGCTTTCTACCCGATCCCGTGGCGCCAGTGGAAGCTCTACTTCGACCTGGCGCTGGCCAACGCGACGATGGCGCGGGTGGCCGAGTCGTACGCCGTTCACGTGTGGAACAAGTTCAGTCTGGCCGAGACGGTGACGGTGGGATCGCGGCAGCCGTACGGACAGATCGCCGCAAAGTTCTGTCCGAGGGTTTACGGCAGCGCGGGGACCACGTTCTAGGCGATCGAATCGTCGAGACTGAATCGATGCTCGTTTTAGTCTGCCGGCTTGGCCTGTTGTTTGATATTTACCCTGAAAATTTGTGCATCGGCCGAAGTACTTGTTTCAGTCGAATACGCTTTTGTACCTGGCCAGGATAAATCAATAAGTCGACTGCCTGATTTTTTTTCCCGTTTGAAAAAATATCTTACAGCAGGCCATGCCAATAAATTTAGGAAGCTCAAACTGTGAAGACGTCTGCATAATGATCTAATAGTACAAGCTGGAAACCCCACCCGGGTGCCTATTCTCGTTGAAATCTGGATGCGGATATTTACATCTCTTGCTTGCGTTATTTCAATGGGAGCAAACATTTCTGCAACCTGGTTCAAGGCCTGACTAGAAACCCAGTAGTGTAGGCACAACAGATCTAAGTAACGCGTTGTCAGGCAATAGTTAGCTGTCGTCGCCTATGGTAGCCAATGTTGATCGATTTGGTTTTATATACCATATAAATCGCAATTCGTTGATGGACAGGCTGTCGTAAGTATCTGCTACTATCAAGTTTTCTCTCTCAAAGTTGGAGCTCTTTTAAGTTTGTATTCTCACAAAGTATTTAGTCTACTCTATCTCTTTCAATGTCAGTGCTCTAGGTAAAATCTTTTCTTCCATTCATTGATTACAAGGACTTGTGGAACTAGGGGATTTACTTAACACATTCCAAAGGCTGTTTAGAAGCATCCCTTGCCGTCAATGTGTCTAAAAAGATGCTTCACACTGCATATTATGTGAAGTGCAAAAACAGCTCAACACTTGTATGTATTAGGTACCAGAGGTTCCGTTATTTCGACATCCATACTTTGCCTCCCCACAATTACGATTTTAATTAGGTACCAGGTACCTACCTAATTAAAGTTTTAGCTCTTTATATGCTCAATCACCAGCCAGACATGTTAAAAGACATCTTTTTCATTAGGTATAGCAATTTACATTCCATTTAATGCCAAAGACCTTTGCATCTGACGGCATATTGTTTTTCCATTTGCATTGTACAATAAGTTTCCACTTTCCTTGTCAAATGTTTTCAAATAATTCACATAATTTCGACCAACTTGGATGGCCGCGTGCCCGGAATAATTGATAAGTGAGTTATAATTTCAAAGGGGGTCCACGTAAACATGTTTCGCCTAGGCAACCGGGCAAAACATTACGAATTATTGATTACTGACTGATTTCAAATGACCCAGCTGGTAGGATTAATAAGAGTTATTATCTGCTTATATAGTCATTTCCAGTACAAAACAATATGATTACTCAGTTTAAACTGACAATATATCGATGCTAGGATCTCTTTTTTTGTTGACTTTTTGCGTAAAGTAGCACTTTGTTGTATTGGGTGCTGCATGTAGTTTATGTTCTTGTAGCATGCTAGATATTAGTGGCTGTTCATACATTTTAGTGGTTTACCGGTGATGAATCGATATTTTAGCTGGGAATTCTAGCCCAGATTGTCACACCTATGCTGTTCATTGTGAAACTTGAGGACATTGCTATGGAGATCTGTGGGCTAGTCTAGTCATTTAAGAATGTAGAACTATGATTTCATTTTAATTATACAGTTAATACTGACTGCGCTGCATTCTGATTTTCAATGTGAATGATTTTTTCAATGTAATGCAATCGTCGTTAAAGACACAAACTTTTTTTTAAATCACACACAACAAAGGATTTAATTTTGATTACCTACCTATAAGAACTATGTCGTCGTTAAAGACACAAACTTTTTTTATGACTGTTTTGTCGAATATATTTTTATACTTTCTTCAAGCAGTTGACAGACTTGAATGTATTCCTTGTAATATGGAGACTGATGAAGATTTCTGCATTTAATTGGCATTCTCTATTCAAATCGCAGTCTTGTTCGTAATTCTTATTCAATGTGTGCACCGAGCGTTTGACAATTTTTCAAAACAATATGTGAAATAAAATATGTTGACCATAAACCTTGATCTAGGTAGGTACTCTTGTTTTATTCACATTCCGATTCCGATTTTTATCTGAAAGATGTCCTTAATTTCTCTCATCCAAGGCTAGCTATTCTTCCCTATTTCCTCTAAATGCATTTCACTTGCCTGGCAAGTATTAGTCATTGATTTGCTACATGTGTAAAATTTTGGGGATAGAAAAGTGCATTGCAACTACTTTTGGCATCAATAATAATTTATACCTAAGCAAAAATACGTCTTGAGCTCTAGACATGATTGTGGATTTGTGGTAGAAGAGTATTAAAATTTTAATGCATGGCTTATACGAAATAATTGGGTAAGGTCCATGGTAGGTAAGAATCCCTACCTGCCTCCAATTTCCAAAGTGTGCACGGTGTTCCTCTGACTTTGAATGTTCGGGTCCAGTTGATTCAGTTAGTACACTGAACGCAAATGTCCAGTAGTAGCTCAAAACTCTAGTACACTCAAAATTTACTAAACTCTGAACTTTAATTTACAATAATGGAACTGACGATGCATAGCGATGTGTTTGAAATGACCGCCTCAGCTTCGACTTCCTCGGCCATTTGCAATTTTCCAGACAGAAGAGTGACGTCATGAATCTTGAATCGAGCTGAGCAAAGGCTGATTGACATCTCCGCATCAGTGATCTACAAAAGTTTTCGAGTGTTTATAGCTGCAAATTGTGTGAAATGTAGTGTATATTGACGATATATTCTGTGTTTTATATATAATAATTCATGTACGACACATTTACAATGTGTAGCAACCGTATTTTGCATGGGAACTGAGATTGAGAATGGGCGCACACAAACGAAAAGGGGTCGACGGCCATCGTTAGCCTCAGCCAAAAAAAATCGTCTACTATTTGTTTGTGAAGCCCAACCACTTCTCTTTCCACACCAACTAGATCACAATGTCGTCCGCATCATCGAGACGGGTGCCCCAATTCGGTTGCTTCGACGCAAACGGTATCGCGTTAAAAACCCTCAACCCATTCGTTTGGGCCTCTGGGCTGTCGCGATTCGTTACCCGCTGTCTGTCGCGAGATTCCGCGTTGTCTTGCTCTATTTACTCCTCGTTTGACTCGCGAAACCGCCCACACTCGGTCGCACCTTAGCTCGGTCGTGCCGGTCAATGGTATTTCGGTCGGGTCGTAATTATGCAAAATCGGTCGTGCCGCGATCCCGTTGGCCTCTGGGGTTTGTCTCGTTCGGTTCGGTCGGTTCTTGTTGAAGCGGCGACTGAGGTATGGATTGTCTGTTCAATGTCTTGTCCTGGCCCGCACTGGTATCGTATGGGCTTCCAAAGATCTGGACTGCAAGCCCATCCTTAGAAACGTTACGTTTCCTGCATCATTTACCTGCCTAAATACCTAGTTTTATAGCTTTTAGGACTTCGTGCTAACCAAGGTGATCTGGGTTCTTCTGCAACCTTTTTCAAATCATAAGGCTTTACCAAAATAGTATATATCTATATCCAATTGTACCTACTAAACCACAGCATTGCATACCCAATACCAATGTCACTCATTAGCTTTGCCATTTATTTTAAGCACTATTCAAAAATTAGAATTAATCTAACACCTGCAGCTAACAGCAAACATTATTTATTTTTTTCAGTTATTTAAAAGCCCTGTTATTTTTGCAATGCCATTTGGGATTAACGCCGTAGTTATTTCATGTGAAGAAAATATGAGATTTACTTTGAAGTATGTAGGTACTAACCTAGGCAGTAGTATTCCTTGTTACAAGCAGCTAATAGCACAGATAAAAGGTTTACTTAGATTTTCCACTCCAATTCTAAAACAGCTATGCGAAAGCCCTCCGCCCTCAATAACAGTTTTGCCGGTAGTCGACGGATGGAGTCACTGTTTGTTGTTATTTCACCTGTAGCCAGGTAACTGTAAACAGGTAACTGTAACCACTTGTGGAACATTGGGTCCCTTGATTATAATTGACCTTGTGCCATGGCCTGGTAGATGATGTTAAAGCAGGTTGCCAACGCGCCCCAGCTATTGCCGTCCAAACAAATATCATCAAATTTTTGCCGTAGCCGTAGCTAGGTATGGTAGAATGTCTGGGTGACCTTATATTATGTATAGGTTATTTATATACCAGTTTTTTTAACATTTGACTAATTTGACTAACTGAGTGATCAAATAAGGGTTGTATTATGAATTATAAGAAAATTGTAAGGGCTCGATAGACAAAGAGTTGACTAGTATCAAAATTTTGGGATAACATTGAAACTTTTGAGATCAATAGAGATACAAGAATTTTGTTATTTAGACCTGGTTTTTCAATGCTTTTCAATGTTTCATAATTTTCTTGTTAATGGACCGTTAGTATTCAAACGGGCTGCTTAGGAACCCTGAAAAAAGCTGTCAGGTACCTAAGGTTCCTAATGAAAACTAGGTAGGTACCTACCTACGGACAACCTATCCAAAATAGTATCCTTATATCGGGATAGGTAATATCGAGATAGGTTAGGTTCAATAGGTCTCAATAACAAGTTTCTTGTTAATGGACCGTTAGTATCTAAACGGTCTACTTGTCGATCCTCTTGTATACCATTAAATTTCTTATACTCATGTCTACTATATCCTTATAATGGTACTATATCCATAATGGTACTATATATGTACCATTGAGAAAGAAAAGACCTATTGGGTACCTACAGGCTACTAAACATTGGGAAAACAGTTAAAAATATCACAAAGCATCTAACACCCAGTTTCAAATAGTGTATTCGATCAATTTAATCTCAATGAATCTCCACATGAGAAGCTACGGAGCGTTCCCCCCGCCCGGTGGCGCCCGTGGCTGATCGTGGCGATTGCTTGCAGCCCCGGCGGCCATGTCTTCGCGGCGCCGAGACAAGGAGCGCGACGCGACGCGGATGCGGATGGACGGCCGCGTCGCCGGACGCAGCGGTCGCGCGACTTCCCCGCCGAAGCGGAGGGAGCTCGACACGGTGAGCTGCAAAGTGTTTGAGACTCGCTAGCGAACGCATGCGTGGGCGGGTGGAGATTGGACGCAGAGAGACTTTATTTGGCAGAGAGACTTTGTTTGGCAGATGGCAGCCATGCTTGAAACCGTTTGTGGACGCTATTTACTGTCCAAATGAAATGAATTACAATGTGACACAAGAAAACCATGATCGAAACTTCAATTTGGCCATTTTAGCCTATATTTAGCCTATATTTAGCTCAATTTAGCCTAACGTTGCTCGGTGAAATTTTGATAGAGGTGACACCATTTTTTGTCAATTAAAGCCTCACTAATTGGAGGTTTTAGCAGCTAACAGATCAAGGCTGGTTGTTCCGTAAAGATTCATATGCTTACCGTCATAACCTCTTCGGTTCGAATGATTTCACTTTCGAAATGATTGAAAACAAGGGTTTGACAGGAAAGGAAGTGCTTTTTTGCTGTTCTTAACTGCAAAATGACGACCGGAGAGCCACCTAAACTCAATTTCACATTAAGAAGGAGCAACGATGTGTATCTTTCTAGAGGATCCACTGCTGCACAAGCTACAGTTCAAAAACTGCTTAAATAGCCTTATGTCATGCTCGAGATATTGCTTGTAAGTTTTAAAACTCTTAGCTCGTGTCTAGCAGCAGTGGGTCCTCATGGCAGATGCAAATACACTCTCCTTCTTAACTTGACATGGAGTATAGGAGAGAAAAATTAAGCTTAAGGACAAAATAGCATTTTTTAGCAGTGTGTCTAAAATTATCGTTATATTAGTGTTGAGCATCCGACTCTGATTATTTGATTCAATTTTGAACTACCTTGAAACATTCCTTCATTTTGACCCGGTCCCCTCTAAACCTCGAGGTGTACCCATGACCCTGACGCTGGTTTTGTTACGGCAACAGGTGATGAAGAAGGCGCGGAGTCGTGACGCGGCGGCGCAGAGCAGCTACTGGAACAAGAAGCTGCTCGAGGTGGAGGAGAAGGACCCGAACCGGTGAGTGCTTCGTTCGTCAGCTCAGTGGTGGCTCCGGCCCGCGATCACAGCTTTGCATTTGAGAGGAAATTGTTACTGATTTAAGCAGTTACCAGTATGCAATAAATGGAAGGGAGGCGAAGCAGTCTCCCCGGAGATCCCCCTTGCCCCACCCGGCGAAGCGGGGAGAATGTGTGACCGAATAGCTCAGTTGGTAGGGCACCTGCCTGGCAAGCAGGAGGTCCCAGGTTCGTTTCCCGGTTCGGGTGCACATTTTTCCAGCTTCGCCTCCCTTCCAACTTTGCATTTGTCAATCACTGATTTTGTGGTGGTTGTGGTGGTTCACGACCTCAATGTTTTACCACATTTTTTAAACTCCTATGTAACTAAAGAATTTCTTTACTTATTTCATCACATTCGATTAGTTTAATTGTAGCTTCTAGTTCGTTTTTCATTTAGGAAATTAAATAGTCACTTTGTAAAACCCGTTCTAAATGGGATTGTTTCGATACGTGTCCATTGCACATAAGAAGCAAATGCTGCTAGAAGCCTGGTTAAAAACTATAAACGTAGAAAATACTCGAGCGTAAAGATTTAATCTCGAAACATCTCCGCGCCGTGCGCAGGTGGCGGCACAGCGGCTACAAGGAGCTGTACGGCGCGACTGGCTCCCCGAACGGCGGCGGCAAGCGTTCGCGCTCGCGGTCTCGCGCCAAGGTCGCGCGTCGGCCCAAGTCGCGGTCGCGCGAACGCCGGCCGCAGACGCCGCAGCCGACCACTTCCAGGGTCAGACGCCGCCAGCGGCAAAACTGCGTTGATTTCATTATTTTACTTCTTTTCCGTCGATGTTACGTCTTCGATCATGCCCTGGTATAGGATAGGCAACTAGTATGCTAAGCCAGCTCTTACTGCTCCGGTACGAGATAGGCAACTAGTATGCTAAAGCCAGTTCTCACTGTTTCGGTTTGGGATAGGCAACTAGTATGCTAAAGCCACCACTCACTGCTCCGGTACGGGATAGGCAGGTAATATGCCTTGCCAGTTCTTACTGAATTTGACGTGCTTGCCATTTTCCACTTCATCTTAAAAGTGTATTAACACAGATACAAACAAACTTTGGGAATTGTTTTTCAATTTCTACAATAAAATTTACATTTAGAAGCCACTTCCTTCCAGCTTTTAAGTAGTAACAATATATAACGACATGATATCTTCCCTAGCATGATGAGGCTGCCAAGGCTTAGGTTCGGCATTCTTGAATGCTGTATAGTGGCTTTCATTTGATTTCGAGCTTGCTTAGCTAGTTGCGAATTCTGACTATTGTTGATCGAAGGTTTCGAGGCACCGCCTGCTGTGCACTTTGGGATGCACTGCAAACTTGAATAGCCTATGAGGTGGAAACACCCGCGTGCTGATATTGTAACTAGTAATGCCGTCCAGTCAGTCCAGCTACGACCCTTGCTAAAGTTTCTTGCACGGGTCACCAAACATTAGGAAAACCGTTCGACATAATAATCGGTAATCAGAATCATTC
This sequence comes from Nemoura dubitans, assembly GCA_921293005.1. NCBI lineage: Eukaryota > Metazoa > Arthropoda > Insecta > Plecoptera > Nemouridae > Nemoura > Nemoura dubitans. The sequence continues at coordinate 36,901,530 of OV121077.1, forward strand.
ATTTGATACCTATTTGGCCAGTTTTTCTCCAAAACGTTTAGTGCCAATGGTTGGTATTACAATATTTTTCAACTCTGTTAAGCTTCTATCCCTTAGGAACAGATGAATTCCACGGCACTCTATTTGCGGTTGCCATGACGAATTTCTCAACTACTACTTTAACTCCGGGATGAAGCACGTGTAATACCAGCCATGAGGTCCACAAAAAGCAGACATTGCTGTCAAGAACTGTGTCCTCGTGCAAACGTTGCCGCTAACAGGCGCCCTGGCCTCGGCACGAGACCATGGTGGCCTGACGTAGGGATGGGCAAAAATATTCAAAGAATTGATCTTCCGATTCGATTCGATTCTTCAAAAGGCAATTATTTCGATACGATTTTTACGAAGAAGAAAATCGATTCGATAATATCGATATTTTTCAGAGCTTGAACTGATATATCGGATGATCGATTCATTTTCGGGAAATTTCGAGTAAAATCTGGTGTTGAAGGTGGGTTTTAAGACTATTCGAAGTCAAACACGTGCTCTTGCCAAGTGAAAGATCAGAAAGATTCGATTTAAAAAATCGGACCTGCAAGAACCGATTCCAAATATCGATACATCGAAAGATCGATTCATTTTCGGGAAATTTCGAGTAAAATCTGGTGTTGAAGGTGGGTTTTAAGACTATTCGAAGTCAAGCACGTGCTCTTGCCAAGTGAAAGATCAGAAAGATTCGATTTAAAAAATCGGACCTGCAAGAACCGATTCAAAAGATCGATTCTTTTTGCCCATGTCCCTCGCCTGACGTACGTTTCTGCTTAGGCCGCGGCGAGCCGTCCGGCGGCGCGAAAGCCGGTGTCGGCGTCGAGCTCGCGCTCGCTGAGCTCGTGCTCCGACGACTCGTGCTCGGTGTGCTCGCCGAAGCCGCGGGTGCGGCAGCCCAGCGTGCCGGCGCGGCGACCTTCGCGCTCCAGGTAACGTTAAAGTTAAATGGATTTTAAATGGAGCATGCGAGAGTAGTTCGAATCATGCTGTTGCAGTCCTCCCTCCCATGACTTGGGGTGAGTTACACCCACCCCTTTAAGGCCTGGGCACAATTAAATTAAGAGCAGGAGTAAGCAAAATAGCAATAGCAAATGTAAAGTAACAATAATGGCCCATTCACAACAAAAATTAGCAGTAAATTTAGCAGCAACTGCAACATTCGTAATATGGCCTGATGCATAATTGTTCACAATGTTCCGTAACAGTAACCTTAACGTTAACGAAACCGCAAGGTTTGCAAACTCCAAACTTAATGTTAACGTCAACCTTAAGAATGGACCAATCAGATGCCTGGAAACCAGAAGATTCCAGAAACCTGGAAAGGTGGATATAGTGGTAATAAAGGTAATAGTGACCACAGGTCGTTCTACAGACTGACGCAACTCAGAACAACCTAGAAGCATACAGTGTAGCCAACCAAATCCCCCACCAGCTGTTAATGATCCTACCTGAAGCAAAGATCTGCAAATCAGAAGATCAGAGAATAACGATCGAAGGCCGAAGCCGCAACAAAGCGCCTGTGGTGACGCAAACTAATCTCCGTCGCGTTGGCAGGTCTCGCAGCTTCTCGGTGCCGCGTAACAAGGCTGCCACCACGAGGGAGCGCCGGCGGTCCAGCCCCCCTCGAGATCCGCGCGCCCCCCCTACGCCCGCGAAGCCTGCTCCACGGCCGCCGAGGACAAAGGTGAGGCTGGAGTCTGATTGGCTGAATCGGTGGGTGGCTGGGATCGATTCGTGATCGAATGGTCAACCTGCGACCTGGCTAGCGATTTTGTAACTTTTTCGTCATGCCGTTATCGGTTGTGATGGATAAATCCCTATTGTTGTCCGAAGAACTTCGAAATCAGAGTAGGCACCTAATGTAATTGCACTTTTTAGGACCCAGCTCCAGAATTATTGTTAAATTTCTCTACGGATTCTTTTTGGATTTCACGACAAATATCACCAGTCTTAATTGATTCATAACAAAGCTGAAAAAATTCCAAATGCAGCTTGTTGCCACAAATTTTAGCTTCCGATGCAGGTGAACTACACGGTTCGATACCCAGCACCCCGGACGGGCTACAAGTTTTATTTTTATACAACATAAGAAAACAGCATAAGAAAAACTGGGGTCAACAAACTCACATTCAAGATAACGGCATATCAGAATTCTGAGGGCGACGTTTTATGCGTTTTTTGCAAATTTTATTCATGAAAGTGTTGATATACTCTTGAAGGACACAAAAACAACGTTAGTTATGATTTAAATAGAAGTTATAATTTCATATTAAATTAAACAAGTTTTTCCAATTGCGCACACTTTTTCGCACAGAATTACGTTATAAAATTGGCGTTGCCATGGATACGACGACCAAACGTAAGAGAGACTTAAAGCAACGTCGCCTTGTTCTGCAGCCTAGCAAGAAGGCGCGGCGCAAGAGCAAGCCTTCGAGGCGGCCGCCGGTGCTGGTGGTGCCGGAGGCGGCCACGCGGAGGCACGCGTCACCCGCCAGCGTTTCGAGCGAGTCGTCGTCGGCCGAGTCGAACGGTGAGTGTCGTGATCGCAGTCGATCGCATCCTTTGATCATTGCCGGTCAAGATGTCGGCTTCAATCGTTGCTGGCTGGGACATGCAACGAGCTTAGCAAGCTCGAAATCAAAGGGATGCCGCCGTACAGCGTTCAAGTAGGACAAACCTTGGATCGTTGCTGGCCGGGACATGCAACGAGCTTAGCAAGCTCGAAATCAAAGGGATGCCGCTGTACTGCGTTCAAGTGGGGCAAACCTTGGATCATTGCTAGCCGGGATATGCAACTAGCTTAGCAAGCTCGAAATCAAAGGGATGCCGCTGTACTGCGTTCAAGCGGGACAAACCTTGGATCGTTGCTGGCCGGGACATGCAACGAGCTTAGCAAGCTCGAAATCAAAGGGATGCCGCCGTACAGCGTTCAAGTAGGACAAACCTTGTATCATTGCTAGCCGGGATATGCAACTAGCTTAGCAAGCTCGAAATCAAAGGGATGCCGCTGTACTGCGATCAAGTAGGACAATCCTTGGATCATTGCTAGCCGGGATATGCAACTAGCTCAGCAAGCTCGAAATCAAAGGGATGCCGCCGTACAGCGTTCAAGTAGGACAAACTCAAGCCTTGCCAGCTGTCATTTCTCTGTGATAGCAATTTCAATTCACTATGTATGAATGATAATGTAGGTACCATCATTTACCATGCAGGGAAATACATATAAATATGATGTGTAACTTCCACACATTTTTATTTTCCTTTTGATTAATGACATGCTACGTAAATTCCTGCCAAAGAAGTTTCTTGTGTACTTGATAGCTGCAAAGTCAAGTGGCCCTTAATTTTGTTAAACTTAAGAGTTTCTTTTCCAGAGAGATAACGATCTTCCTACAAAACCTGTCTATTTATCAATTCCGGTTTCCTTGCGAGTACAATTCGTGAATGGCCGATCGGTTTCAGCGGGTGCGGCCAAGCTGACCCTGTCCGAGCGGTTCGGCAAGATGGCGCAGTGGTCGGTGGACCGGCGGGACATGGAGGACGTCAAGAACATGCGCATCACGAAGGACTCGGACGGCGCTGACCTCAAGGTCGTCATCGAAGAAAACCGGTACGTCTGGACCCGTACACTAGAATTAATTTGAGTTTGCCACTTTTTGGGGATCTCATATCATTGAGTACCGTACCATAGAAGCAAATGATTAAGTTTTTGACATTACTATTAAAAACTTTATTTATTATTACAATTAAAAACCATTTTACTCTTTACAAATCGTAAAAGAATCAAATGATACTTTACTTCAAAGTCCACCAGGCTGAGGTAATCTTAGGCTAACACGACTGTAGATGTCGTTGTCACACACACTTTTTTTGTCTAGACTTGAGATGGCATTTCTAAAAACCAATTGAAAATATAAATAGGACCAAGAGTAGGAGTTAAAAGGAGAAAAGACCTTTGACGAAACGATGTTTCATTCACGAAACGGGGCAAAACAATTCCGGGTCTAAAATTGGGTTAATTATTTTTTCAGCCAATCTGATTCAATGAATTTAATGAATTTTGGTGGTCATCACCATGGTAACAATGAATTAACCCCCTGGGTTTTGATGACCCCTCTTTGTAAATCCAAGCCCACAGGTGTTGTCATAGGTTTCAACCGCTGTTTACCTGCAATTACAGTTAAATATACCTAGACTGGATTTATGCAGCCTCTCTTCTGAACTGTATTATTTTCCACTTTTCATGCTTCATCCTCGTTTCATCGTTCCGTAATAACGTTTGCAGACCGATGCCGCTGAACGACAGACGCGTTGGCGCAGGCTTCTATCCCGAGGAGCTGCACTCGGCGCCGATCGGACTTGAGGCGTGGGACGACGTGCGCGTTCGGTAAGCGGGCAACGGCGATGCCGATTTGTCTGGACCGCAATGCAGGGTTCATTAGGATAACCATAAATTCAGATTTAACAAATTAAGCAAATTGCTTGTAATGGTACATCTTTTTGGCTGCCCCTTTTCGATGTTTTTGGCTCTGGCTGTACGTTGTGCTTTCCTGCCTTGCTTCCCCCACCCCTATGTACCGTTTTCCCAGCAGCCCTCTGTGCCATGTGTTGGCCCAGCTAGCTGGGGACGGTTTAGTGGTCCACGGACCTGAGAACTGCATGGTTCGTCCAGGAGGCTCTCCTCAACCTTTGTTGCTATATTTTAGGCAATTTTTGAATAAATACCCTTTCTCTCCATCAAGTTTGGTGTTTGATTGGGTGTTTCATTACATGCTGTGCAAATCTGGCTTTGCATCTGCCCACAGGTACAAGTACTATAAGCAGCGTGGCTACCTGCGCGACCTGACCCTCGACGACTACATGCGCTGGGAGGAGTGGTGGTACAAGTACCAAGAGTGGCTCGAGGCGGAGCGCTGGCACGAGCGCTGGGCCGCGTTCCAGCGCCGGCGCCGGTAGGCCCACCCGGTGAGTGCGTATTACCTGTATGTTACGACACGTCGGGGAAAAAAGCGAGACTTTTATTTAGCATTCAAACCCCAGTTTAAAATATTATTTTTAATTTTTTCAACACATTCTGTTTTTATTTTACTGTCCGTTGACCGAGCTTTCGTCCTACAGGCTCGAGCACTGGAGGTGTGAAGTCGAAACGCCCACACCGAAAACATCTGCGGCGACAAACGAATAATCTCATTCGGCTTCCATCGTGACGGCAATCGTGTTTGATCCTGTCCTCTCCTTATTTTATAGATTTTATTTGATCCTGCCCTTTCTAGAGACGAGCTGCTAAAACCCAGTCGGTCCTTTCCTGTTGTCCGGAGTGCAATAGTCCTTCTGTCCTTAGTAAGTTGTAGTTTAGTGGCTGCCACAGCCATCCTCATCTCTAGCATAGCTGATGTTTCTTTTTTATGCTATGTATTGTATCTTATATAATGTAATGCTTATTATCGCCATAATAAAATTATTCGATTATCTGTATATTTGTCTGACAGCTACTGGGAATTGATTTTTTTGATGATGGCCCAAAATTGCTTAATACCGTTTCGTTTCTACATGTTGGAAAATAAGTTATATTTGGCACCTAATTGCTGCTTATCTGTTGGTAATAAAGTGTTGACGTAAAGCATGTCATCTTTGATCAAGGCTAGCTGTCCGGGGACATGTTATGGAGGGAGGATAAACCCAAAGTTCAGCAAGACCAGTGCCTTACTCATATCGCTATTGCAGACACATTCAGAGACGAAGATGTCTCTGATAGCTGACATATTATTTCAAATTGTATTGAATTTTAGACGTTGCTGATTCTTTTCCTGTTTCGAGAACTTGTTGCAGCAAATTTGAAATCCCGCTCTTTCGAAGCTTTGGGGGGAAAGGGAAAACTGAACAGCTGACAGTTGATGACTGAATGAGGCAAAACACAGAAGTGCGCGTCCGCTTCAATATGTCGGTAGAGAAGTTAATACGGCATTATCAACGATCTGTAGAAAAATCAACACACGATGCAGTCAGAGTGAGTTAACATTTATATTTTCAGTATCCTTATCTTTCCGATAAATGAAACATTCAGTGTGTTCTCATACAGTATCAAAGCAACAAACAAAAATTTTACGTAGCTACTCTAATTTCACACCGTCTTGGCCTACAACTTTTCCTTATCTGAGTCACTGTTGTCAGATGAATTAAAAATACATATTTAGGTTATTTAGGATTTGTTCTGTATTCAGTATGTTGTTTCTGTACCCTCGTGTCCCTCCCCATTTTCATAACAATTTAAAATTATAACTTTGAACTATTTCCAAGTAGAAATTTAGTGTAATGAGGTAAGTATGATGCCACATCATAATCTGGCCCCTATGTTTTTCCTAGATGCTGCACTGTGTTACTAAACTATACCACCTTCCCATCACGGTTCAACATCTCGAAGACACTTTAGTTGGACGAACAATTAATGGGCTTCGGAAATTTGAGGGCCAATGTGGGGAAGCAGCCAAAGCCTGCGTAGCCAAATGGAAGGCGATGGTCGCGGCAGAAGAATCTAGTGACCCTGAGACTGAGAATGTTGATGCCTCAACAGCGTATGAAGAGACACCGGTAGTAGAAAACTCCCATGTCTATTCACCTTTGCAAGGAACTAGTTCTACGCGGCACCATAAATAAGAAGTCAAGACCTTAGAATTTTATCCCTGGGTTTTGATGACCCCTCTTTGTAAATCCAAGCCCACAGGTGTTATCATAGGTTTCAACCGCTGTTTACCTGCAATTACAGTTAAATATACCTAGACTGGATTTATGCAGCCTCTCTGCTGAACTGTGTTTTCCACTTTTCATGCTTCATCCTCATTTCATCGTTCCATAACTAGATTCAGTTCCACTTCGAGTCTGTCGTTTGCAGACCGAGGCCGCTGAACGACAGATGCGTTGGCGCAGGCTTCTATCCCGAAGAGCTGCACTCGCCGCCGATCGGACTAGAGGCTTGGGACGACATGCGCGTTCGGTAAGCGGGCAACGGCGAAGCCGATTTGTCTGGACCGCAATGCAGGGTTCATAAGTATAACCATAAATCCAGATTTAACAAATTTTGCAAATTGATGTGCGAATCTGGCTTTGCGTCTGCCCACAGGTACAAGTACTACAGGCAGCGTGGCAACCTGCGCGACCTGACCCTCGACGACTACATGCGCTGGGAGGAGTGGTGGTACAAGTACCAAGAGTGGCTCGAGGCGCAGCGCTGGCACGAGCGCTGAGCCGCCTTCCAGCGCCGCGTGCCAGCGCTGTGTTCCAGCGCCGCCGCCGGTAGGCCCACCCGGTGAGTGCGCTGGCATGGCAGGCGCCGGCCAAACTCTCGTTTCGTTTCGATCCCGCCTTCGGTTACAGTTGAATTTATGGTTAACGTTTCCCACAGCCTTCTAGCAATGTAATGGCCATATGAGCCAATGTGTGCAGCTTCAGTTGGAAGGCTGTGCATTGGTAAACTCAAATTAATACTGGGTAACTCCATGCGTAGCGCCCACACCCAAAACCCGTACTATTTCCGAACTTGACCAAATTCACAGGAGGTTTAGAACGCAGAAAATAAAAACCCCATTTTAAAGGTTTTCTCCATATTCCCAACGGCTTGCCCGTGGCGGGGCATGGAAAAACCCAGCATTTGACTTCTTGCCCCGCACGGCGAATCACTGTTTTCACTGTAGCGTGTGAACAAAATGACTTAGAAGGATGGGACTTATTCTAAAATCACATACACGCTTTTACAAACAAGAAAATAAATATATGATGGTTCCTTGCTAAATTTGGGGGTGGAAAAAAATCACTCCTAAATTTCAACCCCTTATAACTCAAGTTGTGATTTTATTATTTTTTTCATATTTTTTATTAAGTATCTCCAACTAATCATCTATTCAGAAAAAAAGTTTTATGCTTGTGCTAAGCCGGAATCCGAAGTTATGAATTTTTTACTGCATAGATGTGTATGCATTTTGTTGCGTATTTGCACGTCTGTTAGCATGGTAGATGCAAATCGGCACTGTCGGCGTCGCTGTCGCTGTCATCGTCGGTTGTTGCGGGTCTCTTTAATGCCCCTTCCAGTTTCTTGAATTTCTTGCGAGGATAACTTGACTGGGCTAACTTTTTCTTGACGATGGGCGATTGCCCTAGCTCCACCAAGCCCACGTTGTTGCTTGACAAAGCAGTGTCTTGTCGTAAGGCATGCTCTTGCACATCGACGTGCACACCACTGCACCCGGGCTGTGAGTTGTCGCCTTCGCTAGAGGTCGTCGTCGTCGCAGGAGAGTCACTGCTAGTTGGTTTTTCGTATCCAATCAACTCTTTCCGACATCCGACGCAGATTTTCCCCCCTTCAGATATTGAGGAAATCTTTGCAATCATCCACGGCTGGACGTTGGCGAGGGACTTGCGCCGAGTGTGGGAAACATGTTTAAAAGGATTGCAACACTTGATTCTCAAAAACGTGTCCATGATTAAAATTTAACTATATTACAATACAACACTAAATGCTATAAAAAGTCTCACACCAATAAAGTATATCAAAAGTCAGAACCAAAGTAAATATTCAATACACCCCTGTACGACACACGTATAAATAACACGAAGGAAACTTTGATTCACTCCACTTTACACTTGCACTGAGCTAAGATATTTTGCGACTGACCAAGAGACCGATGCAGAAACAACTGAATTCGCAGGCTAACGGCTAAACTTCCGGCCACAGGGGTTGAAAAGAGAAACAGGTAGAAAGGGTTGCACGTGTTTGCGATGAGATTCTTTAAATAGACTTAGGTAAAAGATGAATTTCGTCAAATCCATGGACAAAAAGCATCGGCAGAAACAGGGAACAAGTATACTGGACACAGGCGCATTTATCATCATGTTTTTTTCAACAAACAGGCCCAAAAATGTTACAACAATAAATACAATTTGAAACATCAGATTCCAATCCAAATTCACATTTTATCAAGCTATGATAATTAAATGATAAGCAATGGATAAAAGAACGCCTCAGACTGATATTCATTAACCATGTTCGACAATCATCGCAAAGGCACACATAAATGCATACACATCTATGCAGTAAAAAATTCATAACTTCGGATTCCGGCTTAGCACAAGCATAAAACTTTTTTTCTGAATAGATGATTAGTTGGAGATACTTAATAAAAAATATGAAAAAATAAATAAAATCACAACTTGAGTTATAAGGGGTTGAAATTTAGGGGTGATTTTTTTCCACCCCCAAATTTAGCAAGGAACCATCATATATTTATTTTCTTGTTTGTAAAAGCGTGTATGTGATTTTAGAATAAGTCCCATCCTTCTAAGTCATTTTGTTCACACGCTACAGTGAAAACAGTGATTCGCCGTGCGGGGCAAGAAGTCAAATGCTGGGTTTTTCCATGCCCCGCCACGGGCAAGCCGTTGGGAATATGGAGAAAACCTTTAAAAAGGGGTTTTTATTTTCTGCGTTCTAAACCTCCTGTGAATTTGGTCAAGTTCGGAAATAGTACGGGTTTTGGGTGTGGGCGCTACGCATGGAGTTACCCTACTATAGAATGCCTACACTTGTGTTAGCCTAAGATTACCACAGCCTAGTGGACTTTGAAGTAAAGTATCATTTGATTCTTTTATGGTTTGTAAAGAGAAAATAGTTAATAATTGTAATGATAAATAAAGTTTTTAATGGTACTGACAAAAACTTAATCATTTGATTCTATGGTATGGTACTCTATGATATGAGATCCCCAAAAAGTGGCAAACTCAAATTAATTCTAGTGTATGTATCTGTTTTATCAGCACAGAGGAAACTGAAAATATAGTCCTGTTAGTTGGTTGTCCTAAATTACTTTTTGCTGGTTATGGTGTCAAAAGGCTGGATAGGATTAAGTAACTACTAATGAGGGACAAAGGGGGGTTTATCTAGGAAAAAGGCTGAAGATCTGAGGTTGCAAGAAATCACAATATCTCTGGAAAAAATATTCATTTTAATGGCTCTATCTTTGACTTCTCCATTATTTTATGTAACTTGGTAATTGGTACCGATCACCTCAATTTACTGCAAAGGATCACAATCTACACATCTTCGTGTCGAGCGATCACCCTTGAGGAAGTATTTCCTATTAATGTTACGACACGTCGGGGAAAAAAGCGAGACTTTTATTTAGCATTCAAACCCCAGTTTAAAATATTATTTTTAATTTTTTAGCACATTCTATTCTTATTTTACTGTCCGTTGACCGAATTTTCGTCCTACAGGCTCGAGCTCTGGAGGTGTGAAGTCGACACGCCCACACCGAAAACATCGAATAATCTCAGACGAATAATCTCATTCGGCTTCCATCGTGCCGGCAATCGTGTTTGATCCTGTCTTCTCCTTATTTTATAGATTTTATTTGATCCTGCCCTTTCTAGAGACGAGCTGCTAAAACCCAGTCGGTCCTTTCCTTTTGTCCGGGGTGCAATAGTCCTCCCTGGCCATAGTAAGTTGTAGTTTAGTGGCTGCCACAGCCATCCTCATCTCTAGCATAGCTGATGTTTCTTTTGTATGCTATGTATTGTATCTTATCTTATATATAATGTAGTGCTTATTATCACCATAATAAAATTATTCGATTAGGTATCTGTATATTTTTCTGACAGCTACTGGGAATTGTTTTTTTTATTAAGGCCCGAAATTGCTTTAAACCCTTGCTTTTCTACGTGTTGGAAAATTAGTTTGATTTGGCGGCTAATTGGTGCTTCTCTGTTGGTAAAGAGCTAACTAATAGCATTTTGTCTACTTCCATCAAGGCTAGCTGTCTGGGGACATTACAGACACATTCTGTGACGAAGATGTCTCTGATAGCTGACATATTTCAAATTGTATTGAATTTTAAACATGCTGATTCTTTTCCTGTTTCGATAACTTATTGAAACAAATTTGAAGTCCCGCTCTTTCGAAGCTTTGGGGGGAAAGGGAAAGCTGAACAGCTGACTGCCTGGCTGATGAGGCAAAACCTGGTGCACAGAAGTGCACGTTTGCTTTGCTTCAATATGTCGGTAGAGAAATTAATACGGCATTATCAACGATCTGTAGAAAAATCAACACACGATGCAGACAGAGTGAGTAAACATTTATATTTTCCGTATATTTAACTTTCTGATAAATGAAACACTCAGTGCGTTCTCATGTATCAAAGCAACAAACAAAAATTGTACGTAAGGTAATTTCACACCGTCTTGGCCTACAACTTTTCTTATCTGAGTCACTGTTGTCAGATGAATTAAAAATACATCATTAGATAATTTAGGATTTTTCTGTAGGTATTCAGTATGTTGTTTCTGTACCCCCATGTCCCTCCCCATTTTCATAGCAATTTAAAATTATAACTTTGAACTATTTCCAAGTAGAAATTTAGTGTAATGAGGTTAGTATGATGCCACATCATAATCTGGCCCCTATGTTTTTCCTAGATGCTACACTGTGTTACTAAACTATACCACCTTCCCATCACGGTTCAACATCTCCAAGACACTGGAGTTGGACGAACAATTAATGGGCTTCGGAAATTTGAGGGCCAATGTGGGGAAGCAGCCAAAGCCTGCGTAGCCAAATGGAAGGCGATGGTCGCGGCAGAAGAATCTAGTGACCCTGAGACTGAGAATGTTGATGCATCAACAGCGTATGAAGAGACACCGGTGGTAGAAAACTCCCATGTGTATTCACCTTTACAAGGAACTAGTTCTTCGCGGCACCATAAAGAAGAAGTCAAGACCAATGGGTCACACAGAAAACATCACAATGAACATACCTCCAAGACCAAAGACGATTCTAACAAAAGTAAGAAACCGGTCGAAGAAGTTCACAGCCTAAAACATAAAGAGAGAACAGCCCATTCTGCCAAAACTGCTAAGGAGATTCTTCCGACAACTTCAGGATCTTCCAGCTCGCGGACACATCAGAAGAGTAGTAAAGACACAAAGATCTCATCTAAGTCGTTATCTTCGTCTAAGTCAGAGAGTGGAGACTCCAACAAACATAGTCGGTCAAAAGTTTCTGCATCCGAGGAGAGCTCGGATGGCCGTGATGTGGTTGGAAAGCCAAAAGCGGGAGGTAGTCACTCAGATAAGCCGCAAAGTAATGAAAGGTCACAGAACCGAGAGAAGAAGATTAAAGTAGAATCACGATCAAGTAACAGTGATAGCTTGTCAGGTGAGATATTTTCTTTCATTGATTTCTTTTCATTTTCTTTCGAAGATTGTATATTGTCATTTACCTTGTAAGGTAAAGGTTGCATTACATACTTGCATTAGGTACATGGTTGCAGACAGATGTTTATGAAGTATCTGAGATAATAATGAAGTAGGTACCTTTTGTATAGGTCTAGTGTACAGAATGTTGTCATGTGGTTTAATATAAAATCATTATTTTTTACATATATTATAGAATCTCCAAGACCCGGAAGCAGTCACAACAGAAGGGACAAGCCACAGATCCGTGAGAAGAAAATAAAAATTGAATCCCTAGACGATGGAATTGACTGTTTGTCAGGTGAGAAAATAATCGTAAGAATATAGGATATACTATACCTTGTGTTATGGAAATTTAGCATGTCCATGCCTGGGGGCATTGGGCATATATATAGGTAGCCGTAGGTAATATATAAACATTGTAGAATATCGCGTTTCAGGAGATTTCTAACTTGAGAAGTACCATCTAGGCCGTAGTAGGTACTACCATAGTGCCATTGGATAAGGTACTAAGGAGGAACACAGCTTACATACGGGTGTAGCTGGTGTATCGTGATGTTGTAGACCTAAACTGTACCTACTACATACCTAACAACATTGATTGTTTAAATTTCTTTCATGTGTACGTTTAATTTTTCATTGTTCATCCAGTATTGTAATCTCTGTCCATTATACAAATATCAACACAATTGCATGAATCACTTGCAAGGCAACACTTTGTTTGTGTTGTCCGTTGCAAGTTTGACAGGAATAATAAAGATCTCTAACGTTTGATAGTCACTTTAAACAGTAGAATCTCAACCGAAATGGATGACGTTTTAGGAGCGAGTTTCGCAGAGGCACTGGGCATGGTTTCTCCAGTGAAGCGACGATCGTCTCCTAGCACAAGTTCACCGCTCAAAGGGGGCACCTCGAGGAAAAACCCGTCTCCGCAGAAGAGCAAGCTTGCAGACACTGGTTCAGCTAAAGAGGTAGATATGTTTTACTTTAGGTATTGTACTGTGAACTTGTCAACAAATTAATTATCTTCTGAAACTTGGTATTGAATGATGCTATGCCACATTAGTCACTCATGGAGTCATGTGCGTAAGTACTCAAACAAAGTTGTGGAGTAAATTTGGAGATGTCGGCGGTACCCGAAAATTGGACCTGGGTACCCATGAGCCATGACCAGTAACAGGGTACCCGCGACCAGTAACCGGGTACCCGCCCAGGTTAACTCTAAATCCCTCTTTAAAAAAATTATTATTTATTTATTTATTTTTAGCATATTTTCCTTTTACCAACATGGAATATTGCTACTTGCAAGGTTTAATTTGCATGGACAAGACATTCATGAAGTGGGCATAATATTATCTGACATGATTTATATCTTTATTACCCTAATAAAAGCAGCGTTCAATCATGTTTGTGAGTGGTACATGGTACATGATGGTACACATACATGAAGTGATTAGGTGGTGTAAACAAACTACCCTAACCCCACACTCAGCGTGGCCTTGGTTGACAGCCAATAAATCACTAGAATTGAGGAAACATACAAAGAGACATGTCTGGACTGGTTTAAGTGGCTCCAGGCTACTCTACACTCTACCTTGCTTACCTTTGCTTGGAGCAGTTACAAGTCAACCCAAATCACAGATGAAAGGATCCCCAAATATATTGACTTGTACAGTTGGGCACCAACAAAAAAAAACTCCTTGACAGACCTGGACCCCTCGTTTCTTAGACTAGCTCGTTCGCCGACACCAGCCACGTGATCAGTGGAAGGTACTAAGGCTCTTTGTCCCGCCCGGCAGTTTGACTTCTTGTCGCTGACGTCGCCAACCAATCTGTCGCCACTGCCGCTCGCGCTGGAGCTGCCGGCCATCGACCCAAACTACCGGCCGCTGCCGGAGCCGGTCTACGACGAGGCGCGTCGCCGCAAGGTGAAGCCGCTCTCGGAGGAGGAGGCGCTCTCCAAGGTCATGTACCACCGGGCAGAGAGGTGAGTCCGTTGAATATTTGTATGTGACATAGGAAATGTGATCATATCCTCCCGCATAGCTGTTTCATTTTTTGTTAGCTAGTCTGTACCTAGCCATTCATCCGTGACGCAAACCCAAGATCCCTAACAACACTTACTACAACATCTATTGCTATTAAATTTCTAAAACTTGTGTCTACTTGTAATATCTTTAACAAGTTATTTTTCAAAAAAGCTAAATTCGGTACAAACTGGGTTTCGACTCAAGTCTCACTGATTTCCCAATGTTTTGTAAAATATGCTACCTAGTTACTTCCTCAAGGAGAGCTCAATTGACATTGACAGCCAAGTGAACCAATTGTCTTTAATATTCCCAATATTCTAATGATCCTGCCAAAGTAGACTTTCTAAATAACGAAATCTAAACCCAGTAGACAATCGTTATAAAATTTCCAATACCCGACTAAACGTCCATCGCTTTGCGTCGCAGAACGCGGGTGTTCTCGGGCGTGAAGGCAGCCGGCTACCGGCGCGGCGAGCCGGCGACGCTGTTCGACTCGTGTCTGCGCGTGCTCGGCGACAACATCGACTACCTCGGCTACACGGGCGGCGTGCCGTTCGCGATACTCGAGCCCGTGCTCAAGCGCGCCACGCCCGAGCAGCTGTTCGAGCTCGAGCGGCACAATCCGTACCTGCTCGACGACACCGACGCGCTCTGGGAGTTCCATTGCAACAAGCGGTTCCGGTTAGTGGAGGAAAATGTGCACCGGACTTGCGTTTGACGTTCCGTGGCTCCTTTCTAGTTGCTAGTTGCTTTGCTTTAGAGTTTAGTTGCAGTCGTGTTCGGAGGATCACTGCAACAAGCAGTTCCGGTTAGTGGAGGAAAATGTGCACCGGACTTGCGTTTGACGTTCCGTGGCTCCTTTCTAGTCGCTAGTTGCTTTGTTTTAGAGTTTAGTTGCAGTCGTGTTCGGAGGATCACAGCAACAAGCGGTTCCGGTTAGTGGAGGAAAATGTGCACCGGACTTGCGTTTGACGTTCCGTGGCTCCTTTCTAGTTGCTAGTTGCTTTGCTTTAGAGTTTAGTTGCAGTCGTGTTCGGAGGATCACTGCAACAAGCAGTTCCGGTTAGTGGAGGAAAATGTGCACCGGACTTGCGTTTGACGTTCCGTGGCTCCTTTCTAGTCGCTAGTTGCTTTGCTTTAGAGTTTAGTTGCAGTCGTGTTCGGAGGATCACTGCAACAAGCAGTTTCATGTAGTAGATAAATCTGTCACTTTGTACCATTGATGATTGGTATGGTATTATGGTATTGGTAACTTTGCCTGCTGTTCAAATAGTGTTGAAAAGTTCAGGCTCAAATCAGTGTGTATGTATTTTTCCAAAATAGAGTATCCATAGGTTCAATAGGTTGCAGAAATTTGAGAGGACCTTTTGAACTCATTTTTAAGAATAGGAAAAGTTCCCAAACCCCAGTCAAAGTATACCTAGGTACCCATTTCCCTGGAACTAAACTGTGCATTGTATTTTGAGTTTTTGCTGGCTCGTTCCACGTTGCTATTCACTTTGTCACGTAGAGTAGTTGCAGTTGTTATTCGACTCGTACCACCCGAACACAGTCGCCGAGATAGATTAGGAGAATAGGAGTGACAACACCCAAGACTGCTGGTCAGGCTAAAAACATCGGCGACCGGTTGGCACTACCCGAGAAATACTGCATGTTTTTCGAATGACGATGATGAGGATTTGATTTACCAAAGAATTTCCAAAACCCAACAAACCGAACCGAATTTCCAAAACCTCAATTGCGACGTTTGGCGCGCCTAGGAGCATGAAGCTGGAGGAGATGGAGTCGTACCGCGAGATGTACATGCGCGGCCTGGACGAGCGCGCCGCCAAGCTGCAGGCGCTGACGTCCAACATCAAGCTGGCGCAGGCGGCGTCGGTGCCGGTGCGGCAGGCCAAGCTCACGTACATGGACACGGTGGCCAAGCCGCCCAGGGAGGTCGCGAGGCAGCAGGTACGATCTCAACCCTTCCACTGCTCACTTCATCTTGGTGCGCCACTACGGTTGCGCTGAGTATTTTTTTCCTAGCCACTGATTTACTAGCCATGCATTTCCTAGCCTTGCACTTCCTAGCCATGTATTTCCTAGCCACGCATTTCCTAGCTGTGCATTTCCTAGCCATGCATTTCCTACTGTGCATTTCCTAGCCACGCATTTCCTAGCCACGCATTTCCTAGCCATGCATTTCCTAGCTGTGCATTTCCTAGCCACGCATTTCCTAGCCATGCATTTCCTAGCCACGCATTTCCTAGCCATTCATTTCCTAGCCACGCATTTCCTAGTCATTCATTTCCTAGCAATGCATTTCCTAGCCATGCATTTCCCAGCAATGTATTTCCTAGCCACGCATTTCCTAGCCATTCATTTCCTAGCCACGCATTTCCTAGTCATTCATTTCCTAGCCATGCATTTCCTAGCCACGCATTTCGTAGCCATACAGTCACATTACAAGTAGGTACCAAATCAGCTAACATGTGGCAATCGATTTGGTCAACGATATTTCAGGCATTAGGGCCAATGTTTGCGAATAGAGTACGTGCAACTCTAAGTCTTTAGCTGATTTCTAGGATGCAGGAATAATTCAAATGTATGGCGGGGCAGCATAATGGCTATAGTCGAGCGTAGCGTGCCGGCCAAGGTGATGTAATACGACTGCAGTCGTTGAAGGGGCTCAGAGACCAGCGGTTCTCGACAAGCTGACTAATTTGGAAGGAGACGCACTCTTTAGTTAGATGCTTTTGCTGTTTTGTTTTGAAAACTTATAAATTTTGTGACTCAATATAATATGTATTGTTGTGATCATGAAAAGATAATGAAACAAGCATCGTAAAAAGTGAGAAACGTCTGTGTCTGAAAAGTTAGTAAACCGTGTTCAATCCGTGTTTTCGCGACAGGGAAACCGAGTGTGACGTGTGCGCCGATGCTTGCAGGCTCGCCACGGCACCGCGCGGCCGCAAGTCGGCCCGAGCCGCGTGCGTCCGGTGAGTCCGGTCGCGTCGGCGTCCTCCTCCAGCCGGACGAAGAAGCGAGTCGCCCCGCTCATGCAGAAGACCATGAAATTCGCCAAGACGTTCAAACGCTAGGCACGAAACGCTCTCTCTCTCTCTCTCTCTCTCTCTCGGTCGTTGGAAGTGTGCGCGAGGAATCGCTATCGCGTGGGTGGTCTAGGATGTGTTGCCATGTTTGTGTGACAGCTGTGCGCCAATTGATTGTTTAAAAAGATAGATGATGATGCAAATGTCAAGTAATGTAATAACTTTGGGAAGGGTAGTGTTACTGGTTTAAGCAGTCGCCAGTTAGCAATGTACGGAGTGGTAGCGGCAATGAAAAATGTGCAACCGTACCATTTTTTCAGTTTTGCTATCCTCTGTAATGATTTTCATCAATTGAATTAATATCAAATTAGTACGTACTGACATTTGCATTTTGGTCAGTTTTCTATTAATTGAATGTTTTAACAGTTATTAGCTCGGGTACTTTTTTTACCAGGAAATTGAGATAAAACCAGCCAGTCGGAGATTCGTTTTCAAAGCTACAAAATATATAGTTTGTCCGTGTGCTTTGAACACCAACTAGTGTAGCTTTTGCACAAAGATGGCATCTTATTCTGCTTTTGTCGCGGTGGGTGTCATGAAATGGCAAACAATGAAATAGCTATTTTTGGTAAGGCTTGGGCTAGGTTTGAGCAGTCGAGTGCACTTCCAAGTGCTATCTCATGAATTAGTTAACTAATTAATGACGTATTTTGCAAAATATAAGTGTTCTCGATTTAGGGTTTTCAAACAGCCCTTGATTCTAACACATACGTTCTGTAGTGCTGTGGATAAGGTTGATTACCTAAACTCATTGGCAAATTCAAATGATTTGACTGCCACATATTATGAAGTAACAGAAAAATTAATTAAAAAAGAAAAACACAAACTTAAGCTAAAATTTATTGTGTTCAACATGTCAATATTCTAGGTGCAAGTTACGTATGGTTGGAGTAGCAATCGCACCTGTTGATTTGGCAGGCCAAACTTCTTTTAATTGTATCGAATTGGATTTGGAAGCACTTAACTGTTCGAATTCAACCAGGGTATAATTTTTTAGTCTATGTAACGTTCTCGCCTCAGATCGCGTGGGCCGGAGTTGGCTGTTTGCCGATCGCCTCATATTGTGAGGAAGGCTCGAAGGATCGAGCTCGCTAGGAGAACTAGGTATGACATTTACACACCGCGATCACATTACTACTTTAAGTTACCTTGCTATGAACTATGAAGGCTGTATGTGGAAGGGTTGCTCTTCACTTAATTTGCCCAGAAATTACCTAACACAAAAACTTGAAAGACAGTCGCACTCTTTATGTGGGAATGATCTGAATCAAATTGCATAGCTACTGGAATGGCCTGTGATAAGGTTGCTCAGATTTGAAAAATGCCTCGAAAGCTGCCGGAATGTGGCTTTAACGAAAATACGGCCGTTTCAGTGGAATTTCGTAAAGGATATCGAAGTGGTTACAGTACCATTCATAATTCATGTCTTGAACAATGTAAAGGGTTTTTCTTGCAATATTTCTAAGCAGGTCTTATTTTTACCTTTGCTATGTTCCAGAAATAAATAATCATTATTATCAGTGCCAGTTTAACTCGAATTTGCAAATAAAGCAAACGAGACAAAACATTTCTAGTTATATCTGCAAAAAACGCAATTTGCAGCCAGGATATTTTTCGTTATTAAGTGATTCGTGCTGTGAGAATTTCTGTGTTTTACATCAATCATTGTTCTCCTTCCGAGAGTTTAATTTCCGATTCTGAAAGCGTTGACAGTTGAATCTCTCGGAGAGGCGGCGCCAGCTGGAAAGTGGAAACCAAGTTTCCGAGTAAGAACTGAATTTTATCGTCGCCGATTACGAGGCGCAACGAACATTGCCGGTTCGTTTTGTGATTTGATTAATTTCGAACCGTAGAAGTCGCCGTTATTAGTCGTAGTGATTAGTTATTAGGTAGTTAGGTTCATATTTATGGAACTCGATATTTTTACGAGTACAAGTTACCTGGGTGATAAAGGTTTCCTAGTAAGTTTTGTGTACCTATTTATAATTAATCGTTTCGAGTCATGAGAATCAAATGGCGGAAGACAGAAACTATTTCTCGACCCAAAAAGAGATTGATTATTGACGCTAGCAATGAAGCAATGAAGTATGTCGACACATTTCAACTACATGAAATAAAAAAGATTTAACAATATACATTGAAGCAGCAATGATGAATTATCATGACTTCTATAAAAATCTGTCCAATTTATCCAAGGAATCAAAACTTTCAATTTTTTAAATTGGTAGGTAGGTAGTACTTTTTTTTTCTACCCAGTGAAAAACCTTTTAAAATATGTGTACACTTAGAATCCACTGTTGTCACACTGTAAACACCGGTAATAAGTTTTTAATAAAACATAAAATAATTTGTAACATGCATTCATGTTGTTTTTAATTCTTTGTCCTGTGTCCAAATGATATTTCTGTTCTGGCTTGTTAAGCAAAAAGCCTAGAAGTGCCAAAAATGCCACTTTTTGGAAATTCCCTCTGCTGTAAGTTCTCAAAATACTACAAAAAAAATATAGTATCAGCCATCCAACAACTCTAAGGACATGTATTTTCCCCCCCAAATTTTACGTTCATATTTGTTAGCTAGGAGAAGTTCCGTTTTAATGTAAAGTCGATGCGAAAATTGGCAAAAACTACAACTGTTTGGTTCTCTCTTACGACTTACCTAATTTAGATGTAATTCAGTAATTTTACCACCAATTGATCACACTTTGCGCCGCAGGCAAAAATTTTACGGTCTCCTTGCGAAATAAAGCTAGATTCAAACACCGGTCACTTTATAGGTTTAAACTTTAAAGCCATACTACCTCCATCAGCTAAAATAATCCTATGCGACTCCCTAATACTGTCTCAAATAAACTACTGTGCGCTGGTCTATGGACCAGGCATAACAAAAAACAACTTCAAACATCTACAAAAAATCCAGAATTCCTGTGCCATGTACTCTCTCAACATCAAGCAAAGAGAGCACATCACTCCTGGCATTCGGAGGGCTGGCTGGCTGAAAATGGCAGAAAGACTCAAACTTCAAGCACTCTGCACCATCCATAGAACACTAGTCACAGAAAAACCAGATTACCTCAAACGAAAACTAAACAAAAGAAGTGACCTCCACGACATCAATATACGCTCAAAAGGACAAATTTCCACGCAACGCCACCGAACAAAAAAGTACTGCGCATCTTTCACACACTTTGGAACATCACTATATAACCTATTACCAGAAAAAATCAAGACATATGGACCAGAAAAATTCAAAAAAGAAGTAAAAAAAATGTACCAACTAGAGGATGAGAAATCAGACTTACAGACACAGTCTTAATTAGAGAAGAAGGTTGCATGGAACAACAAAAAGTGATGTTAGGATGCAATATTCTAATATTACTACTTTGAATGCGACCCATTGACATGTATTGACAACTATTCATGCAATAAACATATTATTATTATTATTATTATTATTATTATTATTTCTTATCAGTATACAAAGCCAAGTAGCCAATAGGAGCCGAGCTACGTCGATCAATACAGAGGGGGAGGATCGATCAATCGATCAACGCACGTTGCTGGTGACGTCACAGAGACAGTACTACTCGCTCGTCTGAGCGCCTGGTACTAACAGCCAATTTTGCCTCGGTGTTTTGGCGTTTTGAACGTTCGGTTTTCGTCAGTATGAGCGCTGGTCAGCCTTGTGTGTAGACTTGGTGGTGTGCTTATGTGTACCATTGGTTGCCTACTTACTATTTTCAGAGATTGGTCGTTTAATACGACGAATACTCGTCATATTATTAATATATTTTGCAGTATTCTATTTTATTACTATTTGATTATTGATAAGAGTAGCGAGGTAAGACAACTCTTCAATTTCACGTGTCCCAACAAAAATCTATTGATTGTGTGTTTTTTGTTTGATTGTGTGTTTCACGGTCTAAGTACTGGACAAACGGATGCTTCGATTTTATCAAATTTGTAGAAGCCCTTTGCTAAAATTCAACGTATAATGAGTTTGTAATGTTCGTGAACAGCTGCGGCCTTCAACATTCGGAAACAAAATGTGTACCTACACCAAATTGAATTAAGCAAAAATTTTCTGAACTTGGACCTTTGCTCATTTGCCTACGCTCTTGGTATGGGAAGGAATAAGAGAAAGGACAAAATTCATCAATTAAAAGTTTTATTTAATTAACTGAATGCTTATGATAACATAGCCTAGTTATAGTTATGTACACATTCACATTCACATTAAGTTTGTATTTTATTTCACTTTTTTGTCCTTTATCAAGGTTCTCGTTGGTTATTCAAGAAGATGGCTTTTGGGGCTGGGTTACTTTCTTAAAATTTCAGCAGAGTTTAGAGGACACTACACATTTTTCAAACATAAGTAACTGCTTTTACACAAAATGCACTGGTTGCAGTTCACATGGGACACAAATTCTGTTAGATAGATACCAGTAGGTACCTGGGATGTTCAGGCATAAGTGTGTTGAGTATACCGAACAATTCAAAATTGGCAAAATTCTGCCAACGTTGTAGCCTAGTTTAACCACGTCACTAAAAGTGTCGTGGCTAGCAATTCAGCCTGTAATTTCAATTGTTGACGTTGACCGAGACACAAAATTACTCAACAAGAGTAGAAAATGTCTTTTCATTTCCTCGACACACTTGAATCTCCTCATTGAAAATACGAAGCAATGCAGTTCATCTGTCGACACTGTCAAGATTGTTTTAATTTCTTCGTCGGCGGACGCGAGATATCCGCCACGCGTTGGGCTCCTCGTACTTGTTGTAGAGTGGCTCGAGCCGCTGGTTCTTCTTGAACTTGCTGAGCTTGGTCGGGTCGGAGAACTTGAAGAACGCCGGCGCGAATTCGACCAGCCACTTGGGGTCGATTGTCGTCACCTATTACGGAAATTTAAATTACAGTATTTGTAGTGGAATCACATCTCTCAATGTTTTTTCCGTGCAATTACATCCGGCGCAGTATTTCGAGTGCTAGCAAGGATTACGAGTGTTGCCCTGTGTGGCAGTCACCTTAACCACAAAAAAGGTACAACCTTTTTATGCAATGCTGTTTAGTAAAAAATAAACAAATAAAACAGAAAATATGTGCTATGGAATGGCAACAATCCAAACTAAAATAGCTGCATTTGCTTGTGTTGATCCAAACATTATTAACCTTCTCCATTTTATTGCTATCCTCTTTCTTTTATTTGCTAGCCAACAAATACTGACCTATAATTCTTTAGCCGTTTGGAGTAAGTTAGTAATTTTAAACAGCACAAATGAACAGCACAAATGTGTTCAGGTTGCAAGACTTCTGTGAATATCCATCAAAATCAAAAGTGTTTGTGAATATCCAAGATTGCACACATCACATTCATACCTCACGCATGTATTCCTTGGTGGTCTGCACCAACTCGTGGTAGATGACCCACTCGGGCTGCCGATTGAAGAGCGCGCTTGAGGGATGGATGTAGACCACCTGACTGTCGGTCAACGTTCGATAACCTGCGAAATCATGCACACGTATTATTAGGTTCTGGGAGAATCGCATCCTTGTTCGAAAACTTAAATCCACTTCTCCAAAAAACCTGGGCCATTCTGCATTGCGTAGCGGGAGCTAACGTGGGTCTCTGGTTGCGTGACTGTGGTTCTTGAACACCAAAGACGAGAAAAGCTTGAGTGGAGAGTTGGGCTGAGGGTTGACGAATGGCAAGAGAGAACGAGAAACATTACAGAATATAGAAAGTACAGACAGCAGTAAGCACTGTCGTTCTACAGATTCTTCAGCCCTTTGCTGCTCTTATCATGGCAATTAGAAGAGCGTCCAGACTCCAGAAACAAAGTCTGGAAGTCACTGGCACAGATCATTTTGCCACGTCAACCCTATTCCTTCAAATCTGCTCTATAATTTCCTGACATAAAGCGGTTCGTAAAAAGTCCCAGTCTGATAATCGATTGCAGGAAAATGTCCTCATCTGGCCAATCAACAGTGTTTGGTTGCAAGATGGACGTACCTTCCTGCGGGTCCTTTTTGGCAGCGTTGCGGAAGAATCCCGAGCAGACGGTCTTCTGCGTGCGCACAGTGTTCTTGCCGGCCGACACGACGTCCAGCTTGTGCCGGTCCATGATCCCGAGCAGCTGCTTGCGCACGTCCTGTCATCGGAGAAGGACCGGCTTAACACAATGTTTGGAGCAGAAGGCGGCAGCAACAGGATTAGGAAGCAAATCAAGGAGCTCAATAACTATGGACGACTACTGTTCGGGTTCATTCATTATGTGTCAATCATTAATAATTGATTAATGAGTCAATCATTATGTGGGCAAATAATTGACATAAGAAAAGCATTGCATTTTTGTGGGCAAATCAGTGATTGACTCTGGAACTGTAGTCGTACATTGTCCAACTTAGATCGAAAAACACTAGAAGAAATAGGAACACGGAGTAAGAAGCTCATTGTCCATTGACAATAAATAAAGGGTGAAGCGGGTAACCAAATATTTTGGGCACCCCACCACACTGGAGGTTGTGCAAGGAAAAGATTAATTTTTTGGCTAATGCCAAGTTCTCATATTAGAAGATGCTAGTCTTGTTTTCCTACAGTGGTAATCGAAAATGTTCATTCGTTACAGATGCTTGACAATTTTAAATGTGTTGATTAACAAGCCTCTTACAACTGAAATTTCCAGCAATGATTTAGTATGTGTCATGTCACCTGTGATTTTAGCTGGGATTCTTAAATTTCCTTGATTCTAATTTCCAATGATCAAAGTCTAATTCCGCGGCAGTGACAACAAAAACAAACGGCATTGCTGGTAGCAACATTTCTTAGAATCATGTCTGCTTAAATCCTACCTTTTGCACTAGTTAAAAAAACACATTTCAAGCTGGCTTTTGAATGCTAAATAACCCTGATACCTAATCCCTGATACCTAATTGTGAAAACAGCAAGACTTTTATGTAGCATTCAAAACCCAGTTTGAAGTAGTTTTTTTAGGAATTGTAGCCTACCTGTGCCCGCTTGAGCGTTCGGATCTGCACGAAGTTCTCGTAGCACCACGCGTTCGAGAACTTGTTGTTCTTCCAGCTGTTGTAGACGGCGAGCAGCGTCAGGTGGTCGCCCTCGGCCTGGTTGAACTTGGCCTTCTTCTGATCGGCGAGCGCCTGCTTGTCCTTAGGCCTGCGAAATGGCAATGCGGAGGGTTGAAAACACTATTTTCACGCTCTCCCGAGTCCTGAGGGAAGTACACATCCATGTGGATTTTTAAAAAGCTCATTGCTGGTAGCTAGCTGTCATTAGAGCTTGTGAAAATTAAATTTCTTAACGGTGCTATTGCTACAAAAAACAGGAGCTGTGAAACTTTAATTTTTCCATTATTTCCCAAATGATCTTTACAATAACTTGATATTACTAAAAAAACATGATAAACAGATACAAAACCCTTTAACTTAAAAATTTTACCTAGGTTGTACATTGCTTTAAAAACATTTTTTTTGGAAACTAGTGCCAGCAATATTTTCTGCTCGATTTCACCTCCAGATTACCCGGCCCCTTTGAATTCTGTCTACGACGAATGTAGCGTATCCCGTATTTCCAACCAGTGACCAAACCGGTCACTCTCGTTCCAAGCACGGAAGAAACCTCAAGAATACATCACAGAAACGCCATCACAGAGAACGGCAACGTAACAAAGTTCCAAAACCATTATAATCAAATTCATCCGGCCATAGTGCAACGCCATCCGGACCGGCCCAGCGATTTTGTAACTTTTACGTCATGCCGTTATCGGTTCCGATGGATAAAATGATAAAATCCCTATTGTTGTCCATGTTAATTTTCTAACTCTGTAGCCGAGAACGGCAAATTAGCTTGACGAGAACTTGATATCACTACACAAATATGATAAACAGATACAATTTTACCCTTTAACATTAAAATCATACCTAGTAGATTGTTTTAAAAACATTTTTTTGGAAACTAGTAACGAAATCGCAGTGCGGACGCACCTGTAAAACACGTTCTGCACGGACAGCATGGACACGATCGTGAGCACCTCGTCGGAGCAGTTGAGGTGCACGGACATGATGAGCATCTTGGACAGGTTCGGCTCGAGCGGGAACTCGGCCATCCGGCGGCCGAGCCTCGTCAGCAGCCCCTCGTTGTCGAGCGCCGAGAGCGAGTGCAGCTGCTCCAGCGCCATGATGAGCGACTCGACAGGCGGCGCGTCCATGAAGTCGAAGTGGAGGAGGTCGTTGATGCCCATCGTCTTCAGCTGCAGCACCTGCGTTCGTTTTTAAAATGGGAATTCCGAATTAACATTGAGGTTGTCCACCAGTGAGTTTAAAGAGGGCTGCTGTTGCAGGTGCTCTATACAAAACAAAACTTGATTGCTCTTGACATGGGCCGTTTACATGACTCAATGCCAAGGTTAAAATACATAGTTACACAGGTTGCCTCGATCGGGATTTTTACTGTTACGTCAGCGATGCCACCCGGCTCTCTAGACTCTCTGGCCGATGCTCTGGCTCTACCACACAGAGACATGCAGTTTGTTTCAAGCACGATTTTCATAGAACTGTCATTGCTGACATTTGCTGTCAATTC
Source organism: Nemoura dubitans (assembly GCA_921293005.1). NCBI lineage: Eukaryota > Metazoa > Arthropoda > Insecta > Plecoptera > Nemouridae > Nemoura > Nemoura dubitans. Next base: position 36,927,515 of record OV121077.1, read on the forward strand.
TCAACTTTATTTCTTGGTAAGTATGTATGTACCTTGACTCTATGTTTTAAACTAATTGAAAATGGTGGCACAGCCTTCCAAAAGCGTTGTTTCTAGAAGACAGTGACATACCCTTCCTTCTCTTGAAAGGAAACTTGAACGAGAACACGTCGTAATTGAGAAAACATTGAATTCAACCTTGAATTCAAGGTTACATTCAATGATTCATTGAATTCAATTGTTGGCTAGACGGTTCAATGCATTGAATTCAACCTCGAATTCAATGCATTGAACGAAACATTGAACAGTGAAAGAACAGTTTGCTCCATGAGCTCCTTTGTCTTGTAGAGCTCTTGCCAGACGTCAAGCTCTGGAAGAATCTATCTTTTACTTATTGCCATTGACCATATCAACCATTGTATTTAGGAGTGTCAACCGATTATGAGAAAAAAACGATTAATCAATGTCACTAAAATGATCGAAAACATCGAAATTCCCACAAAACGTCAGAAATGCAAATATTTGCTGATGGCGCCCTTTTTAAATTTTAGTTACACAAAATCCCACACAGCTGTGTAGCGCAGCTAGGGAGGAAATCATTCCCGTGACTCTAACCTCAAATTTGAAAGAGTGCGTCTTTTCAGAAAAATTGAAAAAGCGCCGTTTTAGATCTCTATTACAGTGCAATAATGTGAACCTGAAAAGTGAAAATACCTCCGATTGACAGAATACATCATATCCTGCCTCAATTCCACAAATTTTTTTTTGAAAAATCGAAAAAATCAATTATTAATCGATTATTAGTTTTCATTTCGATTCGATAATCGAATTAAAAAAATAATAATTGTTTGACATCCCTAATTGTATTTATGTTTTAGTCAGAAATTGAATAAATAAATAAAAGTGTTAATCAAATAGACGGCCGCCCAGACCGCGCCACGCTCACCGTCGTCGCCAGATTGGTGCGCTGTATCTCGGGCACGGGCGTCGGCAGCATCTCGTCGCGGTACGCCCGCTCCGTGTACAGCCGGTACGTCTTGCCGGGGCCGGTGCGGCCGGCGCGGCCCGCCCGCTGCTTGGCCTGCGCCTGCGAGATGGGCGTCACCACCAGCGAGTCCATGCCCGTCTTCGAGTTGTACACCTTCTGCTTGACGAAGCCCGGGTCGACCACGTAGTAGATGCCGTCGATCGTCAGGGACGTCTCGGCGATGTTGGTCGCTATCACCACCTGGCGGCCGTCGGACAATCAAATTAGTTTTCAGCTTTCTGATTATATTATAATATTTCCTGTTGCAATGTCTCTGAAGCCAGGGCCTGGATCCGCTACGCACAGTTAACAGGTAACCCCGAGGGGTGAAATGATGAACAGCCTATCACAGACGGGCATTTGTAGTTTTCAGGGACGGTAACTATGGTGCTGATAACAAACTGAACTCTGGAAGGGAGGCGAAGCTGGAAAAATGTGCACCCGAACCGGGATACGAACCCGGCACCTCCTGCTTGCCGGGCAGGTGCTCTACCAACTGAGCTATTCGGGCACACATTCTCCCTGCTTCGCCGGGTGGGACAAGGGGGAGCTCCGGGGAGACGAGGGGCCCGGTTCGTATCCCGGGTCGGGTGCACATTTTTCCAGCTTCGCCTCCTTTCCAAACTTAACTCTGTTTTTGCCCTTGTGGACCTGTAAGATGATCCATAACCGCAGGTAAGAAGGAAAGCCCTCCGACAACAATGATCTTCTAGATTCCATATATGCTTTATTCTTTACTATAACTTGTACATATCACAGATGGAATCAAAATAAATAAAAAGCAAAACCATAAGCCTATAAGGCATACCATGTGGCTTGCTTCACACTGTTTCGATAAGTTTCTATTTACCATTGGGAAGATCCGTAATTTCCAGCAACTATGAAACTAAACAATACTGTCTCATCACTGGGGTCAATAAATTAAAAGGGCTTATTTTATTGCCATTTAAAACTATTTGTCACTACTTCTGGAAACTTCTAGAATATAATTAACATTTTGGTTTGAAAACCATGCAGCTAACTGAAAAACTTGGCAGGAATTTATTCACATTTTTGACAGTAAGTATTCCAAATTCACAACAAGAGGCTGCTATAAATATAAAATAAATAATTATTAATGTCACAAGCTTTAAAAGACGATAGCAAGAAGCACTCAGTAGAAAGAGATTTCGCAAAGACAAGAATTAATCCTAATTCTACGCAGGAAACAGTCCCGAATCGCTCAGCCGTATCCACGCACCTTTCGCGATCCGGGCGGCGCGGGGTCAAAGATCCTGGTCTGCATCTCGCTGGGCAGTGCCGAGTAGACCGGCAGGATGATCAGCTCGGGCACGTCCGGCCCCAGGGACTTCATGCGCTCGTACAGGATCTCGCACGCGGTGTCGATCTCCTCCTGCAAGCCGCGACCGGGTCACGAATCGACACGCACACAACGAGCAGGATTTGGTTTGAAGCACCGACATCGATCCGATAAATAATACAGTGATTGGGAGTCATAAAAATCATGATGGCAAAAATAAAGCTAAACAAGGGTAAAAAATTGCATAAAATCAGGCACACTCAAATTCAACCTGCAATAGACGTCTATAGTTTCAGGGTCAATAACAGTTTTCAATAATAGTTTTCAGTTTCAATAATTGCCATAAGAAAAGCATTGCAATTTTTTGCCCACATTAGTAATCGACTCTGGAACTGAGGTCTGTAACGAAAAAATGAAAAAAATGTCTTCTGATAACAGAACTCCAGGCATATTTTGTTCTTCATTCAATTTAAATTTGAACAAAGAGTTTGCCATATAATAGCTAACAATTTATTTTCCCCTGCAGGAATAGGGGGTTTAAAGTTGAAATTGAAAGAAATAAAATTTGTTTGGAAACACATAGGTACAAATGAACTAGGTACCTAGGTATAGAAAAGAAAAACCAACTATCACTTATATGATTGTGATTGCCTACACCAGGCTAGCAATCTCATCTAAACAATCAAAAATGACGGCCAACACACCGCCAAGCCAACGTATCGCACGAACCTGTCCCGTCAAGAACAGCAGAATGTCGCCGGGCGGTTCCCGCAGGTGGATCTGCATGACGGTGATGAGCGAGGCGTCCAGGTAGTCCGTCTCCGGCTCCTTGGTGTAGAGCACTTCGACCGGGAACGTCCGGCCGGGGATCGTGAAGATGGGCGCCTCGAAGAAGTACTGCGAGAACTTGACGGCGTCGAGCGTGGCCGAAGTCACGATCAGCTTGAGCTCGGGACGCTTCTTCACGGCCTGCTTGAGCAGTCCGAAGAGGACGTCCGTGTGGATCGTGCGCTCGTGCGCTTCGTCCAACATGATCACCTGCGGGAGGTAGCTATCGGTAATGGAGGACAAAATTGATGGAAAAAAATTTTTTCAAATTGGTTTTGCATTCAAAATGAAGTATTAACGAAGCCTTGACTATCGCTGCCTTCTTGAAGGAGGACGAGCTCTCGAAAAAAATATGCTTATCCTTTTTCCATTCTTGGGAACTGCTTGGTCATGGATTGGGAACTCTGGTGGCCTAACTAGGAACTAATTGTGTTCCTAAGCTCTGTGAAAATGTGTGATCTAGCTTGCAAACATAATTTAACACAGCAGGAATGGGAAATTACCACTCTTTTGTGGTCAGGCGAAACAAAAGACTGCGTAGCCTTTGTAGTCGTTACGTATCATGTCTTAAGTTAAGAGATCACAAGATACTAACAGCCTTTTTCTACTAGGATTGTAGTTGGTTGCTCTAAGGCAGTCTCTATGATTTGTTTAATTGCTAATTTGCTATGTGTTAAATAAATACGTCTCATATAAAAACTTACCTTATAAATTGTAGTTAGTATTGGTCAAAGCAAACCATATATATTTAGGTACCGATGTTTTCCACAAACTGTCAGTATATCGAAAGTTGAAACTATAAAACTGCCCCAAAATCAGTAAAATTAGGAGTTTCTAGTTCTGAAGTAGCTTGCCAGACAGTTTAAAATGAGAGTTCCAACTGAGAGATGAAAAGTAGACGTTTGATACCTTACTATGCATCAGTTGTGCGGTAGTATTGTGCACGGCGACAATCGAAACTCACCGAGTAGTTCTTGAGATCGAGGTCCACGAGGCATTCTCGTAGCAACATTCCGTCCGTCATGTACTTGATGACCGTCTCGGGGCTGGTGCAGTCTTCGAATCGGATCGTGTAGCCCACCTGTCGCAGACACAGAAACTCAGTCAGGCGAATCGGATCGACAATATTTAGGTGGCTCAGTTTAATTTTTATTTTATTTCAACAGATTTGAATGCATTGCAGTGTCTGAGTACCGGTTAGAAAATTAAATTGATCACAAATCTTGAGATATTAGTCATGATTCTTGAAGATACTTGCTTCCTGGTTAAAGATTCCATTCAGAGAACAGTAAAACGACAATACTGCAACAGTTGTCACAAATGCACCATCTTTGAGACCAAGGGGTAATAACGGGGCCTACCATTCAGTGTTCACATAGGCACCTAATTCTCGCAGGTACCCAGTTTTCCACAGGTGGTTACAAAATTGATATCTATGTGGCATGAATTAAAGTGATACAAATGACCGAAATTAGTTGCGCAACACGTAGACCAACTCTTGTACCACGTAAAATAAAAATTCAACCTCTGATTTACAACTAGAGGTGTCAATCGATTTTTATAAATTGTTTGATTAATCGATTATAGCCTCCCAAAACAATTAATCAATGTTTGGTGCAATAACCGAGGAAATCAAGATAGAAAAATATGAAAATCTTCAATTTCTGATTTTTTTTTTGGAAAGTAGTTGATCTTTTGCGTTAACCATGCCTGGGCAGCACTACTGCTTTTGTGTTGTTAGTTCATAATCCCAACAGCAAACAAAGTTCCTTGCATCACTTTTGTAACTCAGCTCATGTATTTACATGTTATTGTGTCTTTATAAACCCAGAAGAATGAGAAACCTCGACACCGCAAGCTCTGTGCCTACTCACCTCCTGTCCGAGCCGGCAGCCGAACTCCTCGGCGACACGCTTGGCCACCGACATCGCGGCCACCCTCCTCGGCTGCGTGCACCCGATCTTCCCGCGGCTCGTGAAGCCCGCCTCCGCCAAGTACTGCGTTATCTGCGTCGTCTTGCCTGCAATCGAACCCCGGCCACGTTAGGCTTCCGATCTTGGGCGATTTTCTTCATTCATAATATTTCATTGAAGAAAACAATTTCCAATGGGGATTTCAGCTGGGTTTGGCTGGTAAACCAGTGAGACTTTTATTTAGCATTCAAATCCCAGTTTGAAATAGTTTTTATTCAAAGCTAGTGTTAATGATAAGACATGAGTTTAAGAAATTCAGTGTGATATCAAATTTTGTTGATTTTTGTACTAGGTGGTTAATTTGTTGTTGTCTGTTTGTTAGCTCTGAATGAAACGTGAACTGCATGATATTGATGCCCTGCCACCTGCCATGTAACGAACAAATAACTTGGGGACATCAGATATTCTGTGTCAATGTTAATTTAGAAGTTAGAACTGGCAGACAGACCTATACCTAGATGTTTCCTAGAGTCTTGTTTAATAATCAGTTCTTTGGAAATAGTTATTTTTTTAGGGGATATGTGGGCTTGCTTTCAGAATAAACTAGAAATTTGCAGAGTTCTTATATTTTAAATTTTAGTTGCATCCAATCACTATTTTTTGTTTGTTTTTGTTGAAGAAACACAATAAAGTGCACTGTTAAAGGCATATATATATATACCTAGCTTTGCAGTTTCCAATATAGTAAGAGCATTTCTGTTAAGTTTACAACTTATGTTGCTGTTTAAAAAACACGATCCTACATATGTTGTCGCTGTGCTGAGATTGAATTGTCCTTTACAGTAAAATTTATTTATGGTCAACGTTCCCACAATCTTCTTGCAATACAAATGGTCATAAAAGGTCAAAATGGTCACAAGAAGACTGTGCAATGGCAAACTGAAATTAATTCTAGTGCACGTACCTGAGCCTGTCTCGCCGATGACGATGAGGATCTGGTTGTCGGTGACGGCCTTCGTCAGTTCGTCCTTGAGCTTGAAGATGGGCAGACTCTGCCGCTGCTCCAGCAGGGTCATGTCTGTCTTGCGGCCAAACGAGCTCTTCTTGCCGCCGATGACGTGCTTCTTCCACTCGGGGAGGTCCTGATTTGTCAGCCCAATGCCTAAAAACAAACTTGCGTTGGAAATGTTTCACTGCACGGGCAATGGAGTATACACACTACAACATTCTAAGACTTTTCAGGTTTTGCTGCATACAAAAAAGACTTTATGGGAGGATATCTTCGGCCAATCAGGGAGCAGCACGGCACGGTACTCAACGGAAATAAAAACGCACCCGTCGACAGCGGATTGCCCAACCCATAATGCCTCGTTCACACTACACGAGTTGATCATGATCAAGTCCTCAACTCGATCAAATATGGCGTTGATTGGGTTTCAAAAGTCAGTTGGTGTTCACACTTGTTTCCTTACTTGATCATCATCAATTCATTCAGACAAGTTCGGAATATGCTCGGGAAACGAGCACACCCGGAAATCGTGACGAATCTAACCTCATTTTATCACCGAGCTCATAACACACGGAACACGCACCCAGGTAAATGTTTCAACGTTTGCGGTGGCGGATTTTGAAATAATCACGAACTCTTCCGAGCGTTCACGACGATTCCCGAAAGATTTCATCACAATCAAATATTTAACTGAGCTGTGGAAACCCAATCAACGCCATCTTTGATGGCGTAGCGAGTTGATCTTGATCAAGTCTGTAGTGTGAACGAGGTATAAGAGTACCTCCCTGCGTTGAACACGGATTACCGCTTTTCACGTGGAGCCGCGCTAAAGCGTCGATCGAACGCGGCACTCACCCCTCATGTTGGCGGCGAGCGCCCGGCCGTCCGTCTCGGGCAGCGGGTCGATCCAGTTCTTGTCGAGGCCCGTCGGGATCGCGTCCATCTCCTGCTCGCGCTGCAGCATCTTGACCTCGCGCCGCTCCTTGGCCAGCGCCGACTGCATCATCGCGGCCTGCGCCAGCGAGCCGTCGGGGTTCTTGACGATGCGCACCGGACTCAGGTCGTGCAGCATGCGCCCGTGGCCCTGGCGGTGGGGAGTCGGGTTAGCGCAGGGTTGGAAAAAAACCGTAAAAAAAAAAAAAAAAAAAAGCTCAGTGGGTTATATTGGGTTTTATTGGGCTTGTTTAGGTTTTTTATTTTGCTTCATATGAGTCATTCTCTGATACTTCATTGCCAGTTAAAATGTACTTTTCTGTTGGTTTTAATAGATTGAGTTGTTAGGCTGCAACTTTTGCCTAAGTGCTGGCGCTTGGAGCTGGAGCTAGCCTGATTAACCTTTTTTTCTTTACAGTTTCCAAACTCTGATTTCAAACTCATGATTTCTTGGGGGAAAAGGTGTAAGAGGTCCTGTCTTTACTACTATACTACTACTACACTACTACTACTACTACTATATATATATATACGTCAGGACGGTAAAAACAAGACCGAAGACATTCAAAAAAACGTGGCAGAAATTGCACGCCGACAAAGACCGTACCGTACCTGCAGGAACGGCGGCTCGTCCTCGACCATCTCGATCTCGATGTCCTCCTCCTCGTCCTCCTCCTTGGGCAGGATGCCGGTGTCCTCGTCGAAGTCGGGCAGCTCCGACTTGTCGATGCACGCCGCCGACAGCATCTGCTTGATCTCCCACTTCTCCGGCGACGAGATTCGCTGCACGCGCTTGCGGCTGTGCGACTCGTCCTCCTCGGCGTTGCCCTGCAATCGGACGTAATGAATTATTCCCTGCAATCGGACGGACGGTTTCGTTCGGACGGCGAGGTTTTGAATGTCTTGACCACGTCTTTATGGGTGCGAAAATGCATGGAAATATGCTGAAATATTGCACCGAATGAAAATGATTGTATGATTGAAATATAAATAATATATGATATGGCATGAACATGATTATAGAGATGTAAAATTACCGGTGATTAAAAAAACGGTAATATTACCGGTAATATCACCAAAAAGTGGTGAAATTGGTAAAGTTGAAATAAAATTATGCTACGGTTAAATTTCTTATGTGCAGACAATTTGAAAGTTCTCGGTAATATTAACGCTTTACATCTATAGACATGATGTAAATTATGTATTGAATTATTCCCTGGAATCGGGCGGACGTTTTGATTGAAACGAAAATACAATCACAAGAAAATATCATACTGTGAAAGTAAAGTAGCTACTTAAAACAACTTTAAAAAATGGTTTCAAACTGGGGTTTGAAGGCTAAATAAATTACCCATATGTAGCATAACAAATTTTATTTTTTATTAAGCATTTTAGTTTATTAATAACTCAGTTAGGAACAGATTTATCCAAAAGGACAAGCAGACACAAGAAGCAGACAAAGGACAAACTGATTTGGATACTCAGGAGCAACAAATTTTAGTGCTGAAACAGTCGTGATTATTGGCAGTGGCTACAAAAATCAAAATAATACTGTTTTTGGTAATTAGGTAGGTACATTGCAAATATATGTTTTTAATCTAAAATTAGTGGAGAGTGGGGGGGGGGGGGGGCAAATCATCATGGGAATCATGTTGGTGACTCCAAAGAAGATGTGGAATTTCATTTTCATCTCAACCGTGTACCTTTCCTGCTAATGAATAAAACTGGTCAAGAGGTGAAAGAATTTTCATGCATATCGGCTTGCTGATGCAATATTTCTTTGAATCTTTGTTAGAGAAAGTAAAAAATGTAGTTTGAAGTTAGAATGTCAAATACACTCACAAAGAACACAGCTTTGAAAGATTGTGTCAATCCCAATTTAAGTTGATAACAACGAGCAACTTTCCAAGGGTAAAAAAACGAGCAATTAACGTAGCTGGCCTCCATATGGCATTTGGTGGTTATCACGGCAACTTATCATTGGATAAAGCAAAAGTAATGTCACTTAAATACAATGAAAATCGAAATTATATCAGCTTTTTCAGTACAGGTACAAGAAATTCAAATCTGTAGAATTATGAAAATCTTTATTCAATTGCCTGTTGCGCACTGAAAGGTGGAAAAATTACAGTTCAAAGTATTCTATTTAATTTTTCAATTAAACATTTCTCTTTACATTATAACAAGAAACTGGGCACTTTTCCTTAACTTCTTAATAAAAGTTCCATAAGAGATTAAAAAATTGGAAGTATTTTAAACCTAAAACTTGCCTTGCTTCAGTCTAGAGTTTAGTTGGTACTGATCATACTGATAATCACCAAACTTCATTGAGAGTTGCAACATGGCATTTGGTTGCGACAGTTGCTACAGAAGCAGTTTGACATCTTATTTGTGCCATCCTTGGCATGGAATAGGACATGAACACAAGCTTTTAGCATAGGTACTTTGGTCAGAGCATGCTGATATTGTGGTTGAAAGAGAAAGAGAAAATATTTAAAATCCACATTGAGAGTAAGCACAATAAAAATAAGATTTTGGAATACAGCAATAATTTCCATCTCTTAAAAATAGAAATGCCATGCCAATCTGAAGATAGAAAAATTCCACTTCCAATAAAACAATGAATTCTAGCATAGGTACTTTGGTCAGAGCATGCTGATATTGTGGTTGAAAGAGAAAGAGAAAATATTTAAAATCCACATTGAGAGTAAGCACAATAAAAATAAGATTTTGGAATACAGCAATAATTTCCATCTCTTAAAAATAGAAATGCCATGCCAATCTGAAGATAGAAAAATTCCACTTCCAATAAAACAATGAATTCTATGAAAATAAGTTGACAAAAACAGAACAAAGCCTCAAAAGTTGATAGCAAACCCAAATAACTTGTCAAGGTGAAACTAAAAGTGCTGTTTGGACGTTATCAAGTCTTATCAACACAAATTAACTTAAGGTATGACGCTAGAACTACTTCATGGCCAGGTTCGAGCAAAGCCCACCTTACTCCTTTGCCCACCAAACCATTAGTCAACAAGTTTCGAAGCTTTGGCCAAGATGTCACCATCAATCTTGCTCCAATTGCTGGCAATCGCTTGCCTCGTTTCGTCCCAGACAACGGACGAATCTCAAACCACCGAACGCGTGGAAGCTCTGACGAAGATGTTGCAATCAATCCAGGAGCTGACCCCAGAATTTTCGAGTCTGGACCTGATGGACAGACTGACAGCAGTCTACAGCGAACTGCTCAAGTCGGAAGGCCCGAAACCTCTCGATCCGTCCACCGCATTCGAAGAAAGCGTAACAAACGACATCCTAAACAATGCCGCCGACCTCATCGTCAAAACATCCGTGGTGGGCGAGCAATGGGGACAAAACGACACCGAAGGCACAACCATTTTCACCATTAACAAGCGTCCGTGGACGCGGCCAGCCCGTCTCGACGCCACGTTCCACGACGTGGAAATCTACACGTCGCCGGACTACAAGCTCTTCGCGGCGTGCGTCCAAGCCGGCTTCGTCGTTTACCCGAAGAGCGAAAGTCCGCTGAGACCGATGCCGAACGTCACCGCGATCGTCGACTTACGAGTCGTCGACGTGGTCCTCACCGGCGGGAACGGAGCTTCCGCGCTCGAATGTGACCACTTCTTTCCGTCGATCCGCATGTCGCTGCGGCGGCCAATCGAATCGCTCGCCAGGTTCGGGTGCGCGCAATGGATTTCGACGAAAGGCGGCTGGGATTCGGCCGATTGCATCGTTATGCAGCCGTTGTTTGACGACGGCGCGTGGCACGTCGATTGCGTCTGTACGGTGAGCGAGGACAGCACGTCCACAACGTTCGTTATCTACGAGTACGCCGAGGATGTCGGTCGTATCGTCCGGTTTTTAACCGAGGCGGAGGAGACCGATTCATCAGACGAGATGGAGTTGCAGCAAATTGAAAAATCTATCAACGATCTCGCAGTGAATTTGACGTATCCCCTGTCGACAAGTTGGGAGATTCTCGTTTCTAGTTACTCGGGAATTTTGAAGAAGTTTGACCCCAAATTCGTAGCCGCAAACGCCAACGGGACAGTTCTTGACGACCTCCAAGCGGTTCTGGCACGTGATGACCCAAAGAGCGAAGCACACGTCTTGATAAACGTTGGACAAACTATGGCAACCGTCGTCCACAGCCTTGAAGCGCCCGACTACGACCCGTTGATTGCGTTCGCATTCCCGAGAGACCGCAGCCGCACTTTCATCTACTACTGCAGGGCGCGGGAAGAAGTCGACGTAAACGTCTTGTACCAAGAAAGCGTCGGCTACGCGCTCGCCTTTTCCAAGTCGGTGCTCGCCGAAAACACGCTCTACGCATTCATCGTGAATCCGTTGAGCCGATCGCTGCATCCGGCCAACGAAATCCACGGAAACCTGGTCGCCGCCTATCGCGTCCTCGACGTCTTCCTGGCGCCCAGGCCGGACGCGAGCTCGCTGGCGCAGCACGTCTACAGCGAACTGCTCAAGTCGGAAGGCCCGAAACCTCTCGATCCGTCCACCGCATTCGAAGAAAGCGTAACAAACGACATCCTAAACAATGCCGCCGACCTCATCGTCAAAACATCCGTGGTGGGCGAGCAATGGGGACAAAACGACACCGAAGGCACAACCATTTTCACCATTAACAAGCGTCCGTGGACGCGGCCAGCCCGTCTCGACGCCACGTTCCACGACGTGGAAATCTACACGTCGCCGGACTACAAGCTCTTCGCGGCGTGCGTCCAAGCCGGCTTCGTCGTTTACCCGAAGAGCGAAAGTCCGCTGAGACCGATGCCGAACGTCACCGCGATCGTCGACTTACGAGTCGTCGACGTGGTCCTCACCGGCGGGAACGGAGCTTCCGCGCTCGAATGTGACCACTTCTTTCCGTCGATCCGCATGTCGCTGCGGCGGCCAATCGAATCGCTCGCCAGGTTCGGGTGCGCGCAATGGATTTCGACGAAAGGCGGCTGGGATTCGGCCGATTGCATCGTTATGCAGCCGTTGTTTGACGACGGCGCGTGGCACGTCGATTGCGTCTGTACGGTGAGCGAGGACAGCACGTCCACAACGTTCGTTATCTACGAGTACGCCGAGGATGTCGGTCGTATCGTCCGGTTTTTAACCGAGGCGGAGGAGACCGATTCATCAGACGAGATGGAGTTGCAGCAAATTGAAAAATCTATCAACGATCTCGCAGTGAATTTGACGTATCCCCTGTCGACAAGTTGGGAGATTCTCGTTTCTAGTTACTCGGGAATTTTGAAGAAGTTTGACCCCAAATTCGTAGCCGCAAACGCCAACGGGACAGTTCTTGACGACCTCCAAGCGGTTCTGGCACGTGATGACCCAAAGAGCGAAGCACACGTCTTGATAAACGTTGGACAAACTATGGCAACCGTCGTCCACAGCCTTGAAGCGCCCGACTACGACCCGTTGATTGCGTTCGCATTCCCGAGAGACCGCAGCCGCACTTTCATCTACTACTGCAGGGCGCGGGAAGAAGTCGACGTAAACGTCTTGTACCAAGAAAGCGTCGGCTACGCGCTCGCCTTTTCCAAGTCGGTGCTCGCCGAAAACACGCTCTACGCATTCATCGTGAATCCGTTGAGCCGATCGCTGCATCCGGCCAACGAAATCCACGGAAACCTGGTCGCCGCCTATCGCGTCCTCGACGTCTTCCTGGCGCCCAGGCCGGACGCGAGCTCGCTGGCGCAGCACGTCCGCATGTACATGGACTGGGACCGAGAGGACGAGACAGCCGTGGATTACGGGTGCGCCCGTTGGATGAACGACGTGCGGGACTGGAGCGGCGAAGACTGCACCGTCGACGGCGCCATTCATCGCGGCGTCTGCACTTGCCGCATCGACGCTAACCAGACGGCGAGCGCCAACCGGTCGCAGTTCATCATCTACCGTTACCGAGACTACTTCCGCCTGTACGACGCAGACGACCAGAGATACGACAACGACGTGTCCGAGTACAACAAACTTTGCCTGTCGGTTTTCACGCTTCACGCTTTGTCGGCAGACGACAAGCAGGCGCGCAAGACGGCCGTTTCCGTTTTCACCGACATTTACGACTGTTTGCGAGCGACGCCAGTGTTCGTGTTGCGCGAAGACGTCGGCAGGCGATTGCTGGGCGACGTCCAGCGGGCGTTGGCCGATGGCGAATGCCAGGCGAAAAACTTCACGGGCACGATCCGCGAATGCGAGGCGTACTGCTACGAGAACGAGACCGGCGGAGCTCCGTCGTGGTACGACTTTGTCGACGGCACGGTCACTAACGTGACGACCCTATACGTTGCCGCAACGAAAGACGGACATTTCGCGGTCAACGCGTCAGATTCGATGGCCGCATCGAACAAACGCTTCGGCTTTCTCGTCTACCCGACGAACGTTTTCTTTGCGCCGCTCCCCCCGATCGCGGGTTCAATCACAACGAGCCGGATCGTCAATGTTGCGCTCGAACCGCGAGAAAACACGACCGGCAACGAGCAAAACATCGAAATCCGTCTCGATCGATCGCAAACGGAAGACAGTACGCTGCACTGCGAGTATTTCGACGTCGAAGCCGACGCTTGGAACGCGGACGTCTGCGAAGTCCCCGCGGACAACGGCACGCGTTGCAGCTGCCGCTTGTCGATCGCGAAAGGCGTTTCGCCGAGAGGCGGTCATTTCATCGCGTACTTCACCGCCAACGCAGGCGCATTCGACAACGCCGCCTACGAGCGATTCGGCGCCGAGCAGAACGCCAACGTTTCGAACCTTTTCAGTAACGGAGCCGCCATCATTCACAGCGCGGCTGTGTCACAGTTCGACCCAAGCCTCGTCGTGAAATCTCTGAGCGTCTATCTACGACTCGGCACGAAATTGTCACTGGACAACACAACCTCGCATACCGCCACGAAGAGCAACATCTCCAGGGACCTTTTCACTATCTTCAACCGATATTTCGCCGGAAATTCGAAGCCGATCGACACAAGTTTCAACGTCTACGGTTCCCCCGACGCCGCAAAGTCGACCGACCCCCACCTAACGTTTGTCGCGCTCGGTCGCGCAACGAACGCCGACGATTCCCGCCCCGTCGGGTTCCGAATCGACGGCGCGAACGACGAACGCGTCACCCGATTGCGCGGCAATTCCGCCGCGGACGAGGCCCTGTCCGCGAATCTCGTGTGCCTCGCGGACGCGCCGCTCGACTGGCTCGCGTTCGTCGTCCGTCCGACCGAGCCGTCGCAACCGTTCGCGCCGGTCTACGAACGCCACCTGTCCGTGTTCAACGGCGGCGCGGACGCGACCGTCGTGCGATTCGCCTTCCGTCCGACGGCGGCAACGAACGACACCAGCTATTCGTGCCGTTCGTGGGACGACGACCGGTCGTGCTGGACGAACGGAACGTGCGCGACGCGAGACGTCCGCGGGAAACCAACGTGCAGTTGCAACGCGACCAAGCGCGCGGTCACCAAGGTCGTACTGCTGAGTCCGGCCGTCGTCTTGCCCGCGAACAAGACGACGACGACGACGACGAAAGCCGAGCAGCCAACGGCCGACGAGGCTGCATCGGCGATCGTCTGCGACGACGATGTCGCCTTCGACGCGGACGCCTACGCGCGGTTCGGCAGCGAGTCGCTCGCGAACGGCACCGCGAGTCTGCGCGAGGGTTTCGCGATCGTCTGCGGCGCCGCACGGGCCCCGATCGCGCCGCGACTCGTCGCCACGGCGATGAGCGTCTTCCTGCGGCTCGCGTTGCTAGGCGACGACTTTTGGAGCGCGCACCGAGCCGAGCGGAATGCGATGATGTGGGAACTTTTCGGGATGTTTGATCGGAATTTCGCCGAGCGGTCGGCCGATTTCGGTTACGGCGTGCACGGTTCGTGGGCGGCAGACCGATCGGCCGATGCCGTGGAGGTCATCACGGCTACCGACGGAACGGTGTCCTCGGAAGGAACGTCTGCTTTCGGGCCAGCGGTTTCCGCGGCGACAGCGACGGGAGGAGCGAACAACAAACGGTCCACTAGGGAGCTATTGTCTTCTGGGAGTTCCGGCCAAGGCTCTTCGCACGGCGGAGATATGTCTGGATTGAGCGCTACTGTCGGCAGAAATCCGCCCGGTAAACGCTCTGCCGTCAGAGGAGGTTTTGACACAGGAGCTTCTGGCATTGGACCTTTGGACACTGGAGCTTCTGGCACTGGAGATTCTGGCACTGGAGCTTCTGGCGAAGGAGGTTCCGGCAGTGGCAGTACCAGCGTTGGCATTTCGGGCGGTGAAAATTCCGGCGTCGGGGATCCAGTAAGTGGCCTCGGCGGTGAAATCGCCGGAGCCGCCGCCGCAATCTACGCGTTCGGCCGCCGAGAACTCAAACTCGGGTTCACGGCGGACGGCTTCAGCAACGGAACGACCCGATCGACCAACGCGAGCCTGTCGTTCACCGCCGCGCCCGCCGACGGCTGGCTGGCCGTCGTCGTCTTCGCCACCGAGACCACAGACGGCGCGAACGAACGCCGCCTGCACGTGCACAACGGCGCGGCCGCGGCGCGCGAAGTCCGCCTCCGCTATCGGCTCGGCGACGGCGCGAACAACGTCGACCGCTCGTGCCGTTCGTGGGACGCGGACGGGCGGCGCTGGGCGGACGGCGCGTGCGCGAGCGCGGACGAGACGTGCTACTGCGTCGTCGCCGCGCGGAACGTCACCGAGATCGTGCTGCTGGAAGCGGCGGCGACGGAAAGGCCGCACGTCCCCGTCAACCTTCCGGGCCATCTCGGCCGCCCGTCCGGTACTGGCTCGAGCGGCAGCGGCAGCGGCAGCGGCAGCGGCTACGCCACGTGGACCGACCCCGACTACTTCTCGGCTGCGCGGGTGGAAGAGCGACGGCAGAAGGAAGAGGCGGACGCCGCCGAACAGGCGAAGCGGCGCGACGACGAAGAGCGTCGCCGGAAAGACGCCGAGCGCGACGACAAGTACGTCCACAACCCGTTCGTCAACAAGCGGTTCAAAGAGCCGCGGGTGATCTACTTGATCGGCGCCGTACTCTCGTACCTCGTCACCTTCAAGTCGTCGCGTTCGTACGCGAACTGGCCCGACGACTTCGAAGGTCGCGTCCTCGCGCAGCTCAAGGTCGCGACGCTCGCGCACTTGACGGCGTCCGTCGTCCGGATCGCGCTGACGATCGACGCGCGGCCCGAAGACGACACCGTCGCGTTCGTGCTGTACGCGATGGCCGCGCATTACGCGCGACTCGTGCACAACGTCTGGTCGTTGGTCGTCGCCACGACGCTGCTCGCGTCTGGCCGCGCCTCCGACGGCGCCGCCGTCTTCGTCAGCGTCGCGGCGTGGACGCTGCCGCTGCTGCCGATCAACGTGCTCGCCCTCTGGGACGACGAGCGGCACTTCTACGACCTCGGCGTCGCCACCGGCTGCGGCCTGTACTTGGTGCCGGGCGCGATCGTGTCGGCGGCCAACGCCGTCCTGCTCGTCGCGATAATCCACGCGTTTTGCACGTTGAGCGAAGCGGACGCGTTCCCCGTCGACAGGCTGCGACGGCACCGGCGGTTCAAGTCGATGCTGCTCGTCATGCTGTTCGGTATTCCGATCGCGATCGAGACGTCCAATTACGACAATGGGACGGGCGTCGGGTCGGACTGCTTGTACAGCGTCGTGGACTCGATACAGTTGTTTGTGATCTATTTGCTGTTCGACACGTTGGAGAAAATGCGGAGGGGCGACGTGAGCTGGGAGACGTTCATGCCGTCGTCGTTGACGCGGTGGAACAGCGCGAGGGAGTCGCACACCGAGTTGACGGAGTTCGAGGAGTATTCGTCCGAGCTCGAATGCGCCGAGTATGTAGGGGGCGTGGGTCGCGACAGTCGGCCTTTCGTCGAGGAATGAGATTGGTTGTGTGTTCGCGTGTGGGTGTGTGTGTCGGCAGAGGGACCTTTTTTTATCTTGTTCACTTTTGGGTTGATAGTTACTGCAGGAGCCAGTTGTCAGATATTCGTTTCGGTCTTGCGAGGCTTGTTCATGATCAGGTGGTCACTTTCGCAACTGCAACTGTTTGTAACTGTCTTGTGTGCGGGTGTGTGACTATGAAGAATATGTGAATTGCTTGACAGACAGAACTGTTATTGATCAAGATGGAATGGAAAATAGAAACTGCTGTCGAGTTGTGGCTACTATATGGCGTTTTGACTTTTGAAAATTACACCTTTGTTTACACTGACCAAGGGGAAATAATGAGATAAATTCATATTTTACTCTGGCATTTAAATCTTGATGAATTCTTTGATATTACTTCTTTTCTCTATTGATTGGATTTCTCTAATCAATTGGTTTGATTGGACAAAGTCTATTCTCGGTTTATTTGCGTTTTTTAATAGATTTACTAAACTTATTTTAATGTAGTAAATCACGACAGAAAGGGACCTATATTATTATTTTGATGATTGATAATAATTTATAATATGTACACTAAAACTTCAAAAAACAAGAAAAAATGGCATACTTAAAGCAGTACCTACCTAAATGTAAAACTAAACTTGCAAATAAAATCTAAATGAATTTTCATGAAAAGGTACCTACTAAATAAAAAGTACTAAAATGAAATTCTATTAGTATGAACCCATTCCAGAACTGTTACTTTAAAACGATCGTGTCCCCAGTTGGCCTATTTGAGTAGCGGCCAGGCCTTTATTGAAACCACATTCCCTCCCCCTTGAGGTTGGTCAGTTAGTGCATGGTTACATGTTTACTTCAGACAACGCCAAACGAAATCCGAATAGTTCAGCATCCCCGTCAGCACTTGGATTCATGCCGCAGGGTTATCAATTTATCGTAATTCCATAAGTAAATTTGCTATTACCATCGTGATAATTCCACCAAAATTAATTGAAAATTAAATCTGATTAAATCTGATAAATACTCAACTCCGATAGCAGCCCAAAAACTTTTTAACACCGTTACTTGATTCCATACCCAGAGACCATTTAAAAATTTGGGACACAGAAATTGTTTTGGTCCTCCACATATCAAGTAACTTCAAGAGCATGAAATGCATTAGGAATTCCGAATTAGGATGGTTTTTAAAATGTACCTAGTAAAAATTGATCATTACTTCGGATTTTTTTTTGGACTTTGACAGGATCATTAGATATTATTAGGAAGCATAGATGAATAACAACAATATGGTTCTTTTGTTCACGTTTCTAACGTCAGTTGAGCTTTCACCCTTGAAAAAGTAACAAGTATATGTTACGAAACGTCGGGAAACCAGTGAGACTTTTATATAGCATTCAAATCCCAGTTTGAAATAGTTTTTTTCAAAACTAGTGCTAAAGTTAGGATATAGTAGACATGAGTCTAAGAAAATTAATAATTTACATCATGTCTATAGATGTAAAGCGTTAATATTACCGAGAACTTTCAAATTGTCTGCACATAAGAAATTTGACCGCAGCATAATTTTATTTCAACTTTACCAATTTCACCACTTTTTGGTGATATTACCGGTAATATTACCGTTTTTTTAATCACCGGTAATTTGCCAAACTAGTGCCTAAGACAGGACATCGCAGACACAAGTCTAAGAAATGTAGCTTGCAAAAGGTGTTTGCGAAGCGGCGGCGGCGGCCAACTCACCTGGAGCTCGAGTATGGACGTCGGCCGGTCGGGGTTGCGGTGCGCCTGCTCCTCGTCGCCCCCGGCGACCGGGACGCGAGCCGCGGCCGGGTCCAGGTCCTCGCCGGTCGTCTGGTCGACGTCTTTCATCGACAGCGACACCTTCTGTCCGGCCAGCGACAACACCTTCACCTGTGCGACAGAGTCGTGTGAGCAAGTTACGCCTTCCGTCGCTTCTACCGCTCGGGATAGGCAACTGCTGCCAATGCTGAAACCAGCTGTAACTGCTCCGGCACGGGATAGTCTGCTAAAGCCAACTCTTATTTTTTTAAAGTAGACTTATTCGGTATTCCTACATGGTTTTTTATACAATGGGCTGTGGGTATCAACCTAAACTCTTACACGCTATTATTTTATACTCTTTTAGCTTTAATCATTATCTTGATCGAATTTCATATACTGTCGGCATACTACTGCGAAAACTCACTAACTCCACTTTTCACAAAAACTAGTTTTTTACGTCAATAAACCCAATAGGTATCTGGAACAGTCTGCCAAAGTTCAGTACTAAATCCAAAAAATCTTTTGACATAGTTATAGGCATTTTAAATATTTACTATTCTCCCATTTCTTGTGTTAATATACCTACCTACAAAACATTTCCAAGCTTAAAGGTGGATTATCTCAGAATGTAACAAGACAAATTGTGGTCAGTTTTTGCAACTTACGCGGACAATATTTATCCTCTAATCTATTAGTGATGCAGTAACTAAAAGTTTGTTGTTGATGAGCGTAGCGAAATCATCAATTTCACTACTGCTAAAAAAAACACTTGGTGTGTGTTTTTTTGTATGTGTGTTTGCGCGCGCTCTACAGGCCAAACGCCTGCTTCGAGTGGGATGAAATTTTCAGGGTGTCTACTTTTGCTCTCAACTTAGACCCCCTGCGTTTTTCAAGAAAATCCTCCACACCCTTCACTTTCAAAGCAGAAAAAGAGCAGAATTCGACAATTGGGCAAGTTTGGAAAAGTACGGAAATTTATTTAAAAGTGCGTATTTTTTTCAAATGTTCCCAATTTCGATTTGCCTTTAGAAACCATCGAAACCAAATCGAAACATCATACCAGATTTTCCCCAATAAAAACCAACCCAATAAAACCCAATAAAAACCCTTGGGCATGAGTTACATCTATGTATTAACATGCACAATGCTCAATGATCTCAAAATGAGCATATTTCCGCTACCCGACACCTCGGACAGAAACAAAGAAAGGTCAGAATCGTTTACATTTTCAAGTGATCAGAATCTTTGAGAAAGCAATCGTCCGGCTTGCTGCTCCATGATTTAGGCTTTTTGCCTCAATCTTTTTATGCGCTAAATATAAACTGCTACGCTCATCTTCAACGCAACACAAATTGCGTTCGCCCTAGTTAATAGAATATGTGGTAGGTATTTGTAGGCTTGTAGGTTCTCCCCACGTTAACAGTGGTTGAGAAACCTGGATTAAAGATGGCAACGTTGCGGCTTACCTTGACGCGGTTCCCGCGAGCCACCACCTCGAGCACATTGGTGACTCGACCTTCGCGACGCAGCTGCGATATGTGAACGAGTCCCTCCCACCGTTTGCGCAGTCCTTCCAGCTGCACGAAGCAGCCAAACGGAACGATGTTTGCCACCTGCAAACGAGCAAGAAAAAGTGCAATACTTGTTAGGCAACTACTTACTAGTGCTTTTTGAAGTCAGTGAAGTTGTGTATATTTATTATTTATAGTCTAGTTAGTCTGTGAGAGAACATGAGGCATCCCCTTATAGCACCAATTTTTGCCAAGTGGAGATAATGCATATCAAGTTAGTATATATATAGGTACCTACATGTAACCAGCAACTTAAAACATGAAAAATAAGTGTTGGAATTTTCTTTGGATTGGAGCTTGGATTAAGTCCAAGAGTAGTGGACCAAGAGTTAATTAGTGGAAGATATGCAAATATTACCTATCCCTAGGATGTCTAAAACAAATAACTTAAAAAAAAGGTGAAAATGGTCAATAATCTATATGACAGACAATCTCCAAGGTGACAATGTTACAAGGTACAAACACTCATGTAAATTTTGACAGCAATATTTCAAAACACCTATTCCAAGAACAATAATACACTTAACACTAGTAAACTAATTGCACTGTTGACTGTACTTAGTCAAAATTTAAAACTACCAACTCAAAATCCCAGTTTACTCTCAAATCAAAACTAGGTACATAATAAGCCAGTACGATTTAAGCTCAGATTTCAGTTTTTTGAAGTTGGCCCTTAGTTGTAAGTAAGCAAAAGTGACCAGCACTGGCCCAGCAGAAAGAATGTTTTTAAATCAAATAAAGTAAACTAGATCTCACTTGGCAAGTCACAAACATAGCTTAATACTCACCTTGCCATTGTAGATTTTTCCGAGTTCTGGATCAGTGGCCTCCGATTCTTCTTCTTTCTTGTCAGCGCTTGATGAACGATCTCGCCTCTTCTTTCTCTTACTGTCAGGGCTGCAACATTATAAGCTTTTAGAACTGGTAAACAGGTAAATTAATTTAATTATGCTAAATACCAAATGCAAAACACCAAACTTGAACAAACAAGAAAAATCAATATTTTCCCCATAATGTTGAATTCCTTACAAGGATTCTGAAGTGCCTTTTTTAAGAACTAGTGATTGAGCCTTAGATAGCAGGTTCAGTACACCGACCTTGGATCCCCACGACCTCGACTTCTACTTCTTCTTCTCCTGTCCCTGCTACGGCTTCGTCGTTCCCTTGTCGAGCGGTCTCTATCTCTGCTCCTACTACCACGTCTGCCACGATCTCTACTTCTGCTTCGTCTGCTTCTGTCTCTCCGATCAGTTCTCTGCCTGTCTTTGTCCCGACTTCTACTTCGTCGAGGTCTTTCTCTGTCTCTGCTGCGACTTCGTCTTTCTTTTTTAACCTCCTTTAGTTCAACAGCTGATTCTGGAGCTTCCTTAATTTTTGAAGGCGAAACAATTTCAGAATCATCCAGTTCTTTTTTCACTTCACTGCTGGTCGAGTGGGATGGTGCAAGAGCCTCAAGTTCAGCCATAACATCATCTACGATATCAACAGTGGTAACCTTTTGAGTCGTCACTTTCTTTTTGTCAGCGGCATCACGGTCAACATTCAGAACAGAAAATCGGGGATCGTTAGGTATCGCTAAGCCTGGAAACTTCTCCACGAGCTTGTCTTTGTCCGATTTAGCAGTTGGCGGCATTTGTCCATGGCTTGGTTTCATGTGTTGGATAATTCGCAGCAGATTCGCAATGAACGAGTCAGAGAACTCGGCCCCATTCTCGAGCAGGACTTTTTTGAATGTATCAAAGCTGTTGTTCTTTTCAGACAAAGCAATTATAAATTCAGCTAGAAATAGAAGAGATTGAAATAATTAAAGTAAATAGCTTACAGGATATGATTTTCTACAATTTGTTAAACATCCAACCATTGAATCCAACGAACATAACCTCTCACAACTTACCAAGGTCCTTGTCATTTAGTCCAAGATGATTTTCTAACTCTGTGCAAATCTTGGAGACAAGAGAAAGATGCTCTAATTTCTCTACTTCATCCATAGTGACGCCAATAATATGATGCTGCTTAATTAAACCATTGGATAGCACAAATTCTGAAATAACACAAAACGAAAACAATGCGACGCAATCCACGGGGCGAACTATGAAGTAGTCTCCCTGTCAGCTCCCTGTGATGAACATTATAAACATTATTACCAAATGTATAATTGATTATTCTCAAATAGTATTTTAAAAATTAATGATTTTGTGTTCCAAATTGAGCTGCCATATATCTCAATAAAGGAATCTATGAAGACCTTAAAGCAGTACCACTGGGCTAGAGATTTTACGACTCTTCAGGCTTTTTCGGGCTTGTCTGAGCCTTAAAAAAAATGTGGCCTTTCGGGCCTAGACTTTTTGGGCCGAGGCCAGGCCGATGAAAATAAAGTCACATCTACTCGGGGTTTCTATAGGTTGGGAAAACCCATGAGGGATTGTTAATGGGGATGGAATTAAAAAATGAAGAAAAATACAACACTTACGGAGTTTCGAAGCTATTTTCTAGTTTATAATTCCAATTCACAGTAAAACGAAGCTTTTATTGAAGAAAAGGCAGATGCTTTACGATTCTGATCTGTACTACTCAATATTAAAACCACCAATTTACCTACAAGATGGCTCAAGTAAGTGAGGGCATTGTAAAACGTTACAAAAGTCGGAAAGGAACGGAACATTAAATTGAAGCAACCTAGTATTGGCTAACTTCTTGATCAAAAAGACTAAATACCACCAATAAAAAGTGTGCACAGAAATAACATTCAAACAACTATTTGAAAATTTGAAAGCTGAATTAAAAACATTCGATGCTTCGGGTACACATAGTTAACAGTTGTAAATTCAACTTTTTGCCATCCCTTTGAGATAGCAAGACTTGACTATTGTTGCGATCGTATCTCCTTCCCAACCACCAGCTATCAAGATTGAAACAGACTAATAGATAGAAGACATATTCAGCATGATTGGTCTAGGGTTTGATCATTCCATCCATCTAATGAGAGTGAACTCAGACCTCTGGACAACTTTTGATAATTCGGTCGTTGGCGGACATCCCCCTTTGCATCTAACCGGATACATAGAGCCCAACGAACAGCCTTCGTTAAAGTTCGAGAGAAAACAGGTCGCCTGCCGAGCGTTAACTTAGGATGGCTGAGATTACAGAATATGCGTACTCTTTGGCAGATTGCAAATCGAGAGCGTTCGGCGAGCAATCTGTACTGTGACGCAACAAAATTTACATCTAGTTACCAAACACGTCCAAAGGTATGTAAAACACTAATGCCAATTCTAATAGTATTGTTATACTTGATTAACAATTAAGAAAACAATAAAATCTTCAACAATAGATCCACAAAACAACAAGGTCAGTTTTGGAATGGCTCAACACTCTCGGCTCAAAATCAATCGTTATAACTGCCTTGAAATAACATAACTTTTAAGTGTTAGGAGTTGACTCCTAATCCTGCAATGGAATTTTTCTAACTTGAAACCGAAAACGGCAAACTCAGAGTCAAGGCAGTGCAGTGCCGAACTTCAAATATTGCGTAGAAGCCATGGTAGGCGTGGTCAGCACATAGATAGCTAAATGTGGGATTTGGCATTTTATTGGAAGGTACCCTGTCATAAATGCAATGAAACAAAAACCAGTAAATCATATGTGGTATAATATAGGTTGTATCACTACCACAGAGACAAAAACCCGTTACTACGTAGTACCTACGTGTAAATGCAAACGGTTGCAGAAATAGTTGTTTTAAAAGTGCAGTTTTCTCTTCTTTATGGGAATAATTATGATGAATGTAGAGTCTGACACGGCAAAAACAAGCATCGATAAAAAAAAAAAAAATCTGGATCAAGGTTAAAATAGTATGACTCTAATAATATACAGTTAGTGTTTGTTAAAACAAGATGACGGTCGGTAAAGTGGTAGACACGGCAATGACGAAGTTAGCCGCTCACGGCTCCACTTTGATCAGCTCGACGTCGAAGATGAGAACAGCATTCGGCGGGATAGTGAGAACAGAGTCAAGGAATTCAAACAACAATGTCTGGAAGGAAATAAAAACCCCTTGGAAGATATCAGCGTCGCAGTCCCCTAATGCTACATTGAATAATGAGCTAACAAGAGATTAACTGATTACAAAGTAGGTACCTATTAGCTTATTATGAGAGAGATCACCTCCAGATAACAGTTTCGGTAAGTCGCCTCATATCGACATGAGGCACATCACGTGCAAGACACATATGAAGACCTAAACGGAGTACACATTTTTACAAGTTTGTTCGAAAAATTATTTTCAGGGTTTTCACAGTTAGCACTTTTTTTCATGAAACAGATCAAAAGTTGCCGAGTTTTCACGGCCAAAGTTATAATGACAATATTTGAGTATTTTTTATGAGCGTAGAGAGCGAAGCGAAATCTTCATTTTCACTAGTACTGGTAAAAAAAAACACTTGTGTTGTTTGTTTGTGTGTTTGCGTGCGGCATACCAAACACATGCTTCAATTGCAAAGAAATTTTCAGGGTGTCTACTTTTGTTCTCAACTTAGACCCCCTACGTTTTACAAGAAAATCCTCCATACCCCTCCCCTTAAAATCAGAAAAAAGTGCTATATTTTAAAAATTTAAAAATTTTGAAAAATACGGAAATTTATCTAAAAGTACGTTTTTCCAAATTTTCCACAACACACAAACAGCAGCAAACAGCTACGCTCAACTTCAACGCAAATTCACTTTGGCAGCGTTTCCTAGTATTAGTAAAATACATACAAATGGGTGCCCATGGTCCTTAAAAGAAATTTTCTTAGCACTTTGTTAAACATGGCTCTAAAAAGGGTAAAACATGAATAGCTTTGGGGTGGTTCTGCCATGGGCACCGAAATATGCAACGAAATATGTGGCCTCGAAAACTCGGCCACTTTTGGTCTTAAAGCCACTTTCTGGCGAACTGATCTGTCTCCTTAATAAACGAACATAACAAAACTAATTAAAAACTAGTAACAACTTAACATAGGTTATTAGCCACAGGTCATAAATTATAAAATGAAATAATATACAGGTAGAAAAAACAGCCTAGGTACTAATCTAATATTCATTATTAATCTATCTAGTATACCTATAGTTATTTATTACTTGGGTCAACCAAATATCTACTTCAATGAAACTTTTATATATACGTAGTAGTAGTAGTAAAGGATATATTCCTGGATGTCCACGAGATCCGTACGCGAAGTCAGGTGAACAAGTCAGCTTAGCTCGCTGACCTAGGCACATCTGAAAGTGTGATAGATACATGCTTATCAAAGTTCAACAACAGAAAGAACCAAATATAAATCAGGACTTTCATATGTTATTCATACCTGTGCCACTCCCTGGTCCCAACCCTTGATCACCTCTCCCTTTCCAAGGCGGAACTTGAAAGGAACACCGCGATCCCTAGATGAGTCAAACTTGACTCCATTTTCCAATGTACCCGTATAATGAACAACTACAGTCTGTCCTGGCTTTGGGAATGTGGCTCCTGAAAACAATGAAAATTATGTTGACCAATTCATTGCTTCCAAAATTTTCTACCTAGAACAGAGAATTACTCCACAAACATAAATACGTTATTGGTCAATGACTGACAAAGCATAAGCATGTGCTGTGATGTGCTCAAATCTAATGTATTTTTCATCAAAATTTGCTTTAAATGAAGATAGACTAGCCATGCAATTGGTTTGTTCAGTAACTAAGATTATTAAAATCGCAAGTGGCTGAAAGCTAGTCAGTGATAATATTATGATAATTGAATTGATGGCTAGGCCTGGAACACTAACCATCGCCGGATTGAATGTTGTCAACTTGTACGCCCATATTTATTGTAGAGTTTGTGTACAGGCGAATAAAAACGTCGACTAGTGAATCTGAAATATAATTAAAACCGTTGTAGACGATAAAGAGGAGCGATTACAGTGTATTTTACTATACAAACGTAAACCGAAACTTTGCACTTACACCCTTTTCCAGAGAAAAATGGAGGAATAAACCGCAAAGATGAAAGATGGATGCTGGAAGTGGGCCTGCTCAAATTAGCGTCTAATTACGCAGTAAGGAACTATTAAATTATTATATTTGATTTGAAAACAAACTATTAACGCTTAGTAACTACATACAAATTTATTTTTTGCTTATCTTTCGATTCTAGTTTTATGGAAGGCTCAAAAATTCATTCACCGGAACTTATAACACAACGGCGGTGATATTTAAATGTCAAACGCTTCAGAATTATAGATTTTCTCTTTTCAATCAGTAGCGATAATTCGGAAATGGGAGCCCATGGCAGATTTTGGCAGGTAGTAAGTAGTGTCAAAAACCGGCCAAGACTTTGATGGTGCTTTACCGGGATGGTGCCAGAAAATGGTTTATATAGGAAAGTTAACATCATCCTCTCCATTTTGAGGCCGTCAAAAACAAATAACAACTCTTCGGTAAGAGGCAATGCAAATTTTAGTCAACATTCGTGTACATACCTTTCAGGCCAGCCCTGGGCCACGCAGGCAGCTATAAATGCTGGTTGTGAAATCCATTCTGTTATATGGCTGAACCCCATTGCCCATTGGGCTCGGGGCCTCCGGAATCCGTCTGGTCTGTATGTATGTATTTAGTTTATAGCTCATTACTGGGTTACAATACAAGAAAGTATTTAGTTCCTTCTTGCACTAAGAATACATATGAACTCTAAAATAAGTAACTATATCAATAAGCTGCTACGTGATTTTCGTCTAATCCAGGTAGTATTTACGCTACAGACGATTGAGTAAAAAACCCTTAGTGATCATACATTTATTATTTTATGATCTCTATGGAAAAAACCAATTCAAATCCAAATTCAGTTCCTATAATGGCATATTAACTTACACCACATACCTTCTCATTACTTTCTAAAATTAATGATAAAATATGAGAGAATATAATATGATTGGAAAAGGGTAAACCACTAGTGCCAAAGATTCTGTTACAGTTCATTTTTTATTTATATGCATACATGCAGTTTATAATAATTTATATTATTAAATAGTTTAACATATTGGTAGGTATCCATATGTAGCTAGTAAATACAATAGGTAGCCCATGCAAGCATCCAAACCACGAGATAAAAATATGTAATAACAAAGAGGTATCATGTTTAAAACCCAAAATACCTACAGGGTACAACAACATACATTAGTAACAAAAAAGGCTGCAACCTTATAGAATAAATATATATAGTAGCATAATATAGAACAATATGAATACCAGGCAATACATAATAAGAATGCACCATAATAACAGATGCTCAGTAAGTACGTATGGCCTACGTAGTATGTACGAGAATACTTACAAAGTAAGGAATGACGATTCTATCACTTTCAACAGTTTGGACAGTTTGGAATTAGCTACATGTGTATAAACGTTTCACGTTCTAACCTTTTTCTAGCAATCTAGACAGTGATCAGATAAGTTCCAAAAACATGTTGTTCTTTTCGTTATCAATGAGCAAGAATCCAGAAAACGTTGATTTTGGTTACTGTGAAGAAAACCTTCACAACAATACCTAAAATAAAGCTAATTTTAACTGATAAAGATCTAGACACCATTTTGAAATATAAAGTACCAACCACATAAAAAGTAGGGGTTAAAATTACTTAAATAACAGCATTTGGTCACTCACTAAACAGAGATAAGACAGCAATTTAAAACTTGTTACCCGTTCACATTATTATAGTTCCTAAAATCTATTTGGCAGTCTTCTTGGGAAATTTGTACACCCTTTCGGCAAGCGACATTGTAATGCTACCTGGAATCCGTTGGTGCTCCTTGATCAGATCTTCTATTGCGCTGGCAACCTGCCGACAGAAAAATCACCAGTGTTTTCCTACCGATTTAATTACAAAACAAATAGAAGTACAATTTTTCCCCATTTGTGTACCTACAGTTTGTAGTGTGTAAATTGCAATTTCAACAACAAGCAAGAAAAAAAATACATCGTTGAAATAAATAATAAGCAAATGGAATTTATCTATGTGTATACCTTACAGATTTGTTTCAAAACCAGTACAATATATTTTTTCTTTCCTTTGTGTACCTACATTTTATAGTTTATACCTTGTGCTGCTAATTTCAATAGGTACCTAACAAACAAAATAAAAAATACCGTTGAAATAAAAAATAAGGGAAAGGAGAAATAAAATAATGGCAGCTACATTTAAAACCACAACCAAAGATGTCAGCCACATTCACTTTTAAAAGCCTATCTTATAAAGTTATAACCCATGATAACATCCAGACTAGTGAGAAGTGAGCCAATATTTTGCTAGTTTTAAAGCCTCACCTTGGTCTGCAATTGCTCCGGCGTCAGCTCGGGATTGAACGGTATCGGCTTGCCGACGTGAGTGGTCAGCTTGACGGGGAATCCGCCGTAGATCGGCACGATGGGAAACCGGGTCACCGAATAGAGCTTCAGCCAGATGCGCTGTCCCCAGCTGATGGAGCGGAAAGCCTCGCGGATGTTTTCCGAGAAGATGGGAATAATCACCTGGGCAAGCGATGATTATGTCACAGATAAAAGGTTACACAGAGATTCTACCACACTTATGGCTACGGCAAAAATGTTATGCTAGTTATTTCACCGGAAATCGCTGGGGTGCGTAGGCTACCTGTTTCAACATCATCTACCAGGCCATGGCACATGGGACAAGGTGAATTATAATCAAGGTACACAATACTCCTCATGAGGTTACATATGCATCCATGTCACACGGTCAATACAATGAAGGGACCCAATGATCCACAGGTGGGTACAGTTACCTTGGTTACAGGTGATATAACAACCAACAGTGGCTCCATCCCTTGACTGCCGGCGAAACTATTATTGCGAGCGGAGGGCTTTTGCATAGCTATCCTTTAATATGGGAGTATTAAATCTGCAATTTGCACGTGAAACGAAAATAAAATTTGTAACACACCGATTTGGCGTCCATAGCGACCTTGGCGAATCCGAGACGTTTTTTCCAGAGCAGTTTGTAGTAGGCGTTGCTGAACTGTGCCTCGTACACACCACCTGGTGAGATCGCTAACAAGTTGTTCTCCTTCAAGATCGTAGAGCATGTTTGTATCGTGCCGGGTATCACGTTCATTGCCTCCGCGATTATTGTCCACCCTGCCAAATAATGGGGTTTAGAAAGAAGTGTGTGTGTGTATTGAATTTTATCAAAGACAAAAAATAAATAAAATAATACGTGTGCAAGTGAATTGAATGACCAGTTAGGTAGGCATGTATTTACATGGCCTACTGTCACCCATATTATCTTATAATTCAGCATCAAATCCATACAAAAAGCCACCAGTGGGTTCAGTTTTGCACCAAAATAAGTATTTTTATTTATTTATGCAAATTAACAAATATTTTTGTAGAATTGCAGTAGGTATTATAATTGTAGGTACATTTTTAAAGGCTGTACAAAAATGCAGTATGATACCTATCACAATTTTAAAACAGAGTTAGACCTGGTTTTTCAGTGGCACGTTAAATACCTAATGGTCTGTTAACTTGTTATTTGCTTAACAACGTCCAATCAGAGCCCTTAATTTTCTTGCTAGTGGACCGTTAAATATTAACGGGCCACTGAAATACTGGCACTTAGAATGAGTTAGTTTATAGAAAAATATTTCAAACATTAGCTATGCAGTTTTTGGTTTGCTCTGGTTAGAAGCTTTAAGCAGTAGAAGTATCTACAAGACATTCAAAAATACAAACTAGTAAGTGCCAGTATTGTTTTTGAACTTAAATCTTTTGGACCTGGACTATTTAGCAGGGTGCAGGGGACCATGCCAATGTTCAGGTACCCATGTATTAAGCTGGGTTCTGCAAAAAGCATGCATTAATTTACTCTTAAAGTAACCTTCAGCAGTGTGTACCTGGCAATTTGAAAAGGAATCGGTCAGCAACAGTGTGAATCAGCCTGTTCTTGATCAGCATCACCTTTGCAACAAAGTAATAGAGGTCGATCGGAATCGCTCCGTGGTAATAGATAATTAGCGCTGGGGTGTCTTGTGGAATGTTGTCCATGCCAACCACCTCGTAGCCTGAAAACCACAACGATAGTCTTCTCAAGTTTTAATGAAACCATTATATATGATTGGTCGAGACTCGATATTACCGTGCCAAATCCATCCGTGAGCATCCCATATCGCAGCGACAGTTTTGCGTGCACCATGCCAGAAGTCTTGCTCATAAGCGTCTCGTATTCGTTGTCTGTAGAACAAATACAAATTTTAACAATGACCACTTTGCTTATGAAATAAATTTAATCTATAGTGATTGGTTATACCTGTGCCATTTGTAGATGTAAAGAAGCAAAGAGGTCATGTATAGTAAGCAGCCGATAAGTAAGGGCAGCAAGAAGGTGATGATTAACGGAGCTAAGAGCCATGTTAACCACAGTGTGAAGTCTATGTCAATATATTGCACTGAAATACGAAAAAATATTGGATATTGGTTATTGAATGGTGTTTCACTCCAACATAGAGAATGATATGTGAAAATATTAAAATAAATTTTCTCAGCTTCAACCAGATTCAGCTGACAGTCATCAATGCAATTTGTAACCCCAGCTGTCAAAATGAGTTTTGGTTGGTATTTGATGCTAAATCTACTGAAATTTGAGTTCTATCGAAGCTTACCAACAACAGATTCTAAATACGAAATAAAATCACTGATAAAAGTTAAAATAAACATTATTTGTTAATTATTCTAGGCCTGTTCCACATGTCACTTATGTTTCGTCATTTGTAGGAGGCTCGGGTTCGATCCTTTCTGCGAGCGAGCTGTCTTGAATTTCCATTTAATTGCTTTCGCCTACGGCTCCTATTACGTAAATGTGTAAAAAGACTGTTTAATAAAGATTTGTTCGTGATAGGCTTGTGATTGAGAGTAGAAAAACCGGGCATTTTTAATTGGGAAGGGTAACAAAGAGTTTATTTACTTCTCACTGTTTTGACAGTAGATTTACACTTTGGTCACCCATTCTTTCCTATTGGCGCAAAATTGACGTTGGGCCTAGGAGACAGGGGCGAGTTGGGGTCTGAGTTTTTGTCGGTATTGTTTACAATTTTTGTGTTTAGGTGCACGATCTTTTGTTGAATACATCATCTGGAATATCAGTAACACTTATACCATTTAAACACGATAGTTTTATACATTTATCCCTAGCGTAAGTTGATAAACCAAGGTCTCCAAGTGAGAATGCAGCCTCACAAAGCAGCCCGAAGTAGCCATTGAATGTCGCTTTGTAAAATGTACTGGATGCGAAAAAGTATACTAGTGGGTAGAAATTATCTTTACATTTTGGTTTGAAAATGGTGAAGACTCGAAGTGGAGACGTGACATTTGATAAAATTGATGACCAAATGCCTGTGAAAGTAGCGAAATCTGAGACAGCACCTGAGCCTGCAGGAGAGGTAATTCACCTTCTTCAAACCATTGTTCTGTCCTAGGTCATTGCCATTGAAATCTCTATAATTTTTTGAATTAAAGTATCCTTGTTTGAATAACAATTAATTCCTTTGAGCCCTCACTTATTACAACATGACTACATTCACTCGTAAACTGCTTTATTTAGGATGAAGAGGCAACGGCAAGTAGTCAGCCGCACGAAAGTTCCGAGGAGAAGGACCTAACATACAGTCCTAGTTGGGGTCATGGATCTAAAAGCAGTAGAAGAGGATATCGGAGATCAATACGAAACTCTACTATTAAAGGTTTGCATAACTTTTTGTTGTGGCTTGTCCTGTGGTACAGGATTATTTATAGATCTTGATATCTAGATGTTATTAACACTAGGTATCTCTACATCAATTTACTGTTGTGTGTGGGTCTTACTTAGAAATAGTAAACTATTCTGGGAAAAAACACTGACCTTTAAGCAAAAGCCTGGTGTTAATTGGCAGGAATGAGCTCAAGATCTCTCCGCAGTCGCTACACCGAAGATGACATGGAGGAATCACGTGACGACATGATGTCAGATGATAGCGACATCTTTCCTAGGCGAAGAGGACAACGAGGGAGCCTGTGAGATTTCCTTTATTCTAATTACTTTGTAATTCGATTTTCAAAAGGTAGATTTTGTTTCAAAACCAGTAGTACCTAGGTAGGTAGCGGAGCCCTGTTAACCTTTAAAAGTAGTGCCATATTGTTGCTACCTGTTGCACGAAGCAAAATTTCATGAAATTTAATTTTTTGGAAATGAATGAAACTTTCCAGCATTTAAGTTTTTTTAATTGGGTTTGATTATGACTTTGATTTTGATTTGCAAGTGCAATGCAGATTGTGCATTAATTTAGCAGTCACTTTAAGTAATAGTACCTAGGTACCTTGATATATCATTGCAAAGTTTTAAAGCTCCCATCAGTGGTCAATAGTGGCAAGTTAGTTTCAAATCCAAATTATTGTAAAATGATGTCGGCAGCCGCCGCACTCGCGTCTCATCGCACCACCATCCGCGCCACGGTTCGAGAAGGCTTCAAATCCGACAGGCAAGGGACGCAGAAGTCAATGGGGACAAGGACACCCCCGAGGGAGGAGTACGCCGATCGACCAGGCAAGACTACGATATTTATTTATTTCACCCCTAAAATTGACCACTGATCCCTATTTTGGCAGCCAGTGCTTTTTCACTGTGTCTGTCAACGATGAGTCATTTTACCCTGGATACGGTAATTTAATATTTCATCTTATTTCAGTTTATTATCCAGTTGATTACGTAACTTAGTAATATAGGCATCTTCAAAGTAGGTAGGTATTCTCTTCATTTAATTACTTAACTCATCAATTACTTACCATTCAATTTAAGGATCATTTACCTCTGGGAATTAACTTTTTTCATCAATTAGGAAGATTTAATAATTTAATTTTTAATTTTTTAATTTCATTAAATTTGTTATTAGTTTCGAAACAGGAATCAGTTGCTCAAATATAATTACAAGTTGCAGGTTAAATGTACAAAGCTACAAAGTTCCAGGTTATATATACAAAGTTACGATACAAATTTCAGGTCAAGTCAGGTAATGCCGGTAGCTATTTTGCTGAAGTGTTTTAGAAATCCAATATATCCATGGTGGCTTTTGGCAGCTCATTCCAATGGCGGATGGTTCTGCCCAGAAATCCGTGTTGGCCTGCCATACTGTTGTACTTTTTTAAGTACAACTTCTGGGCAAGGTGATACCGCCCAAAGAAAGCAGGTTTAGTGAGTAGATGGGCCAAGTCGCACCAGGCTGGGTGGCCTGTTATGACCTTATGTATATGCACCTCAGACCGGCTCAAGCTCGCCTCTGGCCGAGTGTCCGGAAAGTTGTTTAGGTTATTGGCTTTTCAGTTGGCATTTTGTTATACTCGTAAGTTCACAAACCACCCCAGAAATGAGCAATGCAAGAATCTAACCACTAAACCCGACCGGTGACCCTGCCGCCCTCAGGACGCGGAAGCAGAAGTACGACAGCTACAACAACACGTGGATCGACGGCATGAACGGCCACCACTCCCTGCGCGGCTACCCGTCGATGTTCCCCGACGAGAAGAAACCGCTGGAGGGCGCCGACGACGAAGACGACGACGATGGGGAGGGAAAGACTGACGAGGCACAGAAGAAAGTTTACGTTTACAACTCGGACCCGAAAGAGGCCAGCGAGGAGGAGGAGGAAGAAGAGCAAATCGTGAGTCAAGCTTTTTGGTTTCGTCGAACGTTAAGCTGCTTTTACACGGGAGCGTTTGCGACTAAGGTCTGCCACATCGGTTTTGTAATAATGATTGCTATGTTATGTTACACTTATATATATATATATATTATCTTAAATATCAATTTGATACGTTAGGTATGTACCTAATATAGATATGATATGAAATGAACTTGCCCACGCTACTTACTAAAGGATGTAGCAATTTCGCATCTTACTAATGCATGAGGCACTTTAGAATACGAAGGCACGAGCAATCTGACTCAAAAAGCATACCTAATCTAATGTGTATTGGCTATAAGAAGACACTCTTGATTTCAATTCCTCGGTGACTGGTGCAGGAACGGCCGCGCAAGCGTTCGCGCACGATCGCCGAGCTGAACACGACCGCGGAGACGCTGGAGAGCGGCAACGACCTCGACATGGACATGTACTCGCGTGTGAAGCGCATGCACCGCCCCACCAAGCGCTACATGTTCGACGAGGAAAAGGGAGCTGCGCAAGCAGGTCGGTGTCGTTTTCAGCGTGCTTTCTCCGCACTGGAATTTGAGGGTTGATTTATGCCAAAGTTCAAAATTTGCAAAAAAACTGTCTTTAAAATTCAATATTGCGGTGCAATGAATTTGGTATTGTTAGATTTGTGATTTTACAAACTACAACATTGCCATTGAAACTTTTTTCTTTCTGCGTTATCTTCGCCAGTAAACGAGCTTTTATGAAAAACCACCTCAATATAGGAGTGGAAAACAATGGTGCTGAATAGGTATTTTAAATAAAATTAAGCTTGACATCATTTATGTCTAGGCCGAACCCTACAGTCTTGAACTAATGAATCACACCTCAACTTCCATATGAATTATTTTTGAACATCCCTTGCGGAACGCATCAACGTTTAACACATCTTAACCAAAGTTGATATCTCGTTAAACGAGATCGTACCCTTTACATAAATGCCCCGCGGTTGCAGACGTGGACCAGACGAGTCAGACGTCGACGGACGAAGAGACTGAGGAGGAGGCCGAGGCGAAACGTCGCACGTACTCGCTGCGAAAGACCAAGCCCACCATCGACCGATTCCAAGCCGCCATCGGTGAGTGACCAGCAAAGTCGGCTACGTTGACGAGGCTGCCGTAAAAACACTGAGCTACATTTAGTCTAACTCACTGATTCACAAAGTGCCGGTTTGTCAGTGGCCCGTTAAGATACAGAATAGCAAGAAAATTAAAGGCTCTGATTGGACGTTGCTAATCAAATAACAAGCTAACAAGACCATTAGCCATTTAACGTGCCACTGAAAAACTGGGTCTAACTCAACTTTTCACAAAAACGAGTTTGTTATGTCATTGAATCCCTACAGGTCAGTTCTACAGTATGCCAAAGCTCAGTGAATTTAAAAATGGTTTTATTAAATTATAAGCAGTTAATAACTTGATATATTCACTAAATTCCATTTCCTGTGGTATTACAATGCTAATGCGTTTCAAAGTTTAAAAGTCGATTATCTCAAAACTATAAAAATTAGGGATGTGAAACGAATTATTATTTATTTATTATTAACGATATTAACTTTCAAAGTACTATAATCTAAGTACTATGGTATGCCGTGCCAGCGCTGACTGCAAATTGACGTGGGTGCAAGTTTCCACTTCATTTTAAAAGCGAATAAACATTTAACTACAAACAAACAAGGGAACTCCAGTATATATCTACTAATCCATGTGTAATCAAGACTTACGAGGACTACAAGCAACCTTAGAAATGCCAAAGTACTAGCTTGAAAATGTCACATTAACCTACCAGACCACACAATGAAACTGACAGAGACGCCGTAACCGCTTCCGTAACGTCTCAATCCGTACTTTCCTCGCTCCCCGATCGCAGACCCTCCGCGGCGCGTGATTCGGACGATGCTGCGCCGCCGCTGCGCCCGATTCGGCCGCTCGCGCTCGTCGTCGTCGAGCAGCAGCGAGGACGAGCGGTTCGAGCCGCGGCACAAGTCGGCGCACGCCAAGGGCAACAAGTCGCTGTCGAGCAAGTCACTGGCCAAGTCGCTGTGAGTACCGTCTTCGAGCGCCGCTCTGCACTGCGATTTCGCCACTCTGACGATGCCGTTCTCGGCTACGTAGTTAAAACATTAACATGGACGACGATAGGGATTTTATCCATCAGAACCGATAACGGCCTGACGTAAGTTACAAATTCGCTACGCTGGTATGGTATAGGCAACTAGTATGCGAAAGCCAGCTCTTGCTGTACTGGGACATAGGGAATTATTAACTGTTATACCTACCTAGTTCAAATCATTTTATGCCAATGTCTAAGAAAATATACATATTGCATCATCACTTTGTTTTCTATTTTGATTAATCTTTAGGCGTGAATTACTGATTGTTTCACATTATTTTATTGTAATTATTTAATGAAATAATTGCAATGTGAATCAATTATCACTGGGAGTTAAATTCTCTCAACTGCCTGAAGACGTTTCAGAATATTCTAGTGAAAGTGAAACCGTTCTCGAATTCTCTTTCTACTGGAGGGATCCTTCATCACTTCTCCATCAAGCTCGAGCCCTCGTGTGGCGACAGCTACGTAGTTCGTGGTCATAATTCTGGAGAAAGTGCACTTTCAGGGCATCGCGAAACTCCGTTGGTAGGTTCATTTGCCACTCGTTCTCTAGCATTCCGCAGACTACGACCCGGAGCGTTTCGTGGCGGATCATCTCATTGTACCTTTGGAAAGAAGCTATTTCAAACTGGGTTTTGAATGCTTAATGAAAGTCACTGATTTCCCGACGATTCGTAAAATATACTAGTTAGTTACTTCTTCGAGGGTGATTGCACAAACAATGATAAGGTGAACTAAAGAACTAATTGTTTTTTAACCAAATTAATTAGGCTAAAAGGCTCAAGGACAGTTCCGATTGTAAATTTTTTTGAAGAGTTGATTCAAACTTGGTACACCCCTAAGTAGATGGAATCGGTGTAAAATGATCCAAGTCCTCGTGTTTTATTTTATTTCTTTCACATGGGGTGACCAAAGTCGAAAATCGATCAATTAAAATTTTGAAAACATACCAAAAGTTGCCGACATCTCAAGGCCACACGATTGAAGTTATCATTCAAATATTTCAGTATGTTGTAGACAAAATACATAAATAAGGGCAAACATGGCCCTTTTTCATAAAATTTCTGTGCACTTTCGTATACAATGGCTATACGAAGGGTTAAAAATGAACAGTTTCCGGGTATGTTCTAGCTTTCCAACGGAAAATTTTCGAAAAAATGGCCATGTTCGCCCTTATTTACGTCTTTTGTCTACAACCTTCTGAAATATTGAGATGATAACTGCAACAATGTGGCCTTGAGATGTCGGCAACTTTTGGTCTGAAAGCCACTTTTTGGCGAACTGATCTGTCCCCATCCTTAGGTCCTGAATTGAAAAAAATTTCCTAAAATTTGTCTTAAAGATAGGTCTTGAAGCAAACACGAGTCTTAGAAATTTAACCTAGTTGTACCGTTCGGATTCGGGTCCCCCCCGTCAAGCCGAATCCGTCGTAGTACGGCCGTTCCTTCATCAAATACCGGATCGAGCCGAGGCACAAGTCAAGAGTCATCACTGGACTCCACTCGGGTTCTTCCAAAGCTTCCGAATAGATCCTGCCATCCTTGCAGAAGTTCGGATGGAACTTCACCTTGCCATTGTCGGTCGTCCTCAGCTTCACTACCTGCAGTTTGTGGGGATAGTTTGGCGGGCACTCTATCAGAGAGTAAAAGAATCCTCCTTAGTAAGGAGTGCCGTCAGGCCCGATGATTAGGTCGTGAGCTTTTAATGCATCGTATCGATCGGGCTCTACGAGGATTTCCGGTGGGAGTTTATGGAACAGCATCCCAAGTTCCTCTCTCAATCTATAGGGTTCTAGTGGTGCCGCATTGCGTGCTGGATTGGGCTCCTCAGTCATTTTTGACGCTCGGTAGGAAAAGCCGTTTGCTAGAAGATTATGTCCTTTCGGTATGGCAGGCACGGGAGAACAAAGCCGTGCACTGTCCGAGAATTACAGACCCACTGTACGACTATGTCA
Organism: Nemoura dubitans; assembly: GCA_921293005.1. NCBI lineage: Eukaryota > Metazoa > Arthropoda > Insecta > Plecoptera > Nemouridae > Nemoura > Nemoura dubitans. Next base: position 36,965,584 of record OV121077.1, read on the forward strand.
CAAAGACTGTGCTAATTAAGAACCAGACTCTTTTATCCGTCTAGCCAACTCGCTGGATTATGAAACAAGTTCAAGTTTTTTCAATAAAAGGTTTCAAGCTAAAATCACTACAAACCCCACTGAAAGCACCATTGACAGTCACTGTTTTACAGAAGACAAAAGACAGAATCATTCCGAATTTGGTCAGAGCTTATTTGATACCTCATACAACTTGGGGCTTGTTTGTACTGCCACTTTAAATTTTTTATAGAAGGCTGTGAAAACAATTTTCTAACTTTTTTGGCCACGCCTGCACAGTGAATTTTTCAAGTTTTATTGACAATGTCCCATGCATGATTTCATCTCTAGGTACATCTTTGCAAATCTCTAGAGTTTGAACATGTGTGTTTGATAATTAAACAGATAAATTAAAGCTAAAATGATAAAATAAGATTACAATCACTATTTTCCTTCAAGGAAGCTTGTCCTCAAACCCACCGCCGGTATCAAGTAGGCCGTGCCAACATGTCCCGCCGCACGCTTGTTCCCAACGGCTCTCCCTCCTGCCCCGACAGATGCCTGCCCACGCCGATCAACCAGTCGTGTCCGGGCGAGACGGCTTCGAAGCCCGCCGCCAGCAACCTGGCAGACGTCGATCCGATGTCGCTGGACCGATCCATCATGTTCGCGCACGTCGGAGGACTCGAGGAGCACATCCGGTGTCTGAAGGAGATGGTCGTCTTCCCTATGCTCTATCCGGAAGTGTTTGACAGGTTTCACATTCAGCCGGCGAAGGGGGTGCTGTTTCACGGGTTGCCCGGTGAGTGGATTTTTTACGTTGCCTGCTTTGTTTTTTCGTTTTGTTTTTAAAAAATCACTATTTTCCTACTGAATTTTTAATTACATATATGTAAACTTTCAAGTCTAACAAATAATGACACTATCAGGAAGATTGGTTTTAACTTTCTATGCTGGAACAAAACATCTAGAGTAACTAGCATCTTCAGTCTTCACACAAATTAATTGAAGCTCATTTTGGGAATACATATTTCATGCAACGATGAAGGACGCTAGCCTGAATGTTTTGAATTATTTTGTTTAATTTTCAAGTACGTGAATAAAATGGCTGATTGTGTTTTTTATAAGGAGATATTCAAAGTTTGGAATGTCAACAGCTTTCAGCTAAAAACTGTGAAACTTACAAATCCAAATGTCCTTGGACTTCAAATCTGCTACCTAGTACCTTGGCCTGTGCCTTGCCAGTAGCCAATAAGATTTTTAATAATTCAATGTTAATTTTGGAGCACATATCTATATGTACCTAGTACCTGGGCCTGTGCCTTGCCAGTAGCCAATAAGATTTTTAATAATTCAATGTTAATTTTGGAGCACATATCTATATGTAAAGATTTGAAGTCCAAGGACATTTGGATTTGTAAGTTTCTCAGTTCTTTAGGAAAACTTGAGTCTAAATAACAACGGTAAGTACTTCATTCGACATATTTTCTCCGACTCATTGGTCGTCCGGCTTACTGAGCACTCAGAAAATTTGAATCAGGCCCGCGATTTCCAACGGTTGCCTTTGCCTGTAATAGACTATCATTATTTGAGCTGTATTTGTAACATTGACCCAGTTCCATGTACCAAAATGCTTTGCCTGCAATATACTATCATTATTTGAGCTGTATTTGTGACACTGACCCAATTCCATGTACCAAAATGCATTGGTTTTGTCGCGAAGGCACCGGCAAGACGCTGCTAGCGCGGGCGCTCGCCAACGAGTGCAGTCAGGGCGCCCGCAAGGTGGCGTTCTTCATGCGCAAGGGCGCCGACTGCCTCACCAAGTGGGTGGGCGAGTCCGAACGCCAGCTGCGGCTGCTCTTCGATCAGGTAAGCCACAACAATACTTTCAAGCCCATACATCTTCGATCACTGCTCCGGTACGGGATAGGCAACTAGTATGCCGTGCCAGCTCTCACTGCTCCGGTTCGGGATAGGCAACTAGCATGCCGTGCCAGCTCTCACTGCTCCGGTACGGGATGGGCAACTAGTATGTCGTGCCAGCTCTCACTGCTCCGGTACGGGATAGGCAAGCAGAATGCCCCGCCAGCACTTACTGCTCCAATATGGGATAGGTAACTAGTATGCCCGGCTGGCTCATACAGCATTCGACATTTGTGCCAGTTTCTGCTTCATCCCGAAAGTGAATAGACATCATTGCAAAAACTTGGGAACTAACTTTTAAAATTACTTATTTAGCAGCCACTAGATATATATTTCAGCTTTCAAATAACAATACGTAACGACATATACCTATTCTTCATCACAGAGTTAATCTGACAACCACCTGAGAAAATATAAAGAAAAAAATTGTAATTCCCAAGTTGTAAATAATGCAAAAAACTAGGCGTGTGCGAATAGTGGCTTTCTTGGTTCGAATCGAATATCGAATATTTTAAAAATCATAATTCGAAGTCGAATCGAATATCGAATAAAAATATTTTTTTAAAGTCGAATATCTAAGCGAACTGTATAATTCGTTTGGCTCGAATAATTCGCCAAAAGTTCGAATAATTTACCTTAAATGTGAATTTTTGCAGCAAAGTGCTTATCAGTGGTGCCAAATATTCAAACCATTTGAATTTTTCGAATCATAAAATTTCGATTTCGAATACGAATTCGAATAGTTTAAAAATCACTATTCGAAATCCGTACACAAATAATTCGAAAATAATTCGTCGAATAATTCGTCCATTTCGAATATTCGCACACCCCTACAAAAACCAAATCCCTTGGTTCGGCGCGCCAGGCGTACCAGATGCGTCCGTCCATCATCTTCTTCGACGAGATCGACGGCCTGGCGCCCGTGCGCTCGTCGAAGCAGGACCAGATCCACGCCAGCATCGTGTCGACGCTGCTGGCGCTGATGGACGGCCTGGACTCGCGCGGCGAGGTGATCGTGATCGGCGCCACTAACCGCGTGGACGCCATCGATCCCGCGCTGCGGCGGCCCGGCCGCTTCGACAGGGAGCTCTACTTCCCGCTGCCGGCCAGGAAGGTACGCGGACCGATACGTTTCGGTTGGGTTTACAGGCATGTTTCGACGAGTAATGAACATTGGAAGGGAGGCGAAGCTGGGAAAATGTGCACCCGAACCGGGATACGAACCCGGGATCTCCAGCTTGCCGGGCAGGTGCTCTACCTAGAGCACCTGCCCGGCAAGCTGGTGGTCCCCGGTTCGTATCCCGGTTCAGGTGCACATTTTTCCAGCTTTGCCTCCCTTCTGTCAATTGCATACTGGTAAATAGGGATGGCCATCGATTAAAAAATCTAAATCGATTTGAGAATCGATTTTATGACTCAAATCGATTAAAAATCGATTAAAAATCGATTTAAAATCGGATTTTCATCAGCATGGCAGCGTGCCAGGTGCTGTCTGAGGTTGGATGTGTTGGAGCAATACTTTACAGGATGGTCACAATGACGACAGCAAGCTATTTCTTTGCTGAGAGCGTTTTCTTAGCATCGTCTTCGAAACCAAAGTTAACCCATACCTACTTCACTGCTCAAAATAGGTGGTTGGGGTAAATAGCTTGCGCTTTCGCATGGAAGCACAGGCATCAGACGCCATTTTGAAGTTTCAACTTGTAGGCGCAATGCTGCCAACACCCATCATCCAACAGCAACTAGCATATTACGACTAAGGTGCCATCTACCAGTAAATTGTAAAACTGAAGTAGGCTTCACAGAGCGGTAGATTTAAAAATAACGCAAAAACGTAAAAAATCGATTTTCTGTTGTGAAATCGATAATCGTTTTTTTCTTCAAAATCGATTAATCGATTCGATTTAATCGAATCGATGGCCATCCCTAATTATTATTATTAATGCCAGTGACATGTCATCAACATTGGCTCTGGACCAATCAGAGACTACGTGACAGAGTCGCTGAATGGTCCAGAGCCGATGTTCATGACATTGTGACACTGACATGGCCTGCTGTAAAAATAGCATTAAGGAGCATTCAACACCCAGAAGATACAGTTTTGTGACCTACTTTGAAATTTAGTTTCTTTGAAAACTAGAGTTCGGGCTAGAAAGTTTATTTGGTTACATTGTTGATTGACAGTTGATTAAATTTGATACCTTACGAAGGCAATTTGATATGTAGCCAAAGATGATGGTTTATGCTTGTAACCTTGATGCACATTCAAACACTGCTCTGGTACGGGACAGGCAACTAGCATTCCGTGCAAGCTCTTACTGAAATATGAAGTGCGTTTCCACTTAATCTTTAAAGTGAACAAACATGAGAGCAAACAAACTGGGTAATCATTTAGCAGCTCCTAAAATTCAATTTACTTTTAAAGAGTAGGCACTAAAATATATTTCAGCTTTCAAATAACGATACATATCATAATCTTGGTCACAGAGCTGACATGTTAGCGTGACAGTTGGCAAGTCGAGGGTTTGTCTTGCCCGAACGCTGTGCCCAGCTCGAAACAGCGTTTCGAGTTTACCGCGCCTTAAAGGACCATTTGCCTCTTGAAATTAATTTTTATCAACGATTAGGATGTTTTAATAAAGGCATTTGGGCAGCAAAAAAAACTTCTCGTGTCTACGGCCACCCGTACAGAAGTTACCAAAGTCCGCTTTTTTCGGCCTAGGTGCTTAGAAAAACAACTCCCATAAGGTTTAACCCGTAGCGCTTTTTCGACCCCTAGCACCTAGACAAACCTCTGGCCCAATATCATTCAAATAATTTGAGCATAGTCCTCCATCCTTCCTCTGTGTTGAAATAATTTGGCACTTTGATAGGACCAACCGTTGAGCCGCAGTAAGCGGATTACCTCACGTATGTAATTAGCGTGCTTCATATTTCTCATGCAGTGCCGCTCTGAGCGTGCTGGACCGAGCCGTAGTGGCAGCGACAGCGCTCGGACGGGTGGGAGGGGATAGTGAAACTGTACAAGAGAATTATACTAGTCTCGCAGATTGCGCCGCGCGGAACGCCAGAAATCTTAAATAATTAATTAAAAATCCATCCTTCAGAAAATTCTTTCAATTACGACGACTCCTATTCATATTATAGCTACGAATATATGGTAAAAGTTAATTTTAAGAGGTAAATGGCCCTTTAACGCTGGCCCTCTTCCCCTGACAGGAGCGGCTGGAGATCCTGCAGATCCACGTGTCGAAGTGGGACGACCCCCCCTCGGCCGCGCTGCTCTCGGCGCTCGCCGGCGACGCCGCCGGCTACTGCGGCTCCGACTTGCGCGCGCTGTGCTCGGAGGCGGTGCTGCGCGGCCTGCGCCGGCGCTACCCGCAGATCTACGCGTCCAGTCGCAAGCTGCTGCTCGATCCGCAGGTACGCGAATCGGTCGACGCAATTCACACGGAACAGAGGCGGCATGGTTGTGCCGGACGAAGTAATTGACTCGTATGGAGCACAGCAGAGAAGGTATTTAACACCAGAGGCGTAGCGACTGGCCCCGCAGGGGGCGCCAAAGTTTGAGGGGCGCCGAGGAGTGTAGGGGGCGCAAATATGTATTTTTAGGGATTGCCCTGGGCCGGTTTTTTCCAGGTAACCCTGGGGGGGCGCCATCAAAACTTTTGCAGGGGGGCGCTTCATATTCACGCTACGCCATTGTTTAACACCCTACTTTTTTACAATGCTTCCCAAAGAATTGTTGAATGTTGAAACGTTCTGCGAATTGAAAGACAAATTTAAAAATTGGGAACCAGGACATGTATGAGAAACGTTTTCTGTTAATTTGTGTTATTTTTATTTTTTATCTTTTATCTTTTAAATTACATTTTGATGTACGGGTATGTGCAATGTACATGCTTGTTTTTTGTGTACTATTGATGTATTTACTGGGCAAGAGCAAGAAAAATGACAAATATCTATTTATGTAACCTATGCGTCCCCGCAGACAAGCTTGAAAGCTTTGGGGGACACAGCTATGTAAAGAAAAATGCTCAGTAATAAAAATAAAAAAAGTCGAGGCATATCCACTGATCTCTAATAGCCTGGATGGAGCATAGGATCCAGCTAGCAGCTAAAAATTGAAGTCAGATGACAGCAAGTAGTTAGCAAGTAGTCATTGTTAGCAACAGGTAGAACTCCCAGTGATTTCAATGCTAATTTGAGAGTTTTTCAAACGTGTTTCCAGCAATAATACTGCATAAAAGGTGCAGCAACCGGCACTAAAATAATGCCTGGTTACATGAAATTTGATTTTGCAAGACAGCACTGCTCTAAATTCACTACTTTGTGAACTTTTTTTTAGTTTGTTCGGGCCTGTTTTCGGCATTGACTTTTCACCTTGTTTCACAGCTTGTACATTATGTGCTATTCACGCACATATTTCGAGCCTAAGCATCAAGCAGGGTCCATAAAATAAATACTTATAAAAAACCTCTCTAAATGCTGCACACTTCAATTAAATGTGAAAATCTGATTAAAAGCTACCAAAATGGTAAGTAAAATCACTAAAATTAGCATGGGATCTTATGGGGAGACTCAACATTTGGGAATCCAACTTGTTGCTTGTTGAATTCATAACTCCACTAAAGCAACAGTGATCCAGGCTATTTGAGATCGTGGGCATATCGTGTACGACTCTGCGCCGCGTTCCAGCAAGTGACGGTGGAGCGCCAGGACTTTGCGCACGCCCGCGCGTCGATCGTGCCGGCCGCCAGCCGCGGCTGTCCGGGCGCGGCCAGGAACCAGCTGTCGACGGCGTTGCGCGCGCTGCTGGGTCGGCCGGTCGACTCGGCGTGCCGTCTGCTGGCCGAGTCTTTCCTCTCGCTGGACCTCAGGTAACGGCGGGCTCGAACGAAGCTAGTTCGAATTATGGTGGGTTTACACCTCGCAATGTCGCCAACATTGTGTTGTCAACTTTTTTTCTGGACCAATCAGAGGCTCTGGCCAAATTCATGACGTCATGTTCACAACTATTGTCACTGACATTCTAGACTTCAGCCAAGTTGAGCTTTTGCGGCATGTTCAGGACTTCTCACCGCCTTTGAAATGAACGAAGGGGGGCTGTGCCGGCTGTGGGAATTGAAAAAGATGTAACTTTTTGTTTTTAAACATGGCCGAACAGGATTGCTAGGTGGATCTTTTAATAGTCGAGCTTCTAAAAACATCACCCGTTTTATAGGATGCAGGGAACCCAGTTAAAAAAAATCAATTTATAAGAATAGCTTTGCAGCAAATTGCGGCAATGGTGAGAAACAGCACTGGTAAGTTTGTCCACTTTCGGGTCCCGTCGAGGACTTCCGGGAAATATCGCCAACAACTGACAGAAGAGCAGTAAACGGTTTCTGTCGTCAACATCATGTCAATGACTTTATGTTGACGACTATTGTTGGTGACATTGCGAGCTGTAAACCCACCTTTATGGTTGAGCTAGACAGATTAGCATCTTCCTAGAGGACCCACTGCTGCTCGACACGAGCTACACTAGAATTAATTTGAGTTTGCCACTTTTTGGGGATCTCATATCATAGAGTACCATACCATAGAATCAAATGATAAAGTTTTTGTCACAACCATTAAAAATGGTATTAATCATTACAATTATTTACCATTTTACTCTGTACATATCGTAAAAGTGTCAAATTATACTTTACATCGAAGTCCACCGGGCTGTGGTAATCTTACGCTAACACGACTGTAAGTGTTTCAAAATACAAGCCATGTCTTGAGAATGACACAAGGCTTTATAAGCAGTTTTGGAATTCATATCCACATCCAAATAAGTTTCTCAAATTTGAAATTACTTACAAGTTGTAGCAAATATTCAGGATTTGTATAACATTGTGATTAAATGGCAATGCACGAAGCCGAAGCAACAGTTTAATTGCTCTCACTGTGTTCGAATGCAATCGCAAATAGACGCAAGCGCCATTGGTTCTGAGAGCCGGATGAACGACAGCTTCGTCGGTCCCAAGCATCAGTCGACCACAACCTTACAACTGCTTAGGACGTATCTGAATTGATTCGGTCTCGGTCTCGCGATTTGGTCTTGGTCTCGCATACTTGGTCTCGGTGACTTCATTTGTTTCATATTTATTTTATTTATTTTATTTATATAATTCCTTTCATACAAACATGCACAATGTTGTAAAAGACGTCCAACAATAACCATTAAACGGAAGTAGTCAAGGATAAAATTTTACAATGTGTCCGTTTCGTTTCTATAAAATACTCTTCGAGTGTATAAAAAACATTTCTGGATAAAAATTCTTTCAAGGAATGTTTAAGTCTGGTTCTTGATCCTAGCATGTACAGATAACAGATGTACAGATGTAGTATTCGTACAGATAACTTCTGCTCCCTGACATAATCACGGTTCCGACCGCCATTTGGTAATAGGCAAGACACCGAGACCAAATCGTCGGAGTCTCGCGTACTCGCTCTGCTAAGCGGTCTTGGTCTCCTATTCGTACAGCTAACTTCTGCTACCTGGCATAATTACGGTTCCTACCGCCATTTGATAACAGGCAAGTCACCGAGACCAAGTCTGCGAGACTGCATCGTCCAAGTCTCGCGTACTCGCTCTGTTATGCGTTCTTGGTCTCTGTGGCTTTGGATTTCGGACAGGACTTGTGACGTCATTTGTCAAGAACGAGTACGCGAGACCGCAGGAAACAGCCAATTCAGACAACGCCCAGCCCCAAACACAACCGTTTCGTTCTCTCTTGACCAACGAGCGGAAACCCTTGGTGTCCGCAGCGCTGCGCCCGCGTTGGTGCGGTGGCCGCGACTGCTGGTGTCGGGCGACGGCGCGGGCCACGGCCAGGCGCAGACGGCGTCGGCGCTGCTCAGCGCCTACGAGCACGTGCCTGTGCACACGCTCGACCTCACCGCGCTGTTCCGCTCGTCGAGCTGCACGCCTGAGGAGGCCTGCATTCAGGTGAGTTCGGCGGAGACTCATGGAGTTGGGACGTGAGGAGGCTTTATGATATTAATTGATGAGCGTAGCGAGCTACTCAGCTAAGCGAGCGGAGCGAAATCTTCAATTTCACCACCCCCAAAAAATAGTCGCTAGTGAATGTTTTTTTTTTTTTTTGTATTTGCGCGCGCTCTACAGACCAAACGCCTGAACCGATTTGGATGAGAATTTCAGAGGACCTACCTTTGTTCTCAACTTAGACCCCCAGCATTTTTGAAAAAGATCGGTTCTGAACTTTTTTAATAAATCAATTTTTATGAAATTTTTTGATTTTTTGAATCTCTGTAAGTAAGTTGTTTACATATCTTTACCAAAACTTATAAGTCATAAACAAAGAAATATTCAGTGTGCCTTCTTTAGTTCTCAACTTAGACCCCCTGCGTTTTTCAAGAAAATCCTCCATACCTACCCCTCCCCTTCAAATCAGAAAAAAAGAGCAATATTCGAAATTGTCCCAAATATTTAATGTGACTTTATGTGTGACCAAACTTGGAAATACTTGTTAACACATCGGCTGTTTACGACGTTCTGCAATCATCTTATCTGTCACAAACAGCTACGGCTTTACGCTCATCTTCAACGCGAACACTTTGGCAGCGTTACCTAGTTATTATTACTAATTTTTTGGTGGTTATTGTAGTTGTTTATTACAAGAGAATTGTTGGTCTTCCTCTTTGACACTTCGCTCCCACAGCTCCAACTGGCAGCAGACAAACGGTATTTGAATAAATGTGCACTCTGCTCTTATGGTCTAAATTTCAATTGTCATGACAACGCTTCCGAGTTTGTGACGAAATTTAATACCACGCTAATATTTTGTTTATGAATTCGGAATAGCGCTATTACGGTAATAATAAAGTTATGCCGTCGGTATTAGAGAGGTAATAGTAAAACGGTATCATCTCTACTACGGTATTAAAGTGAAGACTCGTTGTGAATCCGGGCCCAGGTGCTGAACGAGGCTCGGCGCAACCCGCCGTCCGTGATCCTGGCGGCGGGCGTGGACCGCCTGTGGGCGCTCTCGTCCGAGACGCTCCGCGCCGTCTTCCTGTCGTCGCTGCGCGAGCTCGACCCGGCCGCCGCCGTGCTGCTGCTCGCCACCGCCGACTGCACGCACGACGACTTGCCCGCCGAGCTCGCCGCGCTCTTCAGTCCGTACCGCAAAGAGGTACGGTCCATTCATGGCCTGTTTCACCAACGTCGGTCAAATACCCCCTATACGGTCGTTTAAGACCGATTTTGACTGGCGTATTCGTTTTCTCTACAAAACTCAGTTCTTCAATAATTCAAAAGGAGAGTTTGGAGTTCTCTCGAAGAAAAATGCAAATTTGACTTTTAGTTCCGTGGTGATATTAACATATAGGAATATTTGGTGACCTGAAAACACTCACATGTTGTGTCTGGAATTATTTTCTTTCTGTAGACTCCAAACGTAGCGCTTTTAATCGATGCTCAGACCATTCAACTCTTTAGCGGAACTATGGGACGGACTGCTAAACCTTTGGCTCTTCTAACAGCTAGGAAGCCTCTTTGCGAGTGAAACACTGCTCTGATTGTAAAGGTGAAAAATACTATGGTGGTTTTCGATTACAATTTTAGGAAGCTCACATTTAATTGAAATACCAATCTAGTTCTCCTTTCGTTTGCGCTGTTAACATCAGTCGAGCAGACGCCTTTGAGAAAATTACAAGATTTTCAAATTTTTGTTTAGCCTTCCATGGCTATCAGCCAATAAATTCTTTTCGGAGATCCAATTCCATGAACGGCTTCCAAAAAAACTCTTTCAAACTGGTTTTCAAATGCGAGGTTAAGAAAACTCACCGATTACCGAATTTTGCAACGTATGAATATATACGCTAGTTGCATGAATTCATGGCCGGCTATTGAACTCGTGTCCGTCAACCGCCTTCTTCGCCAGGTCCTGACGCTATCGCCGCCCGACTCGGCCAGTCGCGAGTCGTTCTTCCTGCCGGTCTTCCTGGAGGAGCCGTTTGCCCCACCCCCTCCGCCCCCCGCCGCCGACGCCGGCCCCCTGGAGGAGCTGCCGCTGGCGCCGCCACCGCCCCCGCCCAAGCTCACCGAGGAGCAACTGCGGCAGACGTACGAGAAGGAGGAGGCGACGTTGAGGGAGCTGCGGATCTTCCTGCGCGACTGCTGCTCCAAGCTGGCGCGGAACAGGCTGTGAGTTTCGAGTGTGATTGATTTATTTGATATTACGGGTGTGCGAACCTTGTTTTTTCGCCTAAACCGAACCTTAAATTTTTGCCGAATCTCTCTAGAACTTTTTACGCATATGTAAGTTTTTGCTGGATTTAAGAGGATTTACTGCTGAGAAGAAAGGAATTTGTACCGGACAGACACAGGAAAGATTTTTGTATTAACATATCTGGCAACACTTTGACTTCTATTGTCACCTTGTACCCTATTCTTTAATTTTTTGTAGGGGAGATGAGATAGTTTGCCTTCATATGTTCCCAAAGACCAAAGTAGGCTTCCTAATGAAAACCAAAACCACTTGACAATCATCATCAGTCATCAGTTCATCACATTTGAAATTGTTGGGATTCATTGGGTAGAATTTTAGGAAGCTTAGGTTAATTTCAGTTGAGCTTTAACTTTTGAGGAAGTAACTAATACTATATGTTACGAAACGTCAGGAAATCAGTTAAACCCCGTCGGGAAAACCCAGTTCGAAATAGGTTTTTCAATTAGCATTCTTTCCCACCTGTCGCAGGTTCTTCATGTTCACGAAGCCTGTGGACATCGAAGAGGTGCCCGACTACCTGACCATCATCGCGCAGCCCATGGACCTCGAGACCATCATGTGCAAGATCGACCTGCACCGCTACGCGTGCGCCCAGGAGTTCCTCGACGACATCGACCTCGTCGTCAGGAACGCGCTCGACTACAACCCCGATCGGTGAGTGCACTTTCGGGCTGCGTTTTGTTGCGATTTGTGCGGAGCGGACGGCTTCGCGCTGGTAACTGGCCGCGGCCGCATAAAACAGTCGCATTGTCACGACTCGACTAGGAAAGATACTGGCGACGGTTTTGTGTGACGCTGGTCCACTGATTGGTTAGGTGGCCTTCCAGCAAAATTCGATGTCATTCGTATTCTAATGTGGTTGATGAGTCTGCAATGCCAGTTTTACAATTTCCAGTTATTTATTTATTTATTATTTTTTTTATGAGTTTATTATTAGATTAGATACAAGTATCAGTTGCTAATATAGAATTACATTTACAGGTTGAATGTATAATATGTTGTATAAGTTGTATAATATGTTCAAAGTAATATAACAAATACAAATTTCAGTTCAAGATGGTATTTAGCCAAAATGATCAGAAATTGTTGCCATGCTGGCTTTTGGCAGCTCGTTCCAGAGACGGATGCTGCCCAGAAATCCGTGTTGGCCTGCCATGGTTTTGTACTTTTTTAGGTAGAATTTCTGGGCCTGGTCGTTTCGCCCGAAGAAAGTAGGTTTGGTGAGGAGGTTATATTGTTATCGTCAGTGATGCTTCCCGAAGCATCGATTCACTTCAAACTTTCGGCATTGACTTTTCACAGCGGTCACTTCGCAATATTAAAATATGGAATGGACATTACAACTTCGAAATTTTATTTTGAAATTGGAAAGATTATACAAAACAGCAATTGGTGGACTTAGAGTTTTTTTAAATTTTAATTGCTTCTGTATTGGTTATAAAAAGGCAAAATCTTTTATCTGAACAAAACTTGTGTAAAGGTGTGAGTAAATCCTTTAACTTTAAATTGTAAAACGGCACTAAGAATATTGTTGCACAGGTTGGCTGTGCTGTGGGTAATGCAATTTGATTTCATCTTATCATGTAATCTCATAAAATAAAAATAACAGGTTAATTTTCAATTTTGAATTGGAACTGGTACAGCTCAGGGGCCTTACCTAGCGAGGCCATTTAGAGCGGCTACCATGCGGCTAATTAGCCGGGCTGGCGGTGTTATATAACCCGGACCTAGAGCGGCCATTTCAACAATGGGCAGTTTGTTGGTTTCGTAGCACCACTAGCAACCAGTATTACGGTGGTGCTACGATGATAGCATTATCTAGAAGACATACTGCTTTTTAAACGATTATCATTGTGCAGTGAGGTCAAATCAACCAATCTCTTGGCTTGTTACTAAAGTCAGAGTCGATGTGCCCCGGCTATATAACCCGGCCGTAATACTGCCGCTCTAGGTCGGGGTTACTGCTTGGTGCTATGGTGGTATTAATTAGCCAGGGTAGATTGCTAGTAATCCCGGGACTACAAGTGGCCGCGCTAGGTAAGGCCCCTGAAATAGAATAGAACTTATACTGATATTGACCAAGAGTTGAGAAAAATATATATTTTTTTCTTTTTTTTTTATTGCATCCACTGAGAGTTGAGATTCGTTGATGAAGATTCGTTGATGAGATTCGTTGACGGTATTTCTTCTCTGTTTCCGAAGATGGCTGGAGAACCTGTATAAAGATAACAAGACAGAACTGCAACTCATCAAAAAGTAAACGACGCCACTCATTCAATACTCTGCTTGTTTCCATGTTGTTAACACCCTGCATTCTCTTGGCATACTTTCGCTGGCTGTTTTCTTTATTTTTTTGTTGAAAGTAGACCTGTCTTTTTGTTTGCCGGCAGAGTTTAGATTTCTTTAATATCTGGCAAATCAATGTGCTCGGCTATGCATGTCCGGTTTGATGTTCCCTAGGATTACACAGAGAAAAGGAGCAAAACCATTTCAAACTGGGCTTTGAATACTAAATCAGCAAGACTAATTTAGTATTCCAAGCATAGTTTCAAATAGTTTTCTTTCAAAACTAATTTGCTAAAGATAAGACATGCAGACATGTGCCTTAGAAATTTAATAAGTTACCTAGTAATTTTTTGTAAATACATTTAATGGTTACATTGTTTTTGTGAAGTATATGTACCTATCATAATATGTACTGCTAACTAGTTCTTCCGTCAATAACCTGTTGCATGCCAGCCAGTTACGGAATTTTTGGGGGAAATTTAGGGCAATCTTAGTTTTCGAGTTTCTTAAACCATCGACAATCTTTGTAGAACAGGACGAGGACATGTGCTGCTTCTGTGATTAAAACTTAAATCGCAATCAGACAGTTATGAACGTCGAGGGGAATGGGGGTAATCAGAACAGTCCCAGGTTTACACCAACCAAAACAACTGCCATTATTTGTAGACCCCTTGATTGAGGGTATGTCATCTGCAGAACAAGATACATGTGGGCCTGGGTGGCGATTATGTAAAATTTCGTTTGAGATAACGTTCGTTATCTCGACCAAATAACATTAAAATGCCCCTAGACACCGACTGTTATGCTTAGATACCGACCGCTAAAAAGTTACATAATCGCCTCCCTGACCTATACCCGAATGCAGAGTCGACACTGAGTGCACACTCACACTCACTCCGCACTCAGTGCGCACTTTGGAGTCAATTTATCATTGCAAATGCCCCTTGAGTGTGCACTGAGTGCGGGCTCGGTGTGAGTGCGCACTCTGTGATGACTCTGCATTCGGTCCCTAGGGTTGCTATAATCTTAATTAGGGAAATCAGGATATATACTTTTGTCATAAGAAAGGTGTTTACCACTGGGCTTATGAGGGCTCTGCCTCGCCCTATGTACTATGTATTACCTTCGACCATTGCTAGCCGAGATACGCAACTAGCTCAGCGCTGAATGTCTCCCATGCAACGTTAGCTATAGGCCTTACCAGCTGTCATCTTCCGTCAGATCAACTCTATTATGCCCCTATGTATTGCTATTAAAAAGATTAAATATATTCTAGTTAATTCTAAATAAGACACTTGAATTTTAGAAGTAGCTAAATAATCCCCTTGTGTGTTGGTTTGAATGTTTATCCAGTTTTAAGATAACGTAAAAGTGGCAACATACATCGTGAATGCCTATTCCCGTACGGGAGCAGTGATGGAAGGTATTACGTAACCGAAGCTAACTCGCACCTTGTCGCGCAGGACCGGCGAGGACAAGCTGATCCGGCACCGCGCGTGCTGCCTACGCGACACGGCGTACGCTCTCATCAAGGCCGAGATGGACACCGACTACGAGCACAAGTGCCGCCAGATATCGGCGTCGCGCCGCCAGCGCGCCGACTCGCCCTCGCGCTTCGTGCCCGACTTCATTCGCGCCAAGCCCAACGTGACGTTTGCGCCGAGCGTCGACGGCGCGGTCGCCGAGCAGCAGGAGGCGCCGAAGCGTGAGTTGCACGAGGAAGTTCTTTGTGACTGCTCTGACTTTAATTCTGGACACCATATTGGTGGCAATCAAGGGATGGAGCCACTGTTTGTTGTCATCACCTGTATCTAAGGAAACTGTAACCACCTGAGAAACATTGGGTCCCTTGTTTATAATTGACCTTGTGTCATGGACTGGTAGAAGACGTTCAATCAAGTTGCCAACGCGCCCCAGCGATTGCCGTCGAAGTTACTAGCATCAAATTTTTGCCATAGCCATAGCTAGGTATGGTAGAATGTCTGGCTAACCTTTTAAAGTGGTTACGCAAAACCTTGTGTAGCTTTTTGGAAGGTCGCACCCTGCAAGATTCCTAGCATTTCCCCCATCCTCAAGCTGAAACGATTGCCCCGGCAGTCAATTGATGGAGTCACAGTGTCACTCGATTTGCCAATAATCACTACCTATTGGCACCCTGGCTACTGCCAAAACATAATAGAAACCGACACCGTCTGACTTCTGGGCACCTGCTAGATACAAATACTTTCCCATGGTCTTGACTTGACTTAATGAGGTTGTTTTCCCCCGATTTTTTCACACAATGAAGGACTACAGTTGCAGTGTCCATCACTTATGTAGGCAAATAATTGCCATCAGAAAAGTGTTGCGTTTTGACTATGGAACTGTAGTAGTCCATTCTGCATATTGAGTACCTACCTACTACCACCCAAGTAGCATATAGCGGACGTTATCTCGAACGTTCGGTGGACGTCGAAAAGCTAACGGGGTTAACTTGCGTTCAACGTTCACATTCGTCGAATTTTCGATTCGGTTCTATCGAACGTCGAACGCAAGTTAACCCCATCAGCTTTTCGATGTCCATCAAACGTTCGTGATGACGGTTTTTGTGCTGCTCGGGTATTTGAGTACAAGAACCGAGACCTCACGACCGACTTCCGCACTCTCCCCGCAGCCGCGCCGAGAGAGCCGTCCACCCCCGCGCCCCCGCCGACGGTGACCTCGTCCGCGCCGACGAACGGCGTGGCCAAGCGGCCGTGGTTGAATCGAGCGCCGCGGTCTGCGCGCCGCATGCGCTCGAGCTGGAGCCGCGGCCAGGTGAAGAAGGCCAAGGCGGTGAAGCGCGTCGTAAGGCCCGTCGTGATTCCCGCCGCCGAGCTGCGCGCCGCTACGCCGATGGTCAACGGTGAGTCGCTCGTCCCGGCAACGGCCGCGTTTTGCGCCCGGCCCATCATCAAAGGTGGCTGCAGTTACGATGTCGGTCGCTTCTGTGGTTGGTTTTGCGCCGGGCTGATTTTCGACGGTGACTGGGTGGCTGCAGTTACGATGTCGGTCACTTCCGAATAAAACGGCATTCAGAATGGTGACTGTAGTAAGAGAGAATCTTATGGAGGTAAATGGCAAAATGATGGAAATTTTGTAGCAGGGTTTAAAACACAAATTAGCAAAACTATCGTTTTGATACCTAATATCAATAATATCGATGAAATAATTAGAATTCTTTAACGATTGTAGATATGATTTCATTATATTTATAGCTTATCACCCTAATTATTAATATTATTTTTTTTATGAATGTACCTACCGTCAAATGAAGTACTAGGTATAAGAGATATCGGCGAGTAGCCGGGTACCTGCGGGTTCCCGGGTATCTCTGGTACCCGGTTCCAAATCGGGACCCGCAGAACTGCTCAATAACAAAAACCATATTTGAAATTTTTTTTGCACTTGACTGTACAAGTCAATATATTTGGGTTGATTTGTACCAGTCCACTGCCCTCCAAGGCATGGTCTAGCTCCCTGTCCCCAAGGCATGCAGAGTGCAGAGTGGCCTGGAGCCACTTGAACCTGTCCAGACATGTCTCTTTGTATGTTTCCTCAATTCTAGTGATTTATTGGCTGTTGCCCAAGGCCAAGCTGAGTGTGGGGTTAGGGTAGTTTGTTTATGCCACCTAATCACTTTGTATGGCTTCACCACTCACAAACATGATTGACTACTGCTTTTATTGGGGTAATAAAGATAAAAATCATGTCTGATAATACTATGCTGACTTCTTCATAAATGTCTTGTCCATGCAAATTATAACACTATTTCAGAACAACCCTGCAAGTTACAATATTCCATGTTGGTATACTAAAAAAAAAAAAGTTTTTTAGCTAACCTGGTTCCCCTCGCTGGTACCCGGGTAATAGTCACGGGTACCCGGGTTCAATTTTTGGGTACCGCCGACGTCTCTACTAGAGGTATCATCTCAAATCGGTGTAAATGTCTTTTTCCAGCCAGGGTATCCAAACTACAACCATGGGTAAAAAAAGTAGACGGGCTTTTTAAACACAATTTCAGCACAAGGCAAAACCTGGATCATGCAAAACAATCAGTATAAAGTTATAAAAATATTTATGTTAATTTTTTTCCCCAATGTCTACGGGTAGAGTTCGTGCAACGAGCGATTCCGACCTAACCGACGCCCCGTTCCAGGCCTAGACGCGGACGCCCGCCCGGCCGAAGCCGCGACTATCGTCGATGCGTCAACGGCCGCGTGCGTTGCAGGCCCGGACGCCGACGTCCAGGCTGCCGAGACGGAGATGGCGACCGGGGACGGCGCGCCCGTGCCCGTCTGCAACGGGTTCGGCGCCGACGGCGACGGCGTCCACGTGGAGGCGCCGGCCGCCGCCGAGGAGCGCGTGCCGAAGGAGAGGGGCGACGGGAACGTGCCCAGTCCGGCGGGCGAGAAGGCCAAGGGTGAGGCCGAGATTACTACTGTTATTAGGGATGTCAAACGATTATTTTTTTCAAATCGATTATCGAATCGAAATGAAAACTGATAATCGATTATTCGATTTTTTCGATTTTTCCGGAAAAAATCGTGGAATTTAGGCAGAAAATGATGTATTCTGTAAATTGGAGGTATTTTCAATTTTCAGGTTCACTTT
The DNA here is from genome assembly GCA_921293005.1 of Nemoura dubitans. Lineage (NCBI taxonomy): Eukaryota > Metazoa > Arthropoda > Insecta > Plecoptera > Nemouridae > Nemoura > Nemoura dubitans. The sequence goes on from OV121077.1 coordinate 36,983,712, forward strand.
TACCCTGTAATAAATATCTAAAACAGCACTTTTTCAATTTATCTGAAAAGATAAAGCTAGTTTTTATTTATTGTTTATTTATTTATAGCTTCCGTAGAATTTGGTTATGGTTAACGTTTCCTGCAGCATTCTAGCAATGCTTGTGCTTTCGAAGATCGCAATTGCTGGTTAGTGTTAAAAAAGAAGGGAAATGTAGAGAATACACAGTTGGCCAGCCTGCTCCAGCTTGCTCCAGTTAAACCATAAGAGCAGTGGTGGAGAGTGGGCCAGGCAGTCGAATAAAGTACGTACGGTCTAAACACATCTCATGATGTAGTTCTTTAGTGTCCCAGTCTTCCAGGTCACTAAATATAGAACAGAGCCAATGTATAAGAGCTCCAGAGAATTCTATGTGATGATTTACTCAAATTAATCCTAGTGTAAGTTTCTGAATGCAGAAAACAACCCTGCCCAAAAAATTGCAACAATTATCTTAATTTTAAATTGATAAATTCCATGATTGTCGAGGCTGAATCGATCTGTTACGTCCACACAGCATCCGTGCGAGTGGAGCCGATCGCGTCACCGCCGAGGACAGCGCACAATTCCCCCGACGTTTCTGTGGCCGCCGAGCAAATGGACGTCTCGGACGTTGGCCTCCACCCAGCGGACAAAACCGACTCTTCCACTGAGACTCTGGTGAGGAATTTGCAGAAGTCAAACAAACAGTGCTTGTGAACTTCTCGACTTGTGCGATTATGTGAAGTTGTCACTTGAGATATCATTCGTTATCCCAACCAAATAATACTGACATGCCCTTAATACTGACATGCCTATTGACATCCCTAGATACTTATCGATTCAACGTTTCGAAATCGCCACCCCGGGTTTTTTGTTTTCGTTTAGGGAATTCAAATAAGCTTCTAAACCTTGTCAAGGTTGATGAAACGGACCGGGAATTAGTAAGGGATGGGATAGGGAGACGGCTGTGCCTGTTGATAAGAACTATCCCAGTTTTTGCGTGGATAGGTTGTAACTTGTAGGAGATCATGGTAAACCACGACCGGGACAGTTAGGTCACCAGGAGGAACTACGGTACTGTGATCAGTCAATCTCCTAAACAGTTTTTTCAAACTAGGTGGTTTGTTGAGCTGAAAAGCCAAAACTCTTGTCTCTATTTCACTGAAATGAAGCAGCAATTTGCTGTAAATCTTTCTAGGGCGACTACCTGATCAGCTTTTGATTCCTTATGTTGTTTTTGTTGGTGGCAATGAAAAATGTTCGAAAGTATCAATCATAAAATATCAACACAACTCCATGAATAGATCGGCAGATGTCTGTTTCTTGCTGTTCAATATATTAGCCATCCTCCACAGATTCCTTAATGCCTAATGGACAACTACAGTTCCAGAGGCAGTTGCTGATTTGCTCACACAAATGCAATGCTTTTCTTACGGCAATTATTTGTCCACATAATTTTGACTCTGGAACTGTGGTCGTCCATTGTCGTGCCTTATTAGGGTTGTTACGAATTCTTCCCCCTGCCTCTTGCTCAAGTAGGCCCAACCATACACATATCGAAGCATTACAGAAATAATACAAATCCAGTTTAGACACAATCAGCTTCATTTTACAACAAACTTTCTCCCGCCATTATATTTCTTACACTCATGTCTACTATGTCCTACCTTTAGCACCAGTTTTGTTCAAACTGGGATTTGAATGCCAAATAAAAGTCTTACTGGTTTCTCAAAGTTTCTTAACATGCTAGTTACTTAATCAAACCTAACTAGATAATGACATGTGTAACTAAGATTTAAGTTATAGCACATTATTCAGATGACGTCTTTCATATAATTTAATGTTTATGTATGAAAGGAAATAAATAATTAAAATAATAATAAAGTAACTAGCATAATATGTTACGAAACGTCGGGAAACCAGTGATACTTTTGATTCAGCATTCAAATCCCAGTTTGAGATAGGTTCTTTCAAACCAATTATTGTTCTTCAACCTAGACTTCCCAAATGCAAATGATCCTGTCAATGTCTGAAATTAATCCAAAATGCAAATGAACCCAGACCGAGGTGACGGTGGACCGCGCGGCGTTGGCATCGCTGCTATCGCGTGCCGTCCGCGTGACACGCGAGTGCGACGTCGAGACGCTGCTTGACGTGCGCGCGCGCCTCTCCAAGCACGTGTCGACGTTGTCGCGCGGCTTGGACCGCAGGGCGCTGCCCACGGTATGCCTCGAATCTTTACGCATCGATTCGTTTGCAACGTCTGACGATTCGCGAGTCTATTCAAGCGTCTCTTTGCGGCTGAAGCAGTTTGTTTGCCCCCCAGATGTATTTTGGTGGCTGTTCAATTTCTGAGACTCGTGTCAGCTCGTTCTATCTTTTCAGTCATCCCCAGTCATTGTCTATTGAATGTTTTTACCTTTTACTACGGATGTTCAATAAATCAATGCTATTGATTCGATAAACGATTTGGCTTGTTATAACGACTAACAAAAATTAATTAATTTTCTAAGGGCCGGTTTTACAATATTTTTCAACTCTGGGTTAAGCGTCTAACCCTCAAAAACAAATTAATTCCACGGCTTCCTATGGCGGTTGCAATGACAAATAACTTAACTCCTACTTTAACTCTCAGTTGAAGCACTTGTAAAACCGACCCTACGTACTTGTAAAACCGACTCGAAGCAAAGATTTAAAAGTAAGATAGGTAAATGTTCTTTCTTCAGTTTGCAATTTCTGAATCATGGTGGAAATATGGTTTTATGTCTTTCCGCTGGCCTGAGCCTTATTCAAAAAGGGAAAAGCAAAGCGATAAGACAAAAAGGCAGATTTTTAAAACGTAGATCGTCACCTGCTTAAGATCAGATACAGATATCAATCGAAGTTGATAATATGTGATCAATAAAATAAATGCTCCATATTCTTAAAGCCTCCTCTTGAGCTTACAATGACTACTAGTCTACTTGGTAACACTAACATCTACTTGTTTTCCGCTTGCAGCTGCTCTCGGAAGAGTTGGACCGATTCGAGATCCTCACGGCGGCTTCTCCATCGCACTAGCCGGACCACCGCCGCCGACACCGAACACTGCCACACAGATTTACACTGCCCTCTCCCATACTTTGCCACAATCAGGTGGCTTTCCCGCCACATTCGTTTCAAACAAGCAGACGCTAGCTACGTGGGCATCTCGCGATAGTTCGGCTCCGTTTCGCTGCACTTAGGCTGCTTGCGTTTCGTAGCTGATAACAGCAAAGAATTATATAGCTTTTCTTTCAAGCATTTGTTTTTTTCTGGCTGGTATTGCCTCTGGAATGCAAGCGCACAATCTCGCAGCCGAGTTTTTCAGTTTTATTGAAGGTAGTCATTGAATTTACTATCTAGTCAATGGTAAATTTGGGGTTTTTATTTCTAAACTGGGTTTTATGATTTTTTCAATTTGTTTGTATGTTTGGCCTGTGGATGGACCAATTATTAAAATTAATAATAGTTGGCTTGACGATCCAGGGTCCAAGTAAGATCTAACTCAGGCTCGGAGACTACGTGGCTAGCCGTATTGTTTCATTGTTTGATACTTAACTATCGAAACAGAATTAACCCATTCATGCCTTGCGACTGTTAGTCAAACCGAGGTGAGATGCCCACTTGTAGTCGGGCTGGTTACGCATAATTATCGGTAGATTTCGGGTTGTTTTTGTAACCAAAGACTGGGCGCTTCAAGGGTGGCTACACCCCGAAATGATCTCATCGCTTGTCGTCAGAATGAAGTGGTCTTCCCTTGCTCGTCTACGATAAACTGCCGACTTTATAAGCTTTCGTTGTTCTTTTCTCCTTGCAGTTTTAATCGAAGCTCAATAGAAACACTTCAATATGTATTCGAATCATGTTCATTTGGTGTCCTAACTTAATGAAATCGCTTTAGGTTGGGTCTGTTAGACCGCACTGCCAGCATAAAATATCCGTGTACCTTTATTTGGTTAGTTAAGTTTACGTTGGAAGTAGGGTGCCAAATGGCCGAATAAATGTGACGGGGAAGGAGTAAATCCGAGAAGGAACACCTTACTAGAAGATGAAGCAGGTGTCGTGAGACCCTGTATTGAAGTTTCAGCAATGCCTTGTTCACACAATAGGTTTGTGAGAGGTATGTGACGCATTGCCGAAACATCAAAAGTTTTCTCGTAAAAACCGCTTCACCCACTGTTAAATAGCGTTCCTTGGTGCTTCACTCCTTTCCCATTACAAATTAATTAAGTTTACGTTAGGTAGATTTTGTATTTTCTCTTTTTTTACCAAAATACTAACGTTTGATGTTTGTAATGATGAGTATATGGTCAAACAGGTTATCGCTGGTCAATTGATATCAGCAGAACGAGAATTATGACCTCCGATGTTGTGAATACTTAACCGTGATGTAAAGACGTATGTAGGCTAAGGAATCGGTTACAGAGTAAAGGTAACGGTTGTAACATGTAGTCTTGTTTGTATTCGATGGAGAACTGCCTTAAAGAAAACGTTTCAATTTGTCGTTGATAGCGTCTTTATTCATTTTCGATGAATGTACTAGGTATTATTAATGAATCATTATTACTACATTAAACAAAGGCTGCATAAGTTCCATGTTTTTTATAATATAATAATATGATTTACGTACACATTTGTTTGAAATACCGAGGGGTACTATTTGTGCGGCCAGTTACGTTCAGTGATCATTTTGGGGGTGTTTAAGGCTGTCGCTCAAAAGTTGCCCCTTCGGTTTTGAAAGTTCCTCCTGTACCAAACGTAATACACCCTCTAACAGCACTGATTACATCTTGAGCCCTCGGCTAGGTTCTAGTGCATATTTGGCTTTATCAAAAACTTATTGGCAATGCTGTCTTCTTGGAAGTTAGATAAACGCAGATGTGTCGATGCGGTTGCTGCTTTCTGTTGCTTCATCGGCAGTGGTCGGTTCTTCGATGAACATCGTTTCCGTCTGTTCGGTCGGCGTTTCTAAATTGGTGATTTTTGGAGTCTTAGTCGCCTCGTCAAGTGCCGGGCATGCAGTGTAAAGGATTTCGATGTTGTCCAGAGCGATTGTGCCTTCACTTGCGTTCGAGTTGAAGTGTGATTCAAAGATGAGCTGTAAATATTTTATTATTATTTATTATTTATGTTTCTCTGTTTTGGCAATTTGCCAAATTTATTGGTTCAAAGGCAAGCAAAACCATTTCACGGGTAGAGAAAGTATTTTATTATATTTAAAATTATAATTTTGGCTATGTAGAGATTGCTTCTAATCTAATACTACCTGCAACCAACTTAGCTTTCTAACTTGCCTACTGTCTCAGTCTTTGCTTATCTTTTGGGTGCTAAAATGAGTAAATTTGCTTTTAAAAATCTTTCTTGCCAAGATTTTTTCATGTTTGATTATGCAGAAGCATTGAAGAAAAAACTAGCGATTTGTGAGTAGTACTACGTACCTTGAATGGTCTGTCAACTGCGATCTGAATTTGCACCCCGATCCACTGAGTCCGGTTTCTGCCAACCCACAACTCGGAGATCTCGTTGGGATCCAGATAGAGCTGTGTCACTTTCTTCAGGTAAGCGAGTGAGACCTGTAACAAAGGTTAAATAACAACCTTCTGCTGACGTGCGACAGATCGTGGAGATTTTAGGTACAATTTTGGACTTTGCTATGGTATAACGTGCTAAGAAGGGAAAATATCTTTCAATTATTACTTCCATGCTAATTAATAATTATGTTTAGTAATTATTTGGAGTTGCAACTTTGTTAAATACTCTGCCTCTCTTGAGTAGTACCTACATACCAAATATCTTTAAAAGGTTTGTCTATGTATTTCAATTCAACAAGGAGTTGAGTATGGTTTTACGCTGCTATTTATCATATGAAATTTGATCAAACTTCTATTGTTTCCAATGCTATTTTTAACCATAGTAAATTACGAGAACGGCAAAAAAAATTTAGGGAATCCCAGGACTGGTTTCACGCTATAGGTACAATTGATATCCCACTATTTACAACCCTACGACAGAATGCGCTGTGTGGATCGTTGTGTACCTTGAGATGGCCACTCCTGTCCCCGTCGAGGTGGTACCAGAAGCGTACGCAACCCTCCGCGTTCGGTGTCGAAGCCGGGTGATGGTTCACAGACAAGAAGATTCCCCGCGTCTGCTGTGTTTCCTCTACGCTTGTGTACACGTAGCCATCTGGAAAATGATGAGACATTCAACAACGGGAAACAGTTGTAGTTTCCAAGTGTGAAAACGTTATGGAACTGCGATTGAAATGAAATCGATTGAAATTGAAATCAAATCAAATGAACTCGTGGTTCAAATTTTGTGATATTCTGCCATGGTAATGTCAGGCATTCGTAAAAATTATTGCATTTTGGTAGGTAGGTACTTTAGATTTTGTATGAAGTAATATAATTATAACTAAGTTCTTACAGTTTTGAGAATGCCAAGGGTTTAGTCTTACCGTAGTAATACTAAAATCAAAGTGCAAACAAAGTAATCATCTTGGCATTTAGTTTAGGGACCCAGACAAAAAATTTGAAGTGAACGTGATTGGTGTCCAGCTTACCAGATTTCTTCCACTTCCAGACTTCTGTCATGCCGTTCGTGAAGCCGCAAATGTCCCGGTTGAAATTGCACTTGCAGCCGGCCGGGAAGCCAGGCAGTGGATCATTGCCTGTTATAGGGACAAAAATACGTTGGTAATTAAGCTTGTTGGCAGGGCTGGAGCTATGACTCATTCTGTGGCACGTAAAGAGTTTTCCTTCTAGCGTTTCAATTCAATTTGGTATATATTCTCTGGTTTATGGTATATTTTGCTTTATAAAAGCTTTTTAGGTAGGCACTTTCTGGTTATAGGTACAGGGCTAGTGAACAATGGGTTCGTCCAACTTCTTGGCCCATGCCACCACCTTACACAATTCTACATCAATTTAAGGTTGCTGATTGCCTATTGCCAGACCCTGTGTCTTCTCGTCAATTCACGTGATCGTAACGTGGGTTTGCTTACTTGGACAGTTGTACAGTTTGTGAAGTCGGCGAACATCGCTCGAGCTGAGTGTCATTTTCTTCCAGATCGGGCCGATGATCACTCCTGCCTTCCTTGGATGCAAAGTTTCTGATACGCCATCCTTGAAATTTACAAGAAAATATAAATAACTGGTTATTGAAAAAAAAACTAATAGCAAATTAAGTCTATATAGTACTTGAAAAAACCTAAAATGTCAGTATTTTAAACAGGTAGGTAGCATGTTTCCAAATGGGAATTTTGAATGGTAAACAGAACATAAGCTGTAAAATATAAAATTATATATAATGAGTTTGTTATGTTGGTCTAACCAGGCATACCTTTGAAAACGCGAGCTCGTCGTACATCATTACGGAAGTGTAATCGAAATGTTCGCCAAGTAAATTAGTTTCGCTGCTGGCTTGCTTTGCAAATGCTGCAGAATATCCCTGATAAAAGACATGGAATTAAGTTAAATCCAAATTCACGGCTTGACATGCTATGGCAAGAAGGGATCTTGGGTAAAATAAGACGACAGATACGTGTAAAATATGCCCATTTTCTGAGTCAGCCCCTTTCGAGCATGCAATTGCGTTGAATGTGCTTATTATGAAATCCACAAAAATGTAAACAGGTAAATTTAACAACTTAAGGTAGTATTTTGTAATGCAACCAGTATATCTCTTTTTACTTGCAGCAGTAGGTACCTAAGATAGCATGAGATAGTACTAAGATACCTGTAATGTACAAGTAGATATACTAATGGATACCTTCAAATTTATTTATTTACGCAGTTCATACATTTACCAGCCCGTGACCCCAGATGGAAAATGTGTGGGGTGTGAATAGTTTACAGCAACAGTTGTTACAACCCCAAAATTTTAGACCTGTATCAAAAATTGTGTCGTAACTCACTGCTATGATGTTGTTCCAATTGACGGAGATGTACTGGTCTCGGTCCGGCCGGTTCATCTCGTGCCAGAAGCCGATCGCGTGGCCGAGTTCGTGGATCACGATGCCCGGGTACCAGCAGCGTTGGCCGAGAGAAAGACGCTGCATGCCGCCGAACATTCCCACTGACGACCAGCATGCTCCGCTGAAAAGTTACCACGTCCAGTTATTGTCTGCAATTTCCCGTAACGTATCGGTTTCTTTCTCCGAGAAGTTTGGGAATTTTGGAGAGGTTTGTTTCAGATTCAAACTTTTAACTTGTTATGATTTACTTATCACGGTTTTTGCACGATTTCGAGCCCATCGGAGCTCGAAACGCTCTGAGCGGCCGAGAACGAGACGGATTTGCAATACACACTGCGCTTTAGGATCCGACGGGTCCAGTCCACGGGCTCGAAAGCGTAGTGCATAATATGGCCATTGGAGATACAAATATAAGTCATCCGGTCGAGTTAATCCGACCTGCTTAGATTTTTTAGCTCCCTGTATTTTAATGTAATACCAAATGCAATCAATAGTGGTGGTATTTTTGAAACTATTTTGCTGGCTTTACCTGTCATCGTTGTAGAAGATGTCGACCCAGTTGGCTTCGTTGGAGCGCTCTTTAAAGCGAATGCAAGATTTCTCGTGGTAATGCTCGATGGCCCGATGTAGGATTCCACATTGTTTTGAGTACGGACAGCCTGGAAGATTATGGCATTTGTTTTCCTTGGATGGTTTATACTGTTCTTTGCTTTCAATAAAAATGAAAGCAAATTTAATACAAGATTGTATTATTTTTCTGTGAATGATGACAAAGATGATGAAACTAGTTTCACCTACTCTTTTCAGTATTCTGTATAGATCTACATGGATTTCAATGTTTTACTTTAGGGTTTCTTTTTTTGATCTAAATTTTTTAATCCTATAGGTTCCTACCTACCTAGATAGAATTGTTACGGCCCATATGTCCAAAGTTAATTTGAAACTTATATTTTTATTCTTTATTAGCTGCTAAAACTTGGGTGGTGGTAAATTGAGGTGGTTGATCCGGAGGTCATTTTGTGTAGCGGTCTACGCAAAATAAATTGAAACTCAGATTCGACCAGAGATTACACTAGAATTAATTTGGGTTTTCCATTGCACAGCCTTCTAACTGGAGCTAGTTGAATTTCCATGATTGTTGCTGCCCTACAAATATGTGTTTTTGCCAGATATATAGTAGGTAGTTGGGGAAATTAGTTTTTCGAACAATATATTATTTTGATATTTATATCAAAATAATAATTTACAAATTAAAATATTTTCATTCAAATGGTTACCAACTCATCCACATAGAACACAGCAAATCTAATAATTGGCGAGAAATGTACTCAGTTTGACTTCGAACACAATATCGAACGCGTTTCACAATATTTCAGCTGCAGAGTCCTCGCCAGCAAAGAACTAGCCAACTTATCACGTTCGTTTTCGTATACTAGAGCAGAGCAGGTTATAGTTTTTTTCGCAAATAATTGACAAGTCGTTATGAAGTGTACATTGTACCCAGGTACTTTATGCAACTATTGATAATTGTGCAGTGAAAGAAAATATGAGGCGACATCGCAGCAGACGTGACCACACAAAGTGTTTTGTGATGTACGAGAACACACAGGAGATAGATTCTTAGCCAAGCACCATCTAAGAAGGTAATTACCGTTAACTATATATTATGTATAACCGTATAACGAAAACTAACTTCGGAATTAGGTACTCTGAGTTGTGATTCGCATGCTGCGAGCATAACCAGTTCATCTTTTGTTAGATTGTTGTGTACCTTGATACAGCGAGCCACCCCTTGTATTTAACGCTGTATGCTATTGCTAATCATATGGACTCACCCACGTTGGAGTTGACCTTGTAGATGATCGTAGCATGTGGCCACAATTTTTCCCTATCGGCCACAGCATTCTTGCCCTGAAATCATCACCAATGCATCCATCTATCATCACATGCAAATTTCAGATTTAAAAAAAATGTATTTCGTCTGGGATTTCGGTACAATGGTAATTCCCATCACGATATTATAGCTCATATTTTGGTTGCATGCATTAACTAAAACTGTTGAATTCATTGCATGCGTTCGCGTGTGGTAATTAATATTGTTAATGGTCAATTTTACGATCATTAGCAAGTACCTACTTGAGAGAGACTGCACTCAGAACGTATAATCAAATTAAAATTTGCTCTTTTTGTTTCATTAACCATTGAATTAATCAGAGCAACTCAGACTGGGCGATCGTTAATATATCCATCAAAAAGGCTCGCGTGAGCTAATTTTCTTTTTGTAAATCATGTAAAAGCAATAATTGGCCTGTAATATAGTCAATCGGTATTTTCGGTACCGAAAACGAATCTCCAAAAAGGTAATAAATTCGTACAATGTAGATCTGATTTTATGGCGTATGGACCATAAACTCTGAATGGTTATCGCGGTTTCACCTTCAATGCCGAATCACCCACCTGAGGAGCCAATAAAATATCCCCTTCGAAGTAGTCTTTGCTGTGGAGGACAGTGTCGGTGCCGGTGCTGGGTATTTCAGGCTCTGCCAAAGGTATTGCTCGAGCCCACAATGTCAAACACGACCAAATGAGAAACGCGAAAAATTTACGAACAAACATCGTGAAGACGAATATACGATAAAGTGATTTTAACGTTTTGACAAGTTCTTGATGCAATTTGAAGTCACTATAATATACAGTAATGCAGAATTTTGAATAAGATCCAATAACGAATGCCGGAAAGGTGTACAACGGTAGACGCTATCAAGAAACTAATTGTCATCTAGCATCTCGTCGCCGCTATTTATTCGGTTCAAAAAGAGGCTTGCTCGAATGTGTCCCAATCATTTGCACCATGCGCTCACTGTTCGTAAACGCACGAAATTTGGGTTAAGACAACGAAAAGTTAATCCCTTTTTACCAAACCTTTTGTGTAGGGATAGGTCTGGGTTGAAAAATCTGGGTCATTTTGTGTTTAGGTAAACAGTCTGCGCGTTTTTGTCAATGTATTGGGCAAGTTGTGCCTCGTTTTTTTTATGTATAACTACGCACTTTATGAAGGAATACATAGTTTTCGAATTACACCATTGCACGTGATTTTTTTCAAATTAAATCAGTTCAAATAAAACGAAAATGAAAAACCTATTACTATACTGAAATCCGAAATAAGTTTTTAGGGTTTTGTACGTTTATTGGATTATTTTGCCAATATAGTAACACATTATGGTTTCTATACAGGTAGGTATACCTATATATTTAAAATAGACCGTGAGTTTAGGTACGGGAATTAAGAAAAATGAAATGCAATTTCCCTTCGATCATTTGCTATACCTGCGATCAGCGAAGATTTATACAATTCCTATACTTTTTATTTTCCAATATTCCTTGCGCACGAAATTTCTGTAATTATCGAATCGTTCATAATGAGTCAATCAAAACAGTTTTTGGTTAAATATATAAAAATGAGACAGAGCAGTTACGAGTGGCAACCACCCGATGATCGCAAATACCTCATTATACCTGAGATTACCTGTCAATCACTTTAGTGTAGTCTAGAGATCGTTTTCCGGGACGGATATCGTGAATTTGACAACTCCTGTCGATGAATGAATACAAATTGATTGAGTGATGAACTGTAATTCATTGACATCATTCAAAATTATTACTTTGTTTAGTTTGACCGTTGTGCCTCAACCGCGCTTGGTCATTTTGCACACTAATTAGTAGGAGTTGCTAATATAATACATGGACCTCCCGCTATGCCAATACCCATAGGTATACTCAGTGATCATAAGATCAGACATGATCACATATAGGTATACCACGTGCATATTCATGTAGAGGCACATCTGTGATCTTCCCCTTCCCCCTATCAGAATTTTGATCCAAGCACATTTGAAATGATTGTCGATCAATCTTCCTTTTCGATCATTTGTGCAGTTTCCAATTATCATTTTTACGATCGCACATTCCCATATTTTTTTCTATATGCAACGGCCAGCGAGCGACACAATATAACCTGTACACTCATAACGAATTGCACTTGTTAAAGATCGCCGCGATAAAATACGTCCGACATCAATTTAATACCTAAAGCCAATACGTACGCAGCAATCGATAAATCATCCTCACATGCAAACATGATCAACGAACGGTGTCCATGTAATTGCAGTCAATTTAAAATCAACGACGAAGACGAAGACATTTTTATTAGCGGACAACCAATGTATTTTAGATTTGCAAATGTCGATAAACTATTTCATTCGATCATGAAGCCGAGAGCGATAACGACAACGACGCTGAGAATGTTCATGTAATTGATCCGCGTTCAATCGTTTTGTAATTCTATCTCACGTGTGCATCAATTGGCTTCTCAAAAATGGCAGTGTTAGCTTAGCTCGTGGTGAGAAGGGATATGCATTTTCATTTTGCAGTATGGAATATAATATGATTGGGCTGGTGGACTCGCAAAACACACAATATTGCTATTTCTGATTTTGTGATCAGCCAAATTTGTGTTTTCTGTATTTCCTATACTCAATTAAAGGTTGAGAAGGAGATAGCTGCCAGATGTGCTGATATAGGAACTAAGATGTTCAAAACTTTGATAAAAACTTTTGATCTTATAATATGTATCGTTGGTTCTATTATATGTTTGAACCTTTTTAAATCGCCTTGTTTCGGATTTTGAGTCATTTCAATTTTGACTTCTTCCAGCGTAAAAAAGATTGAGAATTGCCGATTGATTTATTTAAAACCTTGAAACGCATCCCATGGATATCATGCGATAAAATGAAACTAAATCATCAATCAATTAATCATTTATTTACGCTAGATAAACTACACAATAATTGAAATGGCGAAGTGTTTCAGAGCCGCAAATTGATGGTTTAGTGTAGTACGGTTTTGCTCTGTTTGAAAAGACTTTCGGTCCTAAAAAGGACCTTTGTCTAGACAAAGGTCCTTTTTAGGACCGAAAGTCTTTTCAAACAGAGCAAAACCGTACTACACTACACAATAATTAATGCTATTCTATTTACCACTTTTCTACAAGTATTGTACACAACTTGCTTTGCCAAACTTCTCAGTTTCATTCAGCTTAAAGCTCACTCTATTAACTATAGGTTTAACCTCTGTTTAACGTCATTAGACCTTCGTTAACAAATTTACGACAAGCAATTAAAAATTCGATCACGTATTTCATAATATCGTCCGGTGCTTTTAATGACTCCAGCTTAAATTGGACTCATGCAGCGCTGGGTTATGGATACCCATAGTTATTTATACATTTTAATTAATAAATGCATAGGACCAGATAATATTTCAATTTATTTTGGCTAATTTTTGCATTACTCAGGCCAGCCGGGCTGGGTTTCGATCCAATATTGATAGCGTGTGATTAGAACTAAATGATGGACCAGTTTAGTATAACCGACACGGTTTGCAGTCGTTAACATTTGCGTGTAGGCAACATTTTAAACATTTTTTTTGTGCCCAGCATGGAAGTCGGGATTTCACTTTTCGATTCGTCGTTTCGTTAGGATCTTGTAGCCTGAAATTGCAAGTCCTATGGTTTTTTTTGCGAGTAATCGTGTAGAATTTTGCGATTTTAATGGGTTAAACGAATGTTAACGTAGATTTCAAAGCACTTTCGTTTAAAAAAAAAGTTGTTTGCGTAAAGTTTACAGATGTGTAATATAAATTTTGCACTCAGCTAACCTCACTTGAAAGCATATAAGTAATAAGTTTAGGTAGGTATACCAGTATTGGATTGGGGGTTTGAGTTTTCATTTGTCTGGAGTTTCTCTGACATAAGGTGAAATTAATCCAGAGTTTCTTTGATTTTGAGGATGCTTGCGAATGTGTCTTCATCTGTGCAGTGTCAAAACACGCCCCCAAAAAGAAGTCATGGACTTCTGAGACTTTAAAGGGAACTCGTTCATTTCTGAGGGGGGGGGGGGGGGGCAGAAATGTAAGCAGGACGGTTAATGTGTCGCCCGAGTGCTTGGTAGTCTGTGACTGTCCTATAAATAAACTATCGGAAAGTTACTTCACCCCTAAAGTCAAAAAAATTTGACAGCGTAAAATTGGTAAAGAATGCAGGTGTAAGGTGATAATTAAATGCAAAATTGAAACAAATTAGATTCTAGAGGGGTATACCGAAGTGGGAAAAATGTGCAGCCGAACCGGGAGATGAACCCGGGACCTCCTGACTGCCGGTCAGGTGCAATCAGGAGGTCCCGGAAAAGAATCCCGGTACGGTTGCACATTTTTGCAGCTTTGCTACCCTGCCGTCCATTGCTTTTACTGCCTGTCTTCTTGAACAGTAACAATTTCCTTCTCACATTAAATTTTAATGAAAATATTACACAGCGACACACAAAACGCATGGTCTTGACACAATTATATATCAATTAAACTATTACGCATTTCGATTTCGCAACGCGCGAGCGGCAAGTGCGTCTGTCATGCGCACTGCAATCACGCACACAATCAGGCAAAGCTGGCAACACCTCTACGCGCCGGAAAAAAGCAGAATGCCGACGCATCTTTGGCCCAGTTACCGGCACCATTGTTGACAATGAATGGCCGCCGCCTCGCGGTGTGAGTTGCACCATTTCACTCAGTTTCCCGCCGCTTGCGACATCTCGGCGACCACGGGAACCTTGGGTCGCGATGGAGGCATGCACGTTAGTGCGCTAGGACAGTGACACATACTAATACAACAGACATGAGGATTATTTGGAGTGGGGAATCAATTTAAAAATTATTTTGGAGTCCTACGAAAACCTGCAGCCCATGGAACACCCTAAAAATATCGTTCGTAAATCCGCTAGGGCGCTCCACCTTCCGTTCGAATATACTTGCTCAGGGCGGCGACCCAGATTCGTTTTCATATTGGGGAAAACTTTTGTTGTTCATTGCTATAATTTCTTTTTGGAATGAATCTAATAGGGGTTTTGGTTTCGTGGCGTATAGGCTTCATTTTATCAACAGAGCGGAATGCTTCTAAAAAATACGTATTTACCTGTAAATTAAAATATGATCTAGGGTTGAACCAACATAATGATATAGCTTTCGAGTACCATGTCCGCGTACTTGTGTAAGTTAGTTCCTCATATTATGGATGGTGAGAAAAAGTAAATTTTCACACAGAAGAGAGAGAGAGAGGAGAAAATTGGGAAGAGGTAGAAGACAAAAAACATGGAAAGAAAATGGAAAATGGAAAGCGACAATATCAAAGAGGAACAAGAAGACGAAGAACAAGAGGAGGATCAGATTTTAAAAATAATTAAAAGTATAGGAAATATCAAGGAATGGCAGTTTTATTATTCTAACAGATGGAAAAATTATATTTTAAAAAATTGCCAAAGAACGACACATTTTAACTTTTAAGGTGGTTCGATTTTGATAAGAGCGAGTATGGTCCAGACTAAACAGGTGAAACCGTGAAGTACTGGAAATAACGATGAAGAGATGGGAGAGTATTGGAGAGGGGGAGGGGGAATGGATATACAACCAATAATACAAATCCTTATTTTCAGTTGAAAAAGACAATTAGATACATTTTTTCACGTTTTTAGCTCATACCAAATTGTATTTTGTCAAAGGGCAACAATAAATTAATGAAATGAAAGTATAAGCATGCCTATGGGACGAAGTAGTTTTTAGAAATTGGTAGAAATTGGTTGGTTGAAGATCATACCCCTCTCGTACATACCAGTTCATTTGCCCTGCGACCTCTACGTAACGCCCTAGGCGGAAAGGGCGTCTTGCGACCTATGTCAACAACCTTCTTTTTCTCAAAGAATAATTATAATAATAACAGCTTCGTTTTTTTTTCATATATACGTAAGGTTATTGCGAAAAATATGATCAGCGTAATTTAGCCTCTTGGGGGGTTTATTAGGCCAGTCCCAGGCCCATTACCCAATTCTATTTGCAAACGCCCGTGGCCCGAACAATTAATAAAATGAAAATTAATAATCGCCGGGACGGGCACTGATTTACCGACCGTCCTATGTCCTTGCCCTTCAAGATATAGCAGTGCGTCCAGCTAAACACCGTGGGCATGCCAGCCGGGCTATTTTTAAGACACCGTTTAATAATCTTAATCCCATAGACCAGTTCCGTGCGCGAAAAAAAGAATCTATTATGGAATCTCCGCGTATTGTGTTGTACCAGACTTGCTTTTGTTGTTTTATTTTCTTTGCCCAGATGTACACTTCATTTGATTTAAGAGGTTGGCACGATTTGGATTGGTATTTATATTATATTCACGCTAATCAGGATTCTTTAACGGTTTGGCGATTGATTTGATGAGTTTGTGGTTCTAAAATTATCAAGCAGTTTTGATTCAAGCATCTTCAAATGCCTCCAACCCCCCATCTCTAAAATTGACAGCGGGAATATTTCTATTGGTCGTTTTAAAACAATAAATATCCTGTGAAAAACTGACCAAAAAATTATTACTGTAGGATTTATTATTTCATAGTTATTGTGCACTTCGTAATATAAATCGATAAAATACTACACAATAAACTAATAAAACCGTAACTAATGAAATTGTTTCAAAAAACTAAAAACTCGAATAAAATACCAGTTATAGTATATAACAGCTAATAAAACAAAATTAATAACTCATAAAATAACTCATAAGAAAATGAGTTTACCTATAATAAAATAACGAATAAAATCAAAATCTTTTTGTTTAAAGGAAAGTATACTAGTAAGCATAAGCTGTGATCTCAAGTTAAAGGGTAGCCTAAAAACGAAAGTGGCCCATACCAAGTGGACTCTTATTCCAGACGAACTATAGACCGCCGTTCGAATCCCAGTCGAGCATCGCGCATGTGCAGTAACAAAGTGGTTTGATTAAGCTTCTAATGGATTAGGCAAAACACAGCGATTATCGCCGGCGGTTCGTGCGTCTAGCGATCGAGCTCTCCTGCTGAAAACGTGGCGCGCTATCTTTCGAGTCACGAGCGTCGAGGATTGAATGGACCGAACGGGATCATTCAATGCCAGGCGTGGAGATGGATGAACGCTTGGCACGCCATCACTTTCATGTTCTTTTGAGATGATTTGACGAACATTCATGCTCAAATTTAACCCTTTAAGGCGCAGTGGAATACAACTGTTGTACCACATCATAAATGGGGTTGTATCTTCTAAAATTTCCATCCTATCGGGGTGAAAATGTTATATTTCATTCAGTACTAGCCCAGGGATCTCAGAAAAAATTATAGCAACAGCAAAAACACCCACGAGCTTTTCACTGTACTTTAAAGTTCAGGTGGTACAACTGCGCCTTTAGAGAAGTGACATTGGTAAAACCTGAAAATCTAATTAATTTTGTTTTCAGGTTAAACTCAATGTTAAATATCGTTATAGGGTTTATGACAATTCCCTTATGCAAAAAAATTATATTTTTTTATTTTAGCCCCTCTTGAAGATTATAGGCAGTCAATTATCTATTTTCAAAAATTTCAAAAATTCAAAAATAAAAAATTTTTTTTTGAATATTTTTGTTGATTTCATGTCTGTGTTGCTCTAGCATTGGAATTCACCATAAAAATTTTCGAAATTTTGCCATTCTGAAATTCTGTCATTTACAGAGGTTGGTGCAGATGGCTTAGAAGTGCGACAGTATTACATAAAAATTATTTCCTAAGAAGCCATGATCTCTGGCAAACTGACAAACTGACCATGATCTCTGGAAACTGACATGTAAACCCTTTTGATAGAGCATGAGCCTATTAAAAAACACTCTTTCAAGCATGAAAAAAATGAAAATTCCCTGTTCCTGCCACGAAACAGGAGAGCTCTTTGTCGTCAATGTCGCCAAAAATGCACAAAAGAAAATAACAACCAGGTCCTTTCACACCAAGAGAAAAGTATATTCAAATGGGGAACACATGTGAATCCCTGGTTTGCTACCGAAAGGTCTCTCGGCAGTGTCAATGTGTTAAAATATTATTTGCATTGGATCATGCGAGCTGAATGATTGGGGTTGCGTTTTGCCGGAAAAAACACTACTTTCCAATGGGCTAATTTGGCACACAAAGGAATTTCTTAATATTGAAGGATTCTTTCTTTATATTCCGGAGAGGGTGGAAAAAGGAGCACAGCTTCCAAGGACCAGCGCGGAAACCATGAAGGTGGCTGGCAGTTGCGTTCTGCTCGTTTACATTTTCAAGTGATCAGAATTTTTGAGAAAGCAATGGTCCGGCTTGATGCTCCATGATATTTATAGGCTTTTTGCCTGAATCTTTTTATATGCTATATACAAACCTCTACGCTCATCTTCAACGCAACACAAATTGCGTTCGCGAAGCCCTAGAATTTATGCAATGCATCCCATTTTACATCAAGTTTGCACATAGGTTGTCTGGAGTGGGTGTATTTTTGTGCTGAAACCCTGAATAGTATTGAAAATTTGCAAAAGTTTGTCGAAAAAAAGATAGAAATTAGCGTAAACCAGCGTATTTACATAAAATATGGGTGAGCATATGCTAATTTTGAAAATAAATTGTGAGTATACGCTGTATACCTGCGTACAACCTAAACTACACCACTTCCTTTATGCCATATGTGACTTTGCCCTCTACATGTTGTCCTATGCTGACAGTGAGAGGCAATGAACGACTTCAGATCCAGAGTCAAAATTATGTGGGCAAATATTTGCCATAAGAATAGTATTGCATTTATGTGGGCAAATAATTGCCATAAGAATAGCATTGCATTCATGTGGGCAAATAATTGCCATAAGAATAGCATTGCATTTATGTGGGCAAATAATTGCCATAAGAATAGCATTGCATGTATGTGGGCAAATCAGTGATTGACTCTGGAACTGTAGTCGTCCAAATTGTGCTCGGCGTCCCCAAAGCACAACTACAGTTCCAGAGTCAATGACGAGTGTGGGCAAATAATTGCAATGCTTTTCTTATGGCGGTAATTTCCCCATACTCTTGCAATTTACTCTGGAACTGTAGTTGCCTATTGTATGTGACATGGTTCAGATGAAGTCGAGAGTCATAGCCCTTATGCATCCAAGCTGCTGCTCAGGATGTTGACCAACGTGGATGCTAACTTGACCACGGATGCTGTGCATCTCTAGGCTTAGCGTCTTATCCTTTGTGATTAGCGACAAAAGATTCTGTTCGGGAAAAATCAGTCTGGCAATTTATATACTTTCTTTTGCTCATTTCTGCTGGACTCAGGTGTTCATTTGTTCGACAAGAAACTCGAGCAGGTCGATTTTAATCAGCAGCAGCGAGGCTTCAGTGTCTGACAATCCGCGGGGAAACGAGGGAAAACGAGAGGTGATATTTTTACTTAAGTGATATCAAGTCTCCCTCGAGCTGCCTGCTGGGGTTGGGAGGCCTAAAACGTCACGGCCACGTATTGGATGTTCTATGTATTTAGTGCACCTGCAACAGCAGCATTCTTTATACTCATTGGTGGATAACCTCATTGTTAATTCCCAGTCAGAAACCAATGCCAGTATATGCTGTCCATCAGTGAGATAACATGTATTGCAGGAGCTCTACATGCACTATTTCTGAACTGAAAATCCACGTGGCAAGTTTCAAGTGATTCAACTCTGTCATTTAAGGGATTCATTTATATCACTTGTTTGCCGAATTTTGGTCGAAATTGTTACAGATATGATACCCTCAGCAAATTCATAAAAAATGTCATAAAACATGGGTGCAAACCCATCGATCAATCAATATCAATTCATTGTCAAAGCAATGTCAATTCTTTGGAAACTACACAGAGAAGATAAATTATGTTGTCGATCAATTTTCAGATTGAAGCTCATTTTATATGTATCGAAAGAAAATGCAATTTAGCCATCTTTTTCTCGTCGCTGGTTGCTACGAGTTACCGACAACTTTGCGTCTATTCATGCACATTTTAATCAGTAAGTAAACACCCCCTTCTCGCAGGCATTTGCAACTTAAATATCATAAAAGCAAGAAAACTTATGCGTAAAGATGCACAGTGGATGCATCGTCTTGAGGATCTGGCTTCGTCATCGCGGCTGCCTACCAAACGACGCAGTGGCGGAGTGCATGGCTTTTGACGAGAATCGAGATGTAAATTGCGTGGTGGAACATCACCCCTCGCTAGACACGAGACTGTCAGATCATGGGCTTATGTTGGCTAAAAATATAAGCACATGGTCAGACGAACGCTATACGTGGAAAGATTTAAGTTTTCAGGGATATATCCTGAGAAATACTCATGTGAACAAAAGGAAGCATCTATGTACAAAATATACATTTTTTGTGATCACGACCCAGGTACGGCATACCGTTACTGATGCAAAGTTTGAATTGTTTTAAAACATTTTTTAGCAAAACTATTTCATCGGTTTAAAATGATTTCGAGTAACAATTGGCATCGAATTCATGGATCATTTTAGAGCACCAGCTTACGCGAACGCTCGCATTGGCCAGAATGCACTATACC
The DNA here is from genome assembly GCA_921293005.1 of Nemoura dubitans. Taxonomy (NCBI): domain Eukaryota; kingdom Metazoa; phylum Arthropoda; class Insecta; order Plecoptera; family Nemouridae; genus Nemoura; species Nemoura dubitans. The sequence continues at coordinate 37,004,188 of OV121077.1, forward strand.
CAGCATGCACTTGCTTGCACTATGCACTATATGCACTGTGTGCACTGCATGCACATATGTGCACTAAGAAATCGTTTGAAGAGGACGTCGAGCCAGTGGCCCTTTGGGCTTCTTGCCATTGAGCATATGAGAGGTTTTACCGCTTCTTATTCATCCCAGACTTTATTAGTTAATTGATGAGCGTAGCGAGCGAAGCGAAATCTTCAATTTCACTACTGGTAAAAAAACACTTGCGTGTGTTTGTTTGTTTGTTTGTGTGTTTGCGCGCGCTCTACAGATTAAACGCCTGCGTCGAATGCGATGAAATCTTCAGGGCTTCTACCTTTGTTCTCAACTTCGTATCTCTGCGCCCATACGCTCATCTTCAACGCGAACACATTGACAGCGTTTACTATATAGTTTAAAATAATGAAGTACAGATTCTCCCGCTCTAAACACACCGCACGCCGCTGGCGACCGGTCTGCGAACAACAGAGCTCTATTTTTTGTATCTACGCCTTTCGATCGAGCTGCTGCAGCGAAAAAACTTTTCGATTATTTATAGACAAGCAGCAGTAATATGCAATTGTTGCCCGTGCTCGGTGCAGTCTTGCTGCACTCTTTGTCATAACCTTCGCTCGACCGAGAGCCCGTGCATAAATGTGCAGCAATATTGTGTGCATTCTTCGGCGAATTGTGTACACCTTTTTGCGATTGACACGCGAGACTTGATCAGATTTTTGCTCAAGAGCTGCACACTGAGCTGGCGCCGAGTCAGGGCAAACACAGAATTGACGCTGTCTTTGTGTAAAAGCTTTCAATTTCAAATAAATAATAAATATTTCGTTGTTCAGGTTCAATTCAATTGGTTAGGTTAGGTTAGGTTATAGGTGTTTGAGAATTATATAAGAGTAAGAATTATTTCGCTATATCTTCACCATGACTACCAATCAGATGTTATGATTCCAAGCTAAAAGATTCTTAGCAAGCTAAAACAAACGTATTCATGAGAATCCGTTTGCAGAATTAACCATACGAGCAATACATTCATTAGGAAGATTTTTGTTGCGCATATATTGTCCCTTTCAGCTGCGCTTTGTTGTGCCTATACGGTGTCACACAATCATTTGTTGCACAGGCATAGATATAGTAATTGCAGGCTTTTCTTTATGTTTATTCTCAAATCAAATATAAGCTGCTATATTATACAGTACGAAAAAAATCAATAATTATTGCGGGCAATGTTTTAATTTTTAATTTTTATAGAGCGACCAGATAAACGACTGTTAACACAGCCTTCCTTGCTAACCCAAAGTCGGCCATTTTAACCGGTCGTTTTGTTAAGAAGGATGGAGTACAAAATGTAATAAACAAGATTGAGTACAAGGATACGGATTGAAGTTCAACACTCATGGGCAGTGGACTTGTGTGTGTACCTGTATATCAGTATCATGATTGCGAGATAGCGTCAATAAATTGATCAACAGCGCAGCGTGTGACGAGCAAAGAGGGAATTGCCCAGTGAGTTATGTTCTGTTAAACAATTCAATTAGTGGGCGATGCTAATTAATGAATGGACCATTGGTCTGCGTTTGCGGTTAAAACCCGCGCGCAGCGGGGGTCTGGGCAGCTTGTGCGCAGCCATAGCTATATTGGCTGCGATGCGTGTTTAAGAGCGTTCAATGAGCTCCGAAGTCGAGCCGTTTCTTTCACCTCGCACTGGATACTCTTTCCAGGCCACACCTTTCGTTGGATCGCGACGAAACCTATATTTTCGGAATCTTCACACTTCGGACAACCAATTGAACCATTTTCATTTCGCAAGATTCACTCGTCAATTACTTCCAAGAGTTTTAAAATAACCATGTTTATCCGGTATATTGAAAGATGTACTTAAGGGTAAATTCCAGCTAAGAATTTACCTCTTACTAGATACACTTTCCAGGCCACACCCGTTATCTGATCGCAACGAAACAAATATCTACGGAATCCTCACACTTTGGACAACCAATTAAATATTTCAGAACCTCGAAATATCTCTTGGAAATCCATAAAAAGTTGAATTAAATTAACCTCAACAACCATCAATGAATGGCCTTAACACGTAGTTCGGGGATTACGTAATCGGGGATTTTAATAAGATGTGGTAATTTTTGTTGATTATGCTACGTTCATAAATCAAATATAATAAACGGGATTGACATTTTGTATATATAAGTTTTCGTGAAAATGCAGCTTCAGATTGCAGTTGTTGTTTGCAGATTCATGAATTCACCTGGAAAGTTATAATGATTGCGATATATTATTATGAAAGATATGAGAAAAGGGAAATGAAAAAGAACTTGAACCACAGATCTTGTACTGTACGTTCTTTGTTTTAAATGAACGGCAACAATTGCTTATAAATAACTCTTATTCTGATCGTCCTAAACGGCTTTTGCGTAAGTTTTCAAAAAAACAATTTCAAACTCGGTTTCGAATTCTACGTGGTGTCACGGTAACTGATTAATAATATATCAAATAATAACAAAATCTAATATATTATTATCAATAAATATATTAATAAATCAATTATATAAATATAATATAAAAATCAATATATAAATTTATCAATATATAAATATATCAATTAAATATATTAATATTGTTTTGCAGTATACATGCAATAAGTCAATTTCAAAAAAATCTACAATTCGCGTAACAACACATTTTCCGGAGTTCGATTTCCCCGTAACTCAATTCCACCAAAATCAATAATGAAATCGTGAAAACTGCTGTTAACAATTAATTAACATACAGAAACGATCAATGAATTAATATTCCGATGCCGGTATCTCTATCAACATCATCACCGCGATATTCGTCGAACCGCGAACGGAACAAACGAATCAATCACAGCTTCTTAGATACGAATCGCTAATCGACAAACACATTCGAGCAGTGTCAGTCTTCTAAACTCGCTTCACTTCTAAGATGGATCCAGTACAATGGTTCTCTCGAGATCACGGACCCCGACGTTAAGCAACATTAACCTGCGGCATGCTTTGGATGGGTGACCATCGCACATGCACAGATAATGAACCTCTCAGCAGCACAGAGTGTTGGAAAGATTCATGTTGTATTTATTTGTTCCTTTCTTTATAATTGGAAGCAGGTTGAGCTAGCGGTCATCTATGGTGGTCTTCGATGGGAGCTTTGAGCGTTACATCCAGTGTCGGACTGGCTACCCAAGGGCCCCGGCGGCGAGGTGGTCCTAAGGGCCCCCATCATGAATTCCATTCATTCTCTAAAAAAGGCCAACGATATATTTTTCGGTTCAAAAAACTCAAACTGTCAATTCCTCCCCCCCAAAAAAGGTCATCGCCTATTTTGGGGGCCCCCGTGGTCGGAAAACTGGGGGCCCCCGCGGTAAAAAATAGCTCGGGGCCCCGGCGTGGCATTCACCGCATTTAGCCACTCGACCCTTAATCTGTAACTTTTTCCAAGTGAGATGACAAGAAATGAGAGTGACAACTCCAAGTTCGCCTATGTTTTCATATGGAAAAATTGAAGATTCTCACTCTCATTTCATCTCATCTCACATCCGAAAAGTTACATAATAGGGGTAGGTACTGGCCAGTCCGATACTGATTACATGCGGCACCGGTCCACCTCTTATACCTTCTAGGCTAGATCACGTTGCGTTAATCCAAGACTCAAATACTCACCGGAGCAATAACACGAGCGGCAACATGCCTGATGTGAAAACACTGCAAAGCGGGCAGCTATCAAGTTGAACGCCGCAAATTTAACCTATAAATGAATCGATTTATGATTGCGAGTCTTATCACACCATGTATCTATACACTCTGTCCCATCCCACGAGAGAATATACTTAACGCAGTAGCGCTAGTGTCGATTTCGCTTGCCTTTTGCCCATCCGTCTTCAAGATGGCGAACTGTGGCAAAAGGCAGGGAACAGTGATGCACTGCAGCGGAATTTAGGTGCATAACGAACTTCAATAAGATTTTCCCCTGGTTTTACCTGGCTGGTTTCAGCGCTAAACTCCATTTCACGTTAAGAATGAGAGTGGATTTGCATCTTCCTCGAGGACCCACTGCTGCTAGACACGAGCTAAGAGTTTCAAACCCTATATGGGACATGTCTTGAGACGGCCAAAAGCCTCTACGGGCAGTTTTGGGACTTTTGGGGCAGTTTTCTTTCTAGCAATAGTGGGTCCTCAGCACATCCACTCCCGTTCTTAACGTGAAATGGAGTATAGAAGCCATGACGCTAGACATCGGTCAAATTCGTCAATTTATACCATGACCATCGCAAAACCATAAAAGCATTTCGACTCCGAACCGAGTATATACATGCAGTCAACGTGCGCAGAATGCTCAATGCCAGTCATGATCGTAGCGGCCGTGCTCGCACAAAAGCAAGGTGGATCGTCTTGTAGGATCATAAAGACCTGCTATTGTTGTGTTTTACGATGCCCCCCCCCCTCATCCGAACCCCCTGGGGCTGGGTCAAACGGGAGGTCATATCCCCCCCCCCTCCTCCTCGAAACCGAGCGAAACACGCTTGAGAGATTGGCGGCCTGACGGTACCGGGTTCGGTTCACGAGCAAAGATTTAGGGTTTGTGTTTATGATGATAATTGAATTTGCTTATAGTGGAGGTCTTTGCAAAGAGCTGCTGAATGGCGGATACTATTTTTTTTCATAGTTTTTTTGAAACTTGCAGCTGGGGGAATTTTTTTTTAAGTTCCTAAAATGGCCTAAAATGGCACTTTTAGAAAATTCCCCCAGCTGCAAGTCTAAAAAAAACGACGAAAAAAAATAGTATGGCCGCCATTCAGCAGCTCTTTTACAACACTTGTATTTTTTTTCAAAATTTTTGTAAATAATTTGTAGCCAGGAGACGTTCCCTACGAATGTGAAATTTATGCGAAAATCGACCAAAACGACAACCGTTTACTTCTCTCTTAACCCTTTTCAGTGTGGTGTCTGTTTATATTCGAACGATTTGTGTCGTTTCTTCCGTACGCAAAGTCAGTTTCGCGATTTTAAAGAATACTGTTTTAATTTTTGAATCGATAGCGGTCACCTTTTGAATATTTGATCAGAAGCGCTTCGAAACCGGAAGTGGCATCAGTGCAGCCAGACGCGAATAGCACGTGAGATGGCAGAATCACTTAGAAGCATCGAGAATAGGTAACTGTTTCATTTATTACTTCTTGCACTTTCGCTGCTAATTTTACTAGATTTTTATTTCTAGCTCGCACTTATACTTTTTTTGGTTTTTGAAAAAAAAACTTTTATTCAATAGTTCTGTTAATTCCTACTTCATGCCTGATCGTACCCCTTGGCAATTTTGAGTTCTTGGCTCTATAAAAATAGTAATAAGCCGGCCAATCCAGTTGATAAAAACATGCACACGATTTAGTTTGAACCGTGCTATAAATCTTAATTGCAATTAATCCACAAATCTCAATGCACTCTTATAATTAATCATAAAACTGAGATTCACATAACACCGCAAGGTTGAAATTTCTGAAGCTCTTCGAACAGAAGACGATCTTTTTTTCAGGCCCAGGCAACCTAGAGGCTATATGCCTCTAGAGAGAGAGCCTCATTATTTGGCAGAGAGCGGTCAATGAATCGCATGGACGCCATTTTTTGTCCCAACTCCTGGCTGCCACCGGACAACTACGAGGCTCAATTGGGCTAAATGCTAGCTAAATATACTGACCAAAAAGGCAAAATTGAAGTTATATGATAATGATTTTCATGTGTCACATATTTTTAACCGCCATGAAGTATGAATACATTTTATTGGACAATGAATGGCGTCCAAAACGGTTTCGAGCATGTCCGCTCCAGTCCAATAGAGCCATATCCACATGTACCATGACGGAATTTGCACGTTACGAAGATGCAGGTATCCATGCCAACAATAATAACAAATTTGCCGGTCAGCATTTATCATGTTAATCGTCGATGGCGTCGGCGTCCGCCGCTCGAACTGCAACGTAGGTCGGTCGTGATCGCCGAACGGGTATCGCTTTCACGACTCCACTGAGAGGCAAACGCGCGAACTCACCGTTTGGCACGAGATTCGGCTCGGCAGTGGCGTAGCGTCGTGGTCCAGCCGAGCGGTCACTGCTCCGTTACACCCTGGGGCCTCACCAGAGCGGCCATTTGGTGGGGTTACCATGCGGCTTATTGGCCATGCCTGGCCAGGCTAGCCAGACAGCCAGTCCGGACCTAGAGCGGCCGTTTCAACAATGGGCAGTTTGTTGGTTTCTTAGCACCGCTAGCAACCAGTACTACGATGGTGCTACGATGAAAGCATTATCAAGAAGGCATACTTTTGTTTGAACGAACATAATTGTTCAGTGTGGTCAATTCAACCAATCTCATGGCTCGTTATTAAAGTCAGAGTCGCTGGGATACGGTGTTATATAACCCGGCCGTTCTGGTCCGGTTTTTTTTATTGGTGCTATGGTGGTATTAAGTAGCCAGGGGATGCTGCTAGTGATTCCGGGACTACGAGTGGCCGCTCTAGGTAAGGAAACTGTCTTCATACGAGCGTAGAAAAACATAAGCGTGAACGCTATAATGCAAAGAGCAAATGCAAAGTGAAGGGCCAAATAATATGCATTTCCATTTCGGGGCAAACCTAATGGAATGAACAATCCTTTGCTCTTTAGATCAGCGGTCGCCAACCTTTTCGCGTACACTCGGACAAATCTCTGACTTGTGAATATCTCGCGGACCAATCAGAGAGTAGAATACAGGCATGGCGGGAAATACGATTGTCCATATGAAGCGAATGGGGGTCTGGGGGGCATTGCCCCGGAAACAAATGGCTTCAGGAATGCATTAGTTGCGTATTGGTGCATCTTTTCGTTGCTTTTGCAGAGCATTTGGCACACTGAAAGTTAAAAAGTAAGTTTCCAAATTTCTCTGGGGACCACCGAAACTTGGTACCACTGGTTGACGACCCCTGCTTCAGGGTGTGTGTCTTTTGTGCGCTGAGTGATTGGCCACTTTAGGTCATTCATTGATGGTTGTTGAAGTAAAATTAAATGAAACTTTTCTTGGATTTCCAGGATATATTACGAGGTTCTGAGGTATTCAATCGGTGGACAAAAGTCTGAGGATTCCATAGATATTTGTTTCGTTGCGATCGGATAACGGGTGTGGCCTGGAAAGTGTATCCAGTAATAGCTAAATTCTTAGCTGGACATGCCATCTTACAGTGAACCTGCTCAACAGGGTTATTTTAAAACTCTTGGAAGTAATTGACGGATGTAATTTCTCGAAAGGAACGGGTGTCAATTTGTCACCCGCAGAGGGAAGATTCGAAAAATATAGGTTTCGTCGCGATCCATCCAAAGGCGTGGCCTGGAAAGTGTTCACCGTACGAGGCAAAGGAAGCGGCCCGAGTTCACAGCTCAACGAACTGGCTTAAAGTTACCATCGTGAAGTAGGATAATATTGTAGGCTAAGAAACCAGCCTCGACTGGACGCCTCTGTCACAGAAAAAAAAGAGGTGGCAGAATTTTCAATTTGCAACCAGAGACCACAGCGCGCAACGATCGACTCTTGTACATCTCTGCTGGTCAGGAGGTGGAGGACGCACGCGCCCAAACCAGGTCCACCCTCGGCGGCGACCTTCTGGACAGGCTCTTCCGTCAGCTCATCTCCAGAACAAAACTTTTACCCATCAGTACATCCCACTTGTTTCAATCACAGCCTTTCATTAGACCAACGCCCCTGGTGGTAGGTACTTGAAACGGTACACCGTTAAACACCATCACGTCGTACGCATCAAACCCAACGCCTCATCCTAATTTTCACCCTCATGTCGCCACTGGCCAGGCCGAGAGAATAAAAGCGTCCGTTTAGGTCCATCTTCTTCTTCTTCGGCCGTATTGTTGCCGTGTTCGGAGAAGGCGTGGTCGCGGCGCGTTTCCATATCTCACACCGTAAGAACTCGAGTCGTCCTAATGAATCGCGGATGGCCCAAGGGTCATCCGCGAATGCAGCGTGTTGGATTCGAGAGCTTTCGTGCGGCGAGAGTGGGCGACTCGATGCGTGGGGCTACGCCATGACTGAAGAACAGTAATGTGTGCACTGGATACAGTCGTGTTGGCCTTACTACACGAGTTGATCATGATCAAGTCCTCAACTCGATCAAATATGGCGTTGATTGGGTTTCAAAAGTCAGTTGGTGTTCACACTTGTTTCCTTACTTGATCATGATCAAGTCATTCGGACAAGTTCGGAATATGCTCGGAACACAACCGGAAATCGCGACGAATCTAACCTCACTTTATCACCGAGCTCATAGCACATGGAACACGCTCCCAGGTTAATGTTGCAACGTTTCCGGTGGCGGATTTTGAAATAATCACGAACTCTTCCGAGCGTTCACGACGATTCCCGAATGATTTCATCACGATTAAATAGATAACTGAGTTGTGGAAACCCAATCAACGCCATCTTTGATGGCGTAGAGAGTTGATCTTGATCAAGTCTGTAGTGTGAACGAGGAATTACCTTACCACGGCTTGGTGGACTCTTGTGTATATGGATCTCTATGATATAAGATCCCCAAAAAGTGGCAAACTCAAATTAATTATATACAGTATAGCCACTAAATACTATTTAAAACATGGCTCTTTTTATTGCGCGTTTACAGTAATGTAATATGCGAAGGCGCCGCCGAAGAGTTCGCAAGCTACAGCCAGTCCGAACGCCGATCACGGAGACGTCACAAAGCTTTGCGATCGTGTCGCTTCGTAGCAAAATGACATGGAATGTGTTTCTCATTTTGCTTGCGAAGCGAAGCGACGCCTTCGCATTGCAACGTTGTAAACGAAGCGTGTGTCTATAATATTTTGACAGCAAGTTTCGTTATTCAACATCTTATTGCACTGGAAATATAAATTAGTATCGAGAATACAAGCTAAATGCAAATCTAGACACGTTTTACTTTAGGGGTTTAAACTGATAATGTTGCATTAACTTGCCGTTCGAAGATCTTCAATAAAATAATTTAATTCCCCATGAACCCTTGACGCTTGTCAGCGCCCTCTGAATGGATTTGTTTCGATTTTCTCGCATGGCAAAAAAGTCTCTGGGTGGCTTTGACCTTGAGCGAGATTCAAGCAAGTATTTTTTGACTATGTCATTTCTCACAGCCCCCTAGCAGCATTCACGCAATTGGAGTGATGGGAAACATTTTCATGAAGAAGGCCCTGGTTGTGTGCTCGGATGGAAATTCAATGTGTGCTGTCGATGACTGCCATGCCTTGTCACTACACTTGCTTTCCACCCAGAAGGCCCTGGTTGTGTGCTCGGATGGAAATTCAATGTGTGCTGTCGATGGCTGTCATGCCTTGTCACAACACTTGCTTTCGCGGTTACGGGCATAGAAAACGGTGTGCTTTTTGCAACCATCACTTTGCTGTTTGGGTCCCCCAGCCCAGCGATTTTGTAACATTTACGTTATGCCGTTATCGGTTGTGATGGAAAAAATCCCTATTGTTGTCCATGTTAATTTTTTAACTTTGTTACCGACAACGACAAAGCCAGAGTTACGAAATTTCTGAGCATCTTAAGGCCATATTCCACTAGGGTTGCAACCTGCTGATCCTAGGCCTTCTTACCGCAAATTTACTATCACCACCAATGGAACAAAACCATTTAGAGGGCCATGGATCGTCAGGTTGCAACCCTAGTGGAATATGGCTTCAACCGTTTACCCTGGACACGCTTCTGTCCCTGAACGGAGTCGGCCACTCTCCGGCTACGCACGCTCTCTGGCGGCAATGCAGACTGCGTCGAGATGCGTGGGCGTGCTAATTGCCGGGTAACATCACGCTAGTGGACGCGTTTAGGTCTGATGCAGGCAGCAGCGGCCTTTCCACATGCCCCTTGCGTTTGCGCACATTGCGGCGCGTTCAAATGCCGTGCGCGCCCCGATCACCGAGCAACTGCAGTGACGTCGGAGCGCGCGTGTTTTGTTTTCTTCACGTGAGTTTCGATGATGATCATAATAGCTTTGCTTGGTTGTCAACGAAATCTAGATTTCAATTTATTTATTGTCAACAATCAATTAACATGATTTTACAGACAGTGTTTGCTTACAATTTACTAAGGGGTAAACTACAATACTAAAGATCTACACATATTATAATGAAATCATTAAAAATAATAATAAAAATACAACAATTTAGTAAAAATATTCAACAGTTTTGATTTGATTAGATAAATTGTGTTTATAATAATAATAAATATAATAAAAGTAATGATACATGTAGATGAGTTAAAGTTTAAGAACTAAAGATATCTTTAAATTCATCGCAAGAGTAGCTCTCTTTTGTGATAAGTAGAGTTTTTAGTTTAGTTTTGAATATAGTGATATTCGAGGTCTTAAATTCATTTTGTAGAATATTAAATAGGTGTAGACCTGTGGTTTATACTTGATTTTTTATTTGACTAAGGGCGACGAGTTCTCTTTGGATGAGAAAGTCATTTTGTCATTTACTAGATTGCTTGCGTTTGTTTGTCCAGGCTAGGTTTCGTTTGCTGCATGATTGCCTATGACGACGTCACAACGAAAATCGATATCTAGATAATAACCACATTACATCTTGTTATGTACTGGACAACCAAACATACCTAATAATAGTACTAATTTGGCTTTTATTCGATTTACCCCATGGGATATGAATAAGTCATTCACAATACAATAGCAATTTGCATAGATTGGTTATTTCACAATTTACGATAAAATGCTTTGTATTACCTAAAATACATCATACAGCATTGTCTTCGAAGTACTCGTTAAAAGGATCAAAACATTTCTCTTTAGGCTTAATTTCTGTTGCAGGGCCACGATTTGTATAGTCTTAAGGCCAGCGCACAATTGAAGTAAGAAAACGAATAGTGAAATAACAACAAGAGTAAGCACAGGTACAAGCTGCTAAAAAACGTGGAAAATGTTCACTGACAGCTGTCAGTGACAGGAAAACTTCAATCCGCTGTCGTGTCAACAACAGTTTGAATGTTGCACAGTGTTTTTTTCAAAAATACTTATCTCTGATTGGTTGAAGTAAGAATAGCGATAAGAAAGTTGGAATATTCCATCTCCTTATTCACTATTCTTATCGTTACTCCCAACACTTTACGGCTTGCGCCAATTGTGTGCACTTGCATTCGTATCCCTATGTTTTAACTTTTTTGTTCGTTATTCTTATTGCAACTCTTATTCTTACTCCAATTGTGCGTGGGCCTTAAAAATCACCTGGTAAGTCATTAAAAAGTGTTGAATCTAAATCCAGGGGGCTTGTAATTTCGATATTGGTGGGTGGGTGATGGTGGTTGATGTTTTGGAACCAGAAGGTAATGTTTGAAAGATGATTGCCAAATGGCTAACTAATGGTACCGAATTTCGTTAGTCCAAGTAACACAAACATCGAAGGAAGGGACAAACATCGAAATTACAAACGATCGGAAGCTAACGACGGATAACTTGCGTTCAGCCACAGATATGGTTACCCAGACATTCTACCATACCTGTCTATGGCTACGGCAAAAATTTGATGCCAGTAATTTCGCCAGCAATCGCCCAAAACTCAAAAGATGTCGAAAGGATGTGATGAACATGGAAGTCAAATGATTTTGTTTGTCTCTACCCTCTACAATAATTGCATCACAAAACAATGCCTAAATAATTATTTTGTATGTTTTTTAAAACGTTTTCGGGTGCCTATACCTCAAGTGTTCGGACAAGATGCACAAACGACTTGGGAATAAGACATGGCGGCACGCCACTGGCTCAGTTAACGCATCGCGTTGCTCCGCATTTCGACTGTCGGCGGCGACGTGATTTGACTGACACGTGAATCCATTTTTATCTCTTTGACGCAAGCACCTCTCCCCGAATTTTAAAGGAAGGATGCGAAGGTGCAGGCGACTGCACAAAGTATTTGATTTTGTTGAAACTTACGCGCACTGCCCAGCCCGGTATCAAAGGGCGATTGAATTTAGGAATTTGCGATCACACTTCAAGGTCCGAGGAATATTTTGTATGCCATCAAGTATTTTATGGTCATGAGGCTGCCATGCCCAGTTATCTTTTATATCTAACCATTTTACCATTTTCTCAAATCTTTTATAGAGGAGTAAATCAAAGGATGTGTGAAGCATGACAACTAAAGAAGTTGAAGATATTGATTACATTTTGAATATGGTGTATGGACATCGGGCAGTCCTTTTTGTGAGATTGAACGATTTGTTAAAAGAATGTAACAAATTCAGCAAAATATCTTATCAAGAAAATAAAAATAAAACTTTCGTGAAATTCCCGGTGGGGCATGGTAAACTATGCCATTCCATACAAACCACCCTTAAATAGCATTTGAGTGTATGAATAAGCAATACTAGGAAATGTTGCTTCCGTGTTCGCGGTGAAAGATGAGCGTAGCTATTTATAGCAGAAAAAAAGAAAACGCATAACGTCGTAAACAGTCGATGTATACGGAATTTCGGCTTGATTTTGACTGAAATATATTGTTGTGCTGAGATCATGTCAAAACTACAACTAGGGAAGATACTGCTTCGCACAGAGTTTTCAAATTGGGCAATAACGATTTAAGTCGTTTCGTTTTTAAGTTCTTCTTGTTGTTAGTCTTCTTCAAGTACGAAAGTGTTTTGTTTGACCTTCCGGGTAGCCATCAGTAATATGATACACAAACAAAATTGGTAGCACACAAACACCTGTTGGCTACGAGAGCAAGGTTTATAAAATCGTGCGTAATTTTTCCACTCGTCGGACAATCATTTACTGTGCAGTACAGCACCACTTTACGAGCATTACGCTGCGCATTTTTTACTACTACTTACATCAGGCATAGGACGTAAGTACGTGCATTGGCCGACCATTCATTGAAGAAACGAAATAACGGATTTCTCGGATGATTTATTTTGTGTACTTATACCTTGGTTTTGTGGTGTCAGAATTATTCAATATTTAGATTCAAGTACTTTTAAAAAATCTGATAAGAAATTTGTTTTTATGCAATAAATTTGGAGCAAAATTGAAAAAAAAAACTATATTAAATTGAACATTGAATTTTGAAAATCTACATTATTTATCATGTTATGTTCATTGTGAAATTTGGGAGGATTTGGCGAAGTGAGGAGCTGTATCTGTATGTATGTATATATGTGGATATATACGAAAATCCCTTCCAAGATTAACCTTGAAATTTTTAACTAGCCTTGAACTGACCTTGAGCAGGAAAAACAACCCACAGGTTATAACTTAAGTCCAGTACACACTACACGCTTTTTCCATGCTTTGGAGCCCTCAGGGCGGGGCCCGTCGGAGCCCGAAACGTCCTGAGAGGCCGAGAACGAGACGGATTCGCAATACACACTGCGCTTTGGAGCCCTCAGGGCTGGGCCCGTCGGAGCCCGAAACACACTGAGAGGCCGAGAACGAGACGGATTCGCAATACACACTGCGCTTTGGAGCCCTCAGGGCTGGGCCCGTCGGCGCCCGAAACGCTCTGAGAGGCCGAGAACGAGACGGATTCGCAATACACACTGCGCTTTGGAGCCCTCAGGGCTGGGCCCGTCGGCGCCCGAAACGCTCTGAGAGGCCGAGAACGAGACGGATTCGCAATGCACACTGCGCTTTGGAATCCGACGGGCTCAGCCCACGGGCTCGAAAGCGTGGTGTGTATTGGCTATTATAAAGGTTTTATTTGATACTATTTATATACATGCAGTTGCATGTCTTGGTATTTTCATTGAATATTTTGGTGCATTATTCCACATAACTTTCTTGAGTCAAGCTAAAAGGCTTCATAACAATTGTTGCTCGCATATCTCTCAAGTCTCATTGCTCCATAACATCTCCGTCTCGATCTCAAACCGAAATGTAGTTGTGTGTTCCCTGCTAATCGAGTGAGCAGCAGTCCAGATCTCACCATGATGTCATCATAGCTAGAGGCCCGTTCATTCACACTCATCCCAAAAAATCCCTCTCGCCATTTCTGTTTGTTTGCCTATCAATTACCCGGATAAGACCTATAGTCAGTGGCGTATCTAGAGGGGACCAGGCATACCAGTGCTGCGGGGGCCTCGGGCTCAAGGGGGCCCAGGGACCCCTCAGGAAGCGATGATAAATTTTTTACTTCCCCCGGGTTCGAAGATTTGTTTTATCTATGAAATTTAGTATCATTTTTTTTAGACAATGGATATTTTGAAGCGAGTTGGGGAATACATTGAAATTTTGTAAAAGTTAATCCGAAAAGAAGTCGATTACCTAAAGCAGTGGTACCAAACCTGCGGCCCTGCGCTCATAATTTTGCGGCCCGCCTCAAAATTTTGATTAAATCCGAAATGCCATCTTAACATGCATTTCTCCAAGGAAAGTCAATTGATGTGAAAATGTCCACATCCTTCTTTTCACAAATGCGTAATTTCAAGGTATTTTTAAGGTCGAAACTACCCGACACGCCTAGATTTGCTCCATAAAATTACACTAAATAAAATTTTTCTTGGGGACAAACCCCTAAATCCCCCATTGTGTTATAAGCAATTTAAATTTCTTTTATCAAGTACAAGAAAGTACAAGTTACGAAGTTGTGTTCAATCAATATTCAATACCCACAATGTTACACAACGCGATATCTTGCAATTTGCAAGTTTTACGTCAAATTACCCATTGCAACCCGCAGTGCTAACACATATATTTTCTTTGGCTCGGTGCAAAAAAGGGCTGAGTACCACTGACCTATAATAGGAAATGGATTTATGAGACACAAATCTGGTATAAGTTCTTTACATCTACGTACTTTCCCCCGCAACTTATAAATTCGGAGAAATCTAAAATGGCAAAAGGGATGGGGGGAAGGGGCATCAGCGTTTTTTGCTTGGGGACCGCCGCTTTGAAGTTACGCCACTGGGCCTAGTACATATCTCACCGACGCGTCAGCAGCCGTAATCACTGATTAGTCTGCCACATGGTTGCATTGCAAGGCGCTCCCATATAGCGATCAGCAGCCGAAATTATCTGTGATGCAATTTGAGAATTTGGCGACAAATGTCTTAGTTTGATGTTTTGAATTTATTTCCGAAAATTTCACATAATATTTATATATACGAGAACGTACAATGGTATTCATCACTTTCTCCTATGGAATCGGAAGGGTTGAGAGTATTTTTAAAATATCTCTGTGGCCAAAGCCTGTTCAAACATGGACATATTTGTGGTAGATTCCAGAGGTCACTGCTCTGCGTTCATTGCAAACACAAACTTGTAATTGATATCAAGTTTAGACAAAATGTAATCAACGGCAGATAGTTCGGATATTGTGGAGCTGAAATATTATAAAATACACCCTATTTTGTTGCAAAATCTATTTCGTGTTATTTTCCGTGTAAGGCCGTTCATTGGTGGTTGTTGAGGTAAATTGAATTTAACTTTTTTTGGATTTCCATGAGTTATTTCGAGATTCTAAGATATTCAATTGGTTGTCAAAAGTGTGAGGATTCCGTCGATATTTGTTTCGTCGCGATCAGATAACAGGTGTGGCCTGGAAAGTGTATCCAGTAAGAGGTAAATTCTTGGCTAGAATTGACATCTTTCAATGTACCGGCAAAACAGGGTTGTTTTAAAACGCTTGTAAGTAATTGACGGGTGAATTTTTCGAAATGAAAATGGTTCAATTGGTTGCCAGAAGTGTGAAGATTCCGAAAATATAGGTTTCGTCGCGATCTGACCAAAAGTGTGGCCTGGCAAGTGTATCCCGTACGAGGTAAGGGAAGCGGCCCGAGTTCACAGCTCAATGAACAGACTTGCATCAAGTTCTTTGGCGCCAACAGCTGAGCGCGTGCTGCACCGCGCTGCGCGGGCAGCGGCCGTCCGACTGCCCATCGCGGCGCGGTGCAGTCTCCCGAAGACCGCGGCAGCGACAGCGTCTTGCGCAGCGAGCACACACTTGGTCGAGAGTCGCGGAGGCTGGAGTACGTTGAGTGCGAACCGAACATACGCGATCTTGCAGAGTGAGCACTCGACGGGTTTTGCGAAAGCACCTACATACAGTGGTCGTGTTCGTTTTTTTTTTTTTAAATAATAATATCATTTTTTGCATTTTTTTACATTTTTTTTGTGTTTGAAAAAGTCGAACAGGCACTCGAGGTTTGTTTGTTTGGAAGATTTTAACTATGATTTTAACTAATTCAGTTACTAGTTCAGTTGTTCAGTGGATGGGCTGGCAAATCGAGGTTTTCCGAAAGCACCTATACAGTGGTAGTGATCGTTTAATTTTTAATTTTTAATAGGCGCACTTTTTTCTCGTATTTTTTTCTTTGCAAAATTGTTTGTGGTATTTTTGTTTTGTGTTTCGTGTTTGAAAAAGTCGAGCCGACACTCCGGGGTTCGTAATTGTCTTGTGTACCCACCGTTCATGATCACCCTAGAATTATCCTCATGGGTATGCCATTGCGTCCCAAAGTGTTACATTTTTTCTTGCGTTTTTGTGATTTTTATTTAAAAAATTTAATTATTTTTTCATAACCTCTCAATTTCCACTTTCGTTTGAACGACTCGATTCGATACATTTCTTATTGTTTGAAAATTTCGATGTACGATTATTGAATGCCTAAGAAAAACCACTACCTTACCAGAAAGCTCAGTTGAAGAAAACTGTACAGCCAATGAAATATAGTATAAAAACAGTGTGTGAAGCTTCGTAAAGCCGTGTTTATGAAAAGAGCCCAGTGCCACTAGCTTTTGGTCGTTCCTTCTTTTTGGCTGCAATTTGGAGCACCTTGCAGCGGCGGCGTCTTCGTGAACTCCTTCCCATGGACATCTCGTTCACGGCCCCCGCTGTTGACTCAAGTAATCTCCGACAGTCGACCATGTTTGACAAATTGTTTGACAAACTTGAACGGCACAATCTTACACTGAGCACACACAGCTCGGTTGACATATCGCGTGGAACGCAAATATTTGTCGAATCATCTATTTCAACTAATTTTACAACAATACTTTGTATATACACAGCAGTTTTTTTGACAACAGTTGGTCCAACGTCATCAAGGAATTGATCTCACAAATATCTGAAAATGGTGCAGGGACTTCGCGAAGATGTTACTTTTTCGTGAACCGTGTGAAACAAAGTAATTTGAAATCCAATTTTTCCCATAGGATTTTCGATTTTAAGCCCACATAAATTCCTGGTAAATACATTTTCTGAAAGGAAATTTGATTCATACATTTTTTGAAAGGAAATTTTGATTTCCAAGATAATTTTCGATGAAAATCTAAATTTTCACTAACTAAATTTTTCAAGTCTAAATTTTCACTGGTCTCGAGTCCAACAAAGAAGTGTTTGTCCGGAAAATCTCGTGACCAACTGCGCGTGCTCTAGATTTTGTTTTTGACATGATGCTTGTACCAAGATCATGATCATTTGATCCTTTTTTGTGCTTTTGTTTAGAATCACAATATAATTTTTTTCACAATCAAGAAAACAACTACAGATATTACTGAATTTTCTAACCATTTTTTGATACTTTATCTGTGGATGCAGGGAGACAACAAAACATACGTAATGGTAAAACGATCATCCTAAACCAAGAAAGTCGTATGCTCCCCAAATTTGGTTATAAGAAATATAAAAAACCATCAGGATTCAGGATATCTTCCTAAACGACTTCCTATAGTCGCCATCCAGCGTCATAAACACCTACCAAAAAAACCACACGACAAACTTTTTCATTCACTCGGCTCGAAAATTAATGAACAATAATCTCTAGTCTCGACCTTCCATCGAACGCCGCTTGATCTTTGCTTCGATTCGAAATTCCAGCGTGAACTCGAGCACACTAATTACCAATCAAGCAATCACCGGTCGATTAATTACGGAGAGTGCGAGCGACACTCGACAGAGTCGGCGATACAGCGGGCGACATGCAGTGCTGACAGAGCGAGTGCAACGCTACTAGTGCAGTGCCGGGGAACTGAGTGACAGACGCCATGGAGGAATACTGTGCGTGGAGGAGACAGAGGTGAGTCAGCTGGGGGCTTTGGACATCTTCAGTTCCGGAGTTAATCATGAGTGTGGGCAAATAATCGCAATGCTTTTCTAAACTGCGGATATTTGTCCACATCAGTAATTGACTTTGGAACTGTTAGTCGTCCGTTGGATTTAAATTATTATGTGTTTATTAAAATAAAATAAAATGCAGGATACTAAAATGGAAACTATGTTAACCAAGAGAAACTAGGGACTATTGTTTTACCATAACAAAGATGTTACCATATAACATAGATATAAAATGCAATACCTAAGAAAAATGGGGGTTTTATTTTCTTAATCAGGAAATACTGATTGACTTCAGCTAAACTAAAATAGGCTAAGACTTTGCAGACTTGGTAACACTACGCTAGTAGAAAGTTCAGTCTTATACTTTGGTTAACTTTAGTATTACGTCTTCTTTTTAGTAAATATGTGCTTTTTACTCAGCTGCGAATTGCGGAAATATGTTCTCGACAGTTTTTTCTCGAGCTTTCTTCTCGACTCAATTCGGATCTCCGTAACCTCCATTCGCTCAGCCTTGACCTTTTCGCGACGCCGACTGTCTTTGATTAGTGGT
This sequence comes from Nemoura dubitans, assembly GCA_921293005.1. NCBI lineage: Eukaryota > Metazoa > Arthropoda > Insecta > Plecoptera > Nemouridae > Nemoura > Nemoura dubitans. The sequence continues at coordinate 37,022,841 of OV121077.1, forward strand.
GTTTAACGACGCATGAGTTGACCAGCCCTTTGATAGGGTCGCAATTTTGTTACACAATGTTACTATTAATTTATTGTTTATGGAATGATAATTCAATTTATCTTTTGGGTGCATTCAATAAGTTAAAATCGCACATTATGTCACTACATGCAGGCCATGAGAATGACTTAACCACCTACTAAATGATATCTTTTTCTAGCAGTAATAAAAATGACTCTATATAAAAAATGCCTCCAACACGTTTGAAAATCCGCACGAATTTGCCATTGGTAATTGATATTCCATGATTTTCCACAGTCATTCCAGTCAAGTTCTTCAATATTCGCATCCCAAAAACGGCACCCCTTGTAAACTTCCAGCACCCCTTCATTTACAACCACATCTACAGGCATAAACACGCTGTTACTGTCCTCGGAGGGAGTGCAACTCTGCTCAAGGTCAAATGTTCGTGCAACTTGTCGCTTATTCGCGCATCGATCTCGCCCGCAACGCCAGCGCGCTCTGCGATTCGCGCGTGTTTGTTTTCATCGAAAACCACGTGCTGGAACGGCAGTTCTAAAGACAGACTACAAAGACATTTGTTTTATTAAACTATGTAAGTGCAATGTGAATGCATTAAGGCCATTCATTGATGGTTGTTGAGGTTAATTGAAATCAACTTTTTATGGATTTCCAAGAGATATTTCGAGGTTCTGAAATATTCAATTGATTGACCAAAGTTTGAGGATTCCGTTGTTATTTGTTTCGTTGCGATCGGATAACGGGTGTGGCCTGGAAAGTATATACGGTAAGAGGTAAATTCTTAGCTGGAATTTACCCTTAAGTACATCTTTCGAAATACCGGCTAAACATGGTTATTTTAAAACTCTTGTAAGTAATTAACGAGTGAATCTTGCGAAATGAAAATGGTTCAATTGGTTGTCCGAAGTGCAAAGATTCCGAAAATATAGTTTTCGTCGCGATCCGACGAGAGGTGTGGCCTGGAAAGTGTATACCCTACGAGGTGAAGGAAACGGCTCGACTTCGGAGCTCATTGAACAGGCTTAAAGCAGGCACTAAACCCATGAAAGAAAGCGTGCACACAAATTATGAAATAAAAAAAAGTTATGATTTCAGCTTTAAAGCTGGATTTACAGCTGGCAATGTCAGTGACACGATGTCATGAACATTGGCTCTGGACTAATCAGAGACTCAGGATGTGCATGACGTCATGTAAGCGACTCTGACATGGAGTCTCTGATTGGTCCAGAACAATGTTGATGACATCGTGGCACTGACATTGCCAGCTGTAAACCCAGCTTTAAGAATGGCGATTTTTTTACCGATTATGACGGTTCGAATTCGTTTCTCACGCCGAAATGAGTCTAAACGACAAGAACTAAAAGCACACATAGAAAAAAAGATAAGCTGAAGCTGGAACTAGACGTTCGATCTTTAAAATAAGGATCAAAATCATTTGTTTAGAAAAAAAATACTATTTTTAACTGGGTTTTAAATGACAAACAAAAATCTCTCTGTTTTCCTGCTATAGTTACTTCCTCAATGGCGCTTTACTAACTTCAAAAACGTGAAAAAAAACAATAATTGTTTGTTAACTTAGGCTTCCTAATTTGTCAATATGATCCTGCCAAAGTCCTAAATAATCCAAAATAAATACTAATTTCATTCTCTAATACCAACTCAGACCGTCTCTGGTCGTCTGCGCTCCCAAATCTGCCACCTCACTCCCACCAAACGCAGCACCATCCAATGACCATGTTGACGCACATCAAACAAACTCGTAACGGTCGGCCAGTCCACAGCGCATGCGTATTACAGCAGCAATCGAATCCAGCATGCCCTTGTCTACATCGTTACTCGAAAGTTTAAATTAGAAATGTGTTCCCAGTTTTTTTCCTCTCTCTCTCTCTCGCGCCCCGTCCGAACGAAGCTGAGGCACTAAATTGGCTCAATTAGTCTAACAAATCCATTCACAACATCGCCGTGGCCAGATCTGATTGCCGCGCCAGCGCACTCTTATCGCTGGATCTCGTAGTCTGTCAGCCGAAGCACTGCACACTGGCGTTCGATTGGGGAACTATCGCATACCAGAGTCGCTGTATTTAATGTGTCGGGACGGACTCCGAGTGGAATCATGTGTCATGGAGGAGTCATGGAATCATGGAGTGCCTATACACTGCGTTTCAACTTAAGAAATTTAGAATATCGGAGGGATTATTTGAAGTGCGCCAAACCACAGCTGTTTGTGTAATCGTTTATTTTATTAGTCCATTGTCTATGACTGAACTTGGGTCTTTACTTGTTAATATTCAGTTGAATACGTTTGCTGAGGGGTGGTCACTTAAGGTTCATACAAACTTGTAGCATTTATAAAATTGAAAGAAACCATATGAAGTTGTATGATGTAATTGTATGTATGAAGAAGTGGGAACTATGTATTAATCTTGGTGGTCACTAACAATCTCCCAAATTTTAGCAATTGTTTTGACTCACTTCTCGAGCCAAAAAAAAATGCATTTTTAAGACTCCCCTCCAGATAACAGTTTCAGTAAATCACTCTCTATCGGCAGGAGACACATCACTTGTATGACACATACACGCACATAGGTACTACACGCAGTACACATTTTTTAAGTTTGGTCGAAAAATTACTTTCAGAGTGGCCAAAATCGAACAATTAGCAAAATTTTTCTCAAAACTGACCAAAAGTTGCCGAGTTCTCACGGCCACACCGTTTAAGTTACCATTCCAATATTTCAGTATGTTGTAGACAAAATACGTAAATAAGGGCGACCATTGCCTTTTTCCCCAATTTTTCTTTGCACTTTCGTATTTACAATGGCTCGAAAAGGGTAAAATATGCAGAGTTCCGGGGTATCTTCTAGCATTTCAGGGGCAAATTTTCGAAAAAAGACATGTTCGCCCGTATTTACGTATTTTGTCTACAACACACTGAAATATTGAATTGATAGCTTCAACGATGTGGCCTTGAGATCTCGGCAACTGTTGGTCAGAAAGCCACTTTCGGGCTATTGTTTTCAGGGAATGCTTTCCTAAAAACACGTAGAAAATATTTTACTTCATTGCATTCAAAGCCAGTTTTTGAAAATAGATTTTTGAAAAGAACCCAGTAAATTTAAGTGTTTCAAAACAGAGCACTAAACACCAACAACATTTGGTTCTGAGTTCTGACGACGAACATATTGCACAAAAACCGAATTTAGTTTCGAAAAATGTGCACGTCTTGTCGACGAAGGAAAATCAAGTGACCTTGACATCTTGTTGTTCTGCCAGAAAATGAAAGACAACAGAACGTCAAGTTATATACGGAAGGCTGTTTTACAGATAAATGAATGCCCAGTTTGGCCCAGTGTTATTGCGGTTTTATGAACATTGCAAAGTTGAGATCTCAACTAGGAGTGGAAACAACCTTTAGCTAAAAGTAACTTTTTGACAGCGACATACAGAGCTTGGTGGCATTTTTATTGTAGTAACGAAATTTGATTCAGGTATCTGTAGCCATTACGCATCTAAGAGTTGAAAAACTTGGTAAAACCGGGCTTCAAACACTCTACGGAGATAAATTAAGGCTCCTTATAGTACCCCTGATCGCCGCCAGTCTAGCGAGAGTTGACTTGTTCACGCACCGACGGTTCGCCCGCTTGTTCCATCACGGCGGCATTCTTTCGCTTCGATTCCCGAAGAGCTCGTCGAGAGTGACAGCAGCGAAACGATTCGAGATCTGGCGTTTAAGGCGGAATGATCACCTTGGCAAACGAATATCTACCAAACAATTGTTTACAGGCAAACTATATAGTGATAGCCCCAGTAAAATAGCCCACCTCCTAGGTAATATATATAAACACAAGGCTTTCAATTACACTTACAGTATATACGAATCATTTGTGAACTCTGAATAAATTTGCTAACAAACATCCGTAACTATGGACAACATTAGTTTCCATAGTTACCATAGATTTCCGTAGTTATGGTCGTTATTTAGCCAAACTAATCATAGCACAAAAATTATTATTACTTAATTTTAAATACTTACATGCAACCTAGGAGGTGAGCTTTTTTTGGCGGGGCATGTCACTAGTAGTTTCCCTTTTAACTAGTGTTTGGTAGATGTTCGTAAGGCAAGGGGATCACTGCAACTTAAGACTAGTGGAGTGAGCTCATACACGGGCAGCTTCCCGCTCAAATTTCACCTCCTACTGGATACCAACTTGTGGCCACACCTTTTGTCCGATCGTAACGAAACCCACGTCTACGGAATCCACACACTTTTGGCAACAAATTGTGTGTTTGCAAATCTCGAAAATATTCACTCATCTAGTATTTTCAAGCATTGTATAACAACCCTGTTACGTCGAAATATTGAGCGTATCCTCGGGCCGCTTCCCGCGCAGAATTTACCTCCTACTGGATACTAAATTCTGGCCTCACCGTTTGTCCGATTGCGACGAAACCAGGGTCTATGGAATCCTCACGCTTTTAGAAACAAATTGTGTGATTTATAACCACTAAATACCAATTGAAAGTTCAAATAAAGCTTCATGAAATAATACCAACAACCACACCAATAGTCTTAAAAGGGAAGCGGCGAGACCGTGTACTGTATTGTGGTGTCGGACGCCCATGGCGATTGGGATCTGATCAAAGGATCGTACGCTAATTGCTCTTATTGGCTGTCGCCGATGTCCAGTTGTCGCTCTTCCGTGAGGAGATGGGCGTGTAATTCGTTTAGCGGTTGCTATGGGAACTGTCTGAAGGTTGGATTCTGTTGAAATTGAACAAAACGTAATGTAGTTGATTCAACAAAAAATACTTTTGCCCTCGTACCCTTTTTCACTATACTGTGTTGTTCTTGTTAGTATATTTCTCAATTTCTGTGTAGCTTTACGCAGCGTGTAAACTACAATCTACATCAACTTCAGTTCGCTATGGTGGTACCTACAAACAATATTCGCCATTAGTATTTTCGGTTAAGAGAAGTGCACTGATGTTTACATGTTTACATCTGTTTTGCATTCAAACTTTTGTAAATTGGAAGGCTTGACTGTCTTTTGTTCATTGCCGGCAGAGGAACAACTGTTGCGTACCTAGGCTTCTTATTTTATTTGAAAATAATATAGAACTTAATAACATCTGAAGAAGCTAGCAGAGCTAGCAGTTCCAGAGTCAATCATTGATTTGCCCACATTAATGCAATGCTATTCTTATGGCAATTATTTGCACACATAATTTTGACTCTGGAACTGTAATCGTCCCTGCCTTCTAAATTGCCTGCTCCTTTGTCTGAACTAGGCGCTTAAAAGCCGTATACCACTAAACACAAAAAAATTCAAGTGTGCATGTATAATTTTCTACGAAAATATCAATTTTTTTGACACTCCACATAGCGAGTACAAAATTCCGAGTCGAGGAGTCTCAAAGAGTTCCCCACACCGATAGATCCCATCGAGAATGACTCGTCTGACGACGGCGGCGGTCAGCTGTTTTCTTAATCAGATTCCACCGCCGATCGGATCGTGATCTCTCGTCACTGCAACACGATGACTCATCAACTCCGAGCTATTTTTAGTTTTTACCCGCTCTAGTGCGGCGTGCCACCGTGCTAAGTATTAAGTGTCCTAAGTGACATTTCGGTGCAATTCAAAGTCTTTCACTTTTCTAGGGCCCGTTTTTGTACCAACACGTTCGAGCAAAAAGATTTAATAATATTTACTGTCACGCGTCAGAGGTTTTCAGACTCTTTGTCCTCTTCGCGAATGCACGCTTATAAAGACAGCCGAGCCTAGAAGGGAGCCTACGGTAATTTGGTTCCGCAGCGCATGCTTATCCAACTCATCTAATATTCAAATGTTTTATTGGCATTTGGAGCTCATTTTTCCAATGTGCGATGATATGTGATGTTATTCGTAGGCCAATTGGGCCCCCCCCCCCCCCTCCCTTCCCCTTAAGGTGTTTTCCGAAACACCGTTGTACCAACGGAATCGACGGCAAATTGGTCAAAAACTTTTTTTCTAAAGGATTGTGGTGAACCTATGCTTAGCTTAGAAGGGATGGAGCGGTTATACCCGGTACGGGCATATCGCTACTTGAGGAGCGTACCTACTTAAAGTATGTCACCACAGATTATGTCACACTTTTTAAGTTTTTTTTTACACCCCTTCCCCCCCCCCTCCCCCCCCTGTCATACAATGGCAACCCCTCCTCCCCCCCCCCCTAAAAGTATGTCATAATCTATGACCCCCCTCCCCCACACATACACACACACACACACACACACACACACACACACACACACACACATTTTCTAAAATGGAATTCAGACCTTGGAACTGCATACAAAATTGGCTAAGAAACACTTCCCTTAAGAAATTTGACTATGTTTATTTCTCAATTGCGAAGCTTAAGTGAACAGAAAGTTTTTTTTTAAATGTAGCAACAGTTGATTTTCAATTTTGTGCTTTTAAAAATTTTCCTTTTATCTACAACAAAGTGTGACGTCACAATTGTCTGTACACCCCCCCCCCTGTCACAAACTGTCACACATTGGCAACCCCCCATTCACCCCCTCTAGCGTGACATACTTTGAGTATGTTCCCATATCAGATAAATATTCTATGATCCAGGCTGCGCTGATTACCGCGGCCAGTGTCAATTGTTTTCTAACCATTTTTGCATAACGCAAATTGCGACAAATTACCACCAGTCGTCCAATTGCAAACACCACATTATATTGGCGTGATAATTTTATAAATTCCAAGTCCCTTAAACTCCATTACATCAGTTGCTGTAATGTTTGAATGATATTATTTCGAACTCGTTGACCCGATGGTTCTGCTATCATGTCCAAAGCAATTACTGGTATGACCTACGCGTCATATTGGTTGGGTGCGTCCAATCATTTCCTCATGTATACACACTAGAAAGTTCGCTCCATCGATTTGACCACTGTTTGATTTTGACTGATGGTTATTGAAAAATCTTGACGCTAGCCATATGGTTTTAAATATTATGGTTTGAATATTTTATACTGTGAAAGGTTTTGACAGTTCTATATATTATTTTCAATGCTGTGCCTCTTCTGTTAAACTTTTGACACGAATCAGGTTATAAAATAGCTGTATAGATTTGATATATCAATAGATTTTTATAAAAGGTATATGGTTAAACACCTACTTGTTTTCTCATCTACTTAATCCTTTACGTCTATAACAAATAAAAAATGAGATAAAAAACGGATTATTTATTTCCGTATCCTATTTCACTGAAGAAACAACAACAACAAAAAAGCGGCAAGAATATAAAGAAAAAAACCGACTATCATTGTCTTCGCAGCCCGCTATAGATTTATGATCCAGATAATCCAGTAAGCGCAAGGGGACAGATAAGAATCCTGCCCTAGAAGGTGTTGACAATTCTTAGTGGCTCTCTCTTGTTATTTTCTTGAGGTCGGGTGTCACCCAAGAGAGGTCATTCACTTTAAATGCTGGAAGATGCCTCGATGTGCGGTGACCACTAACCAGATCAAATATTGCAGTGAGCCAATAGGACGATACGTCTTGCTCATGTGTATGTGTGTGTGGATCAATTTCAGGCAATTGAAAGTCTTCAACAACAACAAAAACAAGACAAGGGACGAGCAACTTGCGCTTATTTTCTTCTGATTTATTGCTTAGAAACAATCAGTTATTCATTTGTTATGTTGTAATGCGAATTTTTTTCTTGGTCACCCAATCGAAACATGATTCGGCGTATTGTTGCTTAACTTAATTGACCTCTGAAGTATTGGTAGATCTTAAAATAGCTTAAAGTTCACGTTACTATGTCTATAAAGGGTAAACATTATCGCAACTACATTCTTCGATAGTATTTTCCGTAAAGTTAAGCCGTACTTTGGTTTTAAGAGTATGTATGCGTCCAATATAAAGGTGACCACAAAGTTTTCTGACAGTGACAGCTGTCAGTTGGTCATTGTAATAGGTAGTGACACACATGTCTTGGAAGACGAGTCGCGGAAGATTGATTTGCGGAAATGATTTGAATACCGGTCAAAGGTGTAGAATGAAAACCGCTATTTAATTTGAGTTTTACAAACTGCATGGTTCCTTTTTTTTTGGCGCTCCGGGTTTGTTTGTGCCAGCAGCGAAATTGTGTTGTTTGTTTTTCACGCGAGACGATGACTTGCTGGTTGCCATGGTGATTTGGCGGAGTGGATTCTGGGGAACGGTGTTTGGTCGGTGGTGAGGATCTTTCAGCGTGCGACGGGTGATGGAATGGTGTTCCGATGTGGATTTCAGAGCCCGTATACAACCGTGAACATCTCGATGGAATTCAATTGAGTTTCAATCTTTGGATTTGATCTCATTTGAATTGATGTAGGTATACGAACACATACCTTAACAATTATTTTAAAGATTATCAATAAGAGTAAAGGAAATTAATGGCGTCAATTATTATTTAAAGAATTGATGTGTGGATGCACAGTGAAATTGGTAAAATTATCACTTCAAATTATCTTTTTCACGAAGCACATGTAAATTACAACATACAAAAAGTAATCAAATTTGAGTGTGAGCACTTGTCTGGTTTTCTCTAGAAAGGTTAAATTGAATTATATTGAGAGAAAATGCGTATAGTACCAAAAACTATAGATAGCTTACACAAACGGTTAGTTAGTATATTGACTACTTATCACCTCTATACAATACCACGAGTTATTTAAAAATAAATAAAGACACACTCAAAAATATTTTATTGTCATCATTTCTCATTATGAAAAAGATTACCAGTACCAGTACAGCATGTTTGAAACGCCTACATCGTTCACTGTCCTCACACACTTCTTTCAAGGCAAAAAAACATTAAAAAAGTAATGAAACCAGACACAGAAACCGTCAGACGAACCATAAAAATTAACAATCAGGTCACCAAAAGATGATGTCTTCTAAATATAAACATTTTCGTCGCGCCGGCAAATTTGTGGATGACACCATTTATTTCACTAAAACAAATTTAGCAGTGCAGAACAATGGCATGTATAAGACAAGGGAGCGACTCAATGCCGTCAATTTGTCTAGTGGGCTCGTTGACATTTCGGTACAAGACAAATTTGCATCTGTTTACGAACGAGGCGCTTTATATACATAGGAAGCGCCGCAAGTTCGTACTCTTTTCCCCCTTCGCTAAAATGACATCACCAAATTTGCATTGTCCAGCCGTTGAGACCTCTGGCCACTATGAGAGGGGCCAGAACAAACACGAGATGTGAGGTCCGTCGGAAGGCACCAAACTCCATTTCACGTTAAGAAGGAGAGTGGATTGGCATCTTCTTCGAGGAATTACTGATGCTTCACATGAGATAAGAGTTCCAAAACTCACAAGCCATGTCTAGATCTGGATAAAAGTCTCTATATGGCAGTTTTGGGACTCTTTATTAATTTTTTAAAAACAGTGGGTCCTCGAGGTGGATGTAAATCCACTCCTCTTCCTGACGTAAAATGAAGTATAGTGGGTTCGATATCATAGAGATGTCAGCCTCGTAGGGAGACGCTACTTTAGAGAGAGATGGCCGCCATTTTCACCGCTCTAAACACAATTGTACTTTTAAGTTTCAATACACTTTATTGAATTGTCGAGTATCGGCAGAATAATTTAACCTGCTCTTGAATGTTCTAGTGTTTTCGAATTTGGTTTCGGAAAATTTGGTATTGGGAAATGTAATTTCCTCGCTGAGTTTCTACCCTTCCACCCTTCCAACACCATCGATCTTGCTCTAAGGGCCTGGTTTATCACATCCCTGTTGGTCCCCCAAAGCTTTCGCAACGTAGTTATATGAAAAGGATGCAAAATTTAGTATAGCTTATATGTAATTCAAATATCCTTTGATTATTCGGATGCAGTATAAAATAAATTTTGAACGTTTATTTGAAAGCCACATGGATTCTGGAGGGAGATGAGGAAACAAGTCGACTGTTTAGTATTCAAACCTCTGTTTGAAAAATGTTTTCTTCTTCAAAACTGGTGCCGAGGCCAGGACAAGCCGACACGACACGATACTAATGGTGTTTTCGGTTGGTATATTCTCTGAGCGCAGTCGGTAATCTGTCCTGTGACATCATGCTCGCTGGCAGATTTGCTGTCAGAGCGATATGAACCGAACGCGCACGGGTCCCTCTGCTCAGATTTGCCAGATTTGGGTGCTGATCTGACAAAATTCTCGGAGATAGAAAAATCACTCTTAGAGAGAGAGAGAGAGAGCAACTGCACCAACCAAAATGTTGAAGTCCGCTCTGAAGCACTCTGGTCTCACCAACTGAACACGCGACTTGCTCTCAGAGTGCTCTCCGCGCACTGAGAGCAACCAACCGTAAACGCCATGATAGAAATCTAAGCTCCATTTCACGCTAAGAATGAGAGTGGATTTGCATCTTCCTCGAGGACCCTCTGCTGCTAGACACGAGCGTAGAGTTTCAAAACTTGCAAGCTGTGTCTTGAGCCAGACAAAAGGCTCTGTGGACAATTTTGAGACTCTTATATCGTTGCTAGCGGCAGTGGGTCCTCGAGGAAGCTGCAAATCCACTCTCCTTCTTAACGCAAAATGGGGTATACGTCGACTGTATCCCTGTACCACCGAGAGCTGCCATCTCCCTGTTCCGATACACACCTCTATTGCCGACGCCGTGGACCAAAGATCTCCGTTCGACGGATGACACAACTTGCGCACACACTAGAGCGTGCGGATTCTGTTTGATCAGATCTCGAGGTTCGGTCGTGCGTCCGGCCACACTTGACCGACGGCGCGGAGGACACGGCCGATGTGCCGGATAGGTCAAGAATGACGGACATTTTGAGCCGTTCTTCGGGATTTCAACGACGTTTGAACTCAAAACTCGACTAAATATGTTGTGCGTGCAGTCAAATCAGTTAACACTTTGCCGAATTTTGAGAAGAAACAAATTATAATATACACATTCACATTTCACGCACATTTATTCGGACGGATTTCGAATATTTAGGTATTTGAATGGACGACTACAGTTCCAAAGTCAATCACTGATTTGCTCACACAAAGGCAGTGCTATTCTTATGGCAATTATTTGCCAACATAAGTAATTGACACTAAAACTTAAGCCCGTTTTACACGGTAAAAGATTTTCATAAAATCTATCATAGCATCTTTTATAAAATCTATAATGATATCTTTTATAAAATATTTTACGAAAATGTATGATGGTATTTACACGGTCCTGGAAAAATGTGATAAAAAACACTTGGTTGTGACAGAAGCACTGCCATCAATATGTAATTCTGTAGGAAATTCAAAAGGCGGTGGATTAAGAAAATTTTTAATGAAGGAGCAAAATTAAAACTGTCAATGTGTGTGTAAAATTAAAAATTGAGAGGGATTTAGCAGTTTTGGCTAACATTCAGGCTTTTGCTGATACTTAATCCATTTTCGATGTCTTAGAGAAGGTTTTGAAGGTTTGTGAACCAAAGAAAAGGAAGAGGAAATGCTGGAGACGTGAGCGTGAGCTTTACAATCTAGGCACAGTACACCATCTATCAAATCAGTATCTTTCATATGCTGAACGCTGATTGGTTATTTTTCATCACATCTATCACAGAAATAGAACCGCGCCTAATTGAAAATATGTCATCAAATCTTTTATCACATCTATCATAATAGACCGTGATATGCTTTTTTCATAACATTTTTGCATTTACATGGTGATATTTAGGTACTTAAAAGATATCATGAAAGATTTGATGAAAATCTTTTACCGTGTAAAACGGGCTTTAGTCCTCCATTCAAACTAGATTTTGTCTCAGTTTTCCTAATTAATATGCTACAATTTTGAGAGAAGGACTTGTTACTCAAAACTTGAAGAGTGGGACTCAAACAGCTGAATTGCTTAGCCCGACCAATGCAAGCACTGCCTATCGTGGATGTAGAAAGATGAATTGAAATAATGCCAAAGGTCCTCCCCACATCTAAATAGTTCCTAATCTAAGTTCTACCATGCCTATCTGAACGAGCACTCTTGGGCCAAAACATACCCCTTTGGCGAAATTAGCACTTTATTGCCTCACAATCAAGGACCTACCGAAAGTCCAACCGAAGGACCAGCTGACTCACAGTATACCATTGCCCATCGCGCAAAATCGAGCGGTTGCCAGAATAAGAAATAAATTAGGAAAGGGACAGTAGAAAATCGAGTGTATAAATCCTGTAATTAATTTTAATTCGACCATTAGATACATCAGATCAGAAACCCATAAATACAATGCAAATCGCTTTTATGGTACAAAACACTACAATAAAAACCCTTATAGTATGCTACTTTTTTGCTCACAAGAATGCTGAGTGGAATTTCTTGGGCCATTCCTCAAGACAGACTATGGGCAAATAGAAATGCCCTGACTGAGTTGGTGGTCATTATGATTATCAAGTCAATTAGCCACAAGCATGTGTGTTTGTGAGCAAGTTCTCTGCGTCTGTGTGTGAGTGTGTGTGTTGTTGCAATTCCCATCTGCGATTTAATTAACACGTTCATCCGCCTCCACTGGCGCGCGATGTGTAAAAACACTTTTACGACGGGCGGCAAAAAAAGTAAACGCCGGTTTAGCTTAGTGTGTGCAGTGTGCACTCGTCGGTTAGTTTTTTATCGGTCACGCACACTTACTCCACAGATGTAAGGTTACCCAGATTTTCCACTCCCGTACTAAAGCAGCTACGCGAAAGCCCTCCGCCTGGAATAATAGTATCGCCGGCGGTCAAGGGATGGAGCCGCTGTTGTTCTTATATCACCTGTAACATGTATACTTGTAACCATCTGAGGAGCATTGGGTCCCTTGATTATAATTGACCTTGTGCCTTGGCCTGGTAGATGAAGCCATAACTGTAACCACCTTAGGAACATTGGGTCCCTTGATTATAATTGACCTTGTGCCATAGCCTGGCAGATGAAGCCATTACTGTAACCACCTGTGGAACATTGGGTCCCTTGATTATAATTTACCTTGTGCCATGGCCTGGTAGATGATGTTGGTAGCCAACGTACCCCAGCGATTGCCGGAGAAATTATACTAGCATCAAATTTTTTCCCTAGCCATCGCTAGGTATGGTAGAATATCTGATTAACCTTATATCTGTGCTTATACGAGAATGGTTTATATATGTGCGGATATCAGTGAGAATTTGTAAAATTATTATCGGTGAATACTGAATAAAATGTTCTGTGGAAAGATGACTGGCTGATTAGAAGTGTTTAAAATTCTCGTACTGTGCAGGCGCGTTGGTTTTTCAAAACTGAATTTTTATGGGTAGCCAGAATTATTCCTGAATGTTACATTTTTTAAGTGTTAAGTGATATTAGAAATAAGTACAAGTCTCTTGCTCTGAAAGTGGTTTTACGTTTTGAAAAACATGGGCACCTGCTTGGTTGATTTTACTGAAAATTGCACGGCAGATTTGAAATGTTCAATAGAATTAAAGTAAAAATCATATCAGCTAATGTAGACCCAACCAAGGTGACCGTGTTTCTGTGAGAAACAGCACAAAACAGCGGTCATTTACTAAATGCTTTGACCACTACGCTTATACAGAGCACCTGCAACAGCAGCCTTCTTTAAACTCACTGGTGGACAACCTCAATGTTAATTACCATTAAAAAACAAATGCAAGTATGCTGTCCACCAGTGAGATAACACGTATTGCAGGAGTTCTATAGTGAAATTTCTTGTAACATTCCCCTAAAGTTTCTCCTGCCTAAAACCACCCCAAACAAAAGCCTGTCTCCCCCTGCCTCCCGGTTCAGATGGACCACACAATCTCGTCGTCGGTTCCCACTACCCAGAGAGTGTTAATCCTGTTAATTGTGTCCACGTCATCGTCCATCCACCTTGCCACTGTGCACGGGCATGACTTGCTCGTTACTCGCCTGGCAGCCACTGTCTTAGCAGACACGTCGCTATAATTTGTAGTGCATTTTTAACTGTCTGCATTCACAATGCAGTTACGCACACCCTTGCTAATTCATGACTACATGTTATTTCATTTTTAGATTTCTTTTAAAATGTACACCTATATTTTTGTACTTCCACCAAATTAGCATTCGCTTTATAACTTATCTTGCGTTAGGTTATTTGATTGTGAGCGAGAATACTTTGAAAGATCCCTTCCTTGGGCATCAAATTTGTGGGAATATTTTTTACGAACCACTTTTGGGCACTAATTGTGGATGGAATATATTTTTAATGTCTCACCGGGGCACTAATAATTGTAGTGACTTTTCAAAGATCCCACGTGAGTGCGACAAATATAGTAAATTTTGGGCACAAATTGTAGTGCAAACGTTTTTTGGCATTTTCTATTCTGGGCACAAATCAAAGAGAGAACAATGCTAACGATCTCACCCTTGAGCTCAAATTTTAATGCGAATAATTTTGAGATCCCACCCCTTGGCACCAATTGTAGTGTTAGTCTTTTTAAAGATATCACCCCTGGGCACCAATTGTAGTGTTAGTCTTTTTGGAATACCACCCTTGGCGCCAATTGTAATGTAAATACTTTTGAGATCCCACCCCTGGGCACCAATTGTAGTGTGAATATTTTTGGAATACCACCCTTGGCGCCAATTGTAATGTAAATACTTTTGAGATCCCACCCCTGGGCACCAATTGTAGTGTGAATATTTTTGGGATCCCACCCCTGGGCACCAATTGTAATGTAAATACTTTTGAGATCCCACCCCTGGGCACCAATTGTAGTGTGAGTATTTTTAAAGATCCCACCCCTGGGCTCCAATTGTAGTGAAAACAACTTTTGACAGTAAATCAATTCGATACGGGAAATTGCCAAATGCGTGGATAAGTTCCGTGCCAGGTCAATTGTACGCCCTCACAAGTGTATGTTATAATAAATATTATAGGAATTGACGTTAAAATAATTGAGATCGTAATGCTCGTTGATTTCGTACTGAAGTTCCAAGACTAACCACGGGTTGTGCTGGTTTCAATTGCAGGTTCCAGAAGCGTCTGCTGATGCTGGCGCTGTCACTGTTTGTCTTCCAGGAAGCCGTTCACGCCCGTAAGTTCGACCGCATACACACAAATATGTTTGATCATTTGCCTAAATACATATCCACATTTATGCAACACATACATGCATATGCACATTTGTATATGTATACACGCATGTGCAAATAGGCATACAATTTGCGAAAATCAGTTTATACTTTATAAGAATTAAGAATTTCCTGTTTCACACATTTTATTTTCACAGCACTAGTTAAGTGGGCACGGTGAAAAATAAAAACAGTCATCGGAAATCTGCAATTGAGTTTTAATAATTTCACCAGAAGAGCGTATTTTTGTGCAAAATGACTTTGAAATCGAAATAGTACCGCTCCTGTCCAAACCTTTGTACCATTCATAGTTTTTGGGAATTGTATAACGTTATCTATCCGACATACGTGCATTGCATCAATTTTAGCAATTACCTCATCATAGAGGTGTACTGCAGTGTGGACCCTTTTACTCTATATACCGTCCCTCGGCCCCCCCCCCCACACATGCCGCAAAACAACTGGAAATTGAGCCCGTAGTCCCTAAATAAGATGTCCTTTAAGAGTCTAGTATAAGAAGACCTCTTAAAAGAATATGCTGTTGAATGCACGAATTATATATCAAATCAATCACTCTAAGCCAAACGTAAACCACAGACAAAAGTGTTAGGGATTGAAAATTAAAGAAAATCTCAAATTCACTGCAGTAATCTCCAAAACCCAGGGAAGTAAAGGCCAGAAGTGTACATTTAAATTAATGCTGGCCAGCAACCCTCCCCCCCCCCCCTTAAGAGAATTTTAGAGGACCAGGGCCGTTTGTCTTTTGGAATATTTATCCATATCCCCTTCCCCACTTGAAAATAAACATTGAACATTCGCATGCAGGCCACTACCAAAATATCACATTCTTATTGCAATTAAAACGTTATGCACACCTATACTAACAAGCAACACTTTTCTTCGAAGCCAAACGAAACTCGATAATCTCCCCAACAAAACAAAAACACAGATAATAAAACTACACATCGATTTACTCACCACACAATGCCAGGTAGCGAATTTTTTTACACGTATTAAAACCGAATCAGCTGTCAAATGCACGCCAGCAATACGCCATGTATATACCGACTGGGATTAGAGAGGCTTCGTGTGGCAGAGAGCGGCCAATGAATCGCTTGGACACCATTTTTTGTCCAAACTGTCAGCATGGCAGCGATATAAGCACAATTGGACTAAATACAGGATTCAGGGGGGAAACCCCTTGGTCTTCGAATATCTACAAAATATATTTTTACAGACATACTATCAGTGACAGACCAAATCGAAATAGCTAGTGCACTAGGCAAATAAAGCTTTCGAATAGAGTATGAGTATTTTTGTTCTATGATTAGATTTGCTGAAAATTAAGAGTAACTGCCAAATTTTTTTTTCACACAGTTTTGAAGGTTTTTCTAAATTTTCGGTAAGCCACAAATTTGATTCTTCATTATTAGAAAGCCTTATAAATTGCCTAGACCAGTAGCTATTTTGTTTTTGGCTGTCACTGCTAGTTTTTCTGTTAAACGATATCTTGTAGTTATTCCTATAGGCAATTAAGGGTTCCCCCCCACCCTAAGCATATTTAATTCAATTGTGCTTACATATCGTTGCCTAAAATCGTGGCTAAAAAGACAACGTTAAAGATTTTATAAAGATTTTCTCCTGTCACATTGACATGTTTTGGTCACCGTGAAATATGAATATGCATTTCATTTATTTATTATGCCCGTGGACAAAATTTCAATGGACAACTACAGTTCCAGAGTCAAAATCATGTGGGCAAATCAGTGATTGACTCTGGAACTGTAGTCGTCCATTCTGTATGGGCTCGTCAGTGTTAAATACACAATGAATTTAACATATAATAATAACTAATAACACATCGTAATGAAAAGTCAATAATAATAAAATTATAAAAGGTATCATTTCATAGACCATTTCATAGAACAAGGTAGACCTTGTTTTTTGTTGTATTTCATTTCAAATACCATTTCATGTTTTGTTATTTCATTTTGATATGTGTAATTCAGACAAAAAACCAATAAAAGAAATAAAAAAATAAAAGTTCGGACAAATAATGGCGTCCAAAACGGTTTCAAGTATGGCCGCTAGCTCTCTGCCAAGCACAGCCTCTCTAGACAGGACTACCAGTCTTCAAATCTTGCCACCGCATTATACATGTCGTCTCTCAGCTGTCATCTTAGTCTTACGCACACCACAAAGTAGCGCCAGCGACCACAAAGGGACTTTTCCTATCTGTCAGACCAAGACTGAGACGGGCAACCAAATTACGTGTCGCTTTCGTTTACATCTGTATCACGGCGCAGTGGAAATGTCGCGCTAGAAATGTCAGGCGCGACGGGAATAAGCCGTGGAATAGACATAGAGGTCTCATTGGTTGTTAGGTCGATAGCGACTGACTGGTCTAGACGTGTAGAGAGCAAATTGGCTTCGAAACCAGTGGCGTTTTTGTGAACGCATGTTTGAAACTGTAAGAAAATTGTGCATTTGTGAGGAATATCACGTGAAATGTTTTCAAATGCATTGATTGGAAAATTCTGTTTATTCTATTCAGTCTATTCTGAAAATCCTTTGTGTCGATTATGCACACTTGTGACTGGAAAATCGTTTATAGATAACAAAGAATACATATATTCTTCAAGTAACGTATTTCAGTCAGCATAAAACTGTCATTTTCTTATTAACCATGCCGTTAAAAAATGTAGATTCCCGGATTACAGCAGATAAAAGCAGTGTAATAATTTTGTATTGCGAATTCTCCCAGGCATGTTTTGTAGCGGTCAGTGTTCCCTCAAAACTGAGGACAGGTCACGCTAGCATTTGCATTTGCATCAACTTCGTCGATAGGTTCTGTGATTCGTTTCCAGAAAACCGAGCAAGAAATGCAAGATTGTTATTATACACTTATTTAGTATTTTTTTGTAGAGTACCTGCTCCATAAAGCATAAGTGATAAAACCAACAAAGACTCGTCGAATTTCCGATATAAAACATGCAAATTCGTAATAGCCAGAGGACATACAACTAAAATTATCATAAATGTCACAAACAAATCAAATTCGAGCAGAAAGCATGTTACGAATCTGAGTGAATCAGCGTGAATCTGAGTGAATCTGTGTAAATTCTGTGTGCAACGCAACTTTTAACGAGCATCACATTTCCTTCTGAACCTTGATCCACAACGCAGGGTTAGTATCACCACGGTGGTTACCTCATCATTTGTTCATCATTGAATGTTCATCAATTCATCCCAAAGTATTCGTGTGAACTCTGCTTTGAGAATCATGGTTGATTGCCAAAACTGGTCATCTAGCAAAACTATAAACAAGCCATCTATGAACCGTCATCGATCGTCATAACGTTGTCCGTCTAGACAGCAACAGCCTCCGAAAATCTCGACCATGTCATGTATAGCGAGAGGTCCTCAGACGCGGCAGCTAACAGTGACTAGGAGAATTGGGATCGCCGCCCGCCATCATGGACCACACGCATCAGAACCAGCCGAGCGCGAGTAATATCTTTCAGAAAATATATTCACTCGGAAGGTTTCATTCGTCTATTAGTGGACGGGGATTATCTTTTCCATTCTTTCGACTCTGGACGCGTAATGGCGGATTATTATATACACGATTTGTAAATCTCTTTGTCTGTCGTTGGGTAACAAACTTTACATTCGTTTATCTATACCTATATATACTGACCGTCTCGTTTGTGTGGTTTCTTTCTGTGATGGTTTTTATGTTTTGTGATTGGTTGGGAGGTCCTGGAAGAAGAACGATTGATCCTTGACAATGTGGCTTGTCGGCCAACCATGGGCTTGACCAGTGTTGGTGGTTGGGCTGAATGATGAGCAAACGTCCATGTCGTGTAACCAGGAATTAAGTTTAGTATATTTTTAATCATGTGTGTCATATACGAAAGCTCTTATAAGCCGAGGGCGAGAATGCGAGTGTTTTTGAGCTGATATTATTACTGTAATCTCGGTATAACGGGAACTGTCCCAGCATATTGGTGGAAATTGGAACGAAATTCAAGGAAAACCCCAGGAAAATCATAGAAACCTGAAAAATGGGCTATTTATAGGAGTCAAATTGAAAGAGCGAGCCGTCGATAGTATGCAAGAATGCAAGCAGGCTAAATATACATATTATAAAGTGCCTATGGTACAGTTAATTACAAGGAAAATAAAAACAGAACTTTAAATGAGAAACTTCTGCGTATATATATATTTTTTCGGTTCGGTGTTTTTTTAGAACTTTAATATAACAAACTAGAAATTTTATTCATATATACCCATTTTCGTCATCTGGGACTCGACACCGAAAATTGGTTTTGACCCGCAACACTGTGATCTATTCTAGAGGGAGGCACGGACGATGATCAGCCAGCGAGTGGCGACGGCTTGTTTGGCTCTGACGACGATGGTACGTTAGGCACGACATCATGTTTGACGACGCACGTGACACGACCTCCGTCTCAAAGCACACTGATTGACGAGCTATTGCACTTTTGGGTATAAAATGCACTCTGCATGTTTTTTTTTAACGAAGCACGCTGTAGACAGTTGGTTGACGCAATGCTGCCTCTTTTGTTTGACCTTCGACCATTGCTATCCGGGTTGTGCAACTAGCTCAACGCTGTATGTTTCCCATGCAACGTTAAAGTATAGGCGTTACCAGCTGTGATCATCGGTCAGATCAACTCTATAACCTTGATTATCTCGTTATGTATTGTTATTTAAAAGATTATATATTTACTAGTACATTCTAAATAAGTAAATTTAATTTTATAAGTAGCTAAATAACCCCCTTGTTTGTTTATTTTAATATTTATTTAGTTTTAAGAAAACGGAAAAACGGCAACATACATGTTGAATTGCAGTAAGAGCTGGCACGGCTTACTAGTTGCCTATCCCATACCGGAGCAGTGAGAGCTGGCACGGCATACCAGTTGCCTATCTATATAGACGAATCTAAGACTCACACATTATAAACTAAGTATATATAAAAATGACCCCACCTACATGGGCAGAAAATTGTACAATGAACTTCCTATCGCACTCAAATCCCAACCGCTCTCTAAATTAAAGGAACAGCTCAAGACATTCCTAATAGATAAATGTTTTTACTCGATTGACGAATATTGTAATTATAAATGAACTGTAAATAGCCCATTTGACTGTCTCATAACATGAACTTGTTTTACTGACAATAAACACAATTATTATTATTATTATTATTATTATTATTATTATTATCCCGTACCGGAGCAGTGAGAGCTGGCACGGCTTACTAGTTGCCTATCCCGTACCAGAGCAGTGTGAGCTGGCACGGCATACTAGTTGCCTATCCCGTACCAGAGCAGTGAGAGCTGGCACGGCTTACTAGTTGCCGATCCCGTATCGGAGCAGTGAGAGCTGGCACGGCATACTAGTTGCCTATCCCGTACCGGAGCAGTGAGAGCTGGCACGGCATACTAGTTGCCTATCCCGTACCGGAGCAGTGATCGTAGGTTTGACGAAGGTCTCTATATTGCTTGCCTCCTGGGTGTCCGCAAATAATATGTCTTGTTTCAATGTTCTGATAAACATCAAATTAAAATTTTTATGGATGACCACCATCGAAGAAAATTTATGACAGTGAGCTTGAGGAAATATTTTACGTATCGTAGCCTTTTTTACAAGTTCTACATAATTGAGCTATAAATGGCAACCACTTTACAAGGGTTAACATGTGCAGATTTCTGCAAAATAACGCCAAAAATGCACCTCCATCATTCTTCATATAGTATTTTTCGCGTTTAGAAGGAGAGCTGTGTTTCACTCTCATAGAGGCTCCTCTGCTGTTAGAAGACCCAAATGTGTCAACATTCGCAGACCGTCCCCTTGTTCCGCTAAAGGGTTGAATGATCTGCGCATCGAAAGATTGACAGCGCAATGTCGGGAATCGACAGAACGATACTTTCCATCTTAACGTGAAAAACACTATAGTTCATTACCAATACAGCGCAGTGCACGACCTCGTTCTTGATTGTCCTTCCATCACTAACGCACGTGTTTTGTGAGGAGCGCGCTCACGCAAGCTTTTATCGCATCTCGGCACGCATCGTGTCGCGATTTTGCACGGGGGGCGCCGCCGCGAAATGTGCAAGCTCGCCGGGTGTCTAGGCCACTTAATAAATCTCGGTGAGCCCCTGCAGACTCGAGACGATCACCGTCGAAAACACGGGATAACATTTCAATTATCGAACGCCATTCGAGCGAACCCGGCAGCTATGGGCATGGTAGAGTGCCAGGCGGACTGAGTATAACGCGGATCTGCCATCTCACAAATTTGTAATAAACAGGCCGTGCGTAGAATCTACTGGAAAATATGTCGCGTTGGTTTTCTAACCTGAAAGGACATATACATTTAAAAATAAATTACGAAAAAAATATCAAAATACCAAAATACCACACGAGATAAACGCAGTGTACTTAATTATTTAACTTCAACTACATAGGGGTACTGGCTGGAGACGAAAGGGGACAAACCTTGCTGTGGCATCTTCTCTCACGGGCCAGATAAGTGGCCCTCAAATTGTGCGTCACAGCTTCCTGGGGCGTCGCGCAATTCACCTAGCGGGGCGTCGCGGAACTATTCCATGCATCGCAATTTTTTTGTGTTTTAGAAATAATATATCTATTCCCGATATATACAATTGAAATGATTACGATTGACAAACATCCTTGCCCTGTAAAATGACAGATATCTAAAAATGTATTTCATACGCTTGTGTATCATTCGGTATACGTACAGGTATATCTTGCGAAAATGTGAGGAGATGTATAGGTTGCATTGTAAAACTTGTGATATCAGCACAAGGGAGCCTCGGAACTTCGTTCCCTTATTGAGGGAGTCATGGATTCGATAAGTTGAGAACCAGAACCACTATAGGAATGACCACCAGGGTGGCGATTATGTAAAATTTCGTTTGAGATAACGTTCGTTATCTCGACCAAATAACATTGAAATGCCCCTAGATACCGATTGTTATCCTTAGATACCGACCGCTAAAAAGTTACATTATCAGCACCCAGAACCACAAATAACTAGGAAATAACCACCAGAACAGCCAATAACTATGGAAATAACCACCAGAACCACCAATAACTAGGAAATAACCACCAGAACCACAAATAACTAAGAAATAACCATCAGAACCACCAATAACTAGGAAATAACCACCAGAACCACCAATAACTAGGAAATAACCACCAGAACCACCAACGCCCCGAGAGAAATTCGCGTCGGCAGCCATTGGACTTGCAGTGTAGCCACTACACTAGAGCCATGCACCTTGCCGACACCCAATCCCTCACCGTTTGACAGCTCGTTTCGCCAGCTAACAGAGCGAGCGCTCGTTAGCGCCGACAGATTGATCTCCTCCCTTGGGCCGAACGTCATCAACATCAATCCGTGGTCCATCCGTCGGCTTGCAGATCAGATGCATGGCTCGCTTGGGGGCGCGAGGCTAGGAATTCAATCACTCTAGTTCTTAACGGGCAGGCGATGCCGATGCCAACGCTACATTGCACTCTCATAATAATAAAACAGAAAGTGTAACAGCACAGTTTATTTTTTATAGATTATATTTGCAACAACGCTGGCATAATCTTCAGCTTAAAGCTATACTCCATTTCACGTAAAGAAGGAGCGAGTGGATTTGCATCTTCCTCGAGGACCCAATGCTGCTAGACACGAATAGAGTTCAGAAACTGCTTGTATAGATGCCTTTTGTCCGGCCCAAGACATGGCTTGTAAGTTTTGAATCACTTAGCTCGTGTCTAGCAGCAGTGGGTCCTCGAGGAAGATGCAAATCCACTTCCCTTTCTTAACGTGAAATGTAGTTTAATATTAGGTTAACCTATTGTTGATTAGCAGTGGATGGTTTTGATAAGAAAACAGTTGACTCGAGCTACGCTCGTCAAAAGCAACTTAGATCATAATCATTTTTTTCATTTGCTTTGGCTCGAAATGTCCCGATTTCAAATCTCTGCCCCCATATGGCAGTGGCATATGGTGTGGTTTTGAACTAACAAAGTTACCCCAGCACGTCATATATCATTCGGTGACAGGGCCTTACCGTGAAAATAGAGAGGAAATAAGTATAAAAAATTAAGTTTGTTATCTATGATGGAAAAACAAGCGCAGGGTTATAAGAAATTAGGAGCCCATAGTTGGCACAAATCTGAATAATATAATCTATACTTATTATAACCATGCTTGCAAGCGGTGAATTTGTCTGAAAATGTTGATAGCATGATGGACCATCAGAGAAGATATTAGTTTCGCTGTGAAAATAATCCGTTTATCCTGGGTCACCGCCGTAGTTTAGTACATTGCTAAATTCTTATAGACCCTCCCATTGGCTTTGAACAAGAGAAAATCATTAATTACATATATTATATAATAAAATGCTTAATTCCAGCAATTTTCGGATTAGCACTCATTCCGAAGTAGAGTTGTTCTAATCAATCATCATCAAAATAACAATATAGGAAAGATTTTCGTCAGATATGTATTTAAACAAACCTTTTATAATATGATAATATCTGTTTTTAATATCCATGTGATTAAGATGAATTATAATCATGGCCAAAATGAATTGATAATTACATCCAAATAAAATTTAGTTTTTACTTTCTCGACTATTTCTTTGAACGTAGTTACATCTGGACTTGAATGAGTGTTAAAATCAGCAAACTGAACGTCTCACTTGCCATGCGCAAACTGTCGTATCCATGACGAACATTAATTGCCATCTGTCAAAGTCATTCTCAAATTCCCCGACTGCAAAAAAAACACACACACACACAACAAAACAGGCCTGCACTCTCTCGCGGTTGTCTCTATTTGCAAGCGACTAAGGAGGCTAGACACTCGTTGGTTTAACCTTCCGGCTAATACCTCGTTCACACTACAGACTTGATCAAGATCATCTCTCTACGCCATCAAAGATGGCGTTGATTGGGTTTCCACAACTCAGTTATCTATTTAATCGTGATGAAATCATTCGGGAATCGTCGTGAACGCTCGGAAGGGTTAGTGATTATTTCAAAATCCGCCATCGGAAACGTTGCAACATTAACCTTTTAGCGTGTTCCGTGTGCTATGAGCTCGGTGATAAAGTGAAGTTAGATTATAGTCGCGATTTCCGGTTGTGTTCGTTTCCCGAGCATATTCCGAACTTGTCCGAATGACTTGGTCATGATTAAGTAAGGAAACAAGTGTGAACATCAACTAACTTTTGAAACCCAATCATCGCCATATTTGATCGAGTTGAGGACTTGATCATCTTTAACTCGTGTAGTGTTAACGAGGTATAAGGAGCAATTCGTTTCATTTTTCAAGCTTTTTCCTCTGAGCTCCATTTTGCGTAAAGCCTGTTCAATGAGCTCCGAAGTCGAGCCGTTTCCTTCACCTCGTAAGGCATACACTTTCCAGGCCACACCTTTCGTCGGATCGCGACGAAACCTATATTTTCGGAATCTTCACACTTCGGACAACCAATTGAACCATTTTCATTTCGCAAGATTCACTCGTCAATTACTGCCAAGAGTTTTAAAATAACCATGTTTAGCCGATGTATTGAAAGATGTACTTAAGGGTAAATTCCAGCTCAGAATTTACCTCTTACCGTATACACTTTCCAGGCCACACCCGTTATCCGATCGCAGCGAAACTAATATCTACGGAATCCTCACACTTTGGTCAACCAATTGAATATTTCAGAAGCTCGAAATATCTCTTGGAAATCCATAAAAAGTTGAATTCAACTAACCTCCACAACCATCAATGAATGACCTTCAGAACCAACTGGTGGCCAGGCTTGACACTAATCAAACTATTGTAATGATGCACAGGGCAGTGATTAAAACACGTAGGGTGGTGAAACAAAAGCAATCGGAAGTATTTGTAGAGGTTTCAGGGTTTAGTGGGTTGGCTGTAACCAAGTTAACTGTTACCACATGTGGTACATTGGGTCCCTTGATTATAATTGACCTTGTGCCACGGCCTGGTAGATTATGTTAAAACAGGTTGCCAACGCACCCCAGCGATCGTCGGCGAAATTACTAGCATAAAATTTTTGCTGTAGCCATATGTAGCTAAGTGTGGTAGAATATCTGGGTAACCTTACATCTGTGTGATTTCCCTTGAGGAATTAACTAGTGTACATGTAACGAAACGTCTGGAAACCAGTAAGACTTTTATTGAGCATTAAAATCCCTGTTTGAAAAAGTACTTTTCGAAACTAGTGCTAAAGATAGGTCAAGTAGACCCGAGTCAAAACTAATTTGAACAGACCCAGGCATCTTAACGGTGACGACGGCGGGCGCCGGCGGTTTCGGTACTGTTAATGTATTCACCAGGTCGCCGATGACCGCTGTGATGGATGGCTGGACTCGGTCAGCATCGGCGCCGAACGCATGTCCAGTCGCCGTCGTGACAGCTCGTCACTCCGCGGTCGCTACACTTGGTTCGCCCCTCAGAGGCGACGGCTTTGTCGAC
Source organism: Nemoura dubitans (assembly GCA_921293005.1). Taxonomy (NCBI): domain Eukaryota; kingdom Metazoa; phylum Arthropoda; class Insecta; order Plecoptera; family Nemouridae; genus Nemoura; species Nemoura dubitans. Next base: position 37,048,530 of record OV121077.1, read on the forward strand.
ACTCTAGACTCCATTTCACGTTGAGATGGCGGGTGGATTTGCATATTCATCGAGGACCCACTGCTGTTAAGCTGTGCTTACACGGTTCAATGTTACGTTCCATGCATGAAACGAAACATTGAATGCTCTTGAAGAGCCGTTAACATGACTCAATGTTTTAAATTCATTGAAAATGGTGGCACAGCCTTCCAAAATCGTTGTTTCTTGAAGGCAGTAACATACCCTAACTTCTATTGAAAGGAAAATTGAACAATATAGAACACGTACTAAATGAGAATACATTGAATTCAAGCTTGCATTCAATGATTCATTGCATTAAATTGTTTTAAAGCGGCTCAATGCATTGAATTCAACCTTGAATTCAATGCATTGAACGAAACATTGAACCGTGTAAACACAGCTTTAGCCACGTGCTATGAGTTTCAAAATTTTTAAGCCATGTCTTGAGCCGGACAAAAGGCTCTACGGGCAGTTTTGAGACTCTTGACTAGCTTCTAGCGGCAGTGGGTCTTTGGGGAAGCTGCAAATCCGCTTCTCTTCTTAACGTGAAATGGGGTATTGCAACGCTACAGTAGGTTCGCCCTGCAGATGCGACGGCTTTGTCGCCAAAATATACTTTTTCAAACTGGGTTTTGAATGCTAAATGAAGTATCACTGTTTTCCCGCCTTATCGTAACTGGTACCTGTTCTAACTCTACATTTTCCACTCGCCGACGCCAAGGTCGGCGGCAAGGCCGTATCCACGATATCGCCCACTACAACTCTTCAGATTTCTACTGTACCTATATTAATACTTGTTTTAGTTATTCAACGTCGTATTGCAATGAAAAAAGAAATTAGAATTCACAATACAAGCTAAATGTAAATCCAGATACTATTTAGGGGTTGTGATTACAAGAACTGATCACTTTGCATTAATTTGTCATTAGGACATATTCACGACATGAATTATTCACTTTTACACGAAGGAATTACAAGAAGGAACCTTGCCACTTGCCAGCGCAATCTAAAAAGATTTGTTTTGATTTGCTCGTATGGCAAAAATGTCTACTCGTGTCATGACCTTGAGCGAGATTCAACTCCAATATTTGACTCTGCCATTTTCGTTCTCCACAGCTTCCTAGCAGCGTTCACGCCATAAGAGCGATAGGAAACATTTTCATGAAGAAGGCCCTGGTTGTGTGCGCGGATAGAAATTCAATGTGTGCTGTCGATGGCTGCCATGCCTTGTCACTACACTTGCTTTCGCGGTCACGGGCATCGAAAACGGTGCAGTTTTTTCGACCATCATTTTGGTCCATCCCGTTCTGGGCCGTAAGTTACCATTTACCCTGCGCACGCCTTCGAATCATATTATATAGAGTATATACTTCATTCCATCAAATTCATTTCATCAGATCTTCGATTAGATATTTCAATGATTTATTTTCCTTAAACTATGGGAATTGTTAGGGGATCCCATCCAATGCAGAGGTAACACTTCCATTGACTGCCAGTTCTGAACGATGTTTCTGCTACGCACTGAACTTTGAACTCTGAACTCTGAGCTCTGAACTCTAAACTCTGAAGACTTCTGAAACACACACACACAAATGATAAATGTTTGTATACAATCGTAGCTCGTGGCCCAGAAAATGAACATCAACAATTCGCAAAGTAATTTCTTTAAAAACAATTTGAGGGGAAAGAATGCCAGCTTATAGCTAAGTCGCAGATTAAAGTTTCTCAAACAAATTTGGGGCAAATTCAATTGCTTCTGGCCATAAGATAAACACAAACATCCCCCGTGCCTTGAACCCGTTCCCAAAAATTCTCTCCCAAACTGTGGTTCCCTATCGTAAAATCTCAGAGCATCGCATGCCATTGTACCTTTTGGTCCATAGTCCACCATCTGAGAAAATCGTCGAACACCGCCTTGTGGATGACTGTGAAGAAAGTGAGACTCACGGCACGCGGCAGTGGTATTCAGAAGGCTGTGCATCCGAGCGTCCATGGTCAGCGCCGTGCATGATCGAACACGGCCGTGCTTGCCAGTGGCGTGCGGACGTGGCGAGCTGGTGTGTTCACGCTTTGCTCGACCAATGGGTTGTAGCAGTGGTTCTCAAACTGCGCGCCGCGGTTCCCTGGGGCGCCCCCCAGTGGCATCGCGCAATTTTCACAAGATTCCATACGTTGTCATTTTTGTGTATAGAAATAATATTTATTCTCCATATTGACAATTGACATGATTGCGATTGACAAAAATATTTGTCTTATCAAATGACATATATCTATAAATATATTTCCATACGCTTTGAGTCTACCACTAATGCATCAATTGCACAGATTGGGTTTATAGGTTTACGCAGAGTCCCACAGCTAATGCTAGGGTGTCTGCGGAGCCACCGTGGCTTGTCTGTGGAGTGCCCCCCACAGACAAGATTTCCCCTATTTAACCCTGCAGCGCCACTAAGTCATAGCAGTCGCCCCTTTCAAGCCACGCTCGAAAACAAGCGCCCGGAAGAGCTGCTGGCGCTATCTGGCGAGAGAAACCGACACTTCGGGTTGCGGCCTCGGTGGCTCCGCAGACACCCTACCATTAACGGTGGAAAAACCTATAAACCCAATGCAGGTATCTTGCGGAAACGTGACGATAACTAAAGGTTGCATTGTAAAACTCGTCAGAATAGTACAAGGTGGCCGCGATATTTCGTTCCCTTGTGAAGGAAGTCATGGATTCAATAAGTTTGAAAACCACTGTAAAATGGAATAAGGGGGTCTCGAAATGACATCAGCTGGGTGTGTGAAATTGTGTGAAGATGCTTGCCTATTTGTTGCAGGTTTCATAATGTAGATAATTCTCCCTTTTATATGTAGTGTTAGTACCCGAAGACCAGCGAATAACTCTTAGGCCCCTTAGAATCGTGGTAGTTCGACTATCTAGCCGCCAGAAGGCGCTGCTCATCGGTCCTGGGGCCGAATCTCTGCTGGTTCAGAGTAGGAACGCTGATAAACGCAAAGTTTTTCGCTGTTTCGACGGGATCATGGGAATGTTGTAAATTACCAAACGCTATCTGATAAGTATATTATCGATGAATAGATCTTGGTCTTGATATATTAATTTATTGACCAGTTTTTGATTCTTGGTTAATACAGTTCTTGACTTTCTATAGTATAAAGGGTATTATAGACACTTTTTCCCTATGGCGAGAGCGGGTCATTCGACAACAATTCAAATTTCATGATAAATTCACCGAATTTTAAAATATATAGTACCGCCACTGGCACTTTTTGTCTTCCCAACCACGGCACACAGATTCTGTACCGAATCAACAAGCGAATTGGTCACGTGACACGCCTGATTAGCGCCGGGGTCGGCAGAGGGTGCTGGTGGCGGCTGGTAAATAATTAGGTACACCATTCATGAAAAACTGTACACCTATTCACTTCCAATGCGGTTTGGATATATTGCGGCGTGAAGTGGATTCAACCAGCCGCCTGTATATAGAGAAAACCAGCGCCAAAAGAGGACATTCCTAAATATAGGAAACACTGCCAAAGTGTTCGCGTTGAAGATGAGCGTCTGGGCGCAGCGGTTCTAAGTTGAGAACAAAAGTAGACATCCTGAAAGTTTAATCGCAATCGACGCTGGCGTTTGGTTTGTAGAGTGCGCGCAAACACACATACATACAAACACACAAACACACACAAGTGTTTTTTTTTTACCAGTAGTGAAATTGAAGATTTCGCTTCGCTCGCTACGCTCACATAAAAAATATGAATTTTTATTTCGGCTGGCAACAAATTTTCATATTATATCGACTTCCAAATTGACGTTGGGACCAATCGTTGCTTCTATCATTTCCATAAAGAATTCTCACTCGAAACATCTCAATTTTCCATAAGAAAATCTTAAGAGATTTTTGACTTCGTCTCAAATTTGTTAGATTTATGTCTTGTTGATGAGCGTAGCGAGCGAAGCGAGCGGAGCGAAATCTGTCACTTTCACTTACCCCAAAAAAAAGTAAATCGTGAATGTTGTTTGTTTTTTTTTGTTTTTGTTTTTTGTGTGTTTGTGCGCGCTCTACAGACCAAACGCCTGAACCGATATGGATGAAAATTTCTGAGTATCTACCTCTGTTCTCAACTTAGACCCCCTGCGTTTTTGAAAAAGATCGGTTCAGTAAATGTTTTATAAATCAATTTTTACGAAATTTTTCGATTTTTTCAGAATTTTGAACCCCTGTAAATTTCAAAGTTCTGAACATAATTTCACCAAAACTTCTAAACATGTTGACCTTATACATATTTATCATGCCTGCAAATCTTAGTTCGGTAGGTTTTTCCAATTGATTTTTATTAGCATTTTTGTGGTGTTTTTTTCGTGATTTTACGGCTGATTCAATACGAGTCCGGTTTCCTTCGTTTCCTTGGTGACCAGCTTTGTTGACCTCGAAGAGAAACAAAGGAACGTCAGTAGCCGCATACATTTTCAAGTGATTAGAATTTTCGAGAAGGCAATGGTCAGTTTTGGTGCTCCATGGTTTTCTTGTGACTGCTGCCTGCACATTTTAATCCGCTATACACAAACCGCTACCTACGCTCATCTTCAACGCAACACAAATTGCGTTCGCGATGCCCTAGTGGACATACACATATCCTTGACTTTTTCCAAATGCCTTAACAATTACAATTACATGTAAATCATTGTAAATTAATTGTAAGTTTTGTTGATTTTCGAGCGAGAGTAAAAAATTATACGATATCTTTCGAAAAAGAAATTTCTCACACGGCCTTCCTCATTTTCCCTTTCACCGTACTTGACCGTCAGTGGAGACAATCTCCCAATCTATCCTCTAGTCCAAACTCCACGCCAGCAATTTGACAAACCCATAGACCACCTCCCGTCACTGCCTCGACATTCCTGCCGAGGCTACGCAATTTGGCCCCTCCCTGCGAGTTAATAAATAAAATATTCTAAATCCAAACGCGATAGGCGCTCAACCTGACTGCAAGCTAGCCAAAGTGGTAAGATAACCCATTCAGCTATAGCACAAGACACGGGCATCCATTATGGACCCGCCGTGTTCCTCGGCAGCTGGAGTTCTGACAGAAGTCGACCATTATGCAGATTATACGCGCGACCTGGCGCTATATGATTACAGTTTACACGACGGCATAATATAGTCAATCTCGTGTAACAGGAGATGTTGAAGTCTATATATACTAAGGTCCAGTTTTACCAAAATGTTTCACTGTCCTAACTAGGAGTTACAACAGAATTCATCCAATCACGTGCAACGAATTCAGTTGTAACTCCTAGTTGGGATCTCAATTGGGAGTTGAAAAACTTGATAAAGCCGGGCAATAGTCTTTATATATAAAAAATAACTCTCGTTGAAGAGACTCAGCTATAACAGCAGTCAATTCGTAATAGGTATCAAAATTGTGGATCGCAATTAGGTCTTCGGTGGACTAAAAAAAACTTCTCTAAGGTAGATTTACAGTTACGAAATTCTCCGGTCTACCAAAAGACTTACGTAAGACCTCTCTGGCCCTATACGTACCTGTACCACAGATATAAGGTTAACCATATATTCTACCACATGCTATAGCTATGGCTATGGCAAAAATTTGATGATAGTAATTTCGCCGGCAATTGCGGGGCCGGGTGCGTTGGCAACCTGTTTCAACGTCATCTACCATGCAATGCCACGAGGTCAATTATAATCAAGGGACCCAATTCCACTGGTGGTTAAGGCCATATTCCACCAGGAGTGCAACCTGCCGATCCATGGCCCTCTAAATGCTTTTGTTCCATTGGTGGTGATAGTAAATGTGCGGTAAGAAGGCTTAGAATCAGCAGGTTGCAACCCTAGTGGAATATATCCACAGAGCTTCATCTACCAGGCCATGGCACAAGGTCAATATAATCAAGGGACCCAATGTTTCTCAGGTGGTTACAGTTCCCTTGGTTACAGGTGATATAACAACAAACAGTGGCTCCATCCCTTGACTGCCGGCGAAGCTATTATTGCTGGCGGAGGGCTTTCGCGTAGCTGATTTATTATGGAAGTGGATAATCTGGGTGACCTTATATCTGTGGTATCTCTCTGGACCTATATACGAATATAGTTTTCGATCCTTGTTTAATAAGCGACATGCGTTGCAAACCATGCGAGTGATGTCATTTCGGAGTCTGGTACAGGCGATGACCTATAGCAGGGTGTGATATAAGCAGAGCCACCAACTCGCGACGGTGACAAACAACAATGGACCTGTGAGTCGAGTGACTGAATTGGGTGGGACCGGCAATTCCTGGAATTCTACAGGGTGGACGATATTGTAGCTATGGCTCGTTGCCATGCGCGCGACATTTGTTTCGTGGAATGAAAGGGAATCCACAACAATGGGCGAAGAAAGAGACAAGTGCTGCATGAGTTATGGTGACATTGGTCCTGATTCATTGCCAAGATGACGGTAATGGTGCGTAATTTTAGTGTGATGAACTCATCGCCGTGAGATTGTTTTGTGTATGTGCGGGTTTAACTGTTGGCGATGCGGTCATTGATTTCATGATTAGGGGCCGAATGCACCAAAGTCACCAACGCTCGTGTGGCATATCAGATGTAAGGAAATTCCTCCAATAGTAAATCTGGTAAATCGTCAAATAAAGCTGAGTTTACAGCTAGCAATGTCAGTTACAACTTCGATCACTGCTCCGGTACGGGATAGGCAACTAGTATGTCGTGCCAGCTCTTACTGCGTTCAACATGTATGTTGCCGTTTTTCCGTTATCTTAACACTGAATAAACATTTAAACAATCAAACAAGGGGATTATTTAGCTACTTCTAAAATTCAATTTACTTATTTAGAATGTACTAGTAAATATTTAATCTTATAAATAGCAATGCATAACGACATAATCATGGTTATAGAGTTGATCTGACCGATGATGACAGCTGGTAAGGCCTATACTTTAACATTGCATGGGAAACATACAGCGTTGAGTTAGTTGCGTATCCCGGCTAGCAATGGTCGCAGGTTACAAGATGTCATCAACAATGGCACTGCCACCAATCAGAGACTCCATGGCAGAGTCGCAAACATGACGCAATCCACATCCAGAGTCTCTGATTGATCAAGAGCCAATGTTGATGACATCGTGTCACTAACATTGCCAACTGTAAACTCAGCTTAACGCATCAGCGGGAAGTGACAGGATTATTTTCGTAAATTTAATGTTGACTGTAACTTACAGTTGGATGCGGTCCACTGAAATTCTCCTGACTTCACTCTCCGGAATGTGTGGTAGAATGCCAATGTTTAAAGCATGTTTAAAACATTGTACCAATGTTTGTGTTGTTTAAAGCACAGATAAGCCTTTTGGCTTTGACGTGTCAATAAAGAAATTTAAAAAATATATATATATACATGAAGTGCAGGGGCGCCGTTAGGGTCGGCGGGGCCCCTAGACGCAGACGACTTTTGGGGCCCTCTTCGAAAAGTCTATGTCTCTTAAAACAAGGTCATCGCTTAATATTTCTTATTACTTCGGGGGGGGGGGGGGGGGGGACACGTAATTTCTCTTGGAAATCGGTTATTTTAAAACAATCTTCGGGCCCATCTACCACAGGGGCCCCTGGGCGCGCGCCTAGGGGCCCCCAGGCCTAAAGGCGCCACCGAAGAAGTGGCATCAAAATTGCCGTTTCATTGCGTGGCACTTTTGAACGATTTTCAGGGATGGATTTCGGGGTTGCATTTCATTTTGACGACCCCCTCCTCACTCCCCCTTAAAGTGTACACCTTAAGCACTTAAAACGAAAAACCTCTATACACCCATCATAAAACGTAATACGTCGTAAAATTGATCATCATTGACTCTGCACATGTCAATTTTATTCCTACTTTATTCTTAATTTAATCTTACACAATATGATGAGTCTCATGCCGATAGGAGTCGACTTAAGACCATATTCCACTAGGGTTGCAACCTGCTGATCCTAGAACTTCTTACCGCACATTTATTATCATCACCAATGGAGGGCCATGGATCGGCAGGTTGCAACGGAATATGGCCTTTACTGAAATTGATATCTGAATGTGATCTTCCAACTCTATGTTAATTTGTCTATGGATTTTGCACCCCATGATACTATTGAAATGGTGGCAACATTTCAACTGCAGGCCAGCATTGGGTGCTGGCCCCATAAAGGGATAATATTCTTTGATCGCTATGCTTACACCCTAGGGCTCGTGAACCTTTGCCAAGGCACGGTGTTTTTTTTTGTGAATTGTCTTTTTGCAGGTCTCTTAGGGGTCGTGTTAGAGAAGGTAGTTGCCTTTAATTTTCTTTTAATTATCATTTACTATTCGTGATATATCTTCATATACCGACGCAGGAGCATATTATATGTATATAAAGATTTTAAGTTTGGTAGATTTGAGGTAAATGGAGAAACGGTGAATAAAAGCCAGACGACGAAAGCTAATTCAGAGATGCTCGTACTTTTGTCCACGTGTTTTTCGTGTAACAATTCTAGTGTGCGTCTGCCGATTAAATCAATCCGAGACCGCCTTAATAAACAAGCGGCGAACGACGCATCACACGGCTACCTGAAATTCAAACCGCCGAGCAATGCGTTCCCGGCGCCCTGCAGACCAACGTTGCCCAAAGTGTTGAAAACAAAAGAAGAGTCCTCTAGCTGATTTATAACGATCGCCGCAGCGCCGGTTGTAAACGGTTTTTTTTCTCTCTCGAGATGCTTGCCCGACTCGAATTAGGATTCGATTTATAAAGTTAGGTGTATGGTTTTTGTGCAACGGCCACCGGGGATTCGACAACGATGGTGACACCTTTTGTGGTTTAGCTTAGTTTCAGTCGATGCATCTGCATTGCATACCTGTTGCATGCCTAAACTCCATTTCACGTTAAGAAGGAGAGAGGTTTTTGCATCTATACCAAGAGAACCCACTGCTGCTATAGACACCAAAGTTTCAAACACATACAAGCCATTTCTTGAGCATGAAAAAAGGTCATGCAAGCAGTTTTGGAACTCTTTATGATCTTATTTAAATTATGAAAGCTCGTAATTGGCTAGTCATTTTGTTTTTATGTACACAAATTAGCCTCCCAAAAATGTTGCCCATTCCGGGATTTCCGGGAGTTAACTGTTCCGGGAGTAGGGGACCCGGGTTCAAATCCCGGAATGGGCAAAATTTTTGGGAGTCTAATTTGTGTACATAAAAAAAAAAAAAAAAAAATACGTTAGATTCCTCAAAGATCCACTACCGCCAGAAAGGAGTTATAAGTTTCGAAACTCCCCATAGAGCTTTTGGTCCGGCTCAAGGCATGTCTTGTAAGATTTGAGACCAATACCTCCGCTCCTAGCTTTCTACCAGCAGTGGTTCCTCAAGGAAGATCTCTTCCACTCTTCATTCTTAACGTGAAATGGAATTTACCTAATTCGATGATCAAGAGGTAGGGGATTTGGTCACACGTTAAATGGAATTGAATCGTTCAAAACTTTGACTTTTCATATGAGCATCATTGATAATGAGTGGAATTGGAGCCATTTTTTGAAATAGATGTCACGTTTTTATACATAATTTCGAAAACTTTAGCAGAAGAGTCTCAATGTTGTACTGTGATGGTTTTACAGCCATTAATTCAATAACTTTCAACTTTATGTAAGTTCACAGATTACACTCGATTTCATTGGCTGGCTATAAATAGCTTTATAGCTATAAAGGTAACATACAGTCTTTCGACAAAACTCAGAGAACAAAGCTAGCACAATATCTCAGCTTCAAAGACCAATGCCAATCATATTTCTCAAGAACACAAAACAAATTATTAGCAAGCCTAGCAGATAACTGTGTTTAAGGTGGAATGAATGATCACCTTGGCCTACGGAAATCTACCAAACAATTGTTTACAGGCAAAATATTAGTGACAGCCCCACCAAAATAGCTCACCTCCTAGGTAACGTATAATGCTTTCAAATCACGTATTATTTTTGTGCTACGAATAGTTTGGCTAATTAATGTCCGTAACTAAGGAAAATGATGGTTACTATTGACACTAATACTTCTCATATAGTTACGGACGTGGTTCGTTATTATGCCAAACCAAAAATGGCACAAAAATGATTAAGCCTATATTTGAAAGCCTTATATATATCACCTAGGAGGTAAGCTATTTTGGTGGGACTGACACTTATAGTTAGTCTGTAAACAATTGTTTGGTAAATATACGTTGGCCAAGGGCATCGTTCCACCTTAAACTCCATGTCGCGGTCCTCGTTTGACTCCCGGTGTCGAACAAATGAGCGTCCGCCCGAAAACAATGGACAGACCAAGCGCCCCGTCGATTTGCAAGCCTCCATTGCGGGCACGGCTATCGTGATCATCGCGTGATTGACAGGCAGGATCAATTGAAATCGATATCACTGCTACGTGGATCGCACGTCAAACGGTCGATACGTGCTGGAAGGATCGAGTGTTCGTGGTTTCAAGCTTCGCTGAGTTTTGTTTTGTTTGTACGTTTTGGCCGTGCCGAATCATATGTTCGATTTATTTGACACAAATTTCGTGACTGTGGTTAAGTTCAGTGGTGTAGTCCAGGGTATACGCAGGTATACAGCGTATACTCACCTTTTATTTTCGAAATTAGCATATACTCGCCTATATTTTAAAGAAAATAATACGCTGGTATAGGTACTTGGTATACGCTGGTACCTACGCGAAGTTCTATCGTTTATATGTCTACCTTTTGCGAGTTTTCAATACTTGCTCCATATTTCACACTTTATATACCTATTCACCTTATCTTACCCATTTCCCACCCACTCATAGCACACCCATTTACCCACTACCAATTTATCCATGTACCTTTGAGGCGAAAATCGAAATATGTGGCCCTGTTTTAGTGAAACCCAAGCGAAAATATAGTCGTAAGCGCCAAAAAAAAATATGTTTGTTTTGCGAAAATAGGGTGTGTTGGTAATGACGAAAATGTGGAAATAAGCTAGAATTGATAACCCACCTTTATTTCCAACACTACGCCACTGGTTAAGTTATTGGCTCACGCGATTGCTTTCGGTGACTGCTGTGAATATTCTTGACGAAATTTTTGGCTTTGATACAGGAATTAGATATCCATATCTATACGTTGACCAGGTATTTTTTCCTGTATGGAAAAATATACTTATGCAGCTTGAGCATAAAATTTTACACGGCGAAAACCGTGAGCATTTATATGACACTTTGCAAATCTGAACAATATTTCAAATTCGTACGGCAAGCATTCAAAGCTGGTTCTGTAACTTCCTATACCTACTTAATAAAAACACTGTCATCGCTATCTGATTTACTGTTTTGAATTTGTAAACGTTTAAAACAACTGTTCGAATTAAAAACAAACAAACAAACAAACCTATAACTAGAGATAATACAATTTTTCGGAGCAAAGGTAGGTATTCACATACCATTCCGAGCTAATCTAAAAACATTGTAATTTTATTGCCTACAATTCTTATAGCGACAACTGATTGAACAAAGATATATTATTTTCTAACATTCAAAGTTACAATGGCAATCTCACAACAAATAATAGCACCGCGCCCAGTTTAAAAATAATATTAAGTAGCTCGCCACAACATCATATATATGGAATGTAATATTACACTTCAGTGACATTAACATCAACTAATTTCCACAAAATCATCGTTAATTACAACCACGCAAACCACAGGACTTCATCTGTATGTCACGCAAGACCCAAAAGAACCCTATACAGTCGTGTTAGCCTAAGATAACCACAGCCTGGTGGACTTTGAAGTAAATTATCATTTGATTCTTTTACGATATGTAACGAGTAAAATGGTAAATAATTGTAATGATAAATACCATTTCTAAGGGTAATGACAAAAACTTATCATTTGACTCTATGGTACGGTACTCTATGATAAGAGATCCCCAAAAAGTGGCAAACTCAAATTAATTCTAGTGTAAGTCATTGCTCGCAAGTCCTAGATGACAATCGAGACGGTCAGGCGAAGTCACGGACACCTTTAGACACGTGACCATCGCGCCACTGACGTCCCGCGGTGCCGAAAGTAACCAATCATCCACCCACATGTGGCAGTGACAAACAAAATGCCCCCCCCCCCCCCCCCACAAAGGGGTAATGAGTCAGCCCACGAGAGCGCGTGCCCTTTGCGAACAATGCCCATGGCTGCATTTCGGGGAGTGACGTCAGTTTCGGTGGGAATTTGCCAAAATGGTCCGTATAGCGGTTAAGGTGCCTACGTTGTCGCTTGTTTCGTATTTCGTGTACTGTTTTGTGGAGTCTGGGCAGTAGTAATGCAATGTGTTTAAGAAACTCAACTGCATGACGTTAAAAATTAATTTGTACCTTTATCAGATTTTGTTTCGTGATTTGCTAAAAAGAAAATAACCCATATAGTTTTCTTCAGATTTCATGTGTAACGTATTTTTGTACCTAATACATCTTTGTTTCTGGATACTTTGAACCTGTCAAAGCTGCGTGTTCAGAAAATGAAAATATTTTTTTGTGTTGGACATTTACTAAAAAAACAATTTTCTCAATTCTGTATTTTCTATAAAATATATCAAGTAAAAACTCCGCAGCCAATTTGTGAAAATGCCCACGTACTTTGCGTGAAACGAAACAATCTAAGTAGCTAGAAACCTTCGATTTCGACAAGATGAAACAAAAGTGCCCATCCCACATAAACCGTCTGCATTAGATGCATCTCAGACGTCCAAAAGGCTCCCGATGAATCGCATTCAATCAAGACGGCATCCGTTGGCTAAATTGTATACCTGGAGGTATGAAAGGTATAGCAATGTGCAATTGCATGCTAATATGGGCGACACCTGCATTTAATTCCTGATGCAATTGCATGTGCATCAATGCAATTATCTGCAATGCATGTGGCAGAGTGCAGCCTCTCCCAGTATCGAACCCTTGAATATTTAGTTGGACAATGCTGTCTTTATACCAATGCCTTATGTGTATACATCAGCAGTAGATTGACTACCAGAATAATATGTTGCTGGATAACATTAGGGTTGTGTTCTCAATAAATTTTCAAACAAATTTTTAACATACCTTTCAATGAGAGGAAATTGTTAATGGTTTAAGCAGTTACCAGCTTGCAATTGATGGAAGGGAGGCGAAGCTGGAGAAATGTGCACCCGAACCGGGATACGAACCCGGGCGGCCGGGACCTCCTGCTTGCCGGGCAGTTGCCCTACCAACTGAGCTATTCGGTCACACATTCTCCCTGCCTCGCCGGGTGGGACAGGGAGAATGTGTGACCGAATAGAACCCGGGTTCGTATCCTGGTTCGGGTGCACATTTTTCCAGCTTCGCCTCCCTTCCAGACCTTTCAATGATTGCATTCTAAAAAGCGTACAATTATTTCATAAATGACAGCGTATTCTGCGTAATTTGTGCGAGTCAAAACATGAACAACCAACTTACTTGTCATTCCGTTTAGCCCTAATTATTTCAACGGCTTGGATTTCAAGACTGTGAATTATGAAGGGAAATTTCCTTTATTTATTCGTGATTGTGTAAGATTTAGTAACGAATTCTCGAAAACCAAACCACATAAAGTATAGCATTAGGAATGATTGATTTTACTTTGTTATCATGTAGTTTTCTCCTCAAAATTTGATTTGATTTTCTTTTTCGCTTCCATACCCATGCCATCGAAATCTTTCTTCTCCCTATATTCCTTATTATTCTTTTTTCCCTTTTATCTATTTTTTCGATTTTCGATTTTCTATTTTCCCCATTCTTCTTCTCTATTCATAGCTCAAAAATTGAAACTTTCACCGAGATTATTTTGTTTCCCACAGGCTTTGAAAATTGTTAACAAACAAGACAAAGACACAAAACCATTCGGTTTCCTTATTGATTGAGTAAAAATACTAATTTCTTGACTGAAATGAAATAAAACATAATTAACACGTATCACATGACAGTCGTCCCACTGGGCAAGGGATACCTGCCAACATTTACTTAAATATCATTCGCAATCTACTTTAAAACGCAATGAATAAGACGTATAATACTTTAACGCCAGTTGAAGCCAACCATGTCACGATTCCTTGAACTATGAATACCATATGGGTAGGTGTGCGCAAAGGTGCATACGAACATTAGCACCACACAGCGAGTGACAGTAATCCATGCACTAAATAGCCACCGCATGCCCATCAAAATGTCTCACTTCTCCAACGCAATGCCACTTCGCCAACATTTCACAGCCATGGATACACCACCGCTTTAGCTGTCAATTTTGCATCTCAATCAGTTATTTGTTTTCGAAACGGTCAGCTAAGGAAAACAAGTGAGCTGAACCTAACAACTAGATGATCTAGTGGGCTGAGATATTATGTAGCTCGCAGGGCTGCCCCGCCCAATTAGATAACTTATTGGTGTTATTTATCGTGCTATTCGACAGTGTTCAGCTTCGAATTTATTTCATTGTAATGTTGTTGTTTTTTTGTGTGTGGTGTTGTGCGGACCTATTGAATTGGTAGATGGAATTGTTTTTTGATGCTAAATTTTCGAGAAGGTTGCGTCTAAAGAGATCAGAAGATAAATGTGAAAAAAGTGTACGACGATTGCTGAAGCTATATTGGAACTTTTTTGTTTCACATTGTTTTATATGGGTTCAATGCTTAACCGAGCATCTTTATAAAAATTGTGTTTTTTATAAGAGTTAATTCCTGATTTTTTTAAACATTAACATATTTATATTTCTTTACGTAGGTAAGTGAGGCATGTATAACTGCTCATCTGTGGAATAAATAAAAAAAAATCTGATATATCTTGATACCAAACACAGGATAACAAGTTCTTCTGATTTGTGATAATCGAAAACGAAAACACAAATACGTTGGTGAACTTTCGCAAAATAGGCAGTCGAAATTTCAATACGGTTTGCTTGGAGCGAAAAATGTACTATTTAGGAACCTCATCGAAGGCATGTGAATGACAAGATAAATAATTCAAATATTTACATTACAAACATGCTTTTAAGTTTAAACAAACACACCAAGAAACAACGACAGCATCGATTCCGTTCCCATAGCTACATCTCGTGTAACGGGTATATACCTATACCCTGCTCAATGGAAATTGATTTTGGCACCCGTAAATTATCGCAGCACATAACTTACACTCGCGTTGTTGTTTGAGAATCACCATTGGCCACAACCTATAATCATATTTCCGCCCATTCACGGTCACATTCGGACAGCGCTGGCGTCGCGGATCCCTCGGCGTCGAAGTCGAAGTCGAAGTCGAAGTCGAAGTCGAAGTCGAAGTCGAAGTCGAAGTCGATCGAGGTACCAGACCGATGCCGACATCTCTTGTTTCGACGCCGTCTGCGTCTTCGGATCGGTTCGAGTTATGGATTGAAAAGCATGCGGGCGATTCATGATTGAGAGGATTTCACAGCTGGTTTTAAACTCATGCCCGATGCTTTGGAATTTTGAGTATCAGGGGGGAAACTCAACTGAAGGAATTATTAAAAAATACATTGATATTGTACTCGTAATGTTTGATGATTTATTGTGTCATGCAGGGAAGCTATTTAATACACAAAGTTGTCTTTTACTTATTTGTTTCCTATCTCCGTTTTCTTCTCGCTGCCATTGGAATTTTCTAATGTTTCTTTTCGTATATTTTTGTATTCATTTCCCACCACGAATGTCGCAGGAAAAATTCTTTTTTACATTCAATAACCTCTCAGAAGAGCACATCAGAAAATTTATCGAATTTCGCCTCAAAATGGAGTTGAATTCAGCTAATTGTCAAAATATATCCCAGAAATATTCCCAATAAAACCAAAAAATCGACAAACTTCAATACTTCAATACTTCAATACTTGGTGCTTCAAAAACCACGCGATCGCCACACCTTTACCCACCCCTGAATCAAACCAAATCGCCAGTTAGCTCTGCTATAAAACACACAGCCAGTCATTTACACAAACGAACACGGCTTGCTCGAGTCGAGCGCCGAGCGAGCGCGAATTAGCATATGCATAGCGCCGGGCTCCGGCATTATCAATTAGCTCACTGCCAATTAGCCCATGCGCAGAACACTGAAGCCGATCACACGGGCAGTGGTGGACTTGTGGCTTGGCTACCAAATGGCATGGTACAGCCGATCACACGGGCAGTGGTGGACTTGTGGCTTGGCTACCAAATGGCATGGTACAGCCGATCACACGGGCAGTGGTGGACTTGTGGCTTGGCTACCAAATGGCATGGTACAGCCGATCACACGGGCAGTGGTGGACTTGTGGCCTGGCAACCAAATGGCATGGTACAGCCGATCACACGGGCAGTGGTGGACTTCTGGCCTGGCAACCAAATGGCATGGTACAGCCGATCACACGGGCAGTGGTGGACTTGTGGCTTGGCTACCAAATGGCATGGTACAGCCGATCACACGGGCAGTGGTGGACTTGTGGCTTGGCTACCAAATGGCATGGTACAGCCGATCACACGGGCAGTGGTGGACTTGTGGCTTGGCTACCAAATGGCATGGTACAGCCGATCACACGGGCAGTGGTGGACTTGTGGCTTGGCTACCAAATGGCATGGTACAGCCGATCACACGGGCAGTGGTGGACTTGTGGCTTGGCTACCAAATGGCATGGTACAGCCGATCACACGGGCAGTGGTGGACTTGTGGCCTGGCTACCAAATGGCATGGTACAGCCGATCACACGGGCAGTGGTGGACTTGTGGCTTGGCTACCAAATGGCATGGTACAGCCGATCACACGGGCAGTGGTGGACTTGTGGCTTGGCTACCAAATGGCATGGTACAGCCGATCACACGGGCAGTGGTGGACTTGTGGCTTGGCAACCAAATGGCATGGTACAGCCGATCACACGGGCAGTGGTGGACTTGTGGCTTGGCAACCAAATGGCATGGTACAGCCGATCACACTGGCAGTGGTGGACTTGTGGCTTGGCTACCAAATGGCATGGTACAGCCGATCACACGGGCAGTGGTGGACTTGTGGCTTGGCTACCAAATGGCATGGTACAGCCGATCACACGGGCAGTGGTGGACTTGTGGCCTGGCTACCAAATGGCATGGTTCTCGAGCTCAGCTCGATTACAGCTCTCGAAATGACCTTATATAATAAAAATAAAACCAATAACAGCAACGACAAATGCACACAAAATTCCATTTATCCCTAAACTATCTCAGACTAGAATAGTTAATACCGCTGGTTGAAGAAATTATGAGCAGCTTGGAAAATTTGTTACCGGTTCCTTGATTTTTTAAATGAATAAATTGTGTAATGTATTTTGAGATTTTTTTTGTATTTCTCTGCTAATGGTCCAAAAGAATGATTGTGTTCAAGCTGCAAGAATAATATACACTGTGATTAATTTGAGTTGACCAATGCAGAGCCTTCTAACTGGAGCTGTTACACATTGGCTCTTATGGCCTTTCCATTGCTTTAAGGCACTAGAGCGAATTTTGTGTCATAGGAATGATGATGGTACTGCTAGGTCCATTCGTTTATAGCTGGCAATGTAACTGACACCATGTCACCAACACTGGCTTTGGACCAATCAGAGACCAAGGTCGTGTCATCGAGATCGTATCGTCGAATTGGTTTTGTCAGTGACATTTCTGTCAAATGTAACCCATCCACGGTGCAATAGAGCACATGGAATACACATGTCATCTCACTGGTGACCAGCACACTTGCATTTGTTTTTAAATGTGAATTAACGTTGAGGTTGCAGTGCACCAGTGAGTTTAAAGAAGGCTGTTGTAGCGGATGCTCTATACCTATATGCACAGCGTATCTGCCCATTTTAAACCAATAGGCAGTGAAATTGAAAACGAAAGAATTTGAAGTCACAAAGTTACATGATTGCATCCCAGTTACGACTTTCGTAACAGCACTGCGATTTCGTGACTCTGACTTTGCCGTTCTCGGTTACAAATTTTAAAATTTAACATGGATAACAATAGGGATTTTACCCATCAGAACCGATAACGGCATAACGTAAAAGTTACAATATCGCTAGACTGGTAAAAAATGCCATTCAGCCTAGCGATTTTGTAACTTGAACGTTATGCCGATATCGGTTCTAAAGGATGAAATCCCTATTGTTGTACATATTAATTTTTTAACTTTGTAACCGAGAACGGCGAAGTCAGAATTACGTAATCGCACTGCAGTTACCAAATTATATGCAAGGAGTTAATTTCGATTCCTAAATCCGCCACTGGTCACCACCAAATCCAAAATGCCTGCCACATTCACGTCGCGGGGCTAGCAAGCTGCTGTATACGTGCTGTGTACTATAGTGGCAAGGTACACGCTGCAATACTCCCAAACCTGGTCAGGTGTCCAGATGATTTAGCCTAATTGGAGGTGCAGTCTAGGTCCGAGACAGGTCCCGGTTGTGCCAGGGACCCGCTACGCTTGTACCATGTAGCGAAGGGATCGGACAGGATTACTAGAAACCTGGGCGGGAGAAGACGTGACCATCTAACTTATAATTATACCGCTATATGGTTGCTTGCACTTATTGGGTAAAGTTAATGTTAGGGTTTTGCAGTATTTTGGAAGTTTATGGGATTTGAGATTTGGTGCTAGGTGGTGAAAGGTGTGGACCAAAATGTGTCTATATATAGATGGTGTTGAACCTGTGAATATGATGTATATAGGGGTATTTTGGGTGTCGAGTTTTAATAAAATTAGGCAATAAGGCACAAATTATAAGCTCGTCTTCTATCCACTAAACTCCATTTCACGCTAAGAAGGAACGTGGCTTTGTGTCTTCCAATATAACCCACTGCTGCTTAGACATGAGCGAAGAGTTTAAAAACTTACAAGCCATGCCGTGTGCCACACAAAAGCTTTATGGGAAGTTTAGAAACTCTTAGCTCGTATCTAGCAGCAGTGGGTCCTTGAGGAAGATGCAAACCCACACTCATTCTTAGCGTGAAATGGAGCATAGTTAACAACACTAAACGATGTCTGTCAACGAATCAGATGCTATACATCTGCTCGAAGACTGATTTTCACGATAGGCTTGCAAAAGAATGGGAGAGAAGTTTGAACTTCCGTAGACATGCAACTAACAGCAACTTCAATTTCAGCAAAAGTTAAGGCGGGGGAACCCATGGCCAATGAATAATTACAAAATATTTGTTTACAAACTATATTAGTGACAGCCCAAAACAAAGTAGAGTTTGTGCACAGGCAATTTACAAGGCTTTCAAATCATGTAAGAATCAATTTTGTGTTATGAATCTGCTTGCTGAAAATTTAGCAAAACCTTCAAAACTTTTAAAATTAATTTTTGGCAGGTATTCTAAATTTTCAGGAAATCTTATCATAAAACAAAATGTACTAATACTATATTCGAAAGAAAATTGCCTAGTGCACTACAGCTAATTTGTGTTGGGCTGTCACTGATATAGGCAAAAAAATATTTTGTAGATATTCGTGTAGGCCAAGGGGTTACCCCCACCTTAAAGTGTCAGCTCATAACTTCTGGAGTCACTCTACATTTTAACCTTCGACCTTTGCTAGCCGGGATACGCATCTAGCTCAGCGCTGTATGTATCCCATGCACCCTTCGACCATTGCTAGCCGGGATACGCATCTAGCTCAGCGCTGTATGTATCCCGTGCAACCTTCGACTATTGCTAGCCAGGATACGCAACTAGCTCAGCGCTCTGTGTATCCCATTCCCATGCAACCTTCGACCATTGCTAGCCGGGATACGCAACTAGCTCAGCGCTGTATGTATCCCATGCACCCTTCGACCATTGCTAGCCGGGATACGCAACTAGCTCAGCGCAGTGTGTATCCCATGCACCCTTCGACCATTGCTAGCCGGGATACGCATCTAGCTCTGCGCTGTATGTATCCCATGCACCCTTCGACCATTGCTAGCCGGGATACGCAACTAGCTCAGCGCAGTGTGTATCCCATGCAGATGCACCCTTCGACCATCGCTAGCCGGGATACGCATCTAGCTCTGCGCTGTATGTATCACATGCAACGTTAAAGTATAGGCCTTACCAGCTGTCATCTTCGGTCAGATCAACTCTATACCTAACCATGATTATGTCGTTATGTATTGCTATTTATAAGATTAAATATTTACTAGTCCATTCTAAATAAGTAAATTGAATTTTAGAAGTAGCTAAATAGTCCCCTTGTTTGTTTGTTTTAATGTTTATTCAGTTTTTAGAAAACGTAAAAACGGCAACATACATAGTGAACGCAGTGAGAGCTGGCACAGCATACTAGTTGCCTATTCCTTACCGGAGCAGTGAGAGCTGGCACGGCATACTAGTTGCCTATCCCGTACCGGAGCAGTGAGAGCTGGCAAGGCATACTAGTTGCCTATCCCGTACAGGAGCAGTGATCGAAGTTTTAACACAACCCCTTTATTTGCAAGCAAATTCCATTGAACTCAAAATAGAGCGACAAAGATGCTGAGCTGAGACTCATTAGGTATAATGTGCGCATTGTAAGATGACCGGCTAATAACCCAAGCCCGTCGCTACAGTGGCCAGCAGCCGGTCTCAGCTCTACAACACCGAATCCTCGAAGTAGGAGGATGCTGTGGTCCTAATGAATTCCGTCGACTGACACCGACACCATCCTCGGCGCTTCGTGCGTGGAATACCTGACTCTGAGTCTGATCTGATTAGTGTTTCGGTACATATACTAACTCAGCGTTACGCTCGACGGGAGCTGCAAAGGTGTGGGGTTCGGGCCTCGAGATGTCGTGATGCTCTTTCGGTGGGGCCAGACCAAGGTTTAAGGTTTGGTTTCCAATTCTATCTACTCCGTATATCTGATCCTTATACTATCCTTATATTATCCTTATATTCAGGGGGTAACTAGAGGGTAGCAGGAAAACAGTGCTCCGGGGCCTCGGGCTCAGGGGTCCTCGCGGAGGCCGAAGCTGAACCGAAAAACGAAAGAAAGAGACGATGACCTTTTTTTTTAGGGAATGAATTTTTTCAACTTTTTCATTGCAACACTGGTGGGGGGTGGGGGTTCGTATTTTCATTGCTTTTTGGGGTCACCGATTGGAAGTTAAGCCACCGCTTATCCTGATAAATAATCTATATACCATGGGGCAAGTATAGGGGACGTCTCTGGTCTCTGGGACGTCTCTGGGTAGTTAGAGTGAATAAATAAGAAATCCACTGCAAACGCTTCTGCATATACACAGGGCACCGCCTGCTGGATTCGAGCGGCTGTGCACCACTGCTCTACCGATAGAGCGCTTTCTGAATCCAGTCGGCGGTGACACAGGGACGAAATCATCGGTCAGAATTTCCACAATTCTTCTTTTTTCCCCAAAGATGGTATGTCCATTCAACACAATATCGTAAAAATAAAAACAACAAATGTGTGATCCACAGCCAATTAATATTTTAATATTTTGTCTCAATATTTTCCAGCTACTCGAAAGTGTATTTCAGTGGCACGTTCATATCTAATGGTCTGTTAACTTGTTATTTGCTTAGCAACGTCCAATCATGGCTCTTAATTTTCTTGCTAACGGACCGTTAAATCTTAACAGGCCACTGAAAAACCGGCAATGAGTCTTGTGAGACCTCTGTTTAGTGGAATTTCTATTTTTGCGAATCGCATTCACAGTTTTTGGGCTGAACAACACATGGTTAAGATATTTAGAGATGGTATGTACATGGTGAAAAATATGTGAAAACACCCTTTCGCATTTAAGCGCTGACCTGATGTTTGACCCAAAAATCTGCTCTTGTTCTGATATGTTTTTAATTTGAAATGCCGCCATTTTAAATCACCGCGAGCAATCCTCTGCCTCTGATATTTCTATTTTTAGCTACTTGCTAAATGTTTTTTCGGCAGAACTTTCGTGCGAGTTTATGGTCGAATTAAGTGCAGGTCTGGCTGCAAAATGCGCGTGAAGTCTTTGCTGATTTATTGAACACCGTTACCTTGCACATGGGTTAACAAAGAGGAATGACAGCCTAACGACTAGTAAAACCTTAAAGCTCGTGCAACTAGATTGCTCAGTCAGAGAAAGAATGCATCCCGGTCGGGATATACCCATAAAATATGATACACGAATGCTTCTTTCTTACCTTACGTGATATTAAGGGTGATCGCAAACTTGATTTGGTTTTTTAAGCTGTCGTTAAATGCAATTGATCGCCAGCCGCTGCTCGTTCATCATTTGTGTATATAGCCTCGCCAAGTTATTCAGTGGTTGGCCAATTTCGGCTGTCTTCGTTTACGAGTTTAGCTCGATTCGAGTTGAGAAGATTGTGATGGGGGGCGGGGGGGGGGGGGGGGGGGCTGAGAAGTGCAACTAATTGTAGGAGCGCTCATATTGGTGCATACCTGAAAGAAGTCAAGAGTAAAATTCACTCGACAAAAGTGCTATTCAGTCTATCTACGTATAATATATACTTACACCAAAAATCTATTGTATGATTTCTCGCTCTATACACTATAAATTATAATATGTATGTGTATGTGATAAATATAATATGAGAGATATCACCAATGTTAAAAATAAATAATTATTGTTACAGTGTGAAATGATATTATACGCTTTGACTGTCAGTACAATTAATTATTTATACTTATCTATAATGGTGCAATGGGTCTTCTTCAAATCACCGTTGGGAAAGCTGGGAAAAATGTGATTGCTGGAAAAGCTTGGAAAATCTTGATTGCACTGCCAAAACAGAGACATGTTCGAGTTAACATCGCGCTTCTATAAGAAGTATTTTTAGTTGGTTGACGATATTTGGAGTAATAAACTATAACAGTGATATCAAAATGTGATTCTGCACACCGGCAATTAAATGCCAAACAATCAATATTGCTTTGCCATCACTATTGAGTGTTATCATTGCGATTCTGACTGCCGATACACATTGGATAACAACTTCATGTTGTCTATTTGTCCTGTTCGTCCACGCTCTCCATAGCCAAACTGCTGAAGCGATTTTGATGAAAAGACAAAAATACACAAGAATTAATTTGAGTTAGCCACTTTCTGGGGATCTCATATCATAGAGTACCATGCCAAAGAGTCGAATGATTAAGTTTTGATCATTACCATTAAAAAATGTATTTATTATTACAATTATTTACCAATTTACTCTTTCCAAATCGTAAAAGAGTCAAATGATACTTTACTTCGAATTCCACCAGGCTGTGGTAAAGTAAGGCTAACTCGACTGCATGTTTCATATTAATGAAACTAACTATTATTTAACATACGAGGGTGTCAAAGAACTGATTATAAATACAAATACAAAATACTTTCTCGAGGTGACAATAAAAGGCAGCCAGTATAACCCATTAGTGATAGCAGCTCGATTAAAACCCAATCAGACTGGCAACAATGGAATGTGGAAACCTCGCAACAATCGCGCAGCCGATTCGAATCGACTTGACGCGAGATCGACAATGATCTCGCATGGCAATCGAGTGCGAGGTGACGACTAGAGATGGCCGACTTTGTGCAAAAAATCGATTCAGTGAATCGATTTAAATCGAAACAGTTCGATTCAATTAATCGATTTTTTAACCTTCAAAAATCGATTTTCCGATTTTTTTCGATTTTTCCATAAAAAACACAAAAGAATACATTTTCTCTTTGGAATACATTTATTTATGAATCAAGTACATAATAGGTGACATCACTTTCCGAAAAATCATATAGTTACCTTAATTTTAAATGTTAAGCTCCCAAATCCCAATCGCAAACATCAAGGGAGCTAAGGAAAAGAATCTTGGACAATCTTTTGCCCGTCAGGCGGTTCCGCGAGCAGGTCATAATATTTCCGGCCTTCGAGAACAGTCTCTCTGAAGGCACGGATGTTGCCACTATCGGCAAATATTTATTTGCAGCCAAATAAACTTTTGGGTACACGTGTCTTACCGACTCCCAGTAAAGAAAAGGGTCAGATTTTATTCCAATTACCGATTGGTTCAGATATTGTCGAAGTTCGATAGACATACCTCCTGCCGTTCCCAAACTGTCGTTCGTATTTGATTTGTCAACCAGTTCGGAGTGAAAACTCCACAGATCATCAGCTGCTGGTGTTCTGCTCGGCAAAGTTGCTACATCGTTGACAATAGCATCCGACATCAAGGAATTAATGCCTTGAATTGCCTGTGCACATGATGAAGGGCTTTGGAAATGTAAGCGCTTGAACCGGGGATCCAGCAGGGTTGACATCGCCAGCAAGGAGACCTTCTCTATCATTGAAAAGCGCTTCTCCAGCTCCTGCAACAGATTTGCTTGCAAATTGATTGCAAGTTCGGACTGGGGGCTGGCCTTCGAAATTGCCTTAGTAATGCAATGTACAAGAGGTATAACTTTGCTGCATGTGACATATTTGTCACCCGATAACTCTTTCATTGCCTTCTCGATAGGCTTTAGTTGGACTATAACCTCGCGAACTTCATCAATTTCATCCGCAGTTAGCATAGGCGGAGATTTGCGCATTGTTGTCAATACCGATGATACAATTGGGCTTAATAAAATGAATTGTTCTAGCATGTAAAAACAGGAATTCCATCTAGTAGGTACCTCTTGCTTTAGCTTTAATATCTGCCCATCTGTCTTCCCTGCATCCTTCTGCAGCTTACGCAGGGAGTCGGCAGCATTCACAGTCTGCTTAAAGTAGGTCACTATAGTCTTTACCTTACTAATTAGAGCTGTCAGGTCCTCAATACCTTGAATAGCTTTCACTGGCACGAGATTTAGGGTGTGGGCGAAGCATGGCAAGTGTTTAGACTTGCCCAAATAATCGGCAATAGCTTTAACCATGTTTGCTGCATTGTCTGTGACGGCTGCAACTACCTTTTCTTTAGAAATTCCCCACTGTTCCAATTGTGATTGCAATTTCATGTGGATGTAGTCTGCAGTGTGACTCTCATCCAACTCTACAAGTCCAATTGTGGCGGTTCGCATGGTTACTCCTTGTAAATAGTGAATAGTGGTCCCCAAAAACCCTTTGGTATTGAACTCTTCTGTCCATGCATCCGTGGTAACTGTTACGTAAGGAGCACTGGCGATTTTAGTCTTCAATTGTTCGGACAAAATTTCAAACTTCCCATCGATGAGCTTAGTGAAAGTTTGACGTGACGGGATTTTATATAATGGTACAGTGGCTTTAAGCAGTGTCTTCAATCCTTCGGAATTGACTATTGAAATGGGTGATGACCATAAATATAATGGCATCTGTGATGCTGGCGTGTCTATGACCTCGTGAGGAGAACGAATTTACATTTCCAATAGCTTCGTCAATTGGTATTTGCAGACCACCTGACAAGGAACTTGAGCTGCGTCTGGAGCTGGACTCCGACGTCGATGCTGGCAGTGAATTGAAGTAGTTGTGTAAGTTCTGTTACAGGAAAATAGGTTCTCACAGTTTTTTTTTGGACAGATTAGACAAGTTAAATCACAGTCAAGTTGAATAGGTAGAGCTTAAAACTCACTGTAGGCAAGACTCCGGATGGTTCAGGTTCAGGGCCAGAGGCAGAAGAATGTGTACGGCTTGTGCTTGGCATCATGTCAATGTCATTGTCAGTGTCTGGCAAAACTACATTTACAGCGGGATCATCGGGATCGACCTCCTGTTGTAGGTTGTGGTTGGAGTGCTTCCGAACCATATGTTGCTTCAGGTTACTCGTGTTCCCCCCCGTCTTTATCAACTGGGAACATTGTCTGCACGTGGCCGTATTCCCACTCTGTTTGATGAAAAACTTCCACAAATCACTTTTGCCAGGCGCCATTTTCAGGTCTCTAAAACCAACCTAACCTTCATTGCCTACATCGGTCGACCTCTAAAATCGGAAGACAGAAAATCGATTCACCGATATATCGAAAGACAGAAAATCGATTCAAAAATCGATTAATCGAAAGGCAAAAAATCGATTTTCGAGAAAATCGATTCTGAATCGGCCATCTCTAGTGACGACACATTGTGTTCGAAGCAGCACAGGCGCGACGTCGTGTCGTTGATCGTGATTGCTGATTGCAATCCATAGTCGACACCTCAATCTCAATCAAACCTCCAATGGGTTTTGCGTTCAACTTTCCGAGTTGCTGACCTGAAATGTTATAAGTATTCAACTTGAATTTTTATACTCATATCACTAGGGCTTCGCGAACGCAATTTGTGTTGCGCTGAAGATGAGCGAAGCGGTTTGTGTATAGCGGATAAAAAAAGTGACGGCATGGTCTATGAAAACCATGGAGCACCAAACTTTATTTCGTTCGATTTGGCTCGAAATCACTCGATTTCAAATCACGGCCCATGTTAAACCATAGGCAGTGATATTGAAAACGAATGGTTTTGAAACCACAAAGTTACACAATCGCACCCCTGGTCATTATGGCCTTTACGAAAACCCTGATTACACGAAAATGTATACGATTATGACCTTCCTTTCTTCTCTCTAGCGAGCTCTTAATTTTTTTTAATATTTCTCTAGAGCGCCTCTTCATTTTCTCTCGCCTGATGCTTAGCATTCGGGCCGCTCTGTCGCTGAGCCTTACTTCCCTAGCCTATAGGTACTTTCGTTCGCTCGGCGCTCTTGGTCTCGTCTAGCCGCAGCTTCCTTTTTTCCCGCTGAGATATCTTGCGTGGCATTGTCAGGAGAAATGTTCGAGGGAGAGTCAGAATTGTATCGATTTTTCGCAATAAAAAGAAATTTTGGGTTGTTGAACAATCAGCATTTATTTTCTGAAAACATTATTTTCATTTTCTGATTATTTCCTGGGCGTACTCGATTTTTGATGTGAAATTTGCACCAAGGAGGAATATTTTTGGGAAAATTTCGAATAAATAAGCACTTTTAGATAAAGATACAAAATCTTTTACAATATTTTGTATACAATATCTTTTAGATTGAAAGGGAAGCGAAGCTGGAAAAATGTGCACCCGAACCGGGATACGAACCCGGGACCTCCTGCTTGCCGGGCAGGTGCTCTACCTGCCCGGCCCGGCTGGTAGAGCACCTGCCCGGCAAGCAGGAGGTCCCGGGTTCGTAACCCGGTTCGGGTGCACATTTTTCCAGCTTCGCCTCCCTTCCATCAATTGCATACTGGTAACTGCTTAAACCAGTAACAATTTCCTCTCATCTTTTAGATTTTTTCCATTTGTATCAAAATTTTCAAAATTTCCGAATATTGATTTTTTCTGATTTGAAGGGGGTATGAAGGATTTTCTTGAAAAACGTAAGTGGTCTAAGTTGAGAACAAAAGAAGACACCCTGAAAATTTAATTGCAATCGACGCATGCGTTTGGTCTGTAGAGCGCGCGCAAACACACATACAAACAACAACAAAAACAAATTACCAGCAGTGAAATTGAAGATTTCGCTTCGCTCGCATCGCTCATCAATATTATACTTACCTGCACTTGACATAATATACTATAGGCTCAACACACCATAAAAATAAGTATTGATTTTTGTTTTACGAATGGGGACCAACTGATTAATAAGCAACGTTTTTTAACCCTAAAAGGGCTTCCGAAATCGAAGTATTTTTCTATAAGGGGTCAAAATTGAGAAAAAGGTACCTATCAATTTCAATGCTGCGGTCATAGAGAATAGATGCTTGTGACGCTAGAGGGTGGAAAGCGTTAGGCTGCAGGATTGACGAGCAAAGTATTCGGCTTGAGTTTTTACTTGACAGATGCGGACAGAAGTATTTTCCGACACAAGAGATTCGATTTCTGCATCATAACAATTTTGCTGCCGCCAAAAAGCAAGGCATTCAACTAAGCCATGGTGAACACATGCATAGATATCCCTAGGTAGCGGTATCAGAGGAATCATCTCCGATCGACCGAAACGGTCCGGCCAGGATTCGAACCGAGGCTGCATCGGGCATCAAATGCCAATGCTCAAGGTCAAGGAGGACCCCGCCCTCGCAGCACACGCAGAGCTGCAGTCGGGCCGCAGACAAGAGTGGCCAAAATTCGCTCAATCTTGTGCAGGATGCAACGCAATCGAAGTCTCACTTTTATTTATTTGTGCATTCTAGTACCCTGATTGAAATGGGTTTTTCAACGAGAAATCGTCACCGTTTTTTAAAAGCGAATTTTCATGGCTTTTAGCACCAAGTAGCAACTCTTAACTTTGTGCCAGCCCATCGATTTTGTAACTTATATCCTACGTTTTGCCGTTACCGGTTCTGATGGATAAAATCCCTTTTTTTGTCCGTGTGAATTTTTTCCTTTACTGTTCGGTCAAATTGACAGTTCGAAAATTTATAACTTTTCGGTTTTCCAAACGGTAAAAAATTCCACTGTTCGAAAAAAACTTATAATTTTTTTGATTCCCAAAGAAATTCAACGTGTCAATTGATAAGAAGGAAATATATGTGTCTCTTTAATAGCTGATTTCAAATCTAATAGAGATTCCCTAATGCATGCACAATGTCATATGTTAATAATCAAGTGGCAAGTTCTCCAAAAGTCTATGTATAGGAATCAACGTGAAATTACTGTGAGCGTATGGGTTCAAGCCAGCTGTTTGATCTAATCTGTGGATTCTTTCATTTCTCCTCAGTTACGGGGTTTTCTTTCAAATTTAGCCTTTGGTTGTTACAGGTTTAAATACAACTTTTCCAAAATCTGCCTGCCTCCTCTAGGACTGACAGAAATGCCCTATTAGTTAATAAGTAGTTATTAAGAGGTCATCTTCATTTCTTGTTCAAAGTTGACGAGACGAACCAGCCCTAAGGGCTGCATACTATTTCGTTGAAATACCATGATAAATCGGAGAACAATTCACAGACGTCCGCTGCTCTCTCTGGATTCAAATCTGATAAACATATTCTCATGACCATGTGACCGTAAACGACAATCATTCCAAAACTAACCTCGTCAGCATTGCGACTATCGCTGTCGAAAAACAATGCGGTACACGGAGGAATTCTTGTCTTAAAAGAAACCGGAAATACACGTTAAGTGTTGACATGTCACTAACAATGGTAGCTAGGCGTTTCTCAATCGTTTGAAGATACTCCAGATTCCGAAACGTATCGCGGCGCGTTTATCTGACTGTTGTCATTAGCCATTTCAATTGTTGTACATCCTTGTATAACTATAAGTTATAACCAAGTGTGCATTTAAGCGAGCACACATTCAGACAATGGTCGAGTCGAGCTCAGAGTGTTTCCAAATCTCGGCGCAGGAATGTGCGAGGTGCACGTTATGGTTTTGGCGTGTGCCGTCCTGTCAGATTGCACGTGGTTCGACAGCCAGAAGGCGGGGTCAATCAACCATGGGGCGAGTAACTAATCTGCAATGACTTTAGGATAGGAAACACGACGCGGGATTGCATTTTACACGGAGGCTTGCTGTTAAATTTCAAGTGCCTAGTAATAAATTAATGGACAATTTTGTCGTGAAAATCACTAATTTGCATTGGTTGCGTGAATTTTGTCATAATTGGAATTCACAAGTGTGTTTTATAACATCTGGAATGGCCAGTGCACATACGGCTTAAAATACTATCATCGCATCCCGGGCTTTTCGGGCCCATTCCGTACTTTGAAAAAGCCAATATTTAAAAAAATATTATAAACTTGCGTTATTTGTATGTTATTGCTGTTTTACTTTGGTTTAGGTCACTTTGTCGGCTTTCAAATAACAAGTCAAAACTTAGCATTCGGACCAAATAGTTGGCTATATAAACAGAGACTATATAATAGAAACCTACAAAATTTGCCTGCGTCACTAAATAAATGGAAAAAAGTGGTAAAAAGAAGTTAGTTTCAGTGCATTTCGAGGATTTTTTTGCATGCTGAATCTGTCCAAAAGACGGACATGGATTTTGAACGCCACCAAGGGCTTTTTCGAACATTTATTAGTGGAGGTCCCTGTCGATTGAGAATGTTACCGTTCGTCGAAACAGTCTGTCGTAAAACAACAAAAATCAATCAATGCGTGTATCGAAAATGTTAATTATCAGGGAATTTGTGAGTACCTCAAAAAGTTGGCACCACCACGGCAGATGAGCACTCGTGGGTCATCAATCAACTGAGTCTGGGTCAACGTCTTGAGTCTAGTACCTACATATGCCTGTCCCCCTAGCCTCAGAGTCCAGCTGAGAGGCTCTAATCGACTTTGTGTCTTTACCTGCCGCGACTCGAATAGGGTCAAGATGGGTTAACCTTTTGATTATTAGTTTTACCACCCTGATTTCAGCTTCAGCGATTTAATAGGTTCCACTTCGACTGAATTTCACGACTATTGAAACAAATTATAACCATTTAATTTCTAAAATTCATCGATAAAATGTGTTAATTTTATTTGTAAAATGACAGTGGTCGTTTAGGAGGGTCCTTTAGGAGTCAGAAAAGCTAATGTAAGCCACGAGATATAAAGCTCAGCTTCTACACCAAGCTCAGGGTGGGAGAAGAATCTTGAGCAATAAATTTCGAAAATTTCATCGTCATTGTCACAGCAGTGTATACATTAGGCTTTCCCTGTGATTTTGCCTGTTTTCTGGATGTTACAATTCTTTATAGAAAAATATTCAAGATTCAATGCACCTTTCATGACTGGCGTGGAAGACATGAAACTTAAATTTCTCTAATGAGTTATCCATCATCGCTACCCACCCCTCTTTCTCACAGCTGTCTCTGTCCTTTTTTTAAACCCATCGTGGTCAGTAAAGGCACACAGTAACTCGACTTCTAGCTGACAGAAAGTTACCAAATCCAAAACCGGCTAACGAAAAAACGCACAATAAAGGACAACATCCAGAAGATAACAACTCTCTACCACAGATATAAGATTACCCAGATATTTTACCATACCTAGCTATGGCTACGGTACAAATTTGATGCTGATAATTTCGCCGGCAATCGCTGGGGTGCGTTGGCAACCTGTTTTAACATCATCTACCAGGCCATCCTAATGTTCCTCAGGTGGTGGAGGAGGTATTCCTTAGTCATGGCTTCATCTACCAGGCCATGTCTCAAGGTCAATATAATCAAGAGACCAAATATTCCACATGTGGTTACAGTTACCTTGGTAACAGGTGATATAACAAACAGTGGGTCCATCTCTTGATTGTCGGCGAAACTATTATTGCGGGTGGAGGGCTTTCGCGTAGCTGCTTTAGTATGGGAGTTGAAAATCTGGGTAGCCTTATATCTGTGGCTATACTTTGACGACAACTTCTCTGCATCTCTTCGTGTTGCATGAGCAAACACCGTCTCGGCGCCGACCTCTGTAAAGTGGTCCAGGTTAATTGGCGTTGTAAATCCGACGCTTGTTGTTTGGGGTGTAAACATAGTGCTCCGCCATGGGAATCTCGTTGTGTTGGCCATGGACGTCGCGATGCTGTTTGCTGCAGTGGCGGCTTGCAGTTGTAGCTGGGAGCATTCACTCTAATGTACCGTACTTTGAGACCTTAAGGCCGTTCAACTAGCTCCGAAGTCGAGCCGTTTCCTTCACCTCGTAAGGTATACACTTTCCAGTCCACACCTTTCGTCGGATCGCGAAGAAACCTATATATTCGGAATCTTCACACTTCGGACAACCAATTGAACCATTTTCATTTCGCAAGATTCACTCGTCAATTACTTCGAAGAGTTTTAAAATTACCATGTTTAGCCGGTATATTGAAAGATGTACTTATGGGTAAATTCCAGCTAAGAATTTACCTCTTATACCGTATACACTTTCCAGGCCACACCCGTTATCCGATCGCAACGAAACAAATATCTATGGAATCCTCACACTTTTGACAACCAATTGAATATTTCAGAACCTCGAAATATCTCTTGGGAATCCATGAAAAGTTGAATTCAATTCACCTCAACAACCATCAATGAATTACCTTAACATGAGTGCCAAATCTAACAGGAAACGAAAATTTGAATAATAACTGCACAAGAGTTTTATGATGATGGAAATGTGCTGAAGTTGGCCACATCTCTAGCTGTCCACAAATCGCTTCGCCCAAACACCAAGTCTCAGTTCTAACGGTCGAAAACAGCTGTTGAAGTGTTGAAGAATAAAAAGCATATTCCTCACATTTCATACAGTAATTAATTAAGATGGACAATTAGCTAAAGTGCTGATTTCGCATTTCATATTGAGAATTGTAGAGTACTTATTAGAATTTTAGGGGAATAACATAGCTTGTGGGACCTCTATACTCAAAGCCTTGTTATCTTATGTATTTACCCATGGTTCGTTTGAAGTCAAAAGTATCGCTGAGCCCTCTGATAACATTTCAGTGTCCAGTTCCGGCCTATATAGAGAGGATTTATTTTGCAGAGAGCGGCCAATCAATCGTATGGATGCCATTTTTTGTCCAAACTCCTTGCTGTCAGAGGGCAAATATAGGCTTAATACAGGCTAAAAACGCAAAATTAAAGCTATGATAATGATTTTCTCGTGTAACAATGTTTAATTTCCATGAAATATGAATTCATTTCACTTGGACAATAAATGGCGTCCAAAACGGCTTCCATCACGGCCGCTCTGCCAAAAAAGCCATCTCTATTACGGGCCAAGTATCGATCCACCACTGGTTTTGTGGCGTACTGCAGCGTGGCTGCATGATAGACGTGCAAAGGAATTTACTGCCCTTTTATTGACCGACATAAAATGGAAGTTAGCATTGAATTAGGAAAATGGTGACCTCTATGCACCGAAAGTGTGTTCGTTATGCCGTTTTTTGGCGATTGTAGTATAAATTTTTTTCTTTGTTTGAATGACTAATATGCAAATGATAAAAATTTGTGATGCAGGTATTTGTAGTGAGCTAAAAGTTTCAAAACTATGCCTGGATATAGACACGTATTATAATATATGTGCAGCTATACAAATTTTGGCACACGGCTTACAGCATAGTGGGCTTCTTGTCTCCTTAAACAGCCTGGAGAAAATATGGAGTAGTTAAATTTTTACAGCAGTCGGATATGCCGTCAAGGAACATCTTGATCCATACCTAATCACAATTTTAATGTTTTATTAGTGTGCTGGAGCTAGACAATAGAACAAGTTGGACAAGAAAAAATATCCCATGACGCACAAAACCGGAAACGGACTTGGTCAAACCAATAAAAAAAATCTGCATCACTTCTAAAAAAACTTTTACGACCCCCATGCTAAAGATAAAGCTGTTTTATATGGCTCAAGTTTTCTACTGAGTATACCAGCATGGGAATGCATTATGAGCGATCAAAACCCATGTCGACAAGAGGAAGGCTCAAGTGACGGCCGAAACGCGATGCGTCGTTAAACACCACGGGACGTGTACAGAGTTTGGGAACGCGTGGAAATCTGATTGTCGTACGGGGGAGAATGCACGCAATTTTTAACGACGCATGTGTTACTTGATTTGCCTACGAGTGCAGATATTATATTGTGGGCAAATGCGTTGTGGGCCGTGGACAATAATTTGTGCGTGAACAGACAGTTATGGGATTCAGATGATTGCCAAAACTGATTTTGCTGAAAGATTTGCGTCCTGGCATTGAGGAAAAGTATGTTTTTCAGTTTATAGACGTAGGGAAGGGCTTTAGACTATTGCAACGTATAAAAAAAATCTCCAGCCCTATATTTTAAATCACACCACAAATCACAATAGTGTAGAAAAACGAATTCTCTGAAACACTTTCGCTTCCCATTTGTTTATCTATAGCGATCCGAAAATTATATTGTGATGTTGGGGGGGGGGGGGGGGAGCATGGAATTCCCATTAAATTTTTTAAAATCCACCGGGTCACATTGCAGGAAATCGCAATGTCAATGTGGGTGTGCAAAATAGAAACAAAATATAAACAAAACAGAAGTCGACAAATTTTGTCACGCGATACACACCCAGTATAGACTGCATCCATAAATCTATCAAACATAAATCAAATATTATATTATCATTTGTTGTCTTTTGCTTCATGCTATTGTAGGGAGCGATAACGATCTCAGATTCATTCATTACTTTTTGAAACGTACTCGTAGTCATACAATTCGATCAGAACCTACACACATTCTTCTAAATTCAGAGAAGCAAATCTATTAAAAAAAGCCCACATTTTGTGATTTCCTACCTACTCTGTGTCCAACCGAAAATGCCCAACCTAAGAAACAATAAAATTAAGTAGACTTATACACATTTGTGTCACACGGGGAATAGAAATCTAGTTGATATTTATTTACAAGTACATGATATACGACACGTGTGACATTATTGCCGAAGGTGGGCGCTCTCACATGCGATGCTTTACATGTGTCGAAATTTGTTTTCCGTGCCCACTCTTTCGTTGTTTAGTGAACTGCCTTCCTTCCTATATTACACAACATTCGTATCATATACCCTCTTGGCAAAGGACATGTCATGAAGAATCAAAGTGTCTGTTTTATTGTTCAAAATCGGTTCATTTGAGTCGTAAATTTGAAATTCTATCCTCAGGTGCTTGTAAATGTTTAGAGCGTTTGTTAGTTTTGTGTTGAAATCCCATATTTATGTTGGAATTCTATTTATGGTTTGGTTCCGAATATAAATCGATTTGTATTCCAGTTCAAAACGTTTCCTCCAAACTAATGATTTCCTTGTTTGAGCTTTA
Organism: Nemoura dubitans; assembly: GCA_921293005.1. Classification (NCBI taxonomy): domain Eukaryota; kingdom Metazoa; phylum Arthropoda; class Insecta; order Plecoptera; family Nemouridae; genus Nemoura; species Nemoura dubitans. The sequence goes on from OV121077.1 coordinate 37,083,183, forward strand.
TTTTAAGAATTTGAATATATTTTAAGTTTTAAAAAGAGACATGGCAGATTTTGAGGAAATTTCTTCGAGTTTAAATTTCAAAACTCAAAACTCACACAAAAATATAAACGCATTGGTATTAACGTCCCATGTGGACTAAATGATTTTGTACGCTTTATTATCACTCATATCTCATGATCGATCAAACTCAAAACTCAAATGAAACGTTTCAAACACGTTTTATTGATTTATTTACTTCGCGGACCAAAACGGGTTTGAACCAGAAATCAGGATATCCGCCACAGTTTAATCATGATCGAAAGATCGAGACCTTAAACCAAATCTATCGAATGACAGCCTGGCAATGGAACAATCCCACAGCAAATCAAGCCCAGAACCCTGTAATTAAAAGTATCCAACACCACTAATTAAGAATCTCGTAGATCACGATCACATCTTATCTTGAACCTTTATTCTGTGTTGTCATGACTTGTTCATGGTTTATGGTTTGTGTAGCTGTTATCATTTCAGTGGGCAATTAAATATGGACGGAGATAAAGGATTCGATAATATGCTGAAGAATTACCCATTACAGCTCTAATATAATATGGTAGGTAGTTGGTGGGTAAATTAAAAAATTATAGACAACTCTGAAGCAATGAGAACAGTGGCGTAACTAAAGGGGAGCAGGCATACCAGTGCTCTGGGGCTTCGGGCTCAGTGCGTAACTAGAGGGGAGCAGGCATACCAGTGCTCTGGGGCTTCGGGCTCAGTGCGTAACTAGAGGGGAGCAGGCATACCAGTGCTCTGGGGCTTCGGGCTCAGTGCGTAACTAGAGGGGAGCAGGCATACCAGCTCGGGGGCTTCGGGCTCAGTGCGTAACTAGAGGGGAGCAGGCATACCAGTGCTCGGGGGCCTCGGGCTCAGTGCGTAACTAGAGGGGAGGGGAGCAGGCATACCAGTGCTCGGGGGCCTCGGGCTCAGTGCGTAACTAGAGGGGAGCAGGCATACCAGTGCTCGGGGGCCTCGGGCTCAGTGCGTAACTAGAGGAGAGGGGAGCAGGCATACCAGTGCTCGGGGGCCTCGGGCTCAGTGCGTAACTAGAGGGGAGCAGGCATACCAGTGCTCTGGGGCCTCGGACTCAGTGCGTAACTAGAGGGGAGCAGGCATACCAGTGCTCGGGGGCCTCGGGCTCAGTGCGTAACTAGAGGGGAGCAGGCATACCAGTGCTCGGGGGCCTCGGGCTCAGTGCGTAACTAGAGGGGAGCAGGCATACCAGTGCTCGGGGGCCTCGGGCTCAAGGGGGCCTCTCTTCGAGGTCCGGTCGATGAGAAATTTTTACTCCCCTGGGATCGAAGATTTGTTATATCTAAATGTTGTATAAGTTAAGCAAGTTTATCCGAATAATAGCGATTACCTTTTTTGAAGGGAATGGATTTTTTCTCTCACGGAAACAAATATCTGGTACAAGTTTTATACATCTGGTACTATCCCCGCAATTTATAAATTCTGTAAATCTGAAGCGGTTCTGCTTGGAGGCCTCCGATTTTGTCAGCACACGATTTTTCGCAAGTAATTGCAAATGGGTGTAAAAGTTTTCTGCCTCATATTTCGAACGATATATCATATGACTTGTTCCAAATTGTATATACAACAACTGCAACTATAAACTAGCTATTTTCTAAGCTATTTTCTAATAGCTAAAATAATTTGCCATCTTTACACTGATGTTACAATACGTATTTGGACAAATCCGAGACAATGTAAAATTTGATAATTTTCTGTATTTTACAACTAATAAAATTAATCACATTTTTAAAATTAAAACATTAGTGTATTAAGTTCTGAACATTTTCACGTTCCAATGTAAAGGCTCATTGCGTAGTATCTTTCATACCGGCATATGCAAAGAATGCATGGCATTCCCAAAAAAAACACCCCAAAATATCGTGAAACCAGAAATCACTGAATATAAATTTGATATAGTTACTGTGGCGTTTTGGAAGGGGAATGTTCAATTTAATAAGTACACGGCAACGCCATTTCGTTGAACGAAACAGCTCCTGATTAGACTAATAATGCTGCGACTAGTACCACCACAGATATAAGGTTACCCAGATGCTCACCATACCTAGCAATGGAAACGCCGAAAATTTGATGCTAGTATTTTCACCGGCAATCGCTGGGGTGCGTTGGCAACCTCTTTGAAAATCATCTATACCAGACCTTATGGCACAAGGTCAATAAATTCAAGGGACCCAATGTTCCACAGGTGGTTACAATTTTGGCTTCATCTACCAGGCCATGATTTCAAAATCAGGCAAAATTCCTCAGGTGGTTACAGTTACCTTGGTTACAGGTGATGTAACAACAAACAGTGGCTCCATCCCTTGACTGTCGGCGAAACTATTATTGCGGGCGGAGGGCTTTCGCGTAGCTGTTTTAGTATGGGAGTGGAACATCTGGGTATAGCCCTATATATCTGTGCTAGTATCCGGTCCTGCGCACACGGCCGCCTCGTTTCGCCGCAGGCAGGCAAACACACATCCCGCTGCGATCTCGAGCAAAGGACACTCCGTCCACTCCCGGTGCGGATACGCGCATGCGCTCCCCGTTCATCATCCGGGCCGGAGGAGTCCGGTTCTCGCGGGCCACGAGTAATTTATTGCTGGTCCAGCGCTGTTTCCTTTCGGCGTGTGGCGTCAGGGGCGTTTGTGGAATTTTGAATCGCGCCGCGCGCTGAGGTTTTGGCTGCGAGGTTTTGGACTTTAGCTGAAAGGTTTTGGCTGAGAGGTTTTTGCTGAGAGGTTTTGGCTGAGAGGTTTTGGCTAGAGGTTTTAGCTGAGAGGTTTTGGCTGAGAGGTTTTGGCTAGAGGTTTTAGCTGAGAGGTTTTGGCCGAGAGGTTTTGGCTAGAGGTTTTATCTGAGCTGAGAGGTTTTGGAAGATTTGTCCTCGTGCGTTCGCAAAATTATCTGAATTTCAATATTATCGAAATTTTTAAAATTTCTGAAAATTACAAAAATATGCTTAACAAAAATGACTGCATCTTGTAAGAAAAAAATGTTTTTTCAGAAGAAAGCCTTTTTCTTTCTTTTCTTTTACAGCTCTGCAACGAACAGTTTGTCTAGAAACTGTCGGACATTTACAATTCGTTTATATATCCTATCTATCGTCCATTGTGCCATTCTTTATATACTTAAGAGAGAAGTAAACGGTTGTCGTTTTGGTCGATTTTCGCATAAATTTCACATTCATAGGGAACGTCTCCTGGCTACAAATTATTTACAAAAATTTTGAAAAAAAAACACGTGATGTGAAAGAGCTGCTGAATGGCGGATACAATTTTTTTTCGTAGTTTTTTTAAAACTTTCAGCTGGGGGAATTTTCTAAAAGTGCCATTTTAGGCCATTTTAGGCACTTTTAGAAAATTCCCCCAGCTGCAAGTTTAAAAAAAACGACGAAAAAAAATAGTACCCGCCATTCAGCAGCTTTTTAACAACGCGTTTATTTTTTTTCAAAATTTTTGTAAATAATTTGTAGCCAGGAGACGTTCCCTATGAATGTGAAATTTATGCGAAAATCGACCAAAACGACAACCGTTTACTTCTCTCTTAATATAGCACGCCTGCAATTCGACTATTGCGTTGCTCTCTGATTTTTCTGTTGTATTCTCAGGTATTATCCATTGACCCCCATAACTTCATCTAAGGTATTACCTTCACACTTGGCTCTCAGACTCTTATCGAGTCCAATGGTCTTGAGTTAAGACGTGTGTCTCTCTTGGCAGAAGGTGAACAGGAAACGCTCCCTCCCCTTCCGTTATTTATTTCTCGAATCGAAGCCCACGCCGAATGTGCGGTGTATAAAATATTGTGGTGTCGCAATAAGAGTTTATTCCGAACGAACGCCCCTGGTTTAACATATGTCCGAAAGCCAAACCCTGTTCGAGAAATATACACATGTTACGTACGGTCTACGAATTTAATGGCGAGCTCTCAAATACATCAAACAATTCCGCCAAATCTACTGTTTCTTCTTACGTTCATGGCCCTGTAAAGTAAATTACAAAACAAATTCATATTTGTGAAGACGTATAAGTTAGTACATCCCGTTTCTAATCCAGTTTCTAATACCATATGTACAGAGCTTGCTTTGGCTTATTAAATTTCTTTATCTCTGTCTGTATACTAAGTCTTATCGTTAGCAATAGTTATGAATGCTAAATAAAAGTCTCACTGGAAAAACTTTTTATATAACTTTTTTTATTCAACTTTTTTTTAAAGACTTTTATCAAATCTTTTATTTAGCATTCAAATCCCAGTTAGAAATATTTTTTTCTTGCTTTAGCTTATTTATTTTGACTCGATCGGATGTAGCAGATGTACAATAAAAAAAAATCGATTATCCAACAAACACATTTCCATTTGATCATTTTGGTAAAGTGACTGAAAACCCCAATTGAGGGCATTCATGCTCTCTGATAAATAGAAATTTCCAATAATTTTCTTTTGTGATTTGCTTCACTTGCTTGTGCCAACTCTATTCAAAGATTCCCATTTAATTCCTGCATTCGAAACGTAAAATGTATGTACATCAAACTAAATAAAGGGTTATATAATATTTCGAATCGCTATACTTTGTTCGTTTCTAGGTCTACACAAAAATATTAACGTCACTATCCACTAATTTTGCTACATTTCCGTACCATACATAGACATCAAAAAAAGTATATTTTCCTTGATCTCAAATCCTATATACAGTTCTCTGCAGTGTGTTCCGCCACGAGCACAGACCGAAAGCCCGGCAGAGAGACAGATTACCACCGTCGACACGACCAATTCATTCACATTTCATTCCCACCGCGATGATATTAATTAAAAACAGCCAGATAATGAATCAAACACACTATACCAAGGGCGAAACGGGGAGCTAAATCAAGGAATGGCCGATATGCTCTTTGCCTTTTACACGCACAACGCACTGCTACGGATTCGTAGCGCTTAAACTAAACGTGTATGATTTACGGCGTAAACAAAAAAACGGTTATCATTTTACTATTTTCAACGCCTCTTTAGCATTCGAGAAGAGCTTCTATTTCATAACGTCGGATGGTTCAACAACTGTTGGCTTCTGAATACCTGTTTTCCAAGCGTGAAATTTCGCGTTTAGGCATGGGTAAATACACGTGTTTTTGAGGTAGATACTCTTTGACTATCGCGTCTTTGGCTTCAAATAATATTCTGTTTTGTTATATATTATTCCGAAGTTAAGCAACATTGCGCCGAGTCAGAGTCTGGATTGGTCTCCAGTGACCTTCGTAGAAACAGAAATAGTTAATTTGAGTTGCAGTTTTGAGGCAAGTGGCAACAGTTTGGAAATATCAAATAACTTACAGGAGTCAACAATTATCAATACATTTCAATGTACACTTCCTACACAGAACTGCGTGTCTCCTGGTGCTTTTTGAAAGGAGAATATCGATAAATATTAATTTTTAAATTTTTAAAATTAAAAAAACTCACAGATCAAATCACTCATTCACTCAACAATACCTGCTTGGCCTTATGGCGCTCAAGTTTTCACAACCAGTTAATCCTTGTCCACTCAACCACTCAACCACTCAACCACTCAACCACTCAACAACTCAACCACTCAACATTCAACCACTCAACCTTCAACCACTCAACAACTCAACCACTCAACCTTCAACCACTCAACCACTCAACCTTCAACCACTCAACAACTCAACCACTCAACCTTCAACCACTCAACCACTCAACCACTAAACCGCTCAACCTTCAACCACTCAACAACTCAACCACTCAACCTTCAACCACTCAACCACTCAACCACTCAACCGCTCAACCAATCAACCACTCAACCCATTGCCCACCGTTCTGTCCACAGAGCTGAACGGCATCACCGAGGTGTACGGCCCGTGTGCTGACTACAAGCCCGGCGAAGACGACCTGCAGGCGTTCGACTTCATCCGCAAGTTCCGACTGGACCTGCTGGAGACCCAGTACCCAGGGGTGACCAGAGTGCGGGGCTCCAACCGCATGCAGACCGCCTACCGGCTGGAACGGGACGCTGACCTCACGATTCCCACCAGGCGAGTCACTTGGCTGACAGGGACTAGGCTAGGGGCAAAAGTGACTAGGCTAGGGACAAAAGTGACTATAGGCTAGGGACAAAAGGGACTAGGCTAGGGACAAAAGGGACTAGGCTAGGGACAAAAGTGACTATAGGCTAGGGACAAAAGGGACTAGGCTAGGGACAAAAGGGACTAGGCTAGGGACAAAAGTGACTATAGGCTAGGGACAAAAGGGACTAGGCTAGGGACAAAAGGGACTAGGCTAGGGACAAAAGTGACTATAGGCTAGGGACAAAAGGGACTAGGCTAGGGACGAAGGGACTAGGCCAGGGAGGAAAGGGACTACGCCAGGGAGGAAATGGACTACGCCAGGGACAAAAGGGACTAGGCTAGGGACAAAAGGGACTAGGCTAGGGACAAAAGGGACTAGGCTAGGGACAAGAGGGACTATAGGCTAGGGACAAAAGGACTAGGCTAGGAACAAAAAGGACTAGGTACGCCAGGGACAAAAGGGACTAGACTAGGGACAAAAGGGACTAGGCTAGGGACAAAAGGGACTAGGCTAGGGACAAGAGGGACTAGGCTAGGGACAAAAGGGGCTAGGCTAGGGACAAAAGGGACCATGCTAGGGACAAAAGGGACTAGGCCAGAGGCAAAAGGGACATATACCACGTGAACACTGATCCCATAAATCTCATTATCACAATTATCCTGGATCCAAGCAGATGTTTACAAAATTCCGAGGGTATCGGAAATAATTCCAGGTAACAGCCCTTGGCTGAAAAGTCTTTGTTTTTGTAGCGAAGCATGGAGCGTGTAAGCAAGGCTATGTAAAATTGTGGTGTTGATATCTCTAGCCAATACGCATATAAGTAGTTGAAGTTAAATAATTATTTAAACTGTGTTTATCTCTTGTTGGATTTATGGCTTTTTCCCGTAATTCGGTATTTGAAATAATATGTATTTTCAGGTTTGAATACCAAAGTGACAAATTTTCCAGTAGAACCTATGCACGGCCTGTTTTTTACATTTACACGGTGAGTAACTTGGCTGACATATTGAAGGCAGGGACACTTGTTTGCCATTTGAGTGCGTCGGGCTCTGGTTTGAAACGCATTTGATTTTTTCATCCAGCAATGGCTCATTGCTTGCAAGATAAGGCACCCACAGTCATATATACTCTAAATTCCATCTCCCTGATGTCAACAAGCGAACTAAAATGCCCGCCAAGAGCCATTTCCAAAATTCCTAGCCAGTGGCGTAACTTCAAATCGGACCCCCTTCAACGCCTGATATTTTCGGATTAACTTTTCAAAAACTCCATTCGCTATAACAAAACGTTATCGTCACTTTTTCGGATTTTTGCCAAAAAATTCCTTCCCTAAAAAACCGTAATCGCCTTTTTTCGTACTCACTTACGCGTAGGCCTCTGCGGGCCCAAAAATATTATTTTCGGGGGGGGGGGGGGGGGGAACGGACATGGCGTCCGTTTAGCATGGAATTCGAACAGCCAATAGAAAAGTGTTATCACGTTGGCCACTCTCTAACCGTGCAAAGGTGTCCACACCAACAGAGACATCTTCCCGCTGGGCCTGCCCGAGCACTGGCATGACTGCTCCATTCTATTCACGCCACTGGCCCTAACCCGACCCCCCATGGCCCTCCACACCAACAGAGACATCTTCCCGCTGGGCCTGCCCGAGCACTGGCATGACTGCTCCATTCTATTCACGCCACTGGCCCTAACCCGACCTGTGATTGCGCCCTCCACACCAACAGAGACATCTTCCTGCTGGGCCTGCCCGAGCACTGGCATGACTGCTCCATTCTAGTCACGCCACTGGCCCTAACCCGACCCCCCATGGCCCTCCACACCAACAGAGACATATTCCCGCTGGGCCTGCCCGAGCAGTTCTCGCTGATCACCACGTTCCGCGCGCGCAAGATGGCCAAGAGTCCGTGGCACGTGATCCGGATATCCGACGTGCAGAATCGGCCGCAGTTCATCGTGGCCGTCAACCCGCGCAAGGAGACCGTCGAACTGTCGCTGGCCAACTACGAGAACCGCTTGCAGACGCTGGTGTTCACCAATCCGCAGGTAGGCGGCGCCATCTTGGGCCTAGTGAACATTGGGCTGGGTTCACGGCTGGCAATGTCAGTGACACGATGTCATCAATATTGGGGTAAATGGCTAGATACGGCCCAGCCACAAGATATTAAATAAAGAACTGTGGGAACCAAAATGATGGACACGAAAACTACACCGTTTTCTGTGCGCGTGACCGCGAAAGGAAGTGTTGTGACAAGGCATGGCAGCCATCGACAGCACACATTGAATTTCTATCCGAGCACACAACCAGGGCCTTCTGGGTGGAAAGCAAGTGTTGTGACAAGGCATGGCAGCCATCGACAGCACACATTGAATTTCTATCCGAGCACACAACCTGGGCCTTCTGGGTGGAAAGCAAGTGTTGTGACAAGGCATGGCAGCCATCGACAGCACACATTGAATTTCTATCCGAGCACACAACCAGGGCCTTCTGGGTGGAAAGCAAGTGTTGTGACAAGGCATGGCAGCCATCGACAGCACACATTGAATTTCTATCCGAGCACACAACCAGGGCCTTCTGGGTGGAAAGCAAGTGTTGTGACAAGGCATGGCAGCCATCGACAGCACACATTGGATTTCTATCCGAGCACACAACCAGGGCCTTCTGGGTGGAAAGCAAGTGTTGTGACAAGGCATGGCAGCCATCGACAGCACACATTGAATTTCTATCCGAGCACACAACCAGGGCCTTCTGGGTGGAAAGCAAGTGTTGTGACAAGGCATGGCAGCCATCGACAGCACACATTGGATTTCTATCCGAGCACACAACCAGGGCCTTCTACATGAAAATGTTTCCCATCTCTCCTATGGCGCGAATGTTGCCATGAGGCTGTGGAAAATGACAGAGTCAAAAAATACTAGGACAGACAGACAGTCCATGGTCTAAGCCACCTAGAGATATTTTTGTTTATACCATGCGAGCAAATCGAAACATATCCATTCTGAGGGCGCTGGCAGGTAATACACCTTCTTACGAAACCGAGTTCGTCTTGAAGATACCCACATCCAATTGGTACAAAAGGCAAATACACGCAAAATAATCAGATCTTTTAATTTCAACCCCTAAATCAATTATGTATTTAGTTTGTACTCTCTCTGGATACTTGTATGTAATTCCCATGCAATACGATGTTGAAATAACGAGACTATAATATATTGTAGGTAGTTGCTTAGGACAAGGTGGAGGGGGACAATAGAGTAGAAGATTTCGCTCCGCTCGCAATGCTCATCAATAAGTACTTATTGTGGGACTGTGCAACAAGTATTTGAACCACTTGCCAGGCTAGCGTTTAAATGAGAGACTATTCATTTCTGGAGTAAATATTAAAACCACGTCAAAATTTGGTAGTAGGTGGTAGGTTAGGGTATTGGGTTCGAGAGTATGTGTATGCTAACAAAATAATCAATGGCAAGTTCATTGAGTCACAAACCATCGAGCCTCCAGTGAATGAAGTTGACGTATTCCCACTAGGGTATAGTTGATCGTAGTACGGTACAAGGTTAACGTACGAACGAAACAACCCGGGATCTTAGGCCGCCTAACGGCCTTGAAAGTTAAAGAACCTACGCCAACCCTCAAGGACATCGACCCGCAAAACAAACCCATACCAACCCTCCAAGGTCATTGGCCCTCCGTGAAATACCATAATACATTTTCGTTATAGATGTTATCATAGATTTCATGCGATATCATGATATATTTTTATAAGTAATTAGTTTTCACATTATTTAAGTAATTATTATTTAGTTTTGCACATTTTGACTCTTTTTGTACAATTTTCTTTGTATAAGTCTCAGTCTAAGTCGATCCAATTACACGCGCATTGTATTTAAGTAACGCTTATTATATATTTATATTGTATTAAATATTGCACAGGGTACACTTTGTGAGCATTCCTAAAGAAAAAATTGTACAAAATACTTGTAATACATAATATTAGGAATTAAAAAAATTTTGAAAAAAAAATCAAATATGCAATGATAGATGTTAATGAAATCGATCACCATGTGAATTGGTCGACAGGTGTTCGACAAGAACTGGCACAAGCTCCATTTCGGCGTGTACCGCGACCGCGTGGTCCTCTACGTGGACTGTCAGGTGACCACCACCGAGTTCCTGCAACCTCGAGGGCCGATCGACGTCAACGGCCAGATCACCGTCGCCAAGCTGGCCACCACGAGGCAGACGCAGCCGGTGAGTGGATCTTGCTCTACTTACTGATCACGTCCAAGACATTTCGAGCCGTATGAACATTTGAAATGTAGTTGAATTCAAGTGGAAATCTCTTCTACGCTCGGCCCCTTGGGTTGCCATTCAATTTTCCACGCCCACTGGTCTCCTTGGCAGATTCAACCTCAGCGAAGAGTTAACAAAAGGTTTTTTAGAGTGTCACTCACATCAATAGCAGGGGGTATCATGAAATGACGCCATTGGAATTCCACTGGATGTATTTTTCAATATCCTCGCCGGGACGATGATATAATTGGTATTTTCTTTGGCCCGTTTCAACTAGCAGGCGTTTTAACAGCATAGCATAGATATTATGGCGTTTGATTTTTTTCCTTTGATACTTTTTGCAAGTTTGTCAATTTTCTTCCAACAGTTTCGTAGAGCATACATGGTAGAGTGAAAATTGGAATGGAATTTGACTTCAACATGCTAAGAAGCCGCAGTTATTAATATGCCTTTTTCGGCTCTCATTATCTCAATTCCGATTCAACGCGTGCTTTCCTAGAGCGGTATACTTTCGGGGCTTGCCGGTACGCCTTTCTCGTTGGAAAATGCCTGTACTGTGTGCATCTTGCTCACTTCCTCGTACCGGAAAGCTGCTTCCTCCGTATCGGAAGTATCGGATCAGAGAACGTGAAAACCTTCAAACATAATGGAAAAGCCAATTTTTTCTCAATCTCAAGAAATGATATGAGAACTTACTATGGCCAAACCCTCTGTGTTGTTGAATAGCCGATTTTATTTCCAATCGCGTTGAACGATGAGCGGTGCCGCCTCGTTTGGGCGTCATCCTTATTTACATTTCTCGCGGGACCCGCATGTTTTCAGTTCCATATCTCCAGTCAAGACCATAGATTTTTCTGTCACAGGAATGCCTCGAATCGACGCATTTTGCCCGTGGACACTGCGCCGATTCCTCCCTGAAACTTCGCACACAAATATATCCTAGCCCTTTTGATCTCTGATTTATGTTGTACCTTGTATACACGTGGCATTATTTTTAGACATACACCAAAACCAACCCGCCGAATCGCGATCGAAGCCTCAAGCGCTCTGTACATACCTACTCTTTAACATAAATGAAGGTCCATTGCTAAGAGATCTTATCACTTGCGATCTCGAATTTAGTCCCTCAAGATCGACCGCTTAGCGCCAGTGGTAGCGGGCGGTTACTGCAATCTTTCGAATCGATCTCGGCGCTGATGGATTATTTCCTCGGAAGAAGACAGCCGCTGGGTTACCGTAAAACACTTCACACGTAAATTTCACGGCTTCATTTCATATGCACGCCGCCTTTTAGTATAAGTTAATCACATCATACGCGAGGTATTGCGTGGTGGGCATAGGTTTTTAATTGCAGTAATCAATGGCTATTAATAACCGTTTGGTATGCTTTCTAAATTGAAGCGGCGAGTTTAGATATGGGATTTTTTCCTAAGAAAAATGTTAATTTCGTTTTACATAAAGTTATTAATTCAACTAAACACAATATTAACTTATCCTGCATTGTAAATAACATGTGACTAGAATGTAATGAAGTGGTTTAGTGATTGTTGCTACGGTCTTTCATGTTCATTAATCAAAAAAATTGTTGTAAAACGTATACACGTTCTCAATTCTGATTAAATCAATCAGGAAATAACACATATAATTAGTTAATTACCACATTAATTACCATTCCCGAAGCTTTTAACATTTTATGCTTTTATGAAATAGTTTTACGCTTTCAGGACATTTTCGCTTTCTGTTTATGTGTGTTAAAAAATAAACATGTAACATGAAACTAATTCCACAACACTAACACGTGTTTCTCATTTTCTTTTCCCTTGCAGATTTCTCATTTAGTAAGTACCACAATCATCAAATAATCATTCTAATTAACATTTCTATTTAATGTAAACTAATCGATCGTCACCATTCACAAGTGACTACAATTCATTTGACAGCAAGATCAATCAGTGTTTATTTGTTTTAAAAATGCGTGCCCCACATTAGGGTTTTCATGCGCCGGGTCCCGACGGTCAAATTAGAGGCAATTTGTCTGGAGATCTCCCTAATCGGGGACAGGGTCCACGACGGCCCAAAGATGACAAGGACACTAATTTAAAAGAGATCCGTTTTAATTAGACACCCATCGAAGCAGCACTAAATGACATCACGCATTATGTGTTGTGTATGCATGAGTGCTATCGGGATCTGTTCTTGCTTACAAATGAATTTGTGGCCACTGTTTAATGATCATATTGGATCCAGTGGCGGTGGTGGGAGACTTTCTTTTTCATTACAGATATAAATATTACATAAGTTTTCAATATTTTTCGAGCACAAAACTATTAAATTGAAAATTACAATTTACAATCGTATGCGATGCTGTAAGGCAATTGATTTTCCAATGACAAATTTCAAATTCCTATTAATTCGTATCAAATAAATGCATGGCACGTACAGAAAATGCATTGTTTGCTTCAAACGTGTTTTAAAGTTTCCCAAACGGCTTACAAAACATCCATGCCACAAAGTTCATGCGGGCATTGGTGCAGATGAATGATCATAGGCGTCAGAAATTGTATGCAAATCAATTTTTCCTCGTAAATAAAACTTTGTAGCGTAAACAGCACAAAATCGATTTAAATAATTAATTATAGAAAATTCGAGAAATACAGGAAACCTACCATAAAATAAACACCGAAAACACTTACACAATGTGATTGAGAAGAATGCTCAATGGCATTTCCAGAAACGGAAAAAACTTGTGACATTTTTCGTTAATTTTAATTTGCTAGCAAATCGTGGTGTCAATTTTGCAAATTTTTGAAGACAAGCATTCATCTTTCATAACGAAATCGAAGCAACCAAACTCACAAACATGCACACAAAAAAAGATTTGTATTTTTCTGTGCCTTAATTTTGTGAGTGTTCTCCAGCTTGACCCTGGAGGGACGCCACTGTTCTAGTATGCTCTTGAGCTCCTCCGTGGTCCAGCCCCCCCCCCCCTCTACACACGAGACAGTCATTACGGCCACGGAGTCAGGATGCCGGGCGATGATGAAGTTGTCAATCAAACTCTTCGTGGTCGGCTTTTAATTTCAGGCAAAACAGGCTCTCAAAGATCCGCGGAATTTTTACCGAGGACGGTTCTATTTTTGTCGACTGTAAGCTTGCAATGCTTACAACGAAACGTTTTAAACATAATGTGGTTGTATGGCTGCATGCCTGTTTTAAAGATTCGTGAACTTTAGAGATGAAAGAAACACGGAAATATCTGTACCATTTAGATGTATGACTCGTATTTAAAATTGCCCGTGACGCATACAAGGATTTTGCGTACCTATACAGAGAAAAAATCTGCAGTTAATACAAATATTATGTCGTACGTGGGAGGGTTAATCATCTCACCCAGGCCCCCATCCTCCTTAAAATATCCTGCAATTGAATTATTTTCTATACGTTTTCGAATGGTTATTCGATTGTACAAATTTTACCACATTTAAGAGAAATGAAATCGGAGGAAATGGTTTCTACGCCATTCGCAGTAATAATCTTCCAGTCCAATAACCACTTTATGCATATTATTTGGATGAGATAGGGGATATAAGACACAATTGTTCTGATGGTTTCGCTGTCCACAGATCGACCTACAATGGATGGTGATGAGCTGTGATCCCTCGCGACCGGAAAGAGAAACTTGTGACGAACTTCCGGTAAGTACCTAAATCCACTTCTACCCTATAAACTGATAAATATATTTATAAGTAATTATATGTGGAACTTTCCTGATCTAGCTTGCCTCAATCCTCATAGCAAGAAGTACGTATATGAGATATCAAATTATCTCATTCTTTATATAGAAATTACTATTCAGAACTCAAATTTAATCCTATACGGCTGACGGGCTGCAAGCTGCAAGTGCAATGAAAGCTTCTTGGTCGAATATTTTGGCAAACATTTCAACAGAAATAAACTTCTAAAGTTCAGTGGACTTGAGATCGATTCCAGAGTCCGAGTTTGGTAGCATGAGTGACCAAACATTACATGCACTTCTTGCTTGTTAATTACAAGTGTGTTTCTTTCTTCCCTGTGTGCAGCGGAGTCAAGTTCGGCCTCTTCCTGCGCAGGCGTGTGAGACGATCTGCCCGCAAGGACCGCCAGGATACAACGGCACTAACGTAAGTGCAGCACGCTTTAACTTCTGTCAGTGCCAACGAAACTCTGTATTAAGGGCTGCCCAACTCTCCTAATGTGGAGGTAGCCCATTGGCATGTGAATATCTACACATTTTTTACAGAAAACTATCAGTTACAACCAAAAACCAAATAGCTAGTGCATTAGGCAATTTATAAGGGTTTCAAATAATGTACGAGTTATTTTTGTTTTTGATTATATTCGCTGAAAATTTAGAATAGCTGGCCAAAAATCTATTTTAAAAAGTTTTTGAAGGTGTTTCTAAATTTTCAGCAAGCCTAATCATAACACAAAATTGATTCTTACATTATTTGAAAGTCTTATAAATTGCCTAGTGCACTAGCTATTTTGTTTTGAGCTGTCACTGATGATTTATCTGTAAAAAAATATTTTGTAGTTACTCATAGGCCAAGGGTTCCCCCCACCTTGACAGCTCTAGGTACACATAGGTACCTTGTATTCGTTATATTTATCTTCAATTTTGTCGGTGCAAAAAGCAAATTCAGCAGTTTCAGGAGCAGTCATTTGACCATTCCTTGTTTTCAGCAGTCCGAGAAGAAAATGTGTGTGCATTGTATAAAAGGACCCAGAATAATTTACCCCACTGTAAAATTTAGAACATACGTCCAGCTTATGGCTGTGGAATTGGTATAAAATATATATACTGTGTCTCAAATTCGGATGTCCACAGAAAACCGTTATCTCAAGCATAGTTCCTTTCCAATGTCCCGAGGTGCTGATTTCAAAGCCTGAGACACAGTATACACTTACTCAAAGAAACAAATAGCAATAACTGCCATACATATATCTTTCATTCCACTTAAGGTGGAATGAACACCTGGGCCAACGAATATCTACCAAACAATTGTTTACAGGCAAACTATATAATGACAGTCCCACCAAAATAGCTCACCTCCTAGGTAATTTATAAGGCTTTCAAATTACATAAGAGTAATTTTTGTTATATGACTAGTTTAGCTAATTAAAGTCCGTGACTAAGGAAAATTATGGTTTCTACTTTCTATGGAAACTAATGCTTCCCATAGTTCCGGACGCTATTTTTCCAAACCAATCATAGCACAAAAACTATTCTTACGTAATTTGAAAGCCTTGTATATTACCTATAGGTGGTATCTGTCACTCTATAGTTTGCATGTAAACATTTGTTTGTTAGATATTCGTTGGCCAATGGTATCGTTCCACCTTAAGAACATGTCGCACAGGTCTGCTCAACTTCCCGGTCGCCATGGAAACGAAGATGCCAACCGCGAGCAATTTCATGCTAACGTTATCCCACGCAGGGCAAGGTGGGTCCTGCGGGACTCCAGGGCGAACCGGGCGAGCCTGGACCGAGGGGAGGGCCCGGAACCAGGGGTTCCCGCGGCGACGCCGGCCAGCCCGGATTTCCAGTAGGGACCTCGTTGTTGCAACCGCGCCCCCGCGTCACACGTCTAATCAACTCTTTAACACTGTGTTTTGAAGATCATGGCATGGGTCATGGTTTTCAATTGCTGATTAGGAAAACCATTATTTTTTCCAAACTTCGAACATACTATGGTAACAAGCGCTAAAATTAATGTATACCCATAATGTATCAAAACTGCAGTTCACAGAGCCTTCTCTGTATCTCAAAGCAAATGGGAATTGTGTAATTGTCATGTATTTAGGTTTGGTGGGGCCTACGATGCAAATCCATTATCCTTCTTAATCTGGTTTTACAGCTATAGCAATGTCAGTGACACGATGTCTTGAACATTGACTCTGGACCAATCGGCGACTCCATGTAAGAGTCACGAACATGGCGTCATGCACATCCAGAGTCTCTGATTGTTGACAGAGCCAATGTTGATGACATCGTGTCACTGACATTGCTAGCTGTAAACCCAGCTTTACTGTGATGTAGTGTAGGTATTTATTACAATCACCATTCAATGTGGAAATAAAGATCTACCGGATACTCATTCCTGTAGTCAACAGCAATTGAAAATCAGGACCCTTTCGCCAATCCTGGTTTTAACGTGCACATGACTGCAATGCTCTATACTCCGCGTACCTGCACAGAGCTATCCGTGTGCACATCACTGATTTTACTTTCTCACTGCGGATTTCAGCGGTCAAATACCTCATCTGTAACCTGTAACCTTTGTAACCCCTAATGGCACTAGCCCTACAGGCTGCAACGCCTCTCGCAGAATGGCAAGATCAGCGTTTCGGTGCTTTTAACGTCTACTTGTCATAAATTGCATATTTTTCTCTAAATTAATCCATAAATTTTCAATTAGGCAATATACCAGCCAAATTAACTTCATATATGTAACGTTTTGAAACATTCGACGCAAAGTTTTAAAACATTCATAAAGTTTTTGAACATTCGCCAAACCCGCAATTCTTTGACAAGACGTCGTTAAATGTACTGTAGACAATCGCTAACCGATGTAACTGTTAACCCGTTTTTATTGGTTGTCTAACATTAAGCGATGTAACATGCATATGTAACCCGTACGTAACAACGGATGTAACCGCACTGCAGGGCGCAAGGGGCTCTATTGGTCCCGTCGGTCCGATCGGGGAGCAGGGACTGCCGGGACTTCCTGGGAACAGAGGTCCTCAGGGACTCTCTGGAAGGCCTGTACGTTAGCGCACAATTTAATCGCTACTTTAAGGGATCAGGGTTGTCGCAACTCTCTGGAACTCAAAGCAGACATATTATGTGCAATATAACTTCGCCGCCAACAGTTACTTTTGCGAAATAAATCAACTTTTTAACAATGGCTTCACGAATATGTTTTCTCTGTTTCTAAGACAATTGCGACAATCTTGTCATGCATTAAAATAATTAGGTAAGTACAGGAAAAAGTTAGTTCAATAACCAGGCTTGAGAGTTAGCTAATGAGTGCCTAACAGAAATAATTTCGCACCAATCTAACTCTAACAATTAAAATTTTACTCAACAATTTATTTAACAGTAAACTGCAATTTAACGTGTTTCTAATAATTGAGGTTTTATATTTTTAATTATGCCTACAAGTCATTAAATCTAGGCAATCAATTTTGAACTTATACCTATCACCCGTATAGCTGAGGATGTGTTCACAAGAGTTTAACAAGTAGGTAGGTAGGTAGGTAGGTAGACAAAAATAAAATCGGAATAGGTAAAGTTCCCTTTCAATTCGATTAGCAAATAAGCGCTAGGCCAAAAAAACGCACTAACGAGTCAAATGATGTAAGTCCCACAGTTGAGTTTACTGATTAGGAATGCTTAGGACATTTTGGAACACGGACTAGATTCCAAGTATCGGATCTTTCGAAGGGTGCTTTGCTGTTCTTATGCAATCTGAACATTACCTCAGAAATCTACATTTTATCACTCGCAGTCATGAGATACTGTCAAGAAAAGACAAGGTATACTCAGTCGTTTTTAAGAAAGGCAAGACAGCATGGTTATATTATAAGGGTATACACACACAAGTTAAATACCCTCTGGTAACAATGGGAACGGGAACGTTTTATAAAAGCTTTTGGGTAATTTTTTGTATATTATAGTGTGTTTGTAGATGTATTGAACTTAAGAAATGTGGCATCAGATGTTTCCCTAGCTTCAAGTGTTCAGCAAATGTTGTCTTACCATTCTTTAAAAGCACAGTGGTCCTGACGCCAGACCGTTCCCCTGACAATGTGTTTCGCGTACAGGGCTCGACAGGGCAGCCAGGGCCAGTCGGTCCACAGGGCTTGATCGGGCCCGTGGGCCTGCCAGGGACGCAGGGCGAGCCAGGGACGCCGGGCGGCAAGGGCGACAGGGTGAGTTGCTCGTGTGTGTGTGTTGAACGTTTTATTGGGGTACAAACTATCGTTGCAGTTCAAGCAGTCACTTTTGTTGTTCTTTGTCTATTAACTTCAAGATGGCGGACGTTACTGTGTGCTCCTACTGAGTTGTGCAGGTCTATTAAAGCGCCAACAGTTCGATACTTCCCACGAGGTTGTCAGTGCGCCAGAACCTATAGGAGCCTCTCGGGAGCAAAAGCGTCTACAATATTACTACAAACAGATTATATAATTATTTAGTATCTTGTAACGTTCAATTTACTTATTAAGAAGCGGGAAGCCACTAGTATATATATGAGCTTTCCAAAAACAAATTCAAAACGACATAATATTCAGCTCAGAGTAGATTTGTAAGCGTTATGGCAGCTGGCAAAGCGTGGGGTTTGCCTATACTTGAACGCTGCACGGCGGCATCCCTTTGATTTCGAGCTTGCTAAGCTAGTTGCATATCCTGGCTAGCAATGATCCAAGGATTGTCCTACTTGAACGCTGCACGGTGGCATCCCTTTGATTTCGAGCTTGCTAAGCTAGTTGCATATCCCATGGCTAGCAATGATCCAAGGTTTGTCCTACTTGAACGCTGCACGGCGGCATCACTTTGATTTCGAGCTTGCTAAGCTAGTTGCATATCCCGGCTAGCATTGATCCAAGGTTTGTCCTACTTGAACGCTGTACGGCGGCATCCCTTTGACTTCGAGCTTGCTAAGCTAGTTGCATATCCCGGCTAGCATTGATCCAAGGTTTGTCCTACTTGAACGCTTTACGGCGGCATCCCTTTGATTTCAAGCTTGCTAAGCTACCTATAGTTGCATATTATCCCAGCTAGCAATGATCGAAGATCTAATCTACCGGAAAATAACATTTCGTTCCCCCGTCCAGGGCGAGTCCGGAAGTCCGGGCAGCAAAGGCGAGGCCGGCACCGACGGCACTCCGGGCACACCGGGCCTCTCCGGGCCTCCGGGGCCTCGCGGCCCATCGGGCGGCGGCCGGGGAGGCACGCAGATCCCGGGCCCGCCGGGGCCCATAGGTCCTCCAGGGCCGCAGGGCATCGTGGGTCCGGCCGGCATCGACGGGGCCCAGGGACGACGGGGCCCGCCGGGCGAGGTGGGCGACGAGGGTCCGGGCGGCAAGGACGGGAGTCCGGGCGAGCGCGGACCGAAAGGGGACACGGGGGAGCCGGGGGTGCCGGGCGAGAAGGGCGCGATCGGGCCTGTGGTGAGTTTTTGTTGGGGTTTGTAAGCCATTAATGTTTCGTCCACAGAGTAAAGAGCAATCGCAACCTCGTTTACTCAAAAAAAATCGTGTCCAAGTATTTATATAGGTACTACCTTTCAATATGAATTTCTATCAAAAAACTTCTTAATTTGGGCTAAAAGATGTATAGGTTAAAGTATTATCACATAATTTGGCAAATTTTTTGGATACCAGCACACGGCCAAAGTATTTTTCTGTTGTGTATTAGACAATTTTGCTCCGGTAAGATTTACTCTTATGTCAACGGCACGACGGTATTGGTCCTTTTTAGTACCTAAAGTCCATCTTACTAGAGCTAACCGTCTCACACACCATCTGAACCTCGCCATACCTAAAGTATTTCCTTTTACTTCATATCGATCGAAAGCCTTTGACCAAAATCAAACTATTTCGCTATTTGCATACACATAGCCACATACATAATCTTTTTAGCCGAATTTTTTACATAAGCCAAACTAGTACAGTCAGGTTGAGAAAACATTAACATCAACGATTGCTCATATGAATTTTTAGCCCCTGGTACTGTGTTTCTTTGAAGATTTCCCCGTGAAATGTTTTCAACTCCTTGTTTCCCGGATGCGCCAGGGCCCCGCCGGTCCTGCCGGCGTTCCAGGGGGTCAGGGCGACGGCGACGCGGTGCCCGGAGTGCCGGGCGACCCGGGCACCCCGGGAGAGGCTGGACTGCCTGGAGTTCCCGGACAGAAGGGCGCCAAGGGCTCGCAGGGCGACCTAGGGGAAGCAGGGCCGCGAGGAGACAAAGGTAGGAAGGCCGGTGCACTTGTTACACAATCCTGCACCTCACTTGTGCGTTTCGGAACAACATGCCACTTCTCACTTCACGACACATCACATCATTGATAAATGATATGATTTTATCTTGCGAGTAAAAGATATATCGGCTAAAGGTTGTATACCTACCAGGCTACCTGGCCAATGCAAATTATTTGCAGATAATTTTCCAAAACTGGATTCTGTAACTTTTCTGATGTGAGATGAAAATATGAAATGAGCTTGAGAACCTTCATTTGTTCCATAATATGATAACCTAAGCGACCTTGCTTGAAGTTGTCACTCTCATTTCTTGTCATCAGACTCAACGTATATTTCCTCTGTATCACATGGTTTAAACGGCAAGCCAGTCGATGCTGTGCCAGAGGGCCCACGTTTGGTGCCCCGGAAGTCCGCGTTTTATGTTTTTCTAAAGTCGGATGGACGATCACTGCAAACGTCTTTTACTTTGAATTCACTAAACTTGGCTCGATTCTTTGACATATCTTTGTGTTTCGCTATTTGGACTCAATCGTGCGTTTCGGATTGTTTAGCTGGAGCTTTCTTCTTTTTCTCTGGACGCGTTGCAGTATACGTCCTCGATTTGTGTACCCTAAACTCCATTTCACGTTAAGAAGGAGAGTGGATTTGCATCTTCCTCGACGAACCACTGCTGCTAGACACGAGCGAAGAGTTTTAAAATCCACTAGCCATGTCTTGAGCCATAGAAAAGACTCTATATATATGGTCATTTTGGACTCTTTATTCTTTTCTAGCGGCAGATGAGTCTTTGAGGAAGCAGTAAATCAACTCCCAATCTTAACGTGAAATGGAGTTTAGTCCGGGAAGATTGTCCAAAAAGCCAATCTAAATGGCCCGGCTTTTCACGAGATTTCAGACATCTCCATCCTACAAACTAACTACGTATTGTCCCTGTGGTCGTAAGATGACAACTGGCTGAAATAATTTTTTCGCGCGAAGCCATCACTCCATAATCCATGATAGACTATCTGTATAAACTGCATTTGTGACAATGTCACAATAGTATACACTTTTTCCACGCTTTCGACCCGTCCGAGCCCGTCGGAGCCCGAATCGCTCTGAGAGGCCGAGAACGAGACGGACACGCAATACACACTGCGCTTTGGAGCCCTCAGGGCTGGGCCCGTCGGAGCCCGAATCGCTCTGAGAGGCCGAGAACGAGACGGATTCGCAATGCACACTGCGCTTTGGAGACCTCAGGGCTGGGCCCGTCGGAGCCCGAAACGCTCTGAGAGGCCGAGAACGAGACGGATTCGCAATACACACTGCGCTTTGGAATCCGAAGGGCTCAGCCCACGGGCTCGAAAGCGTATGTGTGTATTGGCTATATTCATGTATCGTGGGTTAGATAGTGTATATAGATAAACTATGTGTATAAACTGCATCTGTGAAGAAATTATTAATTTATCGCTGGCGCCATCCCGCTTTAACGTCGCAAGCAGCGAATTCACTCGGCCTTGAGTTTTTGATTTGTGCCGTTGGCCTAACGATGAAGGATGAAGCGTCTGTTATTATACCGTGACTGACAGTTGCATCTCAAGCGATCGCGTGGTTCTTTTTGATTGATGCACCACAGCAATTGCAAGTTGCGCGAAATTGCAAAGTGCATGTCCTGATGGCGGCATTCTGAAATGCACTCAGAGCGAGCTATGATTTATTGCCCATGGGCCGTATTTGGATGTTTTAATGTCTTCTGTGCATGCCATTTTCATCGATTTGTGCCTGGTGTTTTCATACCATTTTATAGGATTCGTATTTAATATGATAATAAGATTTATATTAAATGCGCTTCTGCTAATTTAACTGAATAACATATTAGAAAACCGTGACCAGGCAACAATTTCTGTACCTAATTTATAAGAGCCAAATTGAAAATCCTCTTAAAATCTTATAGCAGCACATTTTCTTGATTTCGTTCTCATATAGTGAGCGATTGGGAACCTTTTGTGTGACTCAATTTTTGCAAGATTAACATATTAATAACATAAGATAAACTTTCTATATGATATGTAAGCAATTTATATCTTTCTGAGTTAAAGTATCACTGAGCTCATAAAGGTTTGTTTGTAAAGAGTGTAGGTTAGCTAGAGGTAAAGTCCGTGGTATCGACCACGTGGATGACCACGTGGAAGCAGGGATGCCATGGCCTTGAGCTTTTTGGGTCCAAATATCGTTATATAACCATTAAGCGTGCGCAGAGGTGCGTCGATCCTAAAATGTTATAATTTTAACTGCAAGTTTCGTTATTCAACAGCTAAATGGCTATACTGGAAATATAAATTAATATCCTGAATACAATCTAAATGAAAATCTGGGCACTTTTTAGAGAGGTTGTGAATACGAAAACGGATTATTTCGCATTACCTTGCCATTCGCCATTCCAGACATCTTGAAGACAAGAATTAATTTTCAATTGAAGGAACCTTGCCACTTGCCAGCGCCCTCTGAATGGATTTGTTTCGATTTGCTCGTATTGCAAAAATGTATCTAGATGGCTTTGACCTTGAGCGAGATTCAACCCAAGTATTAATTGTCTCTGCCATTTTCCACAGCCTCCTACCAACATTCGAGTATCAAGAGCGATGGGAAACATTTTCATGAAGAAGGCCCTGGTTGTGCGCTCGGATAGAAATTCAATGTGTGCTGTCGATGGCTGCCATGCCTTGTCACAACACTTGCTTTCGCGGTCACGAGAAAACTAATAATAATAATAATAATAATATAAAAATATAATAATAATAATTTGCTTATGGACATGAAGATCAAAGATTGATATACAGACAGTCAAAATGGATGTTGCCTCCCCTGTTCTGGGCCTATGGTTTTGATAAACCAGTTTTCTTATCAGCAACCACCTTGCTCCGTGAAGTGGTAATCGTCCATCACACCTGACATCGGTGTCGCAGGTGATCGCGGCACCACGGGTCGGGCGGGCACTGACGGCCTCCGTGGAGAGCCGGGCAGGGAGGGCCCCGCGGGAACTCCGGGCGTCAAGGGCGAGCAGGGCTTCGTGGGCCTTCGTGGCCTGCAGGGAGTGCCCGGACTGGTCGGACTGCCGGTGAGCACAAACTCCACAAAGATATTGCCTGCAAATTGTATATTAGCACTGCGAACCATCTGCATTTTTCCTCGCATGATTTTAATTTTGTATTTACGATCCCACTTTAATATGTCTTCTGTATTTGCGTAGTGCAGTAATTTGTAAAATATCAGCTTAGCAGAGGCCGGATATTTCTCCTTTTTTTATGAACACAATTATATTTTGAGCCGATATTATTTCGAGCCCGTCGGAGCCCGAAACGCTCTGAGAGGCCGAGAACGAGACGGATTCGCAATACACACTGCGCTTTGGAGCCCTCAGGGCTGGGCCCGTCGGAGCCCGAAACGCTCTGAGAGGCCGAGAACGAGACGGATTCGCAATACACACTGTGCTTTGGAATCAGACGGGCTCAGCCCACGGGCTCCAAAGCGTAGGTGTGTATGGTGTGGAGTTCTCATATATCCGTGCTGTAGGGTCCCGCCGGAGTCCCCGGCAACCCCGGCACTCCGGGCCAAAAGGGCGACTCTGGGGTAGACGGTGTGCCAGGTATCTCGGGCTCGGCCTCTTCGGGCGGCGAGCCCGGTCCCGCCGGGCCGCCAGGGCCGCCAGGGCCGCAGGGCGACGACGGCGTCAGGGGCCTCAAGGGCGACAGGGGCGAGGTGGGACTCGTGGGTCTGCCAGGACCCTCGGGGATACCGGGTCGCGAGGGACTGCAAGGGCAAGAAGGCGAAGTGGTGAGTTGGACTTTGATATCTATACACGGTATTTTGTTGAGCTTGAACTTGTTGTACCCTTACGAAATGCAGAGTTCTCCTCAAATTTTCCTTGTCTATATCTGTTTGATTCAGTTCAAATTTCGTCGTCAAAAACTGCAGCTGAAATATTGTACAACCTGCTGAAGAAACAAAATGCACATTTATTATCCCTTTCTTATATTATTATTGCTTATTGTACATTTATTTAATAACTGCACGTGACAGCAATACAAAGCGCTGACGACTATACACAGGCATATGTATTATTTCACTCGTATCAAAAAGTTAAAATTGATCAAAATGATCCTTAGTTCGAGATGACTGCAGTGCTGGGTGCAGGTGGGCGTTACACTTTATGGTATTGCACGAGAGCGCATGGAACGATCAAAATGTGCGTGTGCCGCTATTGACCTTGACCTTGACCTGTTTTAGGGACCACAAGGAATCCGTGGTGAACCTGGCCCTAAGGGTCCAGAGGGTCCCGAGGTGAGAACTTGCATATATTTCATTGATTTTTAAGTCCTGCTTCCAGAATACACTAGAATTAATTTGAGTTTGCCACTTTTAGGGATCTCATATCATAGAGTACCATACCATAGAATCAAATGATAAGTTTTTGCCAATACCATTAAAAAATGTATTTTTCATTACAATTATTTACCATTTTACTCGTTACAAATCGTACGGTAAAAGAGTCAAATGATACTTTACTTTGAAGTCCACCAGGCTGTGGTATAGAGTTATATATTACAACAGCTGGCATTAGGAATGTTATTACATTTCTAACTCATGTGTGCTTGTCCCATCTTTAGCTCTAGTTTAAAAAATGCTTCATGCTGGGTTTTGAATGCCTATAAAGTAGTATCACTGAAATCCCAGCAAACATTAGGCATACTTGTATCTGGTATAATGACGTACGCTAGAAGGAAACTGTCACTGAGTGCGCACTCACACTCAGTGCACACTTAGTTGGCATTCCATTTGCAATGATAAATCGTCCCCTCAGTGCGCACTGAGTGCGGACTCAGTGTGAGTGTGCACTCGGTGTCGACTCTGCATTCGGGTCTGTGTCACTGGTGTAGGTAAAGTGGGCAGAATTGAACTGAAATTCGGAATTGTCCCCCTCCCTCGTGATTTGTACCATTTCATCATGAGAGCTGCACCATTGTGATATCTTTTCGCAGGGCCCGATCGGCAAGCCCGGATTGGACGGCTTTGTGGGCAAAACTGGGCCCAAAGGCGACCGCGGAGACGGCGGCGAGCAAGGGCCCATCGGGCCCCGGGGCCTGCCTGGACAGATGGTGAGCTTTCACAAACCCTTTACAACAATATATAGAGATCACCAACACGTATGTTCAGTGAGTCTTTTGTTACCGCTGAAGGTACTCGCCTATGTCCCTTTTTTTTAGTTTCTAAGATAAGTAGTTGGTTGCCAAAAGTGCGAGGATTACGTTCACATAGGTTTCGCCGCGATCAGGCAAAAGTTGTGCAGTGAATTCTTCGCGAAAAACGGCTCGAGTACTCCGCTCAATGAACTAGTAAACCAGACAAACATTAAATTTGTAGTCAGCAGTGCGAGAATACCGTAGAAATGAGTATCGTCGCGATCCGACAAAAGCTGTGGCCTGCAGAGTGTAGACCAAAGATACTATATAATAATATATAAACCTTCGGTCTAGGCAGTAGACTTCTTTGCGCGGGAAGCAGCCGGGTCTGTTTCCAACGCCTGCAAATACGAGACAAGTGAATATTTTGATTTTCGAGTTTCAAAGAATTTCCATTTGTTGCCAAAAGTGATAGCATTGTGTTTCATAGCAAAAGTGTTTCATCGCGATGTGACATTAAAGCTGTGGCGTGTAACGTGCATCCCAGTAAGAGGTAAATTATTTTCGTAAAACTCAATGAATTCATTTGAACTGCCGTGCTCGGGTCGGTAAAGGATGTTGCCCCCATGTTCCCACTAGAGCGCGCTGCGCTTCGTTCTGCGCATACGACGACTACTCTTACCGACGGAAATCGACCAAATTAGTAGCTCAGCGTCTTGCCGACCGAGCGCGTTGACGCCCGCCAAGTGCGCTAACACTGCAACCTATTCTTGACGGTCCGGCGAAATGGAAACGGGCGAGATTCCGGGAATCGGCAAGACGATACTTTACAGGATCATTTCTGTAGTACTCTTCAGACTCAAGTATTTACTTACTTAGTCCAAAGCATCAACCATGATGATGAGGAATAACATCCTTTCTTGAGCGTGAGGCCGGCCGGGTGACTTCCCTTGTGGAAGGAACCCGGCTTACGATGATCGTTCACCCTTGTTTTCGGACTTGGGCCGGGGAGGATGTCTTCTGAGTGGCTGATGCAACAACATAAAGAACTATGGTCAATGAAATAGGAAAAGAGGAAAAGTATGTAGAATATTGATGTTATCGAATCGTCGACTAGTTCATAGTTGTCTATGATGTTGTCAAACATGCACATCGCGAGTTAAAGTTTCAGATCACATTATGTATCCATGTACACATCTGATCAAGGGAAAAAATGCCGATTTTATTTTGTTTGTTTGCAAAGTAATAAGTATGTTTGGTTGTCCATATCATATCAAGCTTTCGTTTTTCGTTGTGACGTCATCATAGGCAATCATGCAGTAAACAAAATCTAGCCTGGACAAACAAACGCAAGAAATCTAGATTTCGTGGACAACCAAACAGAGCAAATGATAACAGATACTGGTTTCAACACGATATTTTTAAAATGCGTATTCCAATGACGGAATTTACAAAAATAATGCAATTCATAGATAAACATTCCGGCTTCATAAAAAAAAGCGATTCTTTCGAGTTCCTTCTTCGTATCTCTGGAAACTAAAACTACAAAACATCTTTATATGTATCCAGAAAGGAAACTCAACTTTCAATTCACTGGGTTATTATAACCGCGGGTGGGGGGGGGGGGGGGGGGGGGTAAATTTGTTACTTCCACGGTGATAACCACAAAATGTACTAAACATTGAATCTGATTGGCTTAAAACATATATAATCCTGCTATTAGCCCCAAAATCTTTTAACCCCGTTTCGTGATTGTGGTTCATGGGAAATTATCAACAAATTTTCCAGGTCCATTAAAAATAGAGAAAAGCGGCACTTTCACGTTTTCGTTGGGGATTCCTAATATTCCAACCCCATCTCATTCTCACCCCCTGTAAGCGACCCACCGTCTAAACAACCGTCCACGGCCCCTAGGGCACATCGGGTCCTCCCGGCTTGATGGGTCTCGGCGGCTTGCCCGGCTTCGCGGGCCCCGCCGGGCCCCCGGGCCCCCCCGGGCCTCCGGGCCCACCGGGCGACAGCAGTGCCTACCCGAACTCCATCTCCACGTACGACGGCAACGGGGTGCCGGGCGTAGCTGGGCCTCGCGGACAGCACGGACAAGCGGGCATGGTGAGTGCTAGCTGCTAAGCGTCAAAACGACGAATGGATACACCCAAAACATCGTTTTTGCCCGTCCATAGCCTGTTCTTTTTAGGGAATTGTCTTAAGCCCAGTTTTACCAACTTTTTCAACTCCTTGTTGAGATCCCAACCAGGAGTTACAACTGAATTCAGCCAATCACATGCAGCAAATTCAGTTGCAACTCTTAGTTGGGATCTTAACTAGGAGTTGAAAAACTTGGTAAAACTGGGCATTAAAATTTCAAAACATGTTTTTATACTTTTGCGTGGAAAATAAAAGTACATGTATTTTTTTATATCATTCTAAACTTAATATTATAGGAGATATAACTATTTAAAAATTTGATGTGTGGACCTCGCGCGAAGAAAGGACTGGCCAGTTTACCTGACAACGCATGAGTAGTGACGTCAGTACCTGGATACTATTGCACGGCCAGCATGGGCAGATCCCTCAAATCACCTTAATTCTGACGCCAGAGTTGACTTGTGTCGTTTTTGACCTGACTCAAACCCCGTATTTTAGTCATTATTAAATCAGAATTAAACCGAATGGTAATTATCCGATTTGGGTAGCGATCATGTATCTTTCTGATTTCAAAACAAATCGTTTTCAATAACACTGCCTATGGTTTAACATGGGCAGTGAATTGAAATCGAGTGATTACGAGTCAAATCGAATGAAAAAAGTTACATGATTGCCACCCAGGAAAGTAAAAAATAGGTTGTCTTTTAAATTGAAATGTCAATTCAGAAAAATTGTTGAATAATAGTATCACATTCAAGGAGAATTCCCTAATATGAATAAGAGTAGCAATAGGAATAACGAATAAATAAGTTGAAACATAAAGTGAACGTTAAGAGCTAAGCATGACCAGTGGTTTAGTCCATGCCAAGTATATTCAGAATGCAATTGCTAAATGAAATTCTATGTACTATCTAGGGGCTGTGAATGTGATTACGAGAACTGATTACTTTGCTTTGCATTGCCTTGCATACTGATTACTTAGGACATCTTCAAGACATGAGGTCATTTTGCCAGCGCCCTCTGAATGGATTTGTTCCGATTTGCTCGTATGGCAAAAACGTCTCTAGGTGGCATTGACCTTGAGCATCATTCAACCCAAACATTTTTTTAATCTGACATTTTCCACAGCCTCCTAGCAACATTCACCCCATAAGAAAGCAATAGGAACCATTTTCATGTAGAAGGCCCTGGTCGTGTGCTCGGATAGAAATCCAATGTGCACTCTCAATGGCTGCCATGCCTTGTCACAACACTTGCTTTACGGGCATAGAAAACGGTGCACTTTTTGTGACCATCATTTTGGTCCATCCCGTATTGTGCCGTATCTAACAATTTACCCTGCGCATGCGTATGATTGTTACGTACCTTCAAAGTGAGGGTTGCCAATGTGTAACAATTTGTGACAAGGATTGGGTCAAATATTGCCTTAAAACGTTACACACTGTAACACATTCCCTTATATGTGCCAGTGACTGCACATGCACTTCCTCCCTTCCCCCTTGCAGCCAGGAGAGCGTGGCGCTGCGGGCGAGCGGGGCCCGGAAGGTCCTCCAGGCCCGATGGGCATGCCCGGGAAGGAGGGCGTGCCCGGCATGCCCGGCTCGCAGGGCTCCCGGGGACAGCCGGGACAGCACGGCCAGCCCGGTCCGGCCGGACGGAGCTTCACAGAGTCGGAACTCAGGGAAATCTGCGCGGCCGTGCTCAGAGGTATGGCATGCTACGGTATTTGTTCACGTTTAGAAGGTGAAACAGGGATGTAACTGGAGGGGAACAGGCATACCAGTGCTATGGGGCATCGGACTCAGGGGGGCCTCGTGGAGACCGACGTTGAAGCGAAAAAACGTCATCGGCCTTCATTTTTCTGTTTAACTTTGACAAAGATTGGCAACACTGGTTTGGGTAGGGGGGGGGGGGGCCTCGAATTTTATTTTGTTTTAGGGCCTCCGATTTAAAGTTACGCCACTCGCAAAGAGGCTCCCCTGCTGTTAGAAGAGCCAAAGTTGTCAACGTTTGCAGGCCGTTCATTGTTCCGCTAAAGGGTTGAATGGTCTGAGCATCTAATGATTGACAGCTTAATGTCTGGAGTCTATCGAGCAATACATTCATTCTTTACGTGAAAATTACTCGGAAATGAAATGCTGCAAATTCAGTCTGAGTTATCGAAGAAACAAAGTAATTTCTGTGGTTATTTATATATATTTTTTTAATTTCAATACAGAACTTTCTCCATATATATATATATATATATATATATATATATATATATATATATATATATATATATATATATAGGGAGCGAATTTGCATCGTCCTGGAAGATCCACTGCCGCAGAAATTTTGAGTCCCAGAACTGCCCATCGATCCTTTTGTGTCCTGCTCAAGTCACGGCTTGTAAGTTTTGAAACTCGTAGTTCGTGTCTAGCAGCAGTGGGTCCTCGAGGAAGATGCAAACCCAAAAGTGAAATGGAGTTTAAGTCATTCTGAAATCGTCATTTCATTGACCCTTGTTTCTCGGATAAATATTTCACCTAGATATGTGATTTCACTGTATTTATTGTATTATGCTGTACATTTGCTTGCTTAAAGGGGCATTGAAGGCTTGAAATTAATTTTAAGAGGTAAATGTTCCTTTAAAGCAAGCAGCAGCTATGTCAATATAAGTGTATACCACCCCCTACAATATCATGTCCATGTGTATACCTACCTCCTCACAGACCAGCTGAGCGAGCTGACCGCGACGCTGACAGGTCCGCCAGGGCCGCCAGGACGCAGCAAGCCAGGTCGCGTCGGCGCGCCAGGGCCCCAGGGCAGTCCAGGTAACGTCAGACATTCACACGCGAGTGTCGTCTTTCGCTGCCGCCACGCCGCGCTGCTAACCAACCGCTCGGTGTCCAGCGACCGTCTGTCTGTCTGTCTGTCCGTCTGTCTGTCTGTCTGATTGATGCGAGGCTTTCAAGGGCTTGGAAGGCTCGTGATGGTCAGGCTACGTTCACTTCGATGGGGGCAGTCGTTGAATGTGAGATGCGTTACAGGTGGGATGCTTTACGTCCTTGATTTTTTACAAGTTGAATAGGGTGATCATATTTTACATGATTTATACAAGTTTCAACCGAAGATACTGCGGTATTGGCATCACAGAACTACCACAAACGCAGATATCCGTTTGGCAGTCGATTTAGAAGTTTTCGCAGGGAAAAAATAAGAAGCTATTCTAACAAATATAACAGAATAACCCCTTTGCTCTAGGGTTTATATGGTATATTAAATCTTCGATCATTATTTAATGATCGAAGATTAAACACACAGCTTTGAGAATCGCAGCTCGATCTGCTTCTCAAAATGAAATTGCGTGTTGAATAAGGACACATCAAACAGAAGAACAGCGTGGTCAAAAAGAATTATTCTCATATAGTTCTGTTCTGATTGATTTTAAATCTACGTGTTGACTTCCTGAAACAATATAGAAATCATGTGTTGCATTCGTGTATCTCACACTGTAATCAGAAGAAACATCCTTTAAAATACAAAAATAAACACCCTAAAACTCAACGAACCACTAAAAACAATCAACCTCGACCTCTACGACGCATCTCATACCGTCGCCGACGTGGCCCCCATCGACGTGGGCCCAGCCGTTGTGTGTAACCAAAGTCCCCTAGCGCTTCCCTTTGCCGCTCTAACCGCGCCCCCCCTGGTGTGGTGTTTGTGCGTAGATCGTCTGGACGAACTAACAGCGGGTTTGCGCGGGCCTCCCGGACCCCCGGGCCTCCCCGGACATGGCACTCAGGGGCCCGCCGGCACGCAGGGCATCCCAGGTATTACCGATCTCTCTCGCCCGCTTGCCCCTGCACCAATAATCGTGGGCGGGAAAGGCACACGTAATATAGCTCACGCGTGATATGTGTAATCAGATACGCGGAAATCTTGGGGAAAGTAGCTTCCCGTTTGCATTTCGGCATTCCTCTTGCTTTCAACCACACGATGCTTTACAATTGCTACTTGCAAATTCATTACAAATTTTGCAAAATTCATATCATTTTTCAAAAAATTTTCATAAATCTAATGTTGCAGCTTGTAAAACGATAATGACACTTGAAGAAGCCGTGTTGCAGAATTAAGTTGTCCCCTGACATCTAAATGTCCCATGAGAGAATACTTTCTGCTGTGCTAAAAGTCACTTTGGCATGCCATTTATTTTGAAGATGGATGTGCACAAAGCGTGCAAAAGTGATACTAGAGAGTACCTACTATAGCTTCAGTGAAAAGTTTGTTCTATGAGGGGACAGAGTATGGAGATGAGAATTGAGAATACGGTCAAGGGATATAAGGCCGTTGCTCTGTACGTATGTGATAAACTATCTGTGTAAGCTATATCTGTGCTAGAACCTCTTGTTTGCATGGCGCTTTCCAATGTGCATGTCCCGGTCTTTGCATGAACTACCCGTACCTACCCATTACCCCTCAAATGGCATTGTCTGTGTTCTAACTACTACATATACGTTTCGTGTTATATAGTGTAATTTTATTCAGCCAAAATGATTTCTTTTTGTTGTGTCTTCAACTTTGAAACACTGTTTCTCTTAACATAACTGGGGTTCAGCAACAAATGCGCACTGGATGAGTGACCAACAACCACCAAAAAAAATCACCAGCAATCTGGCAAAATAAAATTCTGCAAATTCACTCACACTCCCTTCGACACGCGGGCGTTAGAGAGATTATAGTTGATTTCTTTTCATTGTAACAATTCATTCCCTTCGATATAGCCGTTGAGAGTTAGTGGAACCAAGTTGATGCATTTCGAAAAGGGATCTTCATTACGTGACAACATGATAATTGCTAAAGCCACGTGGTTTTCTTTTGCCAAGTATAGGTACAAAAGCCTTCTGCAGAAGGATTTCAGCAAAAAATTGTGTTTATCTTCTGTATGCCCAAAATTGAGATAATTTGTATATACCAGCCATTGCTTACTGCTTCCTATATCTTGGCTGATTGCCACTGCGTATTTACTAGTGCTTTTATTGGTTCTGTTGATATCTATCTGTGCATCACAATTGTATAAAAAAATAGAAAATAGATTATATTATGATGGATGCATACATTAGCTAACAAATAGCTCGAAAATTTGAAATACTAGGGCTTCGCGAACGCAATTTGTGTTGCGTTGAAGATGAGCGTAGCGGTTTGTATAGTGAAAGAAGATGTCGCGCTCTACACACGCAAATGTCGTACACCAAGTCACAATAAATATTTGGGGAAATTTGGAAAATATACGCACTTTTAGATAAAGTTCTGTACTTTTCTAAATTTACTTGATTCTTATGTAGCTCGCTATACGCTCATCAATTATCTTCTTATTTGCGTGCTTATTTGCCTTTCTGCTATGCCAATGAATGTTAAACCAGGGTTAAACCACCTTTCCATAAACTGATCGAAAATTTTATACCCAACCCCCAAAATGGCAAAAAATTGCATGGGGATTCAAATTCATTTGTTTGTAAAAAAGTGATTGACCTCCAGAGCTATCGCTATATAAATTAACATCTCCAGCCAAGAAACCCAATGTCACAACACCCCAGCCCCCAATCCCACGGTCCGTGTTTTAGGTGACCCGGGCCCACCGGGCTTGCAAGGCGAGCGAGGCTTCAACGGCCTTCAAGGGGCCCCGGGCCCCGTGGGGCCCTTGGGGCCGCAGGGCGAGCGTGGCGACAAGGGCGATCGGGGCCCTGAAGGGGTCGGCATCGAGGGCCAGATGGGCATCAGAGGACTACCGGGTAACTATTTATTTTGACGAATTTGGAAGTAAATCCTTTTGTTTCCTATTTTGCAATCGATCAGAGAAACGGATTTCTATCATGATGTAAAACGGTAAAATACAAGAAGATCCTGACGTCTTTGGAATCGCTGACGGCTGATTGCATTTGTTTCTTTTTCCCAGGACCTCCAGGTCCAGACGGCGTCGGTCTTCCAGGTCGGGAAGGAGAACGGGGAGAGACGGGAAGGACAGGTAAGTTCTGCCAATTTTTTGTATGAACTATATCGATATCAAATAAATATGATCGGTTCCAAAAAAACTGTTTGTTGAAGATGTTCTAAATCCATATTGGAACATTTATTTTGGAAATTGGCTGTATTGCACAATATTTGAAGCTTCTGTGAATGACATATTATTATGACAAAAAAGTAGATGGTAACTCCAATTTGCTTGAAGAAAAACATCTGAAAAACAAAATAATTCTACCAATCACAACCATTTAATCTTAAATCATCATTGCTGAAGTCACGGACATCAAATAGTGTTTCAGATCGCTGGATCTACAAAGTTAAGCAACATTGCGTCGAGTCATATATTAGTTGGGTGACCCTCGGTTTCATCACATCATATTATACTCATTACATTATTGTTTTCCCTCCTCTCTTCTACGCATGAATCGTTCAACTCCCCCCCCCCCCCTCCCACACCACTACCACCGAAGCAAACTCGTGTTAAAACATTTCCACCAAAAGACCAAATGCCAAAACTGTCAGGCTTCGAGCAAACCATCTAACCTTTGAGTACCTATCATGTCTGTCAATTTTCTAACTTAAGTGCTAGTTTTTTAAACATGGCCACGTACAATATAATATAGCAACTTTCACACAAGTTGAGTCTCCACTGTTTGAGAGCGTAAATAAAACCGTGATGAGCCGCAATCCATGATCTCCGAAATTACTATTTCAAACTGGGTTTTGAATGCTAAATATCGTCACATTGTTTTCCTGACGTTTCGTGACATATTATACTAGTTGCTTCTTCAAGGGTGATAGCCGACTGACTGGCTGACGTTGACAGCATGAACGAAATAACCAATTGATATATCCTAGGGTTCCTAAAAAATTATTCAAAAATGTATGATCAACGCCACAAAAAATAGGCTTCCTAAATAATGAAATCCTATACCACTAGACTGGACAATTTATATCACATTTCAATTAGAATCACCCATCTAGTACACTAGAATTATTTTGAGTTTGCCACGTTTTGGGGATCTTTTATCAAAGAGTACCATACCATACAATAAAATTATAAGTTTATGTCATAACCATTAAAAAAGGTATTTATTATTACAATTATTAACCATTACAACTTATATTAACCATTATATAAATCATTAAAGAGTCAAATGATACTTTACTTCAAAGTCCACCAGGCTGTGGTAATCTTAGGCTAACACGACTGTATCCCACTAATTCCCATCGCAAACCATGATCATAACCAACCGGTGCTCCCTCGCATTCCCAGGCCCTGCCGGAGCCCGGGGCAGTCCCGGGCCCCAAGGACAGCCCGGCTTCTGCGAACTCTGCACCAACAACTACGTCCAGGCGGCGTCGAGTCGCCCGGGCGGGAACAACAAGGGCCCTTGAGCACCGAAACGCAAACGGGGACGGAACGTAACACTGCCAATAACCCATCACTAACCTCGTAGAATCGGGCGGCGCTTTTGAAGGCATCCAAAAGCGAGTCGCTTTTGGAGACGCCTGTTTAAAACTGTTAATTTTATTATTGGATTGTCTTTAATCTGAAAGTCATTAATTTGGATTTATTCAAAGTTACATTGAATGCTGATAGCATCAGGAACTATCTCTTCAGCTAGGTACATTTAATTCAAGTGCCTTTGTCATATATATTGGTACTAAATTCTTTTTCATTACCTATGTTTTATGCAGGCTGGGAAATCATAGAGGGATTTGGCATGCAGAATTATTTAACAAGCCCAGCGACGTTGTAACTTTTATGTTGTGCCGTCATCTGTTCTGAAGGATAAAATCCCTGTTGTTGTCCATGTTAATTTTATAACTTTGCAACTGAGAACGGCAAAGTCAGAGTTACTAAGTCAATATTGAAGGCAATAATGTAATTTCTTTCAAGTTAATTTCAGCAATTTATCAAAAATTGGAAAATTTGTTTGCTATACTAAACTCTAAACGTATGAATGCCAACCAAAGGAAATCTCACAATACTCTGTCATCTCTATCAGTGATGGATGGTAAAATGACATTCTATACTTACCGCAATATCACTGAAATATGACAGTGCAAATTTTATGCAGCACCTTCATTTTAAATAATTTGATGTCATCAAAAGCGCTGTTTCGATTCTTATCATTCTCTAACCTATAGCATGCTCCAGTTGCAAGTCGATTGCATCTTAACTACCTGTATACTTGAGTGTTAAAGTCAACGTGCCATACAGAATAATGTCGCTGCCATACCTAATACGTAGAAAGCTAGACTTAGCGTTACTCTGTGCATTTGGCCATGTACGGCCATGTTGTGGTGTTTGCCTGTGAAGTCTTGGTCAAGTAAAAACTACATTCTTTACAATGTGAATTGTGTTATGGAAATGGTATGGAAAATAATAGCGTACTAGCTCAAAAAATGTTTTCCTCTCACCATATTTAAGGCAAATAGTAAAAGATAAAAAACCACTGCGTTAATTGTTATTTGCTAATCGCAAGTGTCAGCTAATTACAAATGAGTAGGCATTTTCAATGCAATACCTGAAACTTAGGTTACTAATTTGTGAATATTTGATTTTGAATCTTAATTAACTCAAGAATTTGCAGAAATCTATGTGGTGAGAGATAGACTTTTAACAGAGACGTGGTTGTCATTTTTAACTAGTTATTTGAACTAGCCGACAATAATTATTGTTGTTTTGATAGGAATTACGTTCAAGGTACGCTAGCTGGCTGGCTATCGCAAGCTATTTGAACGTCGTCAGGCCGCATAAAAGTTTTACCAGTGATGTTCAGTTAGGTACTTTTAACTAAAAGGATATTTGTTTAGCCTGGAAAATGTTTCCAGGATTGTCTTTGCTCTATGACCTAACAATATCTGTCGTACCTACGTTTGAATATTTCATTCCGTTAATGGAATATAAATAATTTGTGTTAATTTTGATAATACTGTGTGTGTCTTAATCTATTTGTAGGTAATTTGTAATGTAATTATTGAGATTTATAATAACTGAAGGCTTATATTTAACGAGTTGTAATAAAATTGTTCAGATTTTGTTGGAATTTTTTGACATGGAATCTTATTAGATGAACACCGTAATATGTTTCGCCGTTTTCTTTTCTTAAAAGACTGACTTGATGAAATCAAACCACTTTGTGATCTTAAAAAGCGCTTTTAAACTTCTAACCACATTGCAGCTCAGGGAAGGGAATGGTAATTTATAATCATTTTATAAGAACTTTGATTAATTTTGTAAGGTATTGAAATTTGGTACCAAAACGCAAAACTGCAGAGAAGTGGCACCTTGTGGCCAATCAAGAACCAACGTTGTAGTGCTGCCCTCTCGTAGCGTGCAATGGTAGCTATTATTTGTCGAGGGATGCCGCTATGTATTGACGTTGTCAAAGGCGCAACAAAAATTCGGTTTTCATGTGAATAACAATCGCCTGGACTGCATACCCGCTTCGATCAAGGTAAGCAACAATTTTTACATCTTATAACACCAAATAGTAGCGTGTTCCATATAATAAATGTGTACATATGTGATCGACATTTGTGCCAGAACCTCATGGCTAAAGTTGACATTGATTGCCAATGCTAGGTGGTTGTTGGCATTCGAGCAAACGTGGGCGAGACAGGCTGTCAAAATATCCCTGTTTTTTGTAGATTTTGTTTACGTTCATTTTGGTGTTAGATTTTAAACGCGTTCAAATCTTATCGGAGCCTGGCATCAATGCTGGCTTTGTAATTGGGTTAAATGCAGTGAAACATCTGGTAAAGAGATCACCATCTAAATGTAAATTAGTAATATGCACAGGAGATGTAATGTCTCTCTGCTGGTGATCCAAAAATTTTGTTTCCAATGTTCAGTCGTCTTTCTGGTGAGCACCAAGTTTTGTATTTTCTGTAGGTATGTGTTACAAACTTGCACACTTAATTGTTTGCAATATACTTGTCTCTATAAAAGGGTTTGTTTTTGTAACGTAGCTCTCTAAGTACTTATTAACATTCAATTAGCTACTGGCACACTGACTCATTAGCAATTACCATACTTATTATGGTTTCATTAAATTGCATGATTAATATAGTTGAACATGTCATTCAATAAAATTGCTAATCGTTGACTGTAGTTTTTTTGCTAATAATTGAGATAGAATGTGATAGCATGTAGTTGTCTACACACTCTAGTTCTTATCACATTGCTTCATAGTTGGGTAGCATACATGTTATGTTCAACAGGTACTTTGGTAGGTACCTACTTAGTCTATTAGAAAAATGATAATAGGGCTATTGGATATGAACCCAGACACAAAAAGTGATCATTAAAAATACAACCGTTTATAAAAAAGAACAATATCAGAAATCCTTCCAGTATGACTGCTTACAGTCTAAAATAAAAGATTTTTCAGACCGTGAGCAATTGAGCCATACATTAGCTTGCCAATTTTTTTTTTATAATCAATCCAAAAGCATGTTTTGGCCACTCTCAATATCTATATTTGCATACGAGCATGATTCTATTTGCAAACACCTCATACACATTTCTGATCCCATTCTGAATTGCCAAATAACATCGCCCTTGGCAGTAATACCCCATTAAAGCTATCACCGGCCAGATAAATCTACCTGTTCCTAGCCATCAAAGTCAATGCTTTCAGGTTGGCCTTTGCTTGAGTGTTTGGATCAATACTTGCCTCTGCATTGCTTCATCTGTGAAGCACATTCCTCTCTGTGATATGATGGGCTATTAAATTCTTCCCTGTCATAATCATAGGGGCTTGAATACCAGCAACCTCAAATTGCTTTTTAGTGGCTTGACAATTGGAGACTAACAAATCATTATTAATTAATTTTAATCTAATTTGTTGGTAACAGGAAAACATCCAGTATGTTACATTGCTAAACTGTGTATGTAGTGAAAAGAATCAGCTTCATGTCGAGCGTGGTACTAATAATAAGTACTAGGGCAACAAGTTGTATACTTGTTTGTCCGCCTCTAGTCTTCAATCCTCTCCGGGAGAAAACCCTCCCCCCCCCCCCCCCAACACCCTTTTTTCTCGTGGGATGAGGGGTGGGTATTGATCAAGCCCCTTGCTTCTAAGAACTAGGTCAATAAAAAGGGTGCCTTTTGGGGGGGGGGGGGGGGGAGATTCTTTTATGTGTTGAGTGCAGGGGTTGGATGTTAGCTGGCAATGTGGACTTTTATTCAACACCACTTTGTGTTAACGATGTTGGGATTGCGATTTACATCTACACAGCGAAAGAGATTATGTTATGTCTTTACAAGATAAGGAAATTTTAGAATGTAATATGTTGAATGCCCCACTGTTCAGCTTACTTTTTAAAAGTTGTTCTAAAGACTGTACCTACTTACCTTATAGTCAAAATCAAATAGCATAGTGTTCATACCTACATACCTTGTGACGTTAATAATTTAAAATCTGACTTCTTTCATGAGCAATAATTTGGATTTAAAAGGTTTACATTTTTGGGTAGTCTACAGGTAAAACTTTACGAGTTCCCACTGTAAACCTGTGTGTATTTAAAAGTACTTCGGTTGGCAGTAGCCACGTATGGTAGTGGTAGTTGGATTAGTAACCCACAAAATCCTGACCAACAAAATTTGATACATTTTAGATACCATGCTAGGTAGTGGGTACTTAAAGTGAGTAAAAGAATAAACCTTTTCTAGACCCATTAAAATGAAATGCTGCCAAACATCTACCTAGGGTCGTAACTTGCAACAACTCAACAATCCTACAAATGCCTTTGTAGGTAATCTTTATACCTATACAATAACTTTAAAAGATAGTAAGGTTTTTCATAATTCTACACGATTCAGTGAAGAAACAATACCTACATAATAATGCTAACAACAGCCCATCCCCACAAATTTCCCAACCAAATCCATTAGCAGCGTCCACATTTCACCACTTGAATGCCGAATTCCTTGCCAACAATTTTATGGTCCAATTTTAGGGACCACCTTTCAATCAACAAACCTTCCAGCTGGTTGATATCATGCGTCAAAATAGCCCAACAACAGCTTTATGATGTATTTACAGCAGTAAACATTTACACCCATCCATCACCTCATGCCATAGCATGGTGTTGGAAATAATTCAGCCTGCACATCTATGCACAAGGAA
The DNA here is from genome assembly GCA_921293005.1 of Nemoura dubitans. Taxonomy (NCBI): domain Eukaryota; kingdom Metazoa; phylum Arthropoda; class Insecta; order Plecoptera; family Nemouridae; genus Nemoura; species Nemoura dubitans. The sequence continues at coordinate 37,123,082 of OV121077.1, forward strand.
TAGTCAGATGGCTGTTTTTATTACAGGTAAATAGCCCCAAGAAGCAAAAGTATGCAGAGAAAAGAATGTTCATTTATGACTAGCCGTGGTGCAGGATGTTCAACTAGCAAAACATATTTTTGTTGTAAGGTTACATCTTGGTAAAATAACATGTGTGGTCCTGATTAGGAATTTAATTTTTACTGCATCTTTGTAGTATCTCTCTAGGTAGGTACTTTGTACTTGGTGGTACCTACATACTTTGTAGTATCTACCTAGGCTGCTCTTGTGCAGTGTATGAATGCGTTACTTCTAACGCAGTTAGTTTGTCGGTGAACACCACTCTCTTTCTCCCATTGTGCTCCTTTTTCTTATCAAATATATCTGGTATCAAATAAATAGGCATCAATGTGCTTAGATACCTTCAATGAGTTAAGAGGTTCACAATTCACATGGAACAACTTCTTGTTTATATTGTCATTTTATTGTTCTTTTGTTGTTCTTGTCATTGAATGCAGCATTTGCAAACTTTTTGGAGTGTTGTGTGGACTCTTATAATGTGCCTCACCAGAATGTTTCGCGTGGTTTCACTTTGTTTCATCGCAAGTGGAGTGCCCAGCAGGAACAAGCTAGGGTTTTCCAATAATTAGCAGGAGGGAGGAGGGGGAATTGAATTTCGGAATGACATTCTTTAATGGTATCTAGGCTGCTTTTAAATATTCAAGAAAAATGTGCGAACCAATCCTTTTTTTAAATGTGGCAGATGCAGATCTAAGTTTAGATATTTTGAAGGTGTCTTGCATATTTAATCTAAACCGGTTTTGCTGTTTGGTCAGTACCTACCTAGAGAGCAAACACACAGAAAAACAGTAAAGAAAACACAGCCCGGATTTTTTTCTCCGGAGTGTAAAATTGAAGTCCTTGCATGCCTTGCTCCCATGCCCATGGATATCAGTGAATGGTTGGTACGAGTCATGTGGTTGCTGACGCCGCGCGATGCTCTGCGCAGGGTCTCCCGGCCGCGCCATGGTGGACGAGGGTCGGCTGCAGCTGCTGCAGGAGATGCGCTCGCAGAACTTCGACCTCATCCGCTTCGCGTCGTATCGCACCGCGTGCAAGCTGCGCTTCGTGCAGAAGAAGGCCAACTGTGAGTCGCGTTTCAAGGACAACGAGACGACGGCATGGCCTTGTTGGGCGTTAGTTGAGGTCTGAAATTTCTTAAACTGATTCAAAGTAGGCTCTCAGTAAAAAAAAGTGTGCGTACCTTGACAACAGTCTTGTGAGGCTATGGTTGAATTAATCAATGGTAGGCAAGTATGTTTGTTGCAGTTGGGAACTTACTCAGAGTAACTGATTCAGAGTAGGCTTTCAGTAGAACAATTGACTTTCCTTTTTGGTCTTATAAGGCTACAGTTAAAACTAATAGGCAAGTTACAATTACCAATGAGAGCAAAAGATCTTTTGCATATACTGGGCTGGGTACCATCTTAGATACATAGTTTGTGATACTTTAAACTTCTGTGTGTTTATTTAATATGATTGTCTAGAATACATATCCGTATTGCATGTACTGCTTAAACCAAGTTGAAAACGTTTTAGGTAGCTACACCGCTAAGTCCTACCACCGGCTGAATTCACATTTTTATTTTGGTAGATTAGATAATACAGTATGATATTGGCAGAAAGTGCAGTAGCTTTTCTGTTTACTGAACCATCAGTGTTCTGAGCACTCAATTTCTGATAAGATTCAGGAACATTTTTCAAAAGCTCTCGCGCCGTCGAGTACATTCCGAAGTTTGACCGTTGCCGTTGTTTCCGGCCACGGCTCCAGTGCACGCGGTCGACATCTGGAACGTGATCGAGGCGTTCCGCGAGAACGGGCTGAACACGCTGGAGCCGCAGACGGAAGTGAGCGTTTCCAAGCTGGAGACGCTCGTCTCGAGCCTCTACCACAACCTGAACAAGCGGCTGCCCCTTGCGCAGCAGGTCCACGAGTCGTGTTCCAATCTGCTGCTCAACTGGCTGCTGTCGGCCTACGCAGTGTGAGTCTCGAGTGCCATACTGATTCACGCCCCCGTACGGTTCGCTTCTTTCAAATAGTGCCACCGGATCCAAAGCTGTGGCCGTAAAATTCATTTTTTGTAAACGAATCCGTTGAATAACGAAGAACGATAGGACGGAGATGAACGTGACTAAATGTAGGTATTAAAAATTTAAAAATAAATAAGGAACAATGAATAGCAGCCCTTGTGTCTGTGTAGGTAGATGCCTGAAAGAGATGTATTTTCTCCCTGTTCTATAACAGATTTTTGAAAATGCTGGAAAAACAAAAACAAAAAAAATTAATCCTATTTTGAACCCGAATTTTAAAACTGTGAAACGCAAACCTTACCCGGAAAAACTAGAACTTCAAGAAAATAATTATCTGACACTTTTTTGTACTAGGTACGATCAAGTAACTTCACTCATAGAGGGTGTAACATTTTGTTGGCGTAAATTTAACATTTCAAATTAATTGCTCTACTGTGCTGTTCTTGTGTACTATAAGATTACCTACAAGTGTAATCCTAATAAGTTTAATCACTGATCAGTAATCAGCAATTTCTTACTTTGTGGTGAGTTACTGACTTAATGTGCTGCAAAACCACAAGTGGATTCCTTCCCTCTTTAAAATGCTCTCAACGTCCTGTTCTAACTCAAATCCTAAAACTAGCTCTTAACATTTTGCAGGGAAAATGGCAAGATCCGCGTGTTCTCCATCAAGGTGGCTCTGGCGACAATGTGCGCCGGAAAACTCATGGACAAGCTTCGATGTGAGTGCGCTAAAAACATTATTAATTAATAATTAGTATCGTCTTGCTTCCATGCGGCCAATTAACCCGGCTGGCCTGGCTGTATTGCCCCGACATAAAGCAGTCATTTCAATATTGGGCAGTTTGCTGATTATTTACCAGCATTAGCAACCAGTACTACGGTGGAGCTACGATAACAGCTTTATCAAGAAGCCATACTGCTTTATAAGTGCTTATTTATAAGCACTTAATAAGTGCATATATAAAAGCTTTTATTAAATTTTCTTATTTACAATAAGTGCTTTTATAAGTGCTTTATTGTGTAGTGGGGGCAAATCAACCAATCTCATGGCTCGTTATTAAAGTCATAGTCGCTGAAAACGGTGTTATTACCCGGCCGCTCTAGGTCGGGGTTTTTTCTGGGTGCTACGGTGGTATTAATTAGCCAGGGGATCCTGCTAGTAATCCCAGGACTACGAGTGCTATTTCTGTCTGACACCGAGTATACATTGCAGACTTGTTGAGTTGCGATGGCAGTACTATTTTCATTTTCAAACGGTACTCCATCACACAAAGGCAGCAAAAAGAAGCGGGAAAAAGTGATTGACAGCTGTCAAACATGGTTTCAACACAATTCTCTGTTCAACTTCAGCTCTTTGCAGTACAAATAAACATGCAAAGCTAATTTTGGTACCCAGCATTTGTATTGCACTCAAACTTTAAAAAATTATTTGTACTTTAATTTAATTTGACACTTAGCATTTTAGATATATGATTGGTTTTTGGTGCTAGAAATTCTCAGTAAATGAGGGCACACGGTAGGTATATTTCAATTTAAAGTAAAGTTTAAACGGCTATCAGAAACTAAGATTCCTTGTTGTGTTAAAAATAAATGGCCAATAGACACCCACCTAATTCTGATTTTAATAGAACTTAGTAGCTTCGATCATTGCTAGCCGGGATATGCAACTAGCTTAGCAGGCTCGAAATGAGAGGAATGCAGCCGTACAGCGTTCAAGTAGGACAAACCCAAGCCTTGCCAGCTGTCATCGCGCCGTCAGATCAACTCTGTGACAGAGATTATGTCGTTTAGTATTGTTATTTGAAAGCTGAAATGTATACAGGATAATTCCCTAGTCCATTTGTATTCATGTTATTCACTTTCAAGATGAAGTGGAAACCAGCACGCACGTAGAATGCAGTTCAAGCTGGCACAGCACACTGGTTGAGAATCCTGTACGGCAGAACCTCATAGCCAGCTACTCCGACTTAACCCTTTAAGGCGCAGTGGTACAACTGTTGTACCACCTCATAAATGGGGCTGTATCTTCAAAAATTCCCATCCTATCGGGGTGAAAAATGTTATATTTCATTCAGTACTAACCAGGGATCTCAGAAAAAAATATATAGCAACAGCAAAATCACCCACGAGCTTTTCATTGTACTTTAAAGTTCAGGTGGTACAACTGTTGAACCACTGTGCCTTTAGAGAAGTGACATTGGAAAAACTGAAAATCTTTTATTTTGTCTTCAGGTTAAATTCAATGTTAAAAATCGGTATTGGGAATGACAACCCTTATGCAAACAAATAATAATTTTGTAGTTTAGCCCCTCTTGAAGATTATAGGCAATCAATAATACATTTTCAAAATTTTCAAAATTTCAAAAATCAAAATTTTTTTAAAAATATTTTTGTTGATTTCATGTCTGTGTTGCTCTAGCATTGGAATGCACCATTAAAATTTTCAAAATTTTGCCCCTACATATCTTGCCTAACTGTTTTCGTCTCCTTTCGCCCGGCGAACAGTCATCTTCTCGCAGATCTCCGACGGCAACGGACACCTGGTGATCTGGAAGTTCACCGAGTACCTCCAGGAGGTGCTGGCGCTGCCGGCGGCCGTCTACGAATCGCCGTCGTTCAACTACACGGACGGACTCACCGGCACCATCTTCGCGGGGGTACGTGCTTTGTTCATTCGTTTGTTTGTTTGTTTGTTTGTTGTCCACAGATTATAAATGTATAATATAGACATAGTCAATCAATATAAACAAGAATGAAATTAAAAACAAAACTATTCAGTAATAATGCGTACATAATATAAAACTTATGATATATAATATGCAATGGTAATAATATTTACAACAACGTAACACAATATAAGTGCGGTGAGATCAACCTTGTCAAGTTACGTAGAGATGCAGGATGTAAATCATGAATTGATGGGTGTTCGAGTGCAAACTGGAAAAGAATCCAGTAGGTTTATAGTAGCATATAGACCCCCAAATGTGGGTACAGAAATAGTTGAAGTAGTGAGTAGGTATCTCTGCAAACTGAATGAAGATAAAGCCACCTTAGTAATTGGAGGAGATCTTAACCTACCGAATGTCAATTGGCACATTCAAAATGGCTCAAGTACAGCGCAGGCAACTGTAACAGAACTACTTAACACGAATGACCTAAAACAAATTGTAAAAGAGGGTACCAGACTCTGTAAAACATCAGGAAAAGTAAACTTGCTAGACGTTATACTGGTGAAAGCAGATACGGATTACAGAAACTGTACCGTGGTTGATGGCATAGGAGACCATAAAGCCATCCTACTTGAGCTTGGTGCCAACAAAGAAGTAAATTGCAAAAAAATGCAACCTAGAACAATTAACTTGTACAAAAAAGCAGATAAAAGGGGAATAGATGCATATCTTAAAGAAAAGTATGATGAGTGGGCATCAGAGGAATGCAAGAGTATTCAAGACAAATGGGATTCATTCACAGAAATAGTAGATTTTTGTAAGGAAAAATTCATACCACAAAAAGTGGTGAAGGCAAACACTGACCCACCATATTATACTAGGGAAATAAAATCACTTAAAAGAAAATGTCAGAAATTATATAAATCACGAAGGTATAATAATCTAGAGTTTAGAAAGATCAATGACCAACTATGTACAGCAAAGACCTTAGCATATGATAAATTCCTAAAAGAATTGCTGGGGGGAAGAAGTGAGGAAAAAGGAAAGTGGGACAGACTATTTAAACATATTAGACAGAAAAAAGGGACAAATCAAACAATATCTATCATTAGAACAAATGATACATGTATTACAAATGAGGAGGAGATTGCAAATGTCCTAAATGATTATTATGCTGGAATATTTAGCAAAAAAGTAAATAAAACTATAGAAAGTTCAGGAGATGCAAATGACGAGGAGGCTTTTACGTTCAGTAACGAAAGTATTGCAAAGGTAATAGGAACCTTAAGAAACAATAAAGCCCCTGGATTAGATGGGATCTCAAACAACTTTCTAAAAATATCAAGTGAGCTGGTACCCTACTTAAGATGCCTCTTCCAAATTTCCATAAACAATTGTCAAATCCCAGTATCATGGAAACATGCAATTGTGGCACCCATTGGAAAAAAGGGAAATAAATCCCTTCTTGAAAATTACAGGCCAATCAGCCTCACAAGCAGTACATGCAAAGTCTTTGAAACCCTAGTTTCAAAGTATATCAGATATACAGTAGAGGTATCAGGAGATCTAAGCATGGCGCAACATGGATTCAGGCAAGGCTATTCATGCGAATCACAGCTAACCGGGCTAACTCAAGACCTCTCAGAGGCACTAGACAGACAAGGGCAAATAGATGCAATACTATTGGACTTTGCCAAGGCCTTCGATTTAGTACCTCACCATATTTTAATCCAAAAAATTATAAAGCAAAAAATTGACAAGAGAGTCGTCCACTGGATACAGGAATGGTTGAACAGTAGGCGGCAGGTAGTAAGAGTTGGAAATAGCTATTCAAAGGAACAGACAGTGACATCAGGCGTGCCTCAAGGCAGTGTGCTGGGGCCGCTACTATTTCTAATTTTTGTGAACGATATTGAGACAGGCACCTCATGCAAGATGAGGCTGTTTGCTGACGACTGTATTATTTATTCGGAGGTAAATGACACACATGACTGTGAAAAGCTGCAGTACGACATAAATATTATATGTAAATGGGCCGAAAATAATGGAATGAGACTAAATGGCAGCAAGAGCCAACTGGTTAAATTCACAAACAAACGGCCGGCAAACCATTTGAAATTTAAATATAGTATTCATTCTGTAACATTAGCATATAATGACAACTGTAAATATTTAGGAGTACTATTAGATAGTAAGTTAATGTGGAGGCCCCACGCAGAGTATGTAGCCAAGAAAGGAATGCGCAATCTTAATTTTGTGTTTAGAAATCTCAAAACAAGTAGTAAAGACGTTAAAGAAATGGCGTATAAATCATTAGTTAGACCTTCACTAGAATATGCAAGCATTGTCTGGGACCCTCGTCTGCAAGGGTTGAAAGATTTGCTGGAAAAAGTTCAACGAAGAGCAGCTAGAAAGGTGATGGCAAAGTATGGAAGAAGGCATAGCCCGACTGAAATGATTCTTGAACTCGGATGGGAATCACTAGAAATGAGAAGGGTTGATTCAAAATTGGTTGCTATGTACAAAATAATAAATAACGAAGAAGCATGGAAAGAGTTAAAGAATATGATAAATAAATCGGTATTTTTAGGAAGAAATGAGAATAACTTTAAGTTGACAACGACGGGATACAAAAGCAACATTGGCAAGTTTTCCTTTCTGGGCAGCACCATCCCTGAATGGAATAACCTTGGTACGGTTTTAAGTTCCTGGCCTGATAAAATAGAAGTTTTCAAAATAAGGCTACGATCATACAGGGAAAGTGAAAAATGAATTGAGTTAAGAATGTACCTAAGTAGTTAAAATATGATGAAATGCTATATTAGGTACACTGTTATTTGTATAATTCAACTTAGTGTAAAATTGTACTAGAAATGTATTGTAACCACAGTGTAGAACTGAAAACAATAAAGAAACATATTATTATTATTATTATTATTATTATTATTATAAACATATTATTATAAGATGAATGTAATGTTGCCTGGCATTGTCGTGGGCTAACTTGGAAAGCAACAACATAAGGTTTTTGCAAGAGTTACCTTTCTTTGCCTCAACCAAATCACGTTGGATTGCCCCTAGATACTGATTTATCCCCAGATACCACCGGGTTAAACGTGACATGATCGCGAAACAAATCCGTAATAATAACTTAGGTGGGGGAACCCCTTGGCTTACGAATAACCACAAAATATTTGTTTGGAACAGGAACTCTTGTGGCAGGAGCTCTTTTGGCACTGTTTAAGTGCCGCTTCATTCTTTCTCAAGGCATGGAAACGTAGGCATTGTATATGCCATTCCATTTGCACATCAGCATACCTTGGTATCCCTGTTAAGTGTTTGCCGTCTCCGCAGAACGCCAAAGTGACCGTGAACGACTTCATGGACTCGATGATGTCCGATCCGGGACCGCACTGTCTCGTCTGGCTGCCGCTGCTGCACCGATTGGCCAGCGTCGAAACAGGTACTTGCCGGATGCCGCCCCTTGGTACGTGGCGTTCGGACCCCCACAGCGAATGCTTGCGAAAATATCGCCTTGTTGTGAACTTGTATTATCTTACCTTGGATCATTGCTAGCCGGGATGTGCAACTATCTTAGCAAGCTCGAAATCAAAGGGATGCCGCCATAAAGCGTTCAAGTAGGACAAACCTCGGATCATTGCTAGCCGGGATATGCAACTGCTTAGTAAGCTCCTGTAACCAAGGTAACTGTAACCACCCACGGAACATTGGGTTCCTTGATTATAATTGACCTTGTGCCATGGCCTGGTAGATGATGTTAAAAGGGTTGCCAACGCACCCCAGCGATTGCATAGCTAATCGCTAGGCATGGTAAGATATATCTGGATAGCCTTGTATCCGCGGCCGAAGCTTGTGTCTCAACGAGCGTCCCCCGCTTGCAGTGGTCCACCCGATGGCCTGCGACGCGTGCCAGCGCGAGGGGTTCAACGGGTTCCGCTACCGCTGTCTCAAGTGCCACGGCTACCAGCTGTGCCAGGAGTGCTTCTGGCGCGGCCGCGTGTCCAGCTCGCACACCAACGAGCACGAGGTCAAGGAGTACACCACCTACGTGAGTCGCCGGCGGCACCTTCGGCACATCGGGCGCAGAGTTGGGGACGATCGTTTTGAAAACCATCTTTTAAAAAGATCTATACTCTTTTTCACGTTGGGACTTAGGAACGCTAGTATTGTTCTGCGCTGTCAATCATTCAATAGTATTTACGGTTCAGGACCGGAGACCCTTGCTTGCGAACCCTTTAGCGGAACAGTGAGACGGCCTGCGAATGTTGAAACCTCTGGCTGCTGCCTAACAACAGGGTCTCTTTGACAGTAAAACACCGCTAGCGTTCTTAACGTGAAAATGAGTTTAGATCGGCATTAAAAAAAATCTTTTAATGAGATCGAAGTTTGCGATCCTTTTTTTATAAATTTAATTCAAGATCGTTTTATAAAAAGATCAAATTCGTTTAAAAGATCGTTTTCAGAAAAAAAAGGGAAAATGTTCCATTTTTGTCCGTCAATGGACCACTTATCGAAGATTCGTTGCCTCTGTTTCGGCATGTCCCGGAATAAACGGTAAAGACACAGAATTTAATACACGTGCTTCTGAAACACATCGGTTTAGTCATTGGTAAACGATCTTGATGTTTTAAAACAATCTTTTTAAAATGATCGTGGAAAGAAGATCTCGATCAAATTAAAAGGTCATTTTATAAAAAATGATCGCCATCAGTTCTAAGATCACTAAAAACGATCTCGATCTTTTTAAAAGATCCTTCCTCAAATATGATGGTGCAACGACCGTTGTAGACGCAGACCCCACGGTCGGATCCATTTCATCACTAGGGCGGAGCTGACAATATTGGTCCAATATACTTTTAACTAATAACTACTACCGTCTGGATTTTGGTAACCAATGTCCGTGCCTATCAAAAATTTAACATAGAGATAAGAGACACCATCTCTGCATAGAGTCCATATCTATACAAAATAGGCAATATATTACAATTAGTCAAATTAACTGAAAATTGGAAAATATTTGCCGGGAAAGTTGTATCAAAACTTGACGGTTCAAGTCACCTGCCTAGGGATCACGTAACTTTTACATCATGCCGTTATCGGTTCTGATGGATAAAATCCCTATTTTTGTCCATGTTAATTTTTAAATTTGAATCCGAGAACGGCAAAATCAGAGTTAAGTAATCGCATTGCTAGGGTCCCTAAGATCCCAACACAATTTGGAGCCCTGCAGACTTGGGAATATTGTCTTGCCATGTTTCTCCCCAGTACTGTCAATTGCTAGAAGGTCCAATTTGAAGTACCTACTGAGATGTGCAGAAGTAGCAATGCATTCTATAAACATGGAAAACAAAAAAACAAACTGGGGTCTGAGACCCCACTTAACTAGCCTCAGGGTTGCGCCGATATTTAATTTTTCTTTTAGAGTACCGAAAAGAGGTGCCGGAACGGCGTTCCGGTGCGTTCCGGCACAAAAAAAGCACTGTGTGTAGACATTATAAAACCGGCTTTCAGCGTAACCTCTGCCTTGTACCTCCAGTAAGTGCCTGTTGCTTTCCTCGCAGAAATCGCCGAGCAAGCAGATCGGGCACTCGCTGCGCAAGTCGTTCCGGTGCGTGCCGGAGAAGGGCCGGGCAAACCTGCCGCGGTTCCCCGACGAGCCGGAGAAGACGCTCAACCTGTCGCACATTGTGTGAGTGCACGCGGCGAGTGATTACAGCCTGTAGACGTTACGCTTTTTCACGCTGTCTTGCACCAACTTTACTTCTATCCCAGTATCACAGAAACGTTCTGGGAACGTTATACATACTTTCGGTGGACGTTGAAATGTTTACGGGGGATAACTCGCATAGGATGTTCACATTCACCAAAAATGCGACTAGGTTCTACCTGAATGTTGAACGCAAGGAACCCCCGCTTGCTTTTCGATGACCACCGAGCGTTGAAAATGTCGGTTTTTGTGCTACTTGGGTACCGTTCACTTGATCACCAAGTGCCCATCATGCAGAGATACTAAAGAGCTCTAATTTGACTAGAGTACTATTCAAAACAAGAAATCCTAGTACAAATTTACAAAAGAAAAGGATCAACTCGCGTGCAGCTGTTGTGGTCGATGCAATGACGGAAATGCGACTCGTGTTTTCCGCGCCGTTTTGCAGCCCGCCGTCCCCGCTACCTTCTCACAACGGCTTCCCGGAGAGTTCGTTCGGCTCGCCGTTCGACGGCGGCTCCATGGACAGCCGCTCCACGCAGAGAAGGTACTGTCCACACTCTGACACTACCTGGCCTGTGTGCTTGGACAATAACTAGGGCTTTCGTACTTTCGATACCCTTTATCTGCGTTTATGACTCGTAAAGGTACTTGGCTTTTTTTGCAGTTTTCATCAGCTGCCATTTCAATGCCTGTGCCACTTCACTTGATATCCTTTATTGTTACTTTTATTTTTAATTTATTCTTTTAACAATATCGAGGGGTTTGTTAGGTTCAAAATTACTTATTCTGTATTTGGAATTTTAGCTATTTGGGATTGGTAGTAATGGCTGGAATATTTAGAATGTTGTTTGTTTGGGTTGAAATCACGTATCCAGCATGCTTGCCGTTAGGAACGCTGACTGGGTGGTTACGCTTTCAGCGGCGTTGGCTGGAATAGTCCTGGCGGCGGCGGCAAGTACTCGGCCAGCCTCGACTCAGCGCGGCTCGACGACGAGCACCGACTCATCGCGCGGTACGCCGCGAGACTTGCTGCCGAGGCCCGATCGTCCGTGAGTGTCAATGTGCTAGCTTGCGCCGAGCGTTTTCGATTTGTTTTGTGAAAGGAGCCCAAAAATATGTGCAACGCTATATTATTCTTACAGATATTTTGTGCTAAATTTTAACTATTCTAGGATTTGTTGAAGAGTTGAAAAAATTTTAAGCCATTAGGACTGAAAGTTGTTTTTAAAGATACTGCAAAAACATGCAAACATGCACTATTCTTGTTCTCACATTGTCTTAACCTGTGGTTAGGGTCTAAGACCCAGTTTTTCAGTAGCATGTTAAATATCTAACGGTCTGTTAACTTGTTATTTGCCTAGCGACGTCCAATCCGAGCCTTTAATTTTCTTGCTAATGGATCGGTAACTCATAAAGGGCCACCGAAAAACCGGTACTAAGTGCTGGTTTTTCAAAAACGTTTTGCTGCGAAGGCAAGAGTCGCGCGACTGCCTTGCACGGCCGAAATGTGCCCCGTTCGTTTCCTGACATGCTCCGTTTGTGCGCAGGGCCGCGCGCCCTCCGAGGGCAGTCTCAGCATGGACACGTCGCGCGCCCAACGCGAGCTCATCTCGCAGCTGGAGGCGAAGAACCGCGAGATCATGCGCGAGATTGCAAGGTTGAGGTATTGCTAGCTAAGTGTGTCAACGCATGGCATGGCATGCGGGCGGCCACACTCGTCGGTCGCTTTCGGTCGCAGGTGCACTTTTTCGCGGTTGAAAAACACTAATTGGGGATATCGTTCACTTTTTTGACGTCAGTCGAGCTATCACCCTTAAAGAAGTAACTAGTATATGAGAGGAAATTGTTACTGGTTTAAGCAGATACCAGTATGCAATTGATGGAAGGGAGGCGAAGCTGGAAAAAGGGAAAAGGGTGGAGCACCTGCCCGGCAAGCAGGAGGTCCCGGGTTTGTATTTCGGTTCTGGTCCACATTTTTCCAGCATCGCCTCCCTTGAAACTAGTATATGTTACGATACGTCAGGAAACCAGTGATACTTTTATTTAGCATTAAGATGCCAGTTTGAAATAGTTATTTTCAAAATCTGGGGTGCAATCATGTGACTCATATTCATTCGATTTGTCCCAAAATCACTTGGTTTCAAATTACTGCCCATGTGTTAAACCATAGGCAGTAAAATTGAACAAGAGTGGTTTGGAAATCACAAACAAAGCTACGTGGCAGGCCCCATGAACCTTAATCAAGAGTGGTTCCTGTTCAGAAATCTTTAGAAAGATTGTGCTGGTTCTGAAACTGCATAAAATAATGGCTCAGGTTCTTAAAATTTTACCACTCCGTCATTTAGATAATAATTAATAATAATAGAACCGGTTCCATGAGAGCAGCGGGTTCCGGTTCAGAACCCTGGATTTTTGTAATGGATTATGCAAATATGATGTTACCAGATTAACATGGCTTATTTGTTAATGACAGGTCAACTTTAAGCTTAAATTTACGAATTGAATTGATTATTTTGTCTCTTCAGTAGATAACCAGTTGTACTTTGCCATTAAAAAAATTTGGCAATTCAATCAAAGCTGAGGCAGTCAGATTCCTGACACAATTTAGTAAGGTAGTTACCAACTGGACGTAATCAATTACATGATAGTTTTCTAGTGATTCTTTTTGGTTTGCATTTGTTTCTTAGCTGACCTTGGCATTTGAATGTAGATCTTTTAACAGCAGTACTTATTCTAATTGGTATTTGTAGCCCTAGTTGTATTTGTAGTTGTTAGTAGTTAGTTAGTGGTAATTGTTATTTACTCCTCTGCCTGGTATGTAGCACGTACCTTTGTAGGGCATTTGAAAGCTAATCATTCACACATCTGTAGTACTTCCAATTAGGGATGACTTTGGGTACTCGGTTCCTGCTCAATTCCGACAGGAACCGACTCCAATTTCAGGAACCGAGTAATTTGATGTTTGCTCCAGAGGCTAAAATACGAAATTTAAATGTTTCCACAAGTTGTAAATAGATGGCAACACAATATAGCATAGTAAACTAGTCTAGTGCACTAGTACTAAGGGTGCACTTCCAGAGCACTTGGCACTTCATTTTGAACCTACAAATTTCATCTTTGCTTTTGCCACAGATTGTACTTTTTTCTTGGTTGAGGGTTGATATTTTTCAGGCGGAAATACTTACGGGATTTGAAAACCCCTGTAAAAGAGTTGTTTAAATGATTTCACCAAAATTAATTACCCTACAATTTCGAGTCTTTAGGAACGGGTCCCTGGCGCCGAGTACTCGGTTCCAAAAAAACGGAATCGAAGTCATCCGTACTTCAAATCAATGTGATCATTGTGGGAATGATGGTTTTGTACTTTTTAGTGATTTGTTCCATTGTTTGAGCACCATCCGGTTAAAAATTAAATTCATAACACTTTATTGTAAGTACCTTCTACCCAATTTGATACTTTGTGAATTTTTCACCAGTGTTCTAATGATGGAATTGGTAATCTAATCAGCAATCAATCACTTTTTTTAAATATTACGGTGGAAACTTTACCATTTTGCAATTCTTAAGAAATTGATTCTTTGTTCAGCCCCAAACTTACTATAAATATTTTATTGAAAAATATTTGTGTCTAGCTATGCCAATTTGTATACTTACTTAAATACTTTGTCTAACTATGTAAACAAAAAACTTAAACTCTATCCACAGTACTATTCCTATCAATCCGTTTTTAAACGTTTCACATTTCGAAACAATTCGAAACGCAGACTCTCGCACATTGCAAAGAATTGGCCGGCCAGTCAATACATCACCATCGAACCGTGGCGTCCTCGCAAAGACTGTTCGAAAGACAGTCAAACTGTACAAGAATGAAGACGAGAAAAAAAACCTGTCAACTTTTCTCGCAACTTGGAATCGACTCGCTTATCGAGTCGAGAGGCTTCTCGTTACTTTTCCGATCCATAATCGCAATCGCCACGTGAACTAAACGATTTATTCCCTTGATACGTGGTCCTAAAACACGCTTCTTACCAAAGCTCGCGCGTTTCAGACGGCAACAGGAGCTGGAGGCGGCCGGCCTCAGCTCTGCGTCTTCGGAAGACAACCCGGCGCTGATGGCCGAGCTGCGCGCGCTGCGGCAGCGCAAAGACGAGTTGGAGAGCCACTTGGGCGCACTGCAGGACAGCCGGAGACAACTCATGGTGCAGTTGGAGGGCCTCATGAAGCTGCTCAAGGTATTGGCACACAGTAGTGCACATTGTCACTTTTAAGTTTTAACTACCTGGCAGATTGTTCTGTAGTTGATTGGAACAAAATCGGTACTTGGGTCATTGAGAGTGCTCCGAGTGTGAATAAAATGATATTTGAGATAAATTTTAAGATAGGTATAGATAGGTACCTATTGAGGAAAACACAAAATGGTTGAAAAGAGCCTTCTCCAGTCATTTAGCCATCTAGATGTCAGATTCAACATAAAAGAATGCTGAATAGACTTATCTCAAAATAGACTTACACAAAGTTGTATTTCTAATTATTATTTAATAATTGTTAATAGAGGTAATAATTATTATTATTGGTAATTGATGACAAACATAATTGAATTCAATTTAAATGTTTGCGAGTCCTGGCGATTATGTACATTTTGGAATTGCTGCAAAGCCATCATGATGTCATGAAAATTAATTGAAATTTTAATGAAAAAAGAGACACTAAATACAAATAGCATTTTTCAGGATTAGGTACACAATGTTTTTCTTCTCCTTTTGGGATGTTTTGTTTCACCTAAAGTTCAAAATTACTGTTTGACACTGGGGTTTAAATTCTAAATAAAATCCAACCGACTTCTGAAGACGTTCCCCACCCTTTCGCCGTCGCCAACCCCCGTGTCTCGTCCCCGCAGAACCACCAGGCGTCCCCGCGGTCGACGCCCAACTCGTCGCCACGCTCGACCAAGTCGCCGCCCATCCCGCCCGTGGGCCCCGCCTCCTCGCGCTCGGCGCCTCCCACCCCCGGCGGAACGCTGCCCCCCTCGATGATGTCGGCGCTTGCGTCCGCCGGGGACTCGCTCAGCGGCGTCGGCGGCGACGTGCGCTCGGCGTTCAGCGCGGGACTGCAAGGTGGGCGCAATGTAACTTTGCATGCTCTAATAGCGATCAAAAGGCCCTCTCAAGTCAGTTTACGTGTCTACTGGGTCTACATTGCCTGTAAGGGGCAACTTTGCATGCTCAATTAGTGATCAAAAGGTCTCTCAAATCAGTTTACGTGTCTACTGGGTCTACATTGCCTGTAAAGGGCAACTTTGCATGCTCAACTAGTGATCAAAAGGTCTCTCAAATCTACTTTTTTCCAACAGTACCCCTCAAATAGTGTTCCAAAGGCCCTCTAAAATCAGTTTACGTGTCAATTGGGTCCACTGCATCTATAGGGGGCAACTTTGCATGGTCAAATAGTGATCAAAAGGCCCTGTCAAATCTACTTTTTGCCTACAATTCCCCTCAAATAGTGTCCAAAGGGCCCTCTAAAGTCAGTTTATTTGTCAACTGGGTCTACTGTAACTATAGGGGGTAACTTTGCCTGCTCAAACAGTGTTTTAATCTTTTTTGGGTTTTGCCTATTTGAATGCTGTACGGCGGCATCCCTTTGATTTCGAGCTTGCTAAGCTAGTTGCATATCCCGGCTAGCAATGATCCAAGGTTTGTCCTACTTGAACGCTGTAAGGCGGCATCCCTTTGATTTCGAGCTTGCTAAGCTAGTTGCATATCCCGGCCAGCAATGGTCCAAGGTTCACCGACGCCATTAGCTCGGTGGCACATGACCTGTTGTCATAGCAATGCTTTGCTAAAACACCACGATGCAATCTACGAAATGTGCGCCAGGTTCCGGCACGTCGACGCTGCCCAACATGGGACGCAGCCTGCGCAACGACCTCCTGGTGGCCGCCGACTCCGTCACGAACGCCATGTCCACGCTCGTGCGCGAACTCAACTCGGGTGAGTTCTGCCGCCGCGCCGCTCCTTGCCGAACCTGTCGGAAATGTTTTCAACGACACCTCTCGAGTGAATTTAAGGCATTTTGCCGAAACGTCTTCACATGTCTTTAAAGTATATTCACTCTCGGGGTCTGGATTCACAAAGTAGGGTTATCAAAACCCCGGGGTCAATTTGTTACTGGTACCATGGTATGGTAATAATAACCACAAAAATTCACTGAAAATTGAATCTGGCTGAACAAATAGTTAGCCCTGATTTTAGTCCCAAAATTTTAAAATCCCGTTTTGTGAATTGGTAAGTTGTGTTCCTTCTTGCTTTACTTCTTCGTTTTCACACTTACTAAGCTATTTTGCTCTCAAACTTCAAGCTAATCTGTCAAAAAAACTACAACTGAGTGGCTCTTTTCGTCTTCTCTATTTTTATTCCCTGGGTGAGAAAAACGGTGATTTAATTTGCTAAAAATGACACTTAACTAAATTCTCGTTGACGTATTTCGGTTGTTTGTGCTGAATTTTATAGCGTTTCATTCATATTGCCTTGGGATTCGGCTTAGTATCTTGAATGTCACTTCTAGAAAAGTACGCTCCGAACTCCGAACTTGCTTTGTTCAAGCAGGGGTGTCGTACGACGACTTTATCTTTTCTACTTTCATATTAAAGTATACTTCAAGTAGAACCAACCGTTCACTTTTATTTAGAACAATTAGCTAGCATTAGAGCGTAACAGCCGTGTATCTAGTTCAAGAACCTGTACGTAGACTACGTTAATTAGCTAGAGTTACATTTAACTCTCGATGTGAAAGCTTAAATAGTTAGTGAAACATCATTAACGGCTAGTAATCTGTAGATCTATTAATACTTTAATTCGAATAGATTTTGGTTGCCCGTAACAGCTACATAGAATCATCATTGTTAGCGGAGAAAATATTTGTACAATCAAAGCTCAACGCAGAAGGAGGAATAGGGATATGCATCTCGTACCAAAGCATTTGAATTGTGGTACGTACCTACCTACCACGTTTACTGACGGTAAAATTTACGCATTTGAAATGATTCCTGGAGAGACCTTTGTTCAAACGTAGCAATAAAGTTTGTGCTTGGTAAGTTGTGCATATTTCTCGCTCATACCTTGGCTAACTCAACTGCGCGGTACAGACTACGTAGGTATTTTACCCCAAAATGTTTTACAACCTTTCTATGGGAAATAGTCCGAAAGATTTAGCATTAGAGAATAGCTTACTGTGCCAGTAACAAATGACGGGAATCCGAGATGACTGTCGCTGAAGCACACAAAGGGAGAACTGGAAATGTGTAATCTTTCTGTCGTGCTGCATTTCTCATAAAGATTTTTTCTCTATCCCTTAATTATCTTCATGTAACAATGTTTGCTTTTTGTTCAGTCTTGTCTTTCTATTTGATTGTGTTCAATTTCTTGCATAAAATCTTCCACATATTTACTGCCTACGCAAATACCCTGGTATTAATTTAGGGTACCTACCTATATACTGCAGTCAAAGCCATTTCACAAATCCACCTTAAATCACATATAATTATACTAATTTATAATACAAAAACACATGGTCAACTTCAAAACTTCATACAATATAACACAAATTTGGGCAAATAAATGGGCTGCCTTTCCAAAGCTTTCTTGACCCTACATGTTATCCTTCCCTGCAATAATTTCACTCACCTATGCACCTTGTTTAAATTAACTCAACTTATATATGAAATATCTAGAGGTAAAGCAAGAAATAGTGAAACTACCCAGACCGTGAGCACGTGCCATTCACCCTCCGGAAAGCTGCATTTTTCACAATCTCGTCTTCCTTATCACGATCACTTGGCCATTCGGCATCCTACCTTCAACTTTACGTCAAAATTGTGTCCGCCATTCCCGACTGCGTTAATTTGCACGCCCCCCCCCCCCCCCCCCTTGGCTAATGGGAATGCGTGGTCGTGGCAACCCCTAGCTTGTCGTTAAACTCGTCGTGATCCTTTCAGAGGGCTCGGACGAAGAGGAAGACGAAGGCGGTGCGCACGAGAACATCCGAAAGCCACTCGGTACGTACCGTAACGTAACGTCGTAGAGCTGCCGTTGTAGAGCCGGGCACCGGATGTCCTGGGTGTCTCGATTCGATGACTTGGCTGAGTAATGGGTCTAGAATCTGTCGAGTCGAGGTGCTGTGTAGCTGCTTCGTATCGCATGTCTGCTTTGCATCGGATAGTCTATGTGTAGAGATTTAGTGTGCGGGCAATTTGCTCAAAAAAGGATGGCATTGGGCTTTTTGTTTCTGTCAAGAATAAAGTGGTTAGTTGAAATAAACAACCTCATTTGCTATGCCATTTTTTATTGACTAATACAAGTGCTCATTGAATGTGTACTAAGAGGAAAGGAGTAATAATATTGATGATTTTAATAAGAACAAGTTTGAGGCAACTCTCTCATTCCTGCAATTCATTCGTTGCGCAAGTGCTCATTTGGGTCTATTGTTGCCATGACAATACATTTTGAACGCTTGGCTCTACGCTTTTGTCACGGAATTGGCACGAAGTGACACTGTCAACAATGTGTAATCACGGTAATTAATCAAGCTCGTTCGGCTCAACGGAAAACCAAGATGACATAAAAGGAATTTGGCCACTCATTTTTGCCCAAATTCCATAAAATAAAAGATTTGCTGAAATTGTTGCCTTTTTCATTGACATATAATCATTATCACAGTGAACACATAGGTATTGCAGAAAAATTATTACGAAGAACCCATCACAGGTTTAAGGAGATCAGAGAAGCGATTAGCATAAGTGTAATTTACTTAGATACATTTTACAAATCAACATACAATTGACTTTGGTGCAGTCAAATGAAAAGCAAAATAAAACAGGGATCCGAACCAAAAACTAAAGGAAGCATAATTTTGAAGACCCAAAAATCAGATCCAGAACCTTTATGTGAAAATCGCAAGAACCGGAACCGTGATTTGGAAATTTTCTTAACGCTCGGGATCCCTGCAATAACGAGACACTTGCCACACGCTTTGCGGTTGCAGACTTCGAGGACGGCGGCGCGGGGTGGCGGTTCCAGCAGGACGCGCAGTTCGTGGCCGACCTCCGCGCGCGCGACCTTGGCAACGGCCACGCGCAGTACGACGACAAGCCCGAGGACGCCGCGTTCCCGCCTCGGGTGAGTCTCGCGGGCCGCTCTGCCTAACGCGGTCCGGTCGCTAAACCTGTCTTCACGCTTTTTGCAATTGGGTATTCAATGCCTACTTGCCAAGTGAAGTAAATATATGTGATAATTTAACTGAAAAAGTACCTAAAGTAACTAGTACATGAGAAATACAGTGTTAGGTACTGAAAAAAACTATTTCTAACTGGGATTTGAATGCTTAATTAAAGTTTTATTGTGTTAATGGTTTTAGCAAATACCTTCGAAGATCCCCTTAACCCCCACCTGGCGTAACCACTGACCAAGGAGGCTTATATACAATGTAAAAAATAAGGCTAGATATGCAACCGGGTACTGAAAAGCGTATCAAAATGGAACGCCATCTTGATTGGGACCATCAGCCGTCTAGAAAATGTGTCACAGCTTGGCACAGTCCAACAGACAACTTGCAAGACAGCTCTTCCAGATGCAAAAGTACTCAGATAAAATATAGTAAGGTATTAATCGGATCTGGAAAGCAACAAGTACATCACAAGTGTTTCCTTTACAAAAATAAAAGGGTCCGGGCTACCTCGATTCCAATATGATTTTTGCATCAAGGAAGTCTTTGGTTCTAATGACAAGTTTTATTCATATCTGGAAGTAGCAACAAGTGACATTTCACAATTATTTTCTAAGAACAGCAGGTCTAGGCTACCTTGATTATAATATCAAATTTGCACCAAAGGGATTTTTGGTCCCAATCAAGATGGCATCCAATTTGACTTGTTTTGGTATACAGGCAGGTATGGGCGGTTAAGGGTCTAGCCTTATACGCTTCCTTTAAGTCAATGGGCATAACAGAAGAATGCATGCCCATATAGCTCAGACGGTAGAGCACTTGAACCGGGTTCGTATCGCACATTTACCCAGTTTCACTTCTCCTCGAACGAACTTGTGTTATAAAACGTTGGGAAAACAACAATAGATTGTTACTATCATTTCACCCCCAGATTTTTTTTCTTTTGGAAACTATTGAAAGGTTACTAAAGAGTCGGCAAGGCTCTGAAGGATTTAATTTTAAAGCAGTGTGACTTGTTGGTTAAATTCAAATTTTGAAGTCAAATTGAAATTTTCTTTTCTAACTTACAGAAGCCCAAACTACTATGAATGAATCAAATCTTTCTCAGTACCTTTATGTCTTGTCACTGTCAGTATTTGAAAAATGTCCATTATGTTTTAATTACCTGTTCTAGAACATCCCTTAAACAGGATAAAATAGTTGCGAAGGCTATTAGCCAGATTAAACAGATTTGATATTTTTCTTTCTTATGAATGTTTGCAAGTGCGTTCGTAACAAAAGTTGTTTGTTTGAAGGCGGAGAACGGTGACGGGGACACGACGCCCGACTGGGAACAAGCCATGAAGCGCTGGGTCAACCGGTAGACATGGCGAAGTGGGTAGCGCCGCCCGAAGTACTTACCCCGCTCCCCGTTAGCGCAGGTGCCACGCCGCGACTTGCTGCGCCGGACATGCGCAATGGTTCCTGCTCAAAGCGAAAAACGTCGAGTGGCTTGCAAACGCTGGGCTCGAGACTTTGTCGCGAGCCATTTCCAGAATGTACATTTTTGAACATCGTGTCTCACGTGAAAATAAGCCCAATCTGTCGCGATTTAAGATGGGAATGTAAAGTAAGACGGTGTTATCAAAGAAATGATGCCTAGCCCGAATTCACAACGCGTGGTTGTAATGGTTGCCTCAGGATGTAATTCTGTTCAACCCGTTCTTTCCAACATGATGGGCACAAAACCAAAAACAAATTTTTAACAAAATTTTGTGAATCGAGGCATGTATGCTCCAAATGTCCAATCTCAAAGATAAACCTTGGCATCGAGATATAGATCTTACATTTGCAGCAAGAGATGCCATTGGTCCAATGGCTTTGGTGAATTGCCAGTCGGATAATTGGCAGAGAGCGCAGCAAGTCGTGTTGTAGCGTTGGTAACAGACATATCCTTCTCATATCCTAGCAGGGCTTTGCCCGAAGCACCGTTCTTTCCTTGTTAAGTTTTCGAAATTATATCGCAAGCGACGGCGCGTGCTCGGATCTCCTAAGTTTGGCTGCGGTTTGGGGCGATGGCTCGTCCTGAAGGTAAGGTTCGGCAAGAATCTCTTTGTGAAGGCGTCGTTCGTTGGTGGTCAGTAGAGGTGTATCGCTGGGAGTTTGATTATTTTTAATAGCTCGACCTCTTTGTGTTTCTAGCTAGCTAGAAATGTTGTTTGATGGTGATAATTTTATAGATGTTACTTCACCTTTTATTACATATTTTTATACAGGTGAATTTTTATTTACGGTAAAATAATTAAGTTGCAAACATATCATGATTGATGTTTGAATGTAGAGATGCTGAAATTATTGCATACCTATTTTCATTCCAACCTTCACTCTTAAATTGTGCCAAGTCATGCATTTTTCTACATGCAGCAACTCTTGATATCCTTTATATTGGTGAAAAACACAGCAAATCAGCAATCTCAATTCTCAACTGCCATCAACGAACGATGTCAAAATCAACCATTATTAGCGGCCTTTTCGTCGAAGCTGCTTGCTTGTAAATGATGTACGTACATTACTAAAGATAAGACTCTGTTCTCGTTTGTTTCGATGGTAGTTGCACGTAGGAAGCTTTCTTATCGCATCGCCCGCCATTTGCGGCGGCCTTGCTTGCCGATTGTCCCCCGAAACCGATTGTTAGCGTTAGTGCCCCTGAGTGTCGTATCGAGACGAGCGCCGGGGACTTGTCGTAGCGCCAACGTCTCCGGTGAAACATTATACATTCCAAGTATTATCATATCTCATTATGCTGTAACATAAGATCTTAAACAAAATAACTTATTCTTTAATATATATATATATAATGATAATAAATTATAAACTTAACATGCAAACTGGTTTTTATTTTATTGGCACCTACTTAGATTCATGCTTACAATTGTTTTGGTCGGGCAGAGTTACATCACAATTGACGGAAATTTTTTTGTTGATTCTAAATAATGTCGCAGATTACCCAGACATTCTACCATACCTAGCTATGGCTACGACAAAAATTTGATGCTATTTAATTCGCCGGCAATCGCTGGGGTGCGTTGGCAACCTGTTTTAACATACAGTGCATTACTGTTAACTCTTCGATACGATTCTTCGTAATTTGGTTGGAAATTATATGGATGAGAAAACTTTGCAAAGGATGAAAATCTTTGGTGGTTTCGGTCCCTGGAAGAAAAATCATTTAGAGGTGCATTGGGGCAAACCATACACTGCAACATTAAGATCTAATAATAAGTTGCTGTCATATTTATTATTTTCGATTTTTTTAAATGAACCCTTTTATCTACAGCACAGTGTGTTATTACAAATGTCCGCCCCCCCTTTCCCCCTGCCACATTTCAATCCCCCCCCCCCCCCCACCCTGTAAGCTTGTTGCGAGTTCTTAATACGCGTTCCTGCCCCTGATAGCCTGAACGCTAGGCAACCCGCCATTCTTACGTGTAGCGAAAATTGTACTTTATTAAAAGCTTGAAGACACATTTTTTGTACAGCAAGTATATGTTGTGTGCGGGGTGCACTGCCCCGCACAATTGGGGGTCAAGCTGCTGGGAGAAATGGTACAGCGTTAAAACATTACACAAACATAGCACACAGGTTAACTCTAATCACAATAGAGAATCGTACATCGCAGAGTTCATGCAGCACCACACAACACGTAAAAAAACAGGCCGTCCTTCTTTGCAGATATTAAAACACGTCGCATGCATTACACATGTGGTAACAATAAACAGAATGGGGCATCGTACACCGCAGGAGTGGCCCAGCTTGCCGAAGGCAGGCCAAGCCGGTGCTTTTCAGTGTTCGAGGGGACAACATCGAGTGTCGTGTGTCACGCCACAAGAAAAGGAAATGGGGAAATTATTTAACGGTGAGTCTAATATTGTATGCATATCCCTGTTAGCTTATTATTTATTTTAAAAAAGTTGGTGGAGTTATTCGCTATGGCTAGAAGTTGGTCTACAGTCGTGTTAGCCTAAGATTACCACAGCTTAGTAGACTTTGAAGTACAGCATCATTTGACTCTTTTACGGTTTGTAAAGAGTTGAATGGTTCATAATTGTAATGATAAATAAAGTTTTTAATGGTAATGCCAAAGCTTAACCATTTGATTCTATGGTATGGTACTCTATGATATGATATCCCCAAAAAGTGGCAAACTCAAATTAATTCTAGTGTAGCTGCTAAGCTCGGTCGTGGTGGGACCATGGTTGGAGCCGTGGGTGAAATGTAACATTGGAAAGTGGCTATGTGAGTGAGTGGCTATCTAATGAGGGGTTACTTAGTAGAATAGGCGTAGGGTGGCTTTCTGGGATTTCGCGCAAAGATAGATAGTGGAATTGCATCTTTCTCGAGGACCCACTGCGGCCAGACACGAGCTACGAGTTTCGAAACTCACCAGCCATGTCTTAGGACAAAAGGCTCTATATGGGCAGTGTTGAAACACTTAGCTAGTTTCTTACAGCAGAAGGTCCTCGAGGAATATGCAAATCTTACAGTCCTGGAATCATCACCATATCCTCGGCCTTTTGGCTGCGTCCTAGAACCGAGATGCTTGAGCCACAAAAGGATTTGCATCTTCCTCGATGGCCCACTGCTGCTAGACACGAATGAAGAGTTTCAAAACTCAAGGCCATTCCGATTGAGTCGGACAAAAAGGCTCTATGGGCAGTATTAAAAGTTAAAACTCTTAGATCGTGTCTAGCAGCAGTGGGTCCTCGATTTAGAGGCAAATCCACTCTCCCTCTCAACGTGAAATAGAGTATAAAGAAGAACAATTTTCCGTGCGTATACAAGCTTTATGAGCCTATGAGCTGCTGTGAAAATGATGGCTTGTGCAGCGTATAATGTCGATCCTGATTCATATTATGTCATTGTGCTGCTACACAATGGCTCTCTGATTTAGTGAGGTAAAACGCTTTTTACCCCATTTCCCTTATACCCCTTACTTAACCACATTTTCTAGGTCCTGTCCGGGTTGTAAGGTTGTCTATTACCTAATACAATCTTATATTTATCAGTCTGATTAAAAAATAATAATTTTATCAGGCAGCATGCCAATGGAACAGCGTTTTATTGTTGTTGAACATTGCCTTGTTACATCGTGCTTGAAAAGACCGGTCGCATATACCTATGTCGGTGGACAGGTAGCGCGGTTACCGACTCGCGCTGTTGTTATCATCAATATTTCAATTTGATTAATTGATCAAGTATTAATCAGCTGGATATCCGATAGATAGCTCTTGGGGATCGCAGTCGTTTTAACACTGGGACCTATTCGTAAACTCCTGCCGTGTAGCTGGGGTATCGCTAGGCAGTGCAGATCGGACTGAGGCTTGCACATAGTGGCAAGTCAATGAAGTCTGATCGGACTCTGAATTGGCGTTCCGCTGATTTAGGCAAAGTCTGTTCCTGCTTTTTCGCGATTTATCGCAGCAGATGACTTTTCAGGCAATATGCGGGTCGCTTGACGCTATGTGTCTTGACATCCGTTATTGTACAGGTCTCTCGTATCATCCACCTTTTTTGGATGATTGACGGCCTTCCTTGGTGTGTGCTTCTTGCTCCCTCTGCTGCCTGTTGCATGGTAATTGTAGTATGTGTAATCTTTTGATATATTTATGAATGTATTATACTGTGTTTAGTGACTGTGTAATTATTATGTTGGTGGTTGCAAATTACCCAAGAATACTATGGATTTGTGACTGTGGTAATAGGTGTTTGATATTTTCGCTTTCATGGTTTCCTTCAGAGAATGCCTCTAGTTCTGTCTCTGCAGCATGTAATGGGAAACACGTCATTAAGCCTCCGCTTGGGCTGTCATTAGAAAAACGGAATGCAGACCCTCTGCTCTATGATGTTTTGAGCAGCTATATTGTGAAGGCATCATGGCGTGACGTAATATATCAATAAGCAATTTTATTTACAATTCATATACGAAAATTAACTCCTAGAATAATTTCGAAATAGAGTGCGACTCGTAAAAAATCCGGTGGCGGCGGTTCGATCCCAACCCAGCCGGGTTTTGAAAATAAGTTCGACAGCTCACGGAAAGTATCATTAGTACGAGACTTGCCAACAGAGAGGGCTGTTCGGCTGTGCCATCACATTTATGTGCCGGCACTCGGAACTGTTCCTAGTTGCTGGAGCTGAAAAAGTACAAAAATGCGGGGAATGGCGGGCCCGGGGGTGAAGACGCTCGCCGGGTCGCCGGGCCGCCCGCACGGGGTGGGGGCCGCGGGTAACGACGCTCGCCGGGTCGCCGGGCCGCCCGCACGGGGTGGGGGCCGCGGGTAACGACGCTCGCCGGGTCGCCGGGCCGCCCGCACGGGGTGGGGGCCGCGGGTAACGACGCTCGCCGGGTCGCCGGGCCGCCCGCACGGGGTGGGGGCCGCGGGTAACGACGCTCGCCGGGTCGCCGGGCCGCCCGCACGGGGTGGGGGCCGCGGGTAACGACGCTCGCCGGGTCGCCGGGCCGCCCGCACGGGGTGGGGGCCGCGGGTAACGACGCTCGCCGGCAAATCGGCTAATGCGCAAGTGCGACGAGCGATTACTCTTCGAGCAACAAGTGCGAGACATATCGTAAAGTATCCCTTACCATACGCTCTTTCGCACTAAGCCCACCCCTATGATTGACTTCCGAGTCCCAGCTGAAATAAAATCGCTGCGTTTGAGACGCGTCTCGCTCTGTGACTCCGTGCCGTCCTGAAAATATCTGTCAAAGGAACCGCGTCTCCGTAGCACAACCGCGCTCCGTGACGCGGGCTATTTGCAGGGGTAATAGTTGTGCAAACTTTAAAGGTATTCATTTTAAAAGATATTACTTTCATTTACCGTGCTGGAGATGCTGATACTGATACCGTGCAGATGGTGGTGGGGAGATGTGTGTCTCCCACGTGAAAATACCCACACTACGCCCCTGATTTCATTACGGGGCGCTTCCTTGAAGTATTATACAGATGATTTCAGTAAATCATAGACATGAGATTAATTTTATCCAATAACTGATGCAGTCCTGTAGCATTTTGCTTCAACAACGGACACAACCCACCGCAACTCAAAGTGATATACATGCGGATCAACGCTAAAAACGTACTAACGCGGCTTGGAAAGCACACCTAGGTGACTCAATGTGTTTTCGGTTGGTATGCTCTGAGAGCAGGGCAGGTAATCTGCCCTGTGACGTCATGCTCGATCGCAGACTTTCTGTCAGAGCGATCTTAACCGAACATGAAAATGTGTGCACTACATTCACAGCATGATCGTTTATTTTCGGATTCTGTTTTGTTTTTAACAGGTTTTGATAATTTTCCTCGTCGATGAAATTGTATGTATATGTATATGTATGAAGTGTATGTTGTGTGCGGGGCGCACTGTCCCGCACAATTGGGGTTCAAGCTGCTGGGATAAATGGGAGTGTTAAACAACATTACACAGACATAGCACCACTGATCTCAAACAGCCTGGATAGCTGTTGCCATGGTGCGGTTTCGAAGTCAACAATCAACAAGGAGTCCCACATGTTTGGTCTCCTCATAAGATCCCATAGTAATTTTACTAACTATTTTCGTAGCCTACAATCAGTTATTTATATTGAATTGAAGTGTGTAGCATTCAGAGAGGCTTTTATAGGTATTTATGGACCTTGCTTGGTGCTAAGGCTCGAAATATGCGCGTAAAAAGCACATAATGTAATACACGCTGTGAAAAAGTGTGAAAAGTCAATGCCGAATACAGGCTCCAAGAAACGACAGAAAAATGCACAAAGTCGTGAATTTAGAGCAGTGCCACCACCCAAAATCAAATTTCATGTAACCAGGCATTATTTTGGTGCCAGATGCTGCTATTTTGATATAATGATATCGCTGGAAAAAAGTTTAAAAACACTCTCAAACCAGCATTGAAATCATAAGGAGTGCACAGATTTTGGGACTCCTACCTGTTGCAAACAATGACTATTTGCTGTCATCTGACTTCAATTTTTAGCTGCAAGCTGGATACTATATTTCATCCCGGCTATTAAATATCAGTGCATTGCACACGGGTCAACTCTAAACATAACAGAGAATCGTTCTCCACTGATGTCATGAAGTGTCACGCCGTTTCAAAATCTCGATCGAATTTCGCGCAGCCATTATGCCAGATTTCAGTGCTAATCTGACAAAATTCCCGAAGTAAGAAATCTTGCTCTCAGAGCGAGTAGCCGTACTAACTGAACATCCGATATCCACCCGGAGCGCTTGTACTTTCGCAACCATCCGAATTCGCAAAGAAGCATTATGACCGCCCGCACTACCGCTACATCTGATGGTACCAGATTCAAGCGCGAACATCTATACGGCATACCGCCACTTCGAGGCCCTGGGGTTGCCCAAGACCACGGTCCAAAATGCATGGCCAGTTAGCCACGGCCACCAAACCGCTTGTGGGGTTCGGGCTCAGCCAACGGTGCGGGACCGGCCACAATCTCACTATCATTGGCCGACATCGAGGCCCAAGTCTTCAGTTGATGCTGGGAACAGCTTCGAGTGTTTGCATATAAATGATACGCGATTACAGCATTCTCTGTTGGCAAGTCTTGTACTAAACTTCTGGACCCGAGACATCGGCTGCCGAAGCAATTGAATGTACCAACGCCGCAACATGAAATAAACTATGCATCAAATTTTCAATCATAAATTTTAATGTTTTCCAGCATGCATGAATCCTGTACTGCACCGCCCTTACCTCCAGACCCGTACCCCGATGATTTGTCTACGTGGGGAGCCCCATAGTCGAGAGTGGGACTGAGGAACTTTGGTGGTCAGACATGCCTTTTTCTATCTAACCTGACGTGTACAGCCGTGCAGCTCATTAGTAAGAAAATACCAGTGTCATTTTCACGTCCGGTTGGCGGCGAGGTGGGTCCGCTTCTCCTCCGAAACAGTTGCCACCCATCGACGGTCCGAGTTCGAATCCTGCTAGCTTTGCTTTTTGCTCTTCAGGAAAGTCAGTCGCATCGCTTGCCGTCCCTCGGACTTGACATTAAAAGCACATGTGCAGATTAAAGTCTCAAGAGCGACATATGCCTTCGGACTTTTGATTGTCGCGATAGTTTGGTGGTAGCGAATGGCGTCTTGCAACGCTAGGGTCGAGAGTTCGAATCTCAGGTCACCAGCTTTTTGTGACATGCCTTGTCATTGGAAATATCAATTTCACTGTTACAGTCGCCCCTTTTAGCCAGTGACTAGTGATTTTCAATGACTTCTAATTTTCAATTTAAATATTAAATGCCCGAGCGCACGTGATCCACTCATATATACGTTTCTTCCCTTCCCACTTCCAGCAGACGGTGTGGTGCAGTATCAGTCTCAGTTGCCAATTTTCGGGGAAATCCCTTCATTGCCAATCATCAGCTAGGTAAGCACACAAGAGGGACGTAAGTGACAACGCAGCTATTGGCAAGGAGATCCGTCAGATATCACTCTAAAAGAGAAATGGTTTTGTGCGGTTTTGAAGTCAACAATCAACAAGTAGGAGCCCCAATTTTGAGTTTCCCCGTAAGATCACATTGTAATTTTAGTGATTTCGCTAACCGTTTTCGTAGTTTTTAATCAGATATTGACATAAAATTAAAATGTGTAGCATTCAGAGAGGCTTTTTATAATATGTATTTATAGTCCCTGCTTGAGCTTATGGCTCGAAAAATGCGCATAAATAGCAAGTTATGTACAAGCAGTGAACCAAGGTGAAAAGTTAATGCCGAATACAGGCTCCAACAAACTAAAGAAAAACTCACGAAGTAGTGAATTTAGTGCAGAGTGCTGCAGCCCAAAATAAAATTTCATATAACCATGGCAATATTTTAGTGCCTACTAACAAAACTACTTGCTGTCATCTGAATTCATGTTTTAGCTGCAAGCTGGATTCTATGCTCAATCCAGGCTATTAGAGATCAGTGGTCGGCACGCGACTTTCTGCACCAAAATCTCAAGTGGTTTTGACCAGTAATTAGCGACTTTTACTATAGCTATACATTGGGAAGGCCCGGGACGCCACTGGTGGATGCTACTTTTCAACGCTCGTTAACTGTTTTAATATACAGTTTCTCACTGTAAAGTCCGGAAACAACGCAACATATAGGCGTGCGCAGGGTAAATGGTTAGATACGGCACAGCACGGAATGAACCAAAATGATGGTCACAAAAAGTGCACCGTTTTCTATGCCCGTGACCGCGAAAGCAAGTGTTGTGACAAGGCATGGCAGCCATCGACAGCACACATTGAATTTCTATCCGAGCACACAACCAGGGCCTTCTGGGTGGAAAGCAAGTGTTGTGACAAGGCATGGCAGCCATCGACAGCACACATTGGATTTCTATCCGAGCACACAACCAGGGCCTTCTGGGTGGAAAGCAAGTGTTGTGACAAGGCATGGCAGCCATCAACAGCACACATTGAATTTCTATCCGAGCACACAACCAGGGCCTTCTTCACGGAAATGTAGCCTTATGGAGCGAATGTTACTGGGGAAGAGTGAGTCAATGGAAAATGTCTGAGTCAAAAAATTCCTGGGTATAAACAAGAGTTTAAACTCGCTCAAGGTAAAAGCCACCTGGAGACATTTTTGCCATACAAGCAAATCGTAAAAAATCCTTTCAGAGGGCGCTGGCTTGTGGCAAGGTTCCTTCTTGTGGCCTAGGAAGTTGTTGACCATCCTGAACACGATGCAAATTTCAAAACCCCATGGGCTGTTCAAATTTGACGCAACTCTAATACTTCGACCAGATTGATTGTAAACTTTAAACTAGGGCGAACGCAATTTGTGTTGCGTTGAATATGAGCGTAGCGGTTTGTTTATAGCGCATAAAAAGATAGAGGCAAAAAGCCTAAATCATGGAGCAGCAAGCCGGACCATTGCTTTTTCGAAAATTCTGATCACTTGAAATTGTAAACGATTCTGGCCTTTCTTTGCTTCTGTCCGAGCTGTAGGGTAGCGGAAATATGCTAATTTTGAGGTCATAAAGCAATGTGCATGTTCATACATAGATGTAACTCATGCCTAAAGGTTTTTATTGGGTTTTATTGGGTTGGTTTTTATTGGAA
This sequence comes from Nemoura dubitans, assembly GCA_921293005.1. Classification (NCBI taxonomy): domain Eukaryota; kingdom Metazoa; phylum Arthropoda; class Insecta; order Plecoptera; family Nemouridae; genus Nemoura; species Nemoura dubitans. Next base: position 37,153,880 of record OV121077.1, read on the forward strand.
AAATCTGGTGTGATGTTTCAATTTGGTTTCGATGGTTTCTAAAGGCAAATCGAAATTGGGAACATTTGAAAAAAATACGCACTTTTAAATAAATTTCCGTACTTTTCCAAACATGCCCAATTGTCGAATTTTGCTCTTTTATCTGCTTTGAAAGTGAAGGGTGTGGAGGATTTTCTTGAAAAACGCAGGGGGTCTAAGTTGAGAACAAAAGTAGACACCCTGAAAATTTCATCCCACTCGAAGCAGGCGTTTGGCCTGTAGTGCGCGCGCAAACACACATACAAAAAAAAAAAAAGAAACAAACAAACACACAAACAAACACACACCAAGTGTTTTTTTTAGCAGTAGTGAAATTGATGATTTCGCTTCGCTCGCTTCGCTCGCTACGCTCATCAATCATGAATATCTTCCCTCACCTAGTCGTGACTTGTGAAGAAATTCAACCCCTTCTATTGACACCTAGCCCGCGGTGCAAGAAAGTAAGTAACTTTTTAAAGCATCGATCCGTAGTTTATGCCTATAGTTAAGCAACACTGCTGTTAGTCGGTTCTTTGGTTGGCGACCGCCATGCGCATGGCCAGCTCTGTTCGAGATATAGGGTGGATACCATAAAGTTAAGCAACAGCTTCACCCCTATGCTCAACATCTGCTGCAGGATTGATAAGTGGAGGAATCCTGTTTTATAAGTTGTGCAGTAGTTACGCTTGTGACCGGCCCTTGATGCTGTTGGACATGAGCAGGCCTTATTGTGCCGGCACCGGGTACACCCTCGGCTCCCTTCCAGGCCAGGCCATATGATGCCGGCACCGGGTACACCCTCGGCTCCCTTCCAGGCCAGGACATATGATGCCGGCACCGGGTACACCCTCGGCTCCCTTCCAGGCCAGGACATATGGTGCCGGCACCGGTTACACCCGCGGCTCCCTTCCAGTCCAGGCCATATGATGCCGGCACCGGGTACACCCTCGGCTCCCTTCCAGGCCAGGCCTTATGATGCCGGAATCGGGTCCAACCTTGTCTCCCTTCCAGGCTACATACTTTCCACTAAATCGTACTTCTTATAGTAACTATAAATAACGTTAATCGAGAACTGTTCTCGATTATATGCTCGAGTGAACTATCCATCGAATCAAGCTCCTATTCTGTTGCTTTGTTCATGCCGTAAGACCGAATTCTCCCGAAATTCCACAAAAATATATTATGCTATATATTATAAGCTCGAAAACGCATCAATAAAAAAGTCATATCAATTATGTGAAGACGTGACAATAATTTTGAGGACCTGAGTTATAAACCCCAACATTATTAGGTATGTCAATCTGTAGAACACCAACAGGTTAAATTTAATACACAAAATTTAGTATTGGCATGCACTCAACGCTACTAACTACACGTTAAAGATGAATACAATAAGTTTCAATTTAAAAAATGGCACCGTAAATTTCCCCGGCAAGCACGAGGCGCTGTCAGCGGTGGCTAGTGGCAGCACGATCGACGACAAGTTCGCAAGTTGACCAGTGAGCAGTGACCACTTGCACCGCCCAACCCTTAAGTTAAAACCACCCTTAGAATGTCGGTCCGAAAGTTTGCTTCCAGCTTCGGTCGGAGTCCAGCATGGAAGTATTACGACATCATCAAGTGGAAGGCTGAATTCTTCACACGGTGCTTGCTCTGTGGCTTCCGAAGTGCTCGGCGCAAGTCTGCAGGCACTTCAGGCTTGATTTCGCATCTAAAATACCACCATCTCCAAGAATTCATCGAAGTCAATGTAGCCAATGCCATTAAAAAGGGCGAAGATGTCGAGGCCTACTTTCTCATAAACGAGGAGACGAAAGTGACTTATTGTTCGTCTTGTCAGGTTCCATTTGCCAGCTATGACTTGAAGCGACTGAGAAGGTCTTGGACGAAACACTTGAGGGTTGTCCATCCAAGTATCTACGAGGACTGGCTCAAGATACGGAAAGATGCGGTGGCTTCTGCTTATACGAGGTATTCTGACAATTTGGAGGCGTGGTCAAGGTGCGCAAAATGGCAAAATGTATATTTTGATAGTGGGAATGCGATGCGAATTTGGGAATTTCATTGCTGGGTTAACATAACCACAAAAAGAAAGAGTGAGATGGACGAATTGGGAGTTGGGACTGAGAGGGGAAAGGAATTTATAATGACTATGGACCCGGGACCTAGAAGAAATTATGATTAACAAACAATGAATTCATAAGCAACATGCTTATGACTTGCTTGAGCAACTTGCTGGAACAGTTCCCATGTACCTAAAATAGTAACAACCTAGCTGATCTGGCTCTTCATTTAAAAGTGAGAACTAGCGACAATTCCTGATGCGAGAATTTATGATACAGAACTCGGTTGCTAGGTTCAACTGGATGGCCAGTAAACTCACCCCCCCTGATTTTACTCCCAGATTGGATCGTGGATACCGCATGATTGGCAACCTATAGGAACTTAATCATCTCCCTCTTCAAGATTCATCTAGCCGAATTCCGGGTATCTTGTTACCAAATTCCCTGGCCAAACTTTGGCAAGGCACTTTTACGGATTTTACAGTTATCGAAATTTGTAGGTTCGGCCTTTTGTAAGTTAAACAAAATAATATGTAACCACCATCACTAATCATTATCTGTGTCGCAATCAAATTATTTTCTTATATTTTGTTTAAAACTTCGTTGAATACCATAACCACAGGTTCCGTAACTTTCCGTCTAGTGAACTTGATTGTTTCATTTTTCTATTGCCGTATTATAGGGCTATATTTGTTATCGATATTCAATAATAAAACCAAATAAATATGCATTGGCGAGTGGCGACATCTCCGAGAATTCGTTTGAATTGCGCGGCCATGTTATGACGCTCGTCGTCCCAGCACTTTGGAGTCAAATGAGACACCATGTTACCAACTTCATTTAATTATAAATTACTTAAATTAAAATCGTTTCGAGTCATGATGAAACCTTTGCATGGAGAAAAAGTACTTTCTTCAAATTTAGCGATAGGTTTTTTCCGACGCGAACAAGTTTTTCGTCCCATTCTGCTGTGACCATTCAGGAGGTGGGATGTGTCCATTTTGTAAAGTGATTGGACTATTGAAGAGCAAATTGGAGAGTATCTCATAATCGCAGTGATTGGTTCTACGACATTTCTTACGTATCGCGGCTTTTACGTTCTCGATTGCGACTAGACACATAAATTACATGATTTAGAATCGAACGCAATCGAGACAATATTTGGAAAATGTCAGTGTACTTCGTAAACGCGTAAGTCGCTGAGCATATAACCTGAGAATGGCTGTGAAATCTGTCAATGACGCCGAAGTTGTTATAGTGGAGAGGAAATCCCATCCCAATGCATTGGATTTTGTTTTTCAGTCCTGAAGGGCTGAAAGGAGAGCCAGAAGTCGAAGTAGACAATGGGCAGGGTAGTACTTCGACTACTCAATCGGAGGCTCAGGTAGCACTCGGTCAGTTCTGGGGCAAGGTGACGGATGAAATTCGCAAGATCAACAACGTGAGTACCTACCCTGGGCGTAGCTCAACCAATTGCGTTGCACTACTATGAAGCTTGCCGTCTATCTTCTAGTTTCGGTTCATATTTTTACCTCGCATTATCTTTTCATTCAGCTGGACTTGAAGACGCAGGCACTTCCACTGGCTCGTATCAAGAAGATCATGAAACTCGACGACGATGTCAAAATGATTAGCGCCGAGGCTCCGATGCTTTTTGCCAAGGCCGCTGAGATCTTCATCCACGAGCTCACACTTCGAGCGTAAGAGCTCCGCCTGTTTAAATCAAATAAACTTTTTAAAGATTCAACTATCAAACCCCGACTTAAAATCGTTGACTCGTTGGCCGCAGGTGGGTGCATACCGAGGACAACAAGCGCCGCACTCTGCAGCGCAATGACATCGCCATGGCAATCACCAAGTTCGACCAGTTTGACTTTCTCATCGACATTGTGCCTCGGGACGAGGTCAAAGCTGCTCCCAAGGCTGCAACGGCCGACGCTCCTGCCAGAACAACAATGAACTCGGACCAGGTGAATTGATGCGTCTTATCGAGCTCCTGCAATACATGATATCTCACTGGTGGACAGCATACTGGCATTTGGTTTTAAATGGGAGTTAACATTGAGGTTGTCCACCAGTGAGTTTAAAGAAGGCTGCTGTTGCAGGTGCTCAATAGGTTTCAAAGTGTACTGTTTTGGTGCAAGTTGAGAAATTAAAATAATTTATGTTAGATCAATTATTTTGCTCACACTTCATGGTTTTGATCGATTTTACCATCTTTACCAACAGAACAAAATTTAGAATTGAAGTTACCGTGCAAGATATTTCTACGCCAGGAGGGGGGAACTGTATGAACGGAGACGTTACTTTCCCATTCCCGTTTCAGGTGCACTACTACTTCCAGCTGGCTCAGCAACACCAAGCCGCGCTACAGCAGACAACGACGGCGCAGCCACAGGCCACGTTGCAACTCGTGCAGCCGCAAGCGGTAAGTGACAGTCTATAACTCGGTTGGGTAAGCTGCTCGGGATGTGGCTAAAACAAGGCAGTCAAGGGATGGAAGGTATTGTGAGGGGCAAGAAATCTATTGCCTATGAATTAGCCTGTTATATTTCTTGAGTACCTACGTAGAATTCAAGTAGAACATCCCTTGGAGGTGTTGCTAGGCCATTATCATTGAAAGATCTTAGTGCTATTCAACATGAGTTTACATGCCAGTGTGACTTTTTCCTCATGGCCATTCAAGTTTTGGGTTAAAATTTATTCTTCCTTCACAAATACCATTCCACTCACTTGCCCCAGAGTCTATTTCCATAATTCACCCGATTACTTGATTAATCAACGCAGATGTAATGACTTGCCTTTTCAGAATGCCGGGAACACGGGCGGGCAACAGGTGATCCAAATCCAGCAGCAGGCGGCGCCGGTACAGCAGGCGGCACCCGCGCCACAAGGCGCTTCCATCCAGATCGTGCAGCAACTCATCGGGCCCAACGGAGAGATACAGAACATTCCCGTGAGTCTCCCCCAAACGTACAGCGATACTACGGAAATATAACTCGATTGCGAGAGACATCACAAGATATATTTTTGCTACTTGGTACCCTTTGCTACCATAATCTTCTTTCTTTCTACATGTTTTTAAGATAACCAATTGGTAGCATTACATAGTACCATCTATAGGTGGTCCTGTTATTGTGTACGCTGAAATGAGATGCGTACCTGACCGTGTTTCCCTGGTTGCAGATCACGTTGACTCCGCAACAGATGCAGATGCTGCGCCTGCAGATGCAGGGCAACTCTAGCCAGCCGCTCGTGATTCAGGCTCCGCAGGCCCAACAGCAGATCATTCAGGTACGATCTGCTTTAATTAAATACATACAAAAATGTGCTGGTTATAGACTAAATCCACTTGTGAACAAAGTAGGTACCAAAATTAATTGTGATAATCAGATCAAACCAGCAGTTTGTTTTGTGGAATTTTATACCCCAAATATGTGTTGTAAAACTGTTATCTTAATATAAAATGAAATACCTAAGATTATCTTACCTCAGGTTCAACAGCAAGCCGGCGGCTCGACGCCTGTCTACATCACGCAAACCAACGCAGGCACAGAAACCGAATGAACCAGTGTTAAAAACAGTGCCGCTGTGCAGTGAACGGGTGTTCGCGGACTTGGCGTTCCCAGTTTGCGGGGTGCAGCTCGATTCAATGCTCATACACGCTCTTCAAAGACGAGAGGGCGAAGTTTATTTATTTGAGAAGTGGGCCGGCTCAGAGCTGCGTGACGAGGGACAGCTCGAATGTGTTGTGACTTGACATATCTCCCGTTAGCAGACGATCTGCAAGGATGTTGCTGCTGTGTGCAGGACTGAGTCGGAAGCAAGGAGATGCATGTATTGACAAAGGTCTTTGTTAATAAGGCATACAGTTTGTAAATGTAACCAAGTTTTACTCATGTTTGTAAGAATATTTGTTGACTATTGTTCATCTTGTAATACGGCTTCGGTTGCAGTCAACTTTTGTGGTTTGTTGAAATTCTTTCTCCAACGATAACCAACTGGCGGCGGAATGCTCTTGGACAGAGTCTAGACACAAGACGCAAAAATCATGTACTTACGGCTAAGAGATTTTAACATTAATAAAAACACTTTCTGTATAAAACATAGATCACGTTACTTCCAGACAAAAACGCAATTAACACTTGAATCAGCACCTACTTATAATTACAAAAATAAATGCACACCAGAATCCGAAATAAGTGGAACCAACGTTATGGAATACTGATCAGTGATCGCATCTGTTTTCTCGGTTATATCCGTGTTTAAAAATGTATCGTATATGCAACGGTGCGTGCAGCTATGAAACAATTGGAGTAGCATATTTTACAAATAGGTATTTGACAGCAACTAAAATTCTTTCTGACAATTGTTAATTTTTCTGTGTTTTGACATTACCAGCAGTGAGAAGCATTCTAAATTCTAGTGTGCTCACAAACGCAAACCGATAAAAACTTGACAATTCTCCTTGCATGTACACAAGTATCAACTGGTAAGGAATGATACTAGCCAATGACAGCCGCTTGCAAGGTGAGTACTTGACATACACATTAGGAAATCAACACAATAAATCCAGAAGAATTTGTCGTTCCACCACATAAAACTTATTGCACCGTCATTCACTCTTGCAGGTAACAATTCCACACTTCCAAGTATCCATCATCATTCATCATACGGCAACAGTAGAATATTAACTTTTAAACAAAGCAATGCAATAACACAATAGTTCTATATTCTATACATAGTGTCCGGCTTCGGGAGCTACTCTCCGGTCGGGCCGATAATAGTACCGTAAAAATATCTCAGTTTATTTGTCTCTCTTTTCCTAGACTGATAAATACTCTAATACCGTGCGATAAGGCTGAATATATGGTGCATTTTCATGGTGCGTTAAGTTTCATTGACGGTTAAAGGCTCAAGTTTAAAACCAGAACAAAGCCTTTCTAGGCCAACATCAAAGGCAGTCTATTTATCATTAGAGACACGTAACATTACAGCCAACGGAAAAGGGAACTCGAGAAAATGGTGCTTGCGCATGGAAACTACGGTAATATTTGGCACACGATTTCCACCTTTAATACCGTTTCGCTTTCAAGGCTCTCGCAGTCGTGCCTCACCATCCTGCCAGGCTCTAATTTTTAGAAGCTATCACATCGATCATTTTATTGTTATCAGATTATTTTGGTCCCGGCACAAGCCACAGCGCAAAGGCTAAAATTTTACACAACACATCGCGATGGAATGAACGGGCAAATGGACGAAATCTCTCTACGCGCCTCGAAACACGCAAGTCTTTTGGGATAAAACTTACTTCATACAATTAGTTGGACTTTGGATATATATTGGTCATTTTTTTACAACTAGGACGTAGTGAATAAACGTGAACCGCACCGACTTTAAATAGAGCCGAATAAGGGGGCTTTAGAAAAGGTAAAAGCTATCAAAGGCGAGGGAGGGGTAAGTAAATCTTTGGCAACTGTCGTCTCATTAAGACCCATCATATTGGTCAGCAAGGCAACCAGTCTTCTTCATCGAATTGTTCGTTGAAAATAGCACGCTCAGTATCCCTCATAAAGAACGAAGATGGAAAAAGGCAAAGTATCTAAACATAACATAAAAACTTAGCAGCAAAAATCACCAAAAGATGATGGAATGTCTTCCCTCTCGTTTCTAGAATGCAATCCTGCGAGACCGGTTACTGCCACAATCCACAACTTAGTGCTACACGCTCCTCTCTGCGGCAAAACGGCTCTGTGAAAGCATTAAAATCGATCGACAGGCGTGACATTCGACAATCTGAACGCAAAACGTCTTCGCCATCGACAGTTTGACGGGAGCGATGGGCGAACTAAAATCATAATCGAGGTAGATGAGTGAACACGACACTTTGGTCAACACAAACAAAAAGTGGGGAATGTGGTAATGAAACAACCAAGCCCCGTTGCCATGTTCGAGGTGAAATCAAAAGTAAATCCAAATGAATACTGTCTGATGTCCTTCCAAATAGCATGGATGACTTTAAGGAGCAAAAAATTTTATCTCATTGGTCCAGCAAATGCTGTAGGATGCAATTAATACCGAGATCTCAAATCCTAATACGGCAACCATGTCAATCCCTTCGAACATTACAACGCGGCTTCCTCGATTAGAAGTCAACATAAAAATGGGCTATTTCTTAGAAACCAAAAGCTGCTCCCGGACGGCTACTTTCTGCCTCGCGTCGGCTTGCTCTGTGCCACGAGGTTGACGCTCTTGGTGAGGGAGATGGAGGTGCCGGTCGGATGGAAGTGCCGGTAGTAGACCAGCATGAACGTGAGCGCCAGCACGAACGCCAGCGTCTGCGCCGCCACCGCGCCGTAGTACAGCACCGGGTTGCCGCCGGCACTGGACGACACGCACCTAAGCAAGCGGGGCGAGAGCGATTTAGCGACGCGATCAGATGCCGCAACTAGGGGCGGCAGGCGTTGGGAGACTTGGCAGACAATACACACGTTTATTCAATGCTGTAGGTAACCTGTAGGTAAAAATATGTTGATAAATTGGGAATGCTGGTGAGGTCTTCAATTAGCATTTAGCACCATACCCTTTCAAATAGTTTTTTTGAAGACAAAAGATTCATTTAAACCAGATCATAACAACGATAAGTTGTTTGCTTATCAATGGTTGGTTTGCTTCAATTAACAAGAATGGACTAATGAAATTAACACCGTAGTTTTTCCATGTTCATGTCAGGTCTACAGAATTGGCGTAATCTGCTCTCCTAGCAGACAACAATATCAAAGAGAAGCAAACACCCAAAAGGACAATAGGGTTGCAAACAAATCAGAATTGATAGGTTGTATTTAGGCAGTGGTATCGGAATGTCTGGTTGGGAGCTTTGTGCAGCGTTAGAGTCGTCTTCCAGCCGTTAGGCGCAAAAACTTACTCTCTCTCAGATACTAACTGCGTTTTCGGCCGGTCTGCTCCGACAGCAGTACTGTACAAACCCTGTGACGTCACCCTCGTTCGCAGAATTGCTGTCAGAGCGATCTGAACCGAACGTGCACAGGTCCCTCTGCTCAGATGTGGGGGCTGATCTGACAAAATTCTCGAAATAAGAAAAAGCACTCTGAGAGCAAGCAGCCATACCAACTGAACATGCAAATTGCACTCTGGACCAATCTGGTTTGACCAAACGAACTTGCAAGTTGCTCTCAGAGCGCTCTAGAGACACCAACCGAAAACGCCATAACTCTTGCCTCTCACCCAAATCAGTGACATGTTACTAGTATCGAGACTATTCCAAAGATGCAAGTCATAACCCCAAGTCGCCGTGACAAAAAGCGCCGACGACTTACCAGACGACGAGCGCGCCTGTGTTCTCGATGAAGAACACGAGGTAGTACGCGAGGTACGCGTAGCGCGTGGGCCCATCGCGCGGCGACACGAACGCCAGCACGTACGCGAGGCCGAGCACGACGGAGAAGAGCAGCTCCTCGCAGCGGCTGGCGCAGACGGCGGTGTGCTGCTGGCCGAGCGCCAGCCACGCGGACATGACGGCCCAGTGGACGGCGCAGAGGCCGGCCAGCCACGCAGGGTACAGGGACGCCAGCAGGCTCAGCGCGAGCACTCGCGACGCTGGACAAACCGGGGACGGGCGGTTAGTTTCGGTGACGGGATATGCGGTTAGCTCGGCAGGCTCGAAATCGAAGGGATGCCGCCGTACTGCGTTCGAGTAGGACAAACCTTGGATCATTGCTAGCCGGGGATATGCAACTAGCTCAGCAAGCTCAAAATCAAAGGGATGCTGCCATACAGTTCAAGTAGGACAAACCTTGGATCTTTGCTAGCCGGGGATAAACAACTAGCTTAGCAAGCTCGAAATCAAAGGGATGCCGCCGTACTGCGTTTAAGTGGGTCAATCCCAAGCCTTGCTGGCTGTCATCCAGCTGTCGGAACTACTCTGTGACGAAGACTATGTTGTAGGTATTTTTTTATTTGAAAGCTGGAATATATTTCTTAGCGGCACAGATATAAGGTTACCCAGATGTTCTACCATACCTAGCTACGGCTACGGCAAAAATTTGATGGTATTAGTTTGGCTGGCAATCGCTGGGGTGCGTTGGCAACTTGTTTTAACATCATCTACCATTCTGAAGAAAGAAAATCCTTCCCCCCCCCCCTCTTCTGACTTCATCACTCAAATGTTCGACGTACCGGTGCTCATGAGGTGCCAGCAGAAGAGCATGACGGCGCCGCGCCAAGACAGCTTCTCCTTGTCGTCACGCACGAACCGCACGGAGCGGTAGTACGACGTCAGCGCCCACGCCGCCGACGCCAGCGAGAAAACCACGGCCCACGACTGCACGGCTGCAGAAGGGAGAAGGCGAGGTTAGGTGGCGTCGATACAAGTTAAGACATTCTTTGCGGAGAGTTAAAGCGCCTTTTTTATGCCCCGCAAGTTTCCATCGATTATGCTGGCTTTCTGACTTCGAGCAATCTTTCTCGTGTATTTGACGACAGAAATCATTATATCTAGGTAATATACATGAAGTGCATGTATTTAATTAAAGTACAAAACATTGTAAACTTGTTATCAGTATCACATTACAAACTTATTAAGACTTTCAACAATGAGATAATAGAAACAGAGAAAGCAGAATCATCGAAATGTAATTTGCTAGACGATGAGCTAGCTCAGTCCGTTTTAGGCTAATAAGCTAAGTACACAGCAAGGTGAACATCCATTGAAAACACACTTTGGTTGATCATATTGATCTAGGTTAAATGGAAATAGAATCCTAATTGGCAACTGCAAAGAATCAACAATGAGAATGCAGAAGTAAAGGTCAGGAATGACATAAACTTCTTTAACAGCTCGCTTGTCAAATGCAGTGTCGGCGGTCAGTCGCAATTCGCGAGCCAAGACAGCAGCTGACTGACCTTGATTGCGATTGACCCGTCGACCAGCCCCACTTGTATCGATTCTCGTTGACCACAGCTGATTGGGTCAAAAAGCTAGCTCACAGCTACGCACTTTGCAGGGTCAACATGGGCTATGGTCTTATATGATTTATAATTATAATATATAGTTATATTAACACTATTTTAGGTCTGATGGGGGATGGATGAGCATCTGTAGATCTCTTCCAATTGGAGAGTACTGTTGGTTTGCAGACATCCATACCACGGACATAAAGACATAAGAAATAATTCTGCACCAATTGAATAGGCTGCCACTAGAGAGGTACAGTGAATCAAGATCCAAGGACTGCACAATCTAGCAAAATTGGTAACACATTTTCCACAAGGTCAGAAGACAGCTCAATGATCTGGTACATATTAGCCTCTGTTTCAAAGAGCCCATTAATTTAAATTGGTCAACATACATTGGTTGCATGGAAGCAGAATTTGTAGGAAACATCAACCAGTGTTGATTATTCAATTTCAGTTCATAGCTAGCAAATTGCTCATAATATCATCCCATAAAGGTCCATTCCATTGGTAAAAACCAATCCTCATTTTGTTTCATTAATGGTGTTTTCGGTTGGTATGCTCCGAGAGCAGTCGGTAATCTACCCTGCGACATCAGATTTTCTTTCGGAGCGATCTGAACCGAACACGCACCTTATTGACAGAGTGACAGAATATTTAACTCCACTCCACTCTGGAGCACTCTGGTTTGACAAACTGAACACGCAACTTGCTCTCAGAACACTCTAGAGCAACCAACCGAATTCGCCACCAAATTTAGCTGATATTTAGTTTCAGGAGTTGGCAATCGCCCCACATTTATTCTGAATCCAACGCAAATGACCCTCAGACCCTCGCGCCACATTGCGGCACTCACCCTGCGCGGCGTACGCCGGCTTCGCGCCGGCCGACACGAGCACCGTCAGCTGCAGCACGGCTTGCGGCGCGGCGTGCAGGAAACAGTGGAACAGCCGCAGCAGCGCGGCGTCCGAGTCTTCGTCTAGCGCCCGACGTCCGAACTCGAGCTGTCGCGGACGGTCGCCGCGGAGGGCCGCGCGGCGCGAACGTAGGCCGTACGACAGGGCGTCGCAGTATCTGCAGGGGGGGGGGGGGGGGGGTTGGTTTACTTCGTGGGGTACGGAGCATTGCCATAGAGGGAGGAATCGATATGGTGAGTGTATTCAATGATGATTATATAGAATTAGGCTGCATTCAAATATTAAACACTTAGTAACGGATTATTAGCAAGTGATGTTTTTGAGCATCACCTTGTTTTATTGGCTTTGGAAGCAATAGAGCAATAATCGAAATTTGTGAACATCCTAAAGCAATGCGCTACCTTTTCTTGTGCTTCAAATTTTCAGAAATAAAATTTTCAGAGTCCAGGGTAGCGATCGTGTAACTTTTTTCATTCGCTTTGGCTCGAAATCATTCGATATCAAATCACTGCCCGTGTTAAACCATAGGCAGTGATATTGAAAACGAATCGTTTTGAAATCACAAAGTTTCGTGATGGGTCTCCTGGTCTTCAGTAGTCTTTCCAAAATGAACACAAGTTAATCATTTTCACTAATTGGTGTTTCCCTCCCAAAGAAGCAGTGCTTTACTAATCACCTGAAGAGACCTAAGAATAAATTGGAGCTGACATGGAGCATGTCAAGCAAAACAGCCCTCTTCCAATATCCTCTGGCAGAGGTTGTTGAGAGCGGCATATAACCTGGTGTGCCTGCATAAAGCCCACACAGACCATGGGAAATGAAATAGGTAATCAGTGCAAATATTTTCTTGGCATTGACTATGTAGCCATTAAAAAATTTAGGTAGACCACCCTAGAGCTGTTAATGACATACATAATAATATGTAAGTAACTTATTGAAGGTTTCTTCAATAATGTTGATATCTTGCAAAAGTTAGAACAGAGGTTAATCATAATATTGATGTAATCTAGCCTCTAGAGAAATTCAAAATTGATTATGAAGTTTTGAAATTGGCATTCAAAATAGGTTTAAACAAGCTGGAATGCAACAATAGTTACTATCTATTCACTGTCATTTATACAGAATATAGTAGATCTATTATTAGCATTTGTATTTCAATTTGAATGTGAGAGATTATCAAGTGTTAGGGGAAGAAGCATGACAGAGTCTAAAGAAGGAATTAGATTAATTGCTTATCATTTCTGCAATTATTGTAAGTCCATAGGTAATTATTGTGTATATTGTGAGTGTAAATTTGGAGGTCAAATGTTTGTAAATTGTAAGCAATGAATTACTTTCCCTTAACTAACAGTCTGGCATATCTTTATCTATTGCAGAGGCAGTCAATCATGAGGCCAGCTGCAGATAACAGATAATAATATTTTCACATTCATAAACTAGTTAATCCTGCTGAAGGGCTCTATATTTGTCTTGCCTTATCATTTATCAGTCAAGGCTCAAGGAGCCCATCACTCCCACATCTGTTTATTTATGTTTGCTTATGTGTAGGCAATGCAATTACTAAACAGAATATGTGCATGATTCAATTGTGATCAGATTATAGCAGACTTGAATGTAAACAATCATTCCCATGCATTTTTGCTTACGCTATCAGTTAATCACATAAAAGGAAATGTTAGACATTTACTGGCTAAACGAATACCATTGAGCCAGGAGGTAGTGTGTTCATCAATAGCGTTACATCACCACTATTAAAAGCCATGCAAAATCACCACGCTAGCGAACAACACACCCAGACCATGAAAGCACAACCCGAAAGAATTAGTTCCGTCCAAGGTCTTTTACACTAGATGAGAGAGCACAGTGCAGACAAACAAAATGATTGCAGAAAGAATAAAAATAGAGAAAACAATGAAAGGAGTTGGAAGGCCAAGGGCGTTCTGATGATGGCATAATATCGGGTCCAAATGTTAGCTCTGCTTCAACAACTTTCTGTTGTCCACTGTACCCAGCTATTAGCATACTACTATAGATGCCGAAGTGGTCACACTCAGAGGATCACATTACGCAGGAGATTTAGTTTTTTAGGCATGGCACTGATGGCGCAGTTTTCATCCAAAAAAAAGGTTACACACATTACGAAACAACCTTGGTTCTGGGATATATTATTACAATGGCTTCAAAACAATCATTTTGAAAGGGAGTATGCTGCTGACCTACTAGATGGTGGCATGTCACATGTTGATATGGGAGTGTGGTTTAAGTTATTGACCACTGGGGGAGATAGTGTCTAACTGACCAGGGAAAGAATGCATGAATATCACATTAGCTAGCAAACAAGGAAAATGGAATTTATTGATTTGGATTTCCCTAGAACGAGGCATGAACACCTGCCATATGCTATGGCAACAGACTATTCTCATCTAACTTTCATAACATGGAATTCCTGAGTTGTTCAAGCATCAGACATGCCTATTGATAGTCAATAGATTTGTATCACAGCAATTGATGGATGAGCATTTTCGTACCCAGGTACTGGACATCCCTGTAGGTGCGCTACTACCATAGAGTAAACTATCCTTCCTCTATGCTACTACCATTGAAATTTTATGATACTACCTACTTTACTCTTTACTACATTATAGTATGACATACTCAGTGCATGCACAGAAAAAAATGCAAGTGCACAGAAGTAAACAAAATATTTTATTCACCTGAGTAAGGTGGCTAGGAGGGGGTGGGTAAGGTGGTAATCCATTGAAATTCAACGGTACTACCACTGATTAAGGAACCTTAATCAATGGTACTACCTACCTACATTAGTTTACTCTGTACTACAATATCATGTACTACACAGTTCATGCACAGAAAAAATACAAGTGCAGAGAAGTCAAACAAAATATTTTATTCACCTGAGTAAGGGAGCCAGCTGCAGAAGTAATACTATGACCCTTAGACCCCATTTCCAAAGGGAAGGCCTCGGGAGTGTAGGCTCATCCCCATCCAGGATGTACCTAAAAAAGAGATGATCGTGGCTTTAAAAGCATTGCTAATACCACCTAATACCTTACAGATCACAGCGGCTTAAGTTTCAGGGGGTGGTATAGAGTTGTTAATTAAAATGTAGGGTTAAATGCTGTATAGCATGTGGTGTGATTCCCGATAACGGGAACCTTGCTAATCGGCTTCATTAGTCCGATGACCTGAAAAGACATCGAGTGGGTCTGAGATGCGACAATCTTAATTGAGCAATCAAAGGTTTTCCGTGTGAATGTGTGACTTCTGAATTGTGACAGGTGAAATCTGCAGCCAACCTATGGCCGATCGGTAACCAGACCAGTGAACAACAACAACCTGTTTCTTCAGTTGGGCAACATTCGCGCCAAGGAAAGTAGTAAAATAAAATAACTCACCATCGCATGCTGAACGCAGTTGTAACCAACGCAGGCAAAACGATGAACGTGACAGTTAATGCAAAATAAGCGCCTTGTCCCTGTGTATAATAATAGTAGGAGAGCCAGCAGTTAAAACAAATGTCCAAGGCATAAGTAAGAATGGATAACAGCAGGCAAATGATCTGATATGGTCCAAAATCGGGGCACGAGATGTTATTTTCGTCCATTGCGTGTCTTGATTCGGCGATTCTAGCTTGTAATGTATCGCCGTTATTAAACTTGACCACAACGCACTCGGCCATGGCTTGGCCGGGCCGCCAAAAGAGCGACGACGCTATTTGCTTGCACCACTTGACAGAAGGAAATTCCAGCACTTACTGGCGAACACTGGCCAAATAGCCCAAGCGAGAAACGAACTTGACTGGTAGATGCGCGGGCGCCTGCGCGTACGTGCTTACAGGTTGAGTGCACTTGCACCGAACCGGCTGACCTCCAACGCTGCCAGATGATTGATCTGAGTGCACGTGCACCGAAGAGACGTGGCATGCGGGATGCCTAGCTAGGATGGACAGAATTTGATTGCCAAATTGGTTTTGAAAACGTTTCGATTGAAAGACGGATAAGTGATCAGGGACGTAACTAGGCGCCTACTCTCAAGTGATTAGTTAAGTGACCGGAATTATTCAATTCCCATTGGAGTTAACCTAGAAGGCAAAAAATTCAGGAATAATTGTGGACACATAACTTTCCTTCAAATTTCAATTTTACAATGCGTATCACCACCATATTTCCGTTTAGAAAGTTTATTAATTATAAACACGAAAGATGTACATATACATAAGAAAGTGGCTCAAGTATGAATTGATTCGGGCGATTCCCCGAGTCTACCTATTTCAGTTGACGACATATTGCCTCGCCAGCGAGCGCATGAACCGAGCCTTGCGGATGTTGATGGCTTCTCGCTGGATCTCTTCGTTGTTGTTGGGGTTCAGCTCGAGCAGACCCATGATCTTTATCTGCATGACAAAAATTTCACTTACTTTTAATAATGTAGATAACAATAAATTCATAACAATGATAACTGGTAATTACTAATTCACATAAATAACAATGGCATTTATTGTACAATGTTAGCCTGATAGGTAAGATATTTATTACATTTGGCAGGATAAAACAGGTTGTAACAGGTAATTACCAGATCAACAAATTTAAATAAGCAGATAAGCAGGAAAAACCAAATTGTCAGCTAAGCTGGGGCAACCATAGCTGGCATTTTATTGACTGTGAACTTTGCCAGGAATTTGCAACTAAAACACTTGTTAATCCAGTAGTAAAAAAGAATCGCTTAATTAAATTATGGGTGATTTGTTTTGGCAATATTACTAACGTGGCTGGTTTGGTGCCAAGGAGAGGAACGTGTAGAACCGTTAAAGTAAAGATGCAGTGTTAACATTTTAATTAAGCACAAGAAAAGGTAGAAAAGGAAAAAGGTACAAAGCATTAGATTGAAGCTATTAAATTGCGATGATACTGTCGAACTTTCATTGGGTAACAATTACAAACCTGCCTAAAATGTGTTCCAGTTTGCTAGAAAATTTTTAAACGAGACCAAAACAGGTGGTAATCGGTATAGATGGAGGCGGTCAGTAATTGTAATGCAGAAGTTTTAGTCGAGCACCCTTGAAGAACTAACGAAGGGAAAACAGCGAGACTTATATTTAGCATCCAAAACCCAGTTCAAAATGCTTTTTTTCAAAACTAGTGCTAGAGACGGGACAAGTACACACGAGTCTACGAAAGTGCATGCAGAATGTTTAACATGGACGCTGGAGCTCTGTCTAAATCTAAATACGTAATACCTAGTAGCACAGACATAAGGTTACCCAGATATTCTACCATACTTGGCTACGGCTACGGCAAAATTTTGATGACAGTAGTTTCGCCGGCAATCGCTGGGGTGCGTTGGCAACCTGACTTTACGTCACCTACCATGCCATGACGCAAGGTCAATATAATCAAGGGACCCAATGTTCCTTAGGTGGTTACAGTTACCTTGGTTACAGGTGATATAACAACAAACAGCGGCTCCATCCTTTGATTGCCGGCCAAACTATTATTGCGAGCGGAGGGCTTTCGCGTAGCTGCGTTAGTAGAGTGGAACATCTAGGTAACCTTCCATCTGTGCTAGTAGGTACATAGTATGGACAGCTGTGGTTGCGCTCACCACTTGGTTCTTCCGGTGCAGCTCCCCCCTCCGCGCGTGCATCTGCACTAGGTGCTCGAGGATCGTCGGGTCCCAGACGCACGCGTAGTAGCCGTCCATGGCGTCGCCAGGCCGGGCGTCCGACAGGCTCTTGAACGCCGTCATGTGGTCCACCTCGTCCAGGAACTGGCACAGGACGGCCGCCTGCGGGAACGGAGCCAACTTTCAAGCAAACGGTTTCGTGTACTGGGTTTTAGCAGCTCAATGACTTCCCGATGTTTCGTAACTTGTACTAGTTTCTTCTTCATTTTTATTTTTTTTCTTCAATTTAATCTTTTTCTTTAATTTATGACAGACAGGTTGACCCAGTTGTGACATATAATAAAACGCATTGAAACATTAAAAATACATACATAATATGTAGGAAAAACAGCGTAGGTACACAATACATTCAGCTGCTCGATATCACTTTCTTTAAATCTAATAGAGACATATAATGAATATCCGGATTCTGGATGGAGTCGCTGTACAGGTTAAACAGAGTCAGTATCCTCGGAATACATGACCATTTAAAAATGATCGACTTATTTAGAATTATTTACAAAGTTCTCAAGATAGGACTTGAGCAGACACGAGTAATTTAACAGCAAAAACATTCTCTGTGAGCACATGCCTAGAGAATTCTGGACTTTTTAAGCAACTTGCGATGGACTAGGTACATAGAGGTAATGATCACAAAAAGTGCACGTTTTATATGACTATGGCCGTGACCCTAGAAAGTGCAGGGAGATGTATGTAGCAGCCATAAAAAATGTCCAAGAACCTGCACATTGATTAGGTAATAAATATAGCTGTTATCGGTTCTGATTGATAAAATCCGCAGTGTTTTTTTAATGTCAAAGTTATTTTTTAACTTTAACTCCAAGAATAGGCAAAACCTTTGGCTAGTAACTTTGGCCCCCTACAAATGAATGCAAAATAATCTGATCTTGTATTACCTATCCCTAATTAATTGAGCTTCTGTGCTATTTAGTATTAATATACCAATTCCTCCTAACACCAATTTGTAAAATATTTTGCAATGAAAAATATATGAGGAAAAACTGAAAAGTTGAAGAGCTGGGAATTTAATTGAAGGCCTGTGCCGCACCGCTACACACGCCTCTGCGCTGGAATGAGTGCAAGCGTCACCTGTGTGGCACTTGATCATGCGCTAGATCGAGTGCAAGCGTCACCTGTGTGGCACTCAATCATGCGCTGTAACGAGTGCAAGCGTCACCTGTGTGTGGCACGAGAGCGCCGTGCAGCACTTGATCATGCGCTTGAACGCGGCGTTGTCGAGCGCGTTGGGCGGCACCGGCTGGCTGAAGAAGTTGCTCGACACCACGCCCGCCTCGAGGTAGAAACGCAGCGCCGCCGCGTGGTGCCCGGTCACTGGAACACGACGGCGACGTCGAGCATCAACCGCTTGCTCCTTTTGCATCTGTCTGCGTTCACTCTTGTATTATCACATTAAATAAACTTTATCAGAACTATTCCTTTTAAAAACCCACTTTAATTCAACCGCTTGCTCCTTTTGCAACTGTGTCAGCGTTCACTCTTGTATTATCACATTAAATCAACTTTATCAGGACTATTCCTCTCAAAAACCCCATTTAATTCAATCGCTTGCTCCTTTTGCACCTGTCATCGTTGATTTTATGTTATCACATTAAATCAACCTTATCAGATCTATTACTTTCAAAAACCCCATTTAATTATCCACATTGCATCATCATATTGTGGCAAGTTTACTCTTGAATTATTATTAAAATGATCATTAGGTAAGTATCATTAGTACGATTAGATCTGTTCTATAAGCAGGGACTAAAACCGTGTCCCTCACTGGTTTGGTTTTTTCTCATAAAAAAAGTCCAGGTTGAAGAAACTGTAAAACTGGTCTCTACTACTTTCAAATATCTGGAAAAGCCCATCATTGTCCAGAACATTCAATCAGGAGGTCACAGGTTACATCCAAGTGACCGGCTATCTCCCTGTCCGTCTTACCGAAGTTGAGGTCTCCGGTGAGCTTCAGCCAGGTGACGTCGTTGGGGTACAGGTGCAGCGCCTGGCCCAGCACCTGCGCCAACGACTCCGTCACCGCGCGGATGTGGTACGAGTTGGCGCTGCAAGGACAGAACGCGTGTACAGCCTCCGCACTCAACGGGCTTCTTGTACGGCACAAGTAATTATTTAATCTTTATGACAGACAGGTAAATACCTAGATGTGCCATATAATTAAACACATTGAAACAGCACAACACATTCAGTCACTCGATATCATTTCCTTAAAATCTAATAAGACATAATTATGATGAATATCCAGATAAAGGGTAAATAATTGGCAGAAAGGAACTGATATGTTTAGGGGTGAATCTTTGCCGTAGTATGTTAAGGGGGAAAAAGAATTATAGGTACATCATTCATAACAACCTGGAATAATTGATGATTATCCAAATAATGCATGAAAGCATTGAGCTTGGGAATTTCATGAAGATTTGAATCCAATTCTTTGCCAGTATTTTTCAGCAGTAATCCTGAAGACAATTCAGGCTGAGGACATTGGCTCTTTTGCTTTGAGAAACAAAAGGAAATATAAACTGATCTAACAATCCATCTACTTTCTAAAAGAAGTTCAAACTTTCTAGGTGGCACTATCATTTTGTAGTCTTGGCTTGCAGCAGAAAGATGTAAACCCACATTTCCACTATTATTCAAAAATAAAAAAATAATGAAATTTACTTCGTTTGCTGTTTAATCCTCACTTTTGAGGATTATTGCAACAATGAAATCATTATCGATACTTGTTTTAAAAAGCCCTATTGTTTGTCAAATCAATAAATCTTGAATCATCCCCCTATCATCAGACCATTTTACTAGTGCCACACTAGGGCCGTCCGCCAAAACAGAGCTAAGAGCGTTGCAAACGATTGGATTCACAAGCCACGTTGCGTGGCCAGGGGTCGGTGCAGAGGTTCATGCGAAAACTTCCTACACCAACAATTATTAATGAACAAATCTAAAAAAAAAACTAAACACTGAGAAAGAATCACTCGATGTAGGATGGTAGTTTTTACTACAAGTTATGGCACACTTTTTTCATACGAGCTACGTAAAAATGCCGTAAATATGGTATTTTAGGCACTTTTTGAAAATGCACACCTATGTAATTTTTTAAAGAATAATAACCTAACACACCATCCGACATCAAACAACCCTTCAACTAAACGTGTATATTTCCCCGAAACTCTGTGTTAGTATTTGCGGCCAGGAGAAGTTCCCGCGTGAACCTCCGCGTACGACGAAAACACTGGCGTTTCGTTTCCTCTTCGGCAATATCGCCCCACTTACTTAAATTAAAATTAAAAATTAAAATTAAATTAAATGTAGGTACTTCTTTTGCTGTTTAATCCTCACTTTTGATAATTTCAACGATGAAATAATTGTCGATACTTGTTTTTAAGAAGCAATTGTTTGTAAAATCAATAAATCTTGAAATATCACCATTTATCTATTTAACTATTAGACATTAACTATTAGACCATTTTACTAGTGCCACAGGGCCGTCCGCCAAAACAGAGCGTACCTAGATAAACACCGCAAAATCGCCCCACTAACTTGCTAACGACCGCGGGCCAGAGCGCGACGTGCTCGGCGGCGATCTCCAGGTTGGGTTCGTCGCGCAGCGCGTTGTGCAGCCGCGCGAGCAGAGAGACGGCGACGGACAGCGCCGTCGGCTCGGCCAGCTTGCCGAGGAACGCGTTGAGCGCGGCGCGCGTGGCCGCCGGCGAACCCGTCGGCGAGTCGCGGTGGATCACCGACGTCGTTGCCGCGCCCGAGCGTTTCGACTGCGTGCTCGGCCCGTACGTCGGCAGCACTGCGGGCGGGAGTGAGAAACGGGATTGGCTGGCGTTCGGGTTTTACGGCTCGGAGTGGAAGCGAGTTATCTGCGCTCCATAGGATATTATATTGGTAACGTTTCAACTGCCACTTGGTTCGAATGTTGGCAGCACTGCGGGCGGGAGTGAGAAACGGGATTGGCTGGCGTTCGGGTTTTACGGCACGGAATGGAAGCGAGTTATCTGCGCTCCATAGGATATTATATTGGTAACGTATCAACTGCCACTTGGTTCGTATGTTGGCAGCACTGCGGGCGGGAGTGAGAAACGGGATTGGCTGGCGTTCGGGTTTTACGGCACGGAATGGAAGCGAGTTATCTGCGTTCCATAGGATATTATATTGGTAATGTTTCGGCAATGTCGCCATCATAGCCACTATGTAAACCAGACTGGCAAGAATTTTAATCCAGGTACATGGTGGTGTGTGAAGATCCATTTTAGGCCACAGCACTGCTATTAATTTAGTTTTAAATTGACAGGCTACTATCAATTTTCACCACATTTTCATATAATCTTGAATTAGTGAATAACAAGCTCATGATTCACACACAGGTTGAAAGGTGATTGGTGACTTACCAGATTCTCAGATCTATCCAGACCTCAGGGTGGCCAAAATCGATCAATTAGCACTTAGCAGTGATTTAAAACGGACCAAATTTTGTGGGTGGTTTAAGGCCACATTGCTGAGTAGCATTCCAATCTACGAGTAGGTATACTGAAGACAACTATTGGAGGAGCATAGCCCTTTTTTCATGTTTTTTTTTAAACTTTCATAAAATTTGGCAAATTGTAAAATTGATTGAGGTTGGTGCCACATCTGCAGAACTGGCCCTTGCCTGTGGTGAATATAACATGCAAGTCTGTTTCGGCAGTGCTTGGTGGTAAAATTGTGGGGGAGTCAATATTGGAGGACCAATTAAGAAAAAGAGGAAATAAAATTGACATTGTACGTCCGAATAAAATATACAAAGTAATAAAAACGTTGAAAAGTCCTGGTATTTAATGGCTTCCTGGAGTCACCTATGGTTTTGCACATTGGTGTTTGGGTAATAGTTGCTATACCATCAGTTCTATTGTCATATTGCCAGGTAGTGCAATGCAAATTACGTGAAGTCTCGGTGATTATAGATAGGCACTGAGCTCTGAAAAGATATTGGAAGCTGATTACAGGAACGATGCTTCATCTGGGTTATTCCGAAAATACTTCGGATGCCTTGTATATACGCTTGTTGTTCAGGAAATATGAATGTAATTGGTGTTCAGAAACTTGCAGAATAAATTGCGCACGGTGATTGCATACGTTATCTCGCGGTTGATACGACCGAAATAATGATAAAATTGCTGGCTATTCATCGCAGAGGCGGCTACAGCGACTGCAGTGTCATGATTGGCTTGCCCAATGTCGGCTGGTTTTAATTTTTTCTATCAGTTTAACGGGGGAACTCGCATCCTTACCCGGCATGCGATAAGAGCACAATCTTGGTTTGGAATTGTTTTACATGCAAATTACCTCGTCTGGGCACGGTTCAGACTCAGAGACCCTCGTGAAATCATCAGGCACATTGTTGTTAAATTTCTTAGACTCGTGTCTACTATATCCTATATTTAGCACTAGTTTTGAAAAAAACTATTTCAAACTGGGATTTGAATGCTGAATCAAAAGTCTCACTGGTTTCCCGACGTTTCGTAACATATGCTTGTTACTTTATCAAGGGTGAAAGCTTGGCTGATGTTAACAACGTGAACAAAAGAACCAATAGTCCTTGGTTCTTTTGTTCACGTTGTTAACGTCAGTCAAGCTTTCACCCTTGATAAAGTAACTAGCATTAAATATGTAATGAAACGTCAGGAAACCAGTGAGACTTTTGATTTAGCATTCAAATCCCAGTTTGAAATAGTTTTTTCAAAGGCACATTGTTGTTCAATGTCTGAAGGAAGTTTATAATCAACTAAGCTGCCAAAATCAGCAGTACCTAGCAGAAATATTTGGTGAATCCATCTCTGTAAGCCTGACAATGACTAACTTAACCTGGGTTCACAGCTGCTAATGTCAGTGACACAATGCCATGAACATTAGCCCTGTACCAATCAGAGCCTCTTCAGCAGAGTCGCAAACATGATGTCATACTCATCCAGAGCTGATTGGTGGCAGAGCCAATTTTCATGACGTCGTGTCACTGACATTGATAGCTGTAAACACAACTGTAGTAACAAACTTCTCTCTTGGCCATATCTCCTTATCTCACCCAGGGAAGTGGGACAATGAGTTCCTGAATAGCTCAGATGGTAGAGCACCTAACCGGCAATCAGGAGGTCCCGGGTTCGTATGTCGGTGTGGTTGCACTTTTTCCAGCTTTAATACCTCGCAAAAAGTAAAGAAAATAATATATTCTAGGCTTCTAGCCAGATATCAGCTTGCTGGGCCGGTGAGCCCAGCAAGTATCGGCATACTACGAGGACGTGATCACGAGCAAAGTGAACAACCTCCGCGAACGGCTTGTGACTCACCGAGGTCCCAGAGATCCTTGGACAGCTTCTTCTTGGTGGGCGCGCGCGACACCTCGAGACACGCGGCCGCCGTCGCCGCCGCCAGCGGGAAGTACTTCCAGCGCGCCTCCAGCGAGACCAGGTGCTCCCAGTGGCGCAGGTTCAGCAGGCACACGGCGCAGTGCTCCACCACTTCTGTGCGCGGTATCACCTGCAGGCGCGATGCGGTTAGCGACGGCATTGACAGGTCAACGGCGACGGGCGTAATTCTGTCGCGGAGCCAGGGAGCGAAGGAATCGAGACATGGTGCAGGCAAGTCATGGTTCCTTGTTTATCTTTAAAATTCCATGCACATTTTTATTATATTTGCTTTTCCTATTTTTTAATTGATGAGTTTAGCGAGCGAAGCGAAATCTTAAATTTCACTACTGGTAAAAAAAAGCACTTGTGTGTGTCTTTAATGTGTGTTTGCGCGCCATCTACCAGGCCATGGCACAAGGTCAATTAATCAAGGGACCCAATGTTCCTCAGGTGGTTACAGTTATAGCTTCATCAACCAGGCCATGGCAAAGGTCAATATAATCAAGGGACCTAATGTTCCACAGGTGGTAACAGTTACCTTGTTTACAGGTGATATAACAACAGTGGCTTGACTGGCAGCGAAACTATTATTGCGGGCGGAGGGCTTTTGCGTAGCTGCTTTACTAGGGGAATGGAAAATCTGGGTAACCTCATATCTGTGATAATAGCAATATAGACAACAAATTTGGTATACAGGTGGAAATAGAACTGGACCTAATTGAATATAAGTTGTCACATCTTTGCATTTACAAGATGACATTGGGATGCCTACCTAAAGGCCATTTTCCACCAGGATTGCAATCTGCCAATCCATGGCCCTCTAAATGGTTTAGTTCCATTGGTGGTGATGGTAAATTAGTGGTAAGAAGGCCTACGGTCAGAAGGTTGCAGCCCTAGTGGAATATGGCCTTAAGGCCATTCATTGATGGTTGTTGAGGTAAATTGAAATCAACTTTTTATGGATTTCCAAGAGATATTTCAAAGTTCTGAAATATTCAATTGGTTGTCCAAAGTGTGAGGATTCCGTTGATATTTGTTTCGTTGCGATCGGATAACGGGTGTGGCCTGGAAAGTGTATACGGTAAGAGGTAAATTCTTAGCTGGAATTTACCCTTAAGTGCATCTTTCAATATACCTGCTAAACATTGTTATTTTAAATCTCTTGTAAGTAATTAACGAGTGAATCTTGCGAAATGAAAATGCTTTAATTGGTTGTCCGAGGTGTGACGATTCCGAAAAGATAGGTTTCGTCGCGATCCGACGAAAGGTGTGGCCTGGAAAGTGTATACCTTACGAGGTGAAGGAAACGGCTCGACTTCGGAGCTCATTGAACAGACTTAAAAGATGTAATGCATGCCGATCACAATGTAAAACAGGCTAAAACCCCAAAAGATCGTACCGTGTCAGTGGTGGACTGCGCGGCCGCGAGACACTGCATGCAGTCGGCGGCCAGCTGCGCCGTGTCGCCGCGATCCTCCGGCGGCGCGGCCAGGAAGCGCTGGATCTCGACGAGCAGCGCCTCCCAGCGCACCAGCGTGACGAGCTTGGCCAGCACGCCCTTCCATGTGCCCGCGTACGGCGGCGCTGAGACCTCGGCGTCCACCACCGACATCAGCTGCTGGGCACCGGCAAAGTCCTGGACGGGCGATTCGGTTGTGTTAATTGCATTTTCGAGAAGGACATCGTTACTGGTTTAAGCAGATACGATTGGGTTAGACAGGGGAAATCTTGCCTTGGGGGTGACCCCCACAGACTAGAATCGCTGCTTTCAAGCCACTTCCGAAAACAAGCGCTTGGAAGAGCTGCTGGCGCTATCTGGCGAGAGAAACCGACACTTCGGGTTGCGACCTCGGTGGCTCCGCAGACGCCCTAGCATTAGCGCTGGGACTCTGTCTAACTATAAACCCAATGCAGATACTAATATGCAAGATACCAGCCTAGGGATCACGTAAATTTTACTTCGTGCCGTTACCGGTTCTGATGGATAAAATCCCTATTGTTATCCATGTCATTTTTTAAATTTTGAGATCGATAACGGCAAAGTCAGAGTTACCTAATCGCAGCGCAGATACCAGTTTGCAATGTATGGAAGAGTAGCCCTTTCATCAGATGCAAGTATGCAATGAATGGACAACTTAAAAGAGAAACCGGTGATTTTTGGAATGACAGGAATTTACAGTCGAATTTCTGTATTTTCTGATGGGAGACAATAGAATGGTGTAGCGGGTACCTTGTTTGCGCTAAGTTCCTTGGACTTGGCCAGCAGGATGTAGCACAAGTCTTTCAGGAAGCCCTTGGGCAGGCTCATCACGACACTGTGCACCGGAATCGGCAGGTCCCACTGCAAGCAAAATGCAACGCCCTCGTCACATGCAGCTAGCGGCGATAATGCATTCAAGATGTATTAAAACAATTCAACAAATTCTCTTAAGACAGGAATCACTTCAATGTTTTGTTCTGATCATCTCTAAGTAGACCTATTTAAAGTTTAAACTGTCAAGGAATTGGCTAAGTAAGCACACATATTAGAGATGTTTTGAACACTCACCAGCTGATTACTGTCATTGATCAGACGGTTCAGTCAAAATACAAATACAAATCTAATTTAATAGCTCTATAGAGAATAAAGTACTCCAAACCAAATGCCATCAGTCAGCTGATGGCGAGCCAAAGAAACTCGTTTGTCAAAACAAGTTTAAGGGTCATAGCACTATAGGTAGTTATTGTAGAGCCTTGCTTAAATGACCGGTTCAGCTTATTTTTATCGCAGAAGCAGGTTCTCTTGTATTATAAAAACAACATTGGTTCGAGTTAGAAGTTAGAAAAAACCTTTCGAGACTTTGTTTGAGGATTGGTTCTTTAAAAAAAAAAGTTTGCTCTCTTCCACCAAACATAGGCTGACACAAACCGAAATGCGTTAGGTAACTAAAGATAAACTCACCCTGTTGTTGACCTTCCACATTGGCTTCTTACTGATCGCGCTGAGTTCCGAGATGAGATCTCGCACCTCCGCGGGGTCGTAGCTCGCGATCAGCCGAGACTCGAGGTTTCCGATCTTCAGACGATCGTTGCCTGAAATTCGATGCCGGTTGAAACAAAGAATGCGCAGTCATAGGAGTTTGCAATTGGCAGCTTTTAATTTACGAATAATTATTAACATTATAAATGTTGGGTTGGCAGCTGGTACCATGGCACCTCATTTGAAAATAATAAGCATTACATCAAATGTAGCCTCCACAGTCAACAAACGAGTGATCGACAATGTACGCACACTGCAGAGCATCTTTATCAGAGTACAGCGGCATTGTGCAATAGGACGGTTGCTGGATGCATGATCTACATGTCACATCAAAGATTGTAACTATGGGGAATTTTGAGACTTAAGAAGCTGCTGTGTAGGAAATATTGTATTGCAATAAATCCTATAATTTGATTGCCAATACCTATTTCTTCAGATGTTCTTCTTGAACAATACCAGAACCGCAGTACCGAACCCAAGCAAGTTCACTAGTTACGCAAGACCACTGACCCGATATGATGCCCGAATCCATCGGCCAATCTGACATGGTGAGAATGTCGGGCACGTCAACGTTTTCCGCGTCCGTGCTCGCAATCTCGGCTTGCGCTTGCGGCGAGAGCTGCGCCGTCAGCGCCGGGTGCCGCGCCAGCTTGGCGCCGAAGTCGGGCACGACGCGCGACAGCGCCACGTCTACCAGGAAGCGCTCGATGCGGCCGCGCCGCACCGGGCAGTCCGACGCCGGCAGCGCCTTCAGCGCCTGCGTCATGGGAAACGGCTGGGTTTGTGGTTTGCTTTGCGGAATGTGAATGGTTGAATTATGTTCTATTTTACACTGTAACACTACCTATTCTATGCACCTATTCTTAATGGAATTTCTCTGTTAAAGGCCGTATTCCATAACCATTGTAATTTACCAGTTGTAAAGGCCTACATTAAAGAAGTTCCTAAAATTGCTGATTGCAAGCATTTGGGTCACTTGGTTTTGGTCAGCTAAATGCAACCACATAGAACATTTGTTTATATTTTTTATTTATATTATAACTAATAAATTATTTAGTTATAAAAAATTATAACTTTGAAGTAAAATCAATTTTTATTTTAGCTTGAAATTAGAATGCAATCAAATGGAGTGGCCTAAATTGGTCCAGTTAACAACCCACTATTTTATTTTTATTTGTTAAATCATAATTTTGTAGAACAACCAAAGTTTTGATTCCTGCCACAAAGCACACCGTTAGTTGCAGTGGACTCAGCGTTGGCGCTAACTCACGTTGAGCACGCCCTGCAGCGCACCGGGCGCGGCCAGGTTGTCTTTGGCGCTGCCGAGATCGTGAGCGCCGCTGAGCACGCGCTTGACGACGTTCAGCGCCCGCACGTTGGCCACGAGATCGCGCGCCACGGTGAAGCGGCCGCTCGTCGCCGCACCGCGCACGTCCATCTCCAAAGCGTCTCGGTGTTCGGGCGCGATCTCGTCGGACACGTTGTCGCGCCGCAGAACGGCCAGGATGCCCTGGAACGGTCCGCGTCGCCGGCGGTCGTTTGGTCAAAATGGGCCGCTTTATCTCTACTTTGTCGCCAGTTTGGGAGTCTGCGCCATGGGGCTTTGGCCAGGTAGTACTGTCGCTCGTGAGAAAGAGTTTGGCCGCAGTTGCTCCGCCAGCTCCAGCCAACAAGTTTGGTGAAAAGGGTCAAGCAGACTGCTGGAGTATTCAAGCAAAATTAAGATTCTGGTTCATGAGATACATTTGTTTTGGTTATAATGGGTAGCTAAGTAAGTCTTGAAATTGACTTGGCTGCACTTTTTTAGAGGAAAACTGTTAAGTGTTAATTACAAATAATTGCTGCAATAGCAGCCATTTCATACACTGTTTTGCATCTCGTCTTGAAATACTTAATGATTAGTGGTGTTCAGCGACGCACTTTTTTCACGACTGGCCCTGTGGCACAGGATGATAGTTAAATGGATATCTAGCGGTACAAACGGAAGGTCACAACTCCTGTTAATAATATTATCTCTGAACTAGGCCCACACGCCGAGACTTGAACTGCGACTCACCAAGTACTGGTTGTTGATTGCTCGGTGCATCTGGCTCAAGGTGTCGTTCTTAACGCAGCAAACGTCGCAAGCCGCGCAGTAACCTTCGATCTCTTCGCGACTCGCCGAGCAATACGCTTTCTCCACGCCCTCGGGCAGCGTTGCGAAAAGCTTCTGCGCCGATTGAAAGTGCTGCCCCGCCATCGCATAGTCGTCGCGGTAGAAGTAGTAGCTGCCGATGTCGAAGTGCAGCTGGCAGTGGAATTCGGCAGGAGAGACTGCCGCACATTGGCTCCAGTCTTGTTGCACCGACGTGCTGTCTTCGGTGAGGGAGACAAAGCTTTCGAAGCTCGGGATGGCAAGAGTTGTATCGGGATCGACGCGACTCAAGATTTCGACGCTTGATGCTACTTGAGCCTCAAGACAGCGGGTGAGCTCTTCGTAGACGCCGGTGGGAGCGTAGCTCGTGTCCGCTAGGCCAGGGCTGCATGAATGGAATATGGAAGTTTTGTTTTGATCTTTCACTCGGAAGAACTATACCTAGAGAGATACATAAACCTAGGCATAACATAATATGCTTACAATTTTACCTGCATGAAATAAAAAAGAAGTGAGGAATGAAGTGCATTATTCCACAATTGATACTCACATTGGGATGTACGGAAGACGGTTCTGTTTCGTTGGCAATGAGCTGTTGATGACTGAACGAATTACCCAACGGTGGTACAATGTGACAGCAAATAATGCAGCATGGGACAAAGAATTCAGATCTAAATTCATGTGTTTCTCTATATCTGGCTCTTCGTCCATAGCCAGGTACAGAAGGTCTTTCAAAAGAGTTGCCTGCATCGGCAGAGGTATGCTATAAACCATAATAACACCACAGTGTTAGTAGAATATTAGTTACAGTAGAATCATAGATTCATAAAACCCAGATTGGTTTCATAAATCTATGGTAGAATGTAAGTACCTACCTAGGTGGCATATAGGTAGGTTACCCAAAATCAGAAAATCACAGATTAAAAAAGATGTAGGTAGGTAATAGTATTTTAGCCAACTCTGTCAACTCACCTTGTCTGCAAGATGTTCAAATCCCATTTGAGATATGCTGTTACTTTTAGGGATAATATTTTTAGTGCCAAGTTTTTTCTAGTTCGATGAACTACAGGGGGATTGTCATCGATGTCAATTTCGTCGGTCTTAGGGAACGGTCCAGGTAATTCGGAGCCCAAAACTATGATTTTTGGTGTCGATGGTGCAGGTAGTGGTTGAATATTTGGTGGAACTGATAGGAATTTGATGATAAGTTCTGTCGGCGACGGATCTACGAAAGAAAGAAGTATATGGTAACAATGGTGGTATTTTATCGTTATTTAACCATGATAGACCAGCTTGACATTTGTAGGTTATGACGGCGTCACTCATAACACTGCACTATATTTACGTACCTGGCATGGACTTTTTGAGATGTTTGCCGAGTAAACTGGGATTGAGGAGAAACTCGAACCAGAGAACTGTGTCTGGAGACATCGGCACTGTCCCAGGTCGAAGTAAATCGACATCGTATATAGCATTCGCGGAATTCGCCATAACCAGCCAAAATGCTCCACAGCACTGTTGCCAGACTGGAGACTGTGCCTTTCCCATCCCAACGGCTCTCGCCAGAAATCCTTATTTTCACAAGAAAATCCATACGAGTGTTAAAATCGCCAAAACTCGATGGAAATATGAAAAAATCGAGCGCGCATTGTTTTTTTAAATGCCTCACACAATTTCGGGCTATAAACCGGTTCTTTTTCCAGTGCCGCGTTTCTTTGAAGCGGCACGAACATGGGTTTACTCTAAATAACCGTCCAATATTTTAGTTTGGAAAATCTCTGAAAACCCCTATTTCCCTACAATTCGCTGGATACGTTCCAGTTGATGCGAGGGACAACTTGACCAAGGTTGAGAAAATGTCATCCCTCACGAATGAACTGATCAATACATTGGCGACTACTCTCATAGGGTCTTGAATGCTAATGTCCACAAACTTCAATAAAAAATGCTTGTTGAAAAACCAGACCTGAAGACTCTAAATGTTCATTGTTATAAGATAAAATCAGCATAAAGTCGCATTATATCATAATGCCAATGATTTTTTTCAAGTTATCACCAAGAATTAAATTAGATTTGCCCAATCCCGTGGGAGATCCCTCTACGTCCCCTAATGGCCACCAACAAACACAACACGGTCAGCAGTCAACATGCATTCAGGGAGAGGAGAATATTTGAGCAAATTACCTTTTCTTTAATTATTTCATTACAATTTGTCATGATAATAAAATGTACACAATATTAAGAATTAAAAATATAGCTACACTGGAGTACACAACCTGTTGAACACAACTTACAGTAGTTGATATAAAAATAGGTTAAAGACAAAGAGCATTACAATATTTTGGCATTGTTTCATTTCGCTTGTGCTAGCCGCACGGCGCGGCTCATTTTAGGACGAGGTCGTTGCGGGAGGCAGGACTCTACTCGCCCTGGTTCGACCGTGCCACGCCGACGACCGCTATTGTACAACCGAGCCACACGGGACCCTACTTCCTCGTCCGAACATCAGTTTATTTTGTATAGCACTCAGTGTCACAACATTTGCCGTGAATTCTATGACAGCTGCCTTTGTTCACTTTGAGCTGCCATAATGGAAAAGCATTCCAGCTCACAAAGAGAGATTACAGAGATTCTATAATTTACGCACCGATCTCTGTTCTGTAATGGTGTTGCGGAGAGAACCGAGTGTAGACGGGTCTCGGTTCACGTGCATCTCTAAAAGTTAAAACATCTGCACCCTGCAAGTTTCGCTAGCAATTTGCTAGTGACCGACGGTGTTCCCCGAACGGTTCATTCAGACTTTAGCCACCTAGCGTACGGGTATCGAACTACTCGTTGGGACAGGCAAGGGAAATAACGAGGAGGGAATTTTACACTCAAGGTTCCTAGCCAGCCATTAGCATAAAATTACAAATATCAAGGTTTCACAAATCATTTTGAAATGCATTATTACTGAATAACAAATCTTGCCCCTAAAACTTATTGAGGTAGAAAATCGGATATGATGTTTTCTGTACACTATTAAAGCACTTTGCAGAAACCGTTTTCTCTTTAACCTGTCAGTGAATCCTTGAAGATTTTATTGCTATTAACAAGCTGACTAAACCCATTTTTTTGTTCAAGGTTTGAAAATGTATCAAACAAATTTCTTGCATTTGGGGGCAAACAAAAGACTCAATTTGCTCTCAAAAATGAATCATACTATATTGGCCAGCAGACAGCTAGGAAAGGAAAGCAAACTAGGGTACAATGGTCGGGGACAGCAACAAACTAAGGAGGCCCGATCGTTTGAGAAACGGGACCGCAGCCAACCGTTGGCCACCTAGAGCCAGCCGAATCATCTTTGATCTAGCCACAATCCACTCCGCCATTCCCAAAAATCCTCCCAATCAGTTCCCAGTCGATCATAGCGACATCCAGCAAAGAGCCGAACCATCCAACCCAATCGTTACACATCCAATGCTTGTTCGATCGTTATCGCGATTCCACCTAGACGAAACGGCAAGAGCCACACCGTCGGACTCTCTCGAGCCTTTCCGAGGCGGTGGGACGCTGTGAGCGGGACTAGGCGTCGGGGACTAGCGGCGCTCACGCGACGGGATCGCCCGCCAACGGGTGCGAAGGCTTCTCGCCGCGGAGCAGGCCCTTCTTCTCCTCGCTGGCCGAGGCCGAACCGGGCGCGGAGCTGTACAACGAGTCGTAGACGGGGTTCGCAAAGTTGCCCGCCTGGGGAAGCGCAAAGCATCGCTGTTAGGTTCTTGATGCCCATCATTTCTATTTTTATCTTGGCACTAGTTGCCGAAATAAAATATTTCAAACTGGGTATTGAAAGCTAAGTGAAGAATGGAGTTAAGTGTTTTGTTTTCTTAAGTACAAAAAATGTTTTGTAGCCAGGGCTTGGGTTATCATAACCCTGGGGGTAGGTTAGGGTAGTTTGTTTACGCCACCTAATCACTTTGTATGGCTTCACCACTCACAAGCATTCAATGATTGATTGCTGCTTTTATTGGGCTAATTAGGATAAAAATCTTTGTTATGAATGTCTTGTCCACAAAAATTATAACACTTTTCAGATACAACCTTGCAAGTAGCAATATTCCATGTTGGTACACTCAGTCCAAGTGATTTTTTTTTTGTTGGGTTTGAGCTTACACGTGTACCAGAGTCCAATTTTTGGATTCCGCCGACATCTCTAATAGAAACCTT
This sequence comes from Nemoura dubitans, assembly GCA_921293005.1. Taxonomy (NCBI): domain Eukaryota; kingdom Metazoa; phylum Arthropoda; class Insecta; order Plecoptera; family Nemouridae; genus Nemoura; species Nemoura dubitans. The sequence continues at coordinate 37,187,314 of OV121077.1, forward strand.
GATTTTAAAATGAACATTAAATGATCGCAAACTTTCAAGTATAAAAGCCCACCTACAACCAACATAGCCGTAAACAAAACACTAACTTAGCAAAAAGCGTTAAGTTTGACACACGGGTTTCCATAAGACTAGCTACAACAAACAACAACTCAACGTAAGTAATGTAGACGTAACGTAAGCATTAAGTTTGACGAGGCCAAACTTGTTGTTTACGGGTACATTTACTCGTAAGCGAGAACCAATCAGATTGTCTAGATATTCTGTGCCGACTACTTTTCATTGCCGACAACTTATACTGTCGACTGCTTCAATTGCCGACTGTTTACTAGACAACCATGCGTATTCCGTGTTCATACTCAGTACCTACTTAACTAATTGGTTTGATTAATTGGTTTCAAATAATTATATAAATGTCATTAGCTATCAATGAAAAAAATTATTATGGCATATCTGTCAAAAATGTTTGTCTGCCAAAATTCAAAACAACTGTAGGTACCTAAATGCAATGCTTATTGCTTTTTTGCCATGTTTTGATTGGCTAACCGTAAGACACTACGTGAAACAATGTTCTGAACAGAAAACCTTATGTTAGGATAACATTACGTTTACATTAGCATTCAGTTAATGTTTACGGCTATATTGGTAGTAGATGGGCATTAAAGCTTGAAAATACCAACAAAGTAGGTGTATCCCGTGGGGCTGGGTGGCGATAGCGTACCTTGTCTGCGTCGAGCGAGAAGCTGCGCTCCAGGGTGTCCCCCTCGTCGTCGAGGTCCTCGCGCAGGTACATCGGGTTGCTGATCTCCACGTTCTCGGGCATGCGCACGTGCCGGAACGAGTTGCCGCTGGAAACGCGGCCAAACGTTGCACTCACGACTTCGGGACGTGGACTTGAAACGTCCGTGTATTTTTTGACTTGGAACTACGTCTCGGAGAACAATACAGTGGGTGCACGTAACGTCACGATTTTCGTCACGTATTTTAATTCCAAATAATGCTACCAGACGTCACGATTTTCGTCACGTATTTTAGTTCCAAATATTGCTACCAGACGTCACGATTTTCGTCACGTATTTTAGTTCCAAATATTGCTACCAGACTGTACTGCCTTGTGGGCATGAGGACCCTGTGGGTCCCTAAGTTAGTTACAAATAATGCCACTAGAGGGTGATGCCCTTTGCTGTATTTTGCATGACAAGTACACATTGATGATCATGATATTATAATCTACTAACCAATGGATTGCCTATTCGTGCCCATCTAGTTGTCCTAGATCGCATGAAATCACATCACTGCAGTAAAATTAATATGGTTAACGTCCCTCACAGCCTTTAAGCAATATTAAAATTCTTAGACACATGTTTACTACGTCCTATTTTCAGCACTAGTTTGAAAAATCCATTTTAAACTGGGATTTGAATGCTAAATAATGCAATATAATGGCCATAAGCACTTAGGTACTTTAACAGTATCAAATTGAAGGCTGTGTAATGGTGATATCGAATTAATCCCAGTGCGCCGCTCACCTCCGTCTCCTCCACAGCACGAAGTAGATGACCGCTAGCGCCACCACCACGAACATGAGCACCGAGATGACGGCGACGACGACGGTCTTCACCACCTCGTGGTTCTGCTCCGAGCTGAGCGTCATCTCGTTGTCCGACAGCCGCGTCTGGCACCGCAGGCCCACGAACTCCGGCAGGCAGCTGTCGGTACGCGGCCAGTTGTTAGACAGGAGTCTCGTATGTGTGCGCATGTGACAGCTATCATTGTTTGTTTTATTTGCTTACGTCGTTCATATTGCTAACATCTTGTACAACATTGGATTTTTAAATCCAAGTTAAATGCTCCCCAAGAAAACCCCAACCACATTGTCAAACAATAATAATTCAATGGGTGCCCAATAGTAACATTGGGTTTATAGGTTTAGGCAGAGACCCACAGCTAATGCTAGGGTATCTGCGTAGCCAACCTATAAACCCAATGGTAGTAACAATTATCATCCAACAACATAATAAAGCTGTTAAAGGAATTTTCTCCTCTTGCCCAAAGTTGTGCCGAGATGAAAGATTTTTGCTTTATAAATTTATAAACTTTATAGAAGCACTTTTAGTCCACCAATAACCGTTTTGTCTAATCTTTCCAATTTCAATTCAAAAAAGATTTTCAAAATAGTGATATCGATTCCAAATTTTGATATGGCAAAGTAATCGCTGAAAAAAGCTACCATCGAAAGTTTTGGAAGTGAAACACTGATAAGAGATGGTAATTACGGCCGAAAATCTAATCCCAGAGCCCTTGACGGGATCTGCAGGGTCCCATCAGCACATAAATGCTGATTGGAGCCCAAAAAAAATTGCTCCTGCCATGGGTTAAATAAAGTAAAAATCTTTAATCTGAGCAAAAATTTCGTCAAGATGAGATAAGGGCCGAGAAAGGGAAAGGGGACGAATGACATAGAAAGCTAGTAAGATGAGACAACAACACTGCCCCAAACGCAATCGGCACAAATCCCCCGTCAAATCACAACATCGAAGGCAACCTCGGTCCGGGCCAACTCGCAACATCGAAGGCAACCTCGGTCCGGGCCAACTCGCAACATCGAAGGCAACCTCGGTCCAGGCCAACTCGCAACATCGAAGGCAACCTCGGTCCAGGCCAACTCGCAACATCGAAGGCAACCTCGGTCCGGGCCAACTCGCAACATCGAAGGCAACCTCGGTCCGGGCCAACTCGCAACATCGAAGGCAACCTCGGTCCGGGCCAACTCACAACATCAAAGGCAACCTCCCTCCGGGCCAACTCACAACATCGAAGGCAACCTCGGTCCGGGCCAACTCACAACATCGAAGGCAACCTCGGTCCGGGCCAACTCGCAACATCGAAGGCAACCTCGGTCCGGGCCAACTCGCAACATCGAAGGCAACCTCGGTCCGGGCCAACTCACAACATCAAAGGCAACCTCCCTCCGGGCCAACTCACAACATCGAAGGCAACCTCGGTCCGGGCCAACTCACAACATCGAAGGCAACCTCGGTCCGGGCCAACTCGCAACATCGAAGGCAACCTCGGTCCGGGCCAACTCGCAACATCGAAGGCAACCTCGGTCCGGGCCAACTCGCAACATCGAAGGCAACCTCGGTCCGGGCCAACTCGCAACATCGAAGGCAACCTCGGTCCGGGCCAACTCGCAACATCGAAGGCAACCTCGGTCCGGGCCAACTCGCAACATCGAAGGCAACCTCGGTCCGGGCCAACTCGCAACATCGAAGGCAACCTCGGTCCGGGCCAACTCACAACATCGAAGGCAACCTCGGTCCGGGCCAACTCACAACATCGAAGGCAACCTCGGTCCGGGCCAACTCACAACATCGAAGGCAACCTCGGTCCAGGCCAACTCGCAACATCGAAGGCAACCTCGGTCCGGGCCAACTCACAACATCGAAGGCAACCTCGGTGGGCCAACTCGCAACATCGAAGGCAACCGTGCAACCTCGGTGGGCCAACTCGCAACATCGAAGGCAACCTCGGTCCAGGCCAACTCGCAACATCGAAGGCAACCTCGGTCCGGGCCAACTCACAACATCGAAGGCAACCTCGGTCCAGGCCAACTCGCAACATCGAAGGCAACCTCGGTCCGGGCCAACTCACAACATCGAAGGCAACCTCGGTGGGCCAACTCGCAACATTGAAGGCAACCGTGCAACCTCGGTGGGCCAACTCGCAACATCGAAGGCAACCTCCGTCCGGGCCAACTCACATGCAGACGGGCTTGAAGTTGGGGTCGGGCGACTCCTGGCACGTCCCGCCGTTGAAGCAGAACGCCTTGCACGACGAGCGCAGGTCGCACTGCAGCCCGGTGAAGCCCGGCATGCACGAGCACAGCGGCTGCCGACTCTCGCCGAGCGAGCACACGCCGCCGTGCTTGCAGTAGCCGCGGCACGGGCTGGCCGCACCGTACACGTGCTCGCACTCGGCGCCGCCAAACTCCTCGCGGCACCTTGGTGGGGGGCGCGGGGAAGCGTTACGCGGGGTTCGTGTGGCTCGACGTTTCGCTCGGCGCATTGAACTCGAGGTTGAATTCAATGCATTGATGCAAAACTTGATTGCTCTCGTCAGGAGGTGTTTACACGGCTCAATGTTTCGCTCGGTGCATTGATGCAAAACTTGATTGCTCTCGTCAGGAGGTGTTTACACGGCTCAATGTTTCGCTCGGTGCATTGATGCAAAACTTGATTGCTCTCGTCAGGAGGTGTTTACACGGCTCAATGTTTCGCCCGGTGCATTGAACTCGAGGTTAAATTCAATGCATTGATGCAAAACTTGATTGCTCTCGTCAGGAGGTGTTTACACGGCTCAATGTTTCGCCCGGTGCATTGAACTCGAGGTTAAATTCAATGCATTGATGCAAAACTTGATTGCTCTCGTCAGGAGGTGTTTACACGGCTCAATGTTTCGCTCGGTGCATTGATGCTAAACTTGATTGCTCTCGTCAGGAGGTGTTTACACGGCTCAATGTTTCGCTCGGTGCATTGAACTCGAGGTTGAATTCAATGCATTGATGCAAAACTTGATTGCTCTTGACAGGAGGTGTTTACACGGCTCAATGTTTCGCTCGGCGCATTGAACTCGAGGTTGAATTCAATGCATTGATGCAAAACTTGATTGCTCTCGTCAGGAGGTGTTTACACGGCTCAATGTTTTGCTCGGTGCATTGATGCAAAACTTGATTGCTCTCGTCAGGAGGTGTTTACACGGCTCAATGTTTCGCTCGGTGCATTGAACTCGAGGTTGAATTCAATGCATTGATGCAAAACTTGATTGCTCTTGACAGGAGGTGTTTACACGGCTCAATGTTTCGCTCGGTGCATTGATGCAAAACTTGATTGCTCTCGTCAGGAGGTGTTTACACGGCTCAATGTTTCGCTCGGTGCATTGAACTCGAGGTTGAATTCAATGCATTGATGCAAAACTTGATTGCTCTTGACAGGAGGTGTTTACACGGCTCAATGTTTCGCTCGGCGCATTGAACTCGAGGTTGAATTCAATGCATTGATGCAAAACTTGATTGCTCTCGTCAGGAGGTGTTTACACGGCTCAATGTTTCGCTCGGTGCATTGAACTCGAGGTTAAATTCAATGCATTGATGCAAAACTTGATTGCTCTCGTCAGGAGGTGTTTACACGGCTCAATGTTTCGCCCGGTGCATTGAACTCGAGGTTGAATTCAATGCATTGATGCAAAACTTGATTGCTCTTGACAGGAGGTGTTTACACGGCTCAATGTTTCGCTCGGCGCATTGAACTCGAGGTTGAATTCAATGCATTGATGCAAAACTTGATTGCTCTTGTCAGGAGGTGTTTACACGGCTCAATGTTTCGCTCGGTGCATTGAACTCGAGGTTGAATTCAATGCATTGATGCAAAACTTGATTGCTCTCGTCAGGAGGTGTTTACACGGCTCAATGTTTCGCTCGGCGCATTGAACTCGAGGTTGAATTCAATGCATTGATGCAAAACTTGATTGCTCTTGTCAGGAGGTGTTTACACGGCTCAATGTTTCGCTCGGTGCATTGAACTCGAGGTTGAATTCAATGCATTGATGCAAAACTTGATTGCTCTCGTCAGGAGGTGTTTACACGGCTCAATGTTTCGCTCGGCGCATTGACCTCGAAGTTGAATTCAATGCATTGATGCAAAACTTGATTGCTCTTGTCAGGAGGTGTTTACACGGCTCAATGTTTCGCTCGGTGCATTGAACTCGAGGTTGAATTCAATGCATTGATGCAAAACTTGATTGCTCTTGTCAGGAGGTGTTTACACGGCTCAATGTTTCGCTCGGCGCATTGAACTCGAGGTTGAATTCAATGCATTGATGCAAAACTTGATTGCTCTCGTCAGGAGGTGTTTACACGGCTCAATGTTTCGCTCGGCGCATTGAACTCGAGGTTGAATTCAATGCATTGATGCAAAACTTGATTGCTCTCGTCAGGAGGTGTTTACACGGCTCAATGTTTCGCTCGGTGCATTGAACTCGAGGTTGAATTCAATGCATTGATGCAAAACTTGATTGCTCTTGTCAGGAGGTGTTTACACGGCTCAATGTTTCGCTCGGCGCATTGAACTCGAGGTTGAATTCAATGCATTGATGCAAAACTTGATTGCTCTTGTCAGGAGGTGTTTACACGGCTCAATGTTTCGCTCGGCGCATTGACCTCGAAGTTGAATTCAATGCATTGATGCAAAACTTGATTGCTCTTGTCAGGAGGTGTTTACTTATAACCAATGATTGAAATTCATTGAAAATAGCAGCACAGCCGGCCAAAATTGTTAGGAAACTTGAATGATATTTAGAATATATGCCCTAAATGAGTAAACATTGAATTCAACCTTGAGTTCAAGCTTTCATTCAATGATTCATTGAATTCAATGTTGGTTTAGATGGTTCAATGCATTGAATTCAAGGCTGAAATTCAATGGATTGAGCAAATCATTGAACCATGAGTAAGCCCAGCTTTAGCACTGATAGAGTAGAAGGGTTGCGCAGGTATTCATTGAGATGGAAAAAAAATTGTTCTAGAAATTTCCATCTCCGAAAGAATTGAATCGCTAGAAAGGCATTTAGAAGACTTGAATCGGAAGGTTGCTTCTATAAACAATTTTGCCCCTGGCATAAGGCGCTGGGGTCTTTACAAAGATGAGCGAATGTACGTTTTGGTGACAGGGAGTGCGTTAAAAATTAAAATCACCCGTAGTGTGGCTTGTTGTACCACTTTTTCCAACTCTGGGTTCACCATCTAAACCCAAGAGTAATTACTGATTTCATTGCATTATTGACAAAAAGTGGCAATCCTACTTTTTGGAACTTTTATTTAAGTTTAAACCAAAGCCAAAGTTGTACAAACAACCAGGTCTGCCGTGAATTGTAAATGCAACCTTCCAAGACTTACTTTGAAAATATCATCCCATAAACAACTACAAGTAAACCAAAGTCTCTTTTAGTTTGTTTTGTGGACGGTTATCGCATCGAAGATTACGCATCCCAACCGCTACAAGTAATTCGATTGCCTTGAGGTGTAAAATACTTATTTTTTCGCAATCTTCGCAATACGCAATCTTGGATGCAATCACAGTGCACTAAACAAACTAAAAGAGACATTACAACATAACATGACTTGACACATCACACTGCTTCAATAACGTGATGTCGTCACAAAAGCACCAAGCCTTTCGAGCCAGCGCCGTTGCCTCGTTACCTGCACACAGCCTTGTCCTGCACGACGATGCACGAGCCTCCGTTCTTGCACATGTCCTTGAAGCACACGGGCGTCTCGCAGCGCAGCCCCGTCGCGGTGGCCGGACACTCGCAGACCGGCTTACGCGACGCCGACACCTGCACGACGGCAGCAACCGTTTCATATTACTTTTCATTCATTCAATATCAGTTCATTATAAAGTTTAACCAACTGTGGGAGTCAAACAATAATATTAATTTCTTTTTAGTTAGTTTTTAGTTAGGATAATATTATTTGCCTTGAAGGAGGAGGCTTTGTAAGTCACATCTAAAACTAATCTTCTTCCAGAATTTAGGGATCTGCCTAAAGCTGCGTTAACAGCGTTGCAAAGAGACAGCGTCGTAGACAAGTTCGCAAGCAACAGCCAATCAGAAGGCCGTTCCCGGTGACGTCACAGAGCTTAGCGACCCTGTCGCTTCGATTTGACTGACACGGAATATGTTTATCTTTTTGGTTGCGAAGCGACGCGGTTGGCGACGCCTTCGCTTTGCATCGCTGTAAACGCAGCTTTAGCGTCTACACTGCCGCTACGGTAGCTGCCCTACGCTTTGTGTTTCCACTCTGGGTCTGTCATCTACAGGTCATAGCAGCGATTTGCGTGTGTGTTGGCGAAAGAAGGGTGCCAAAGGGCCAAGCAAAAACGAAGGGCAAGGAGTATGGCATGCAAGAACGCAACTTACATACCTACCGCGGCCCGGATCCACAAAGTGAACTTAACACTTAACCTTCTGGGAATTACGAGCAGCCTATCACAGACCGCGCTTGCATATTTTCAAACTTACCCCAGAATTTGCATTGAGCCTGCTTTTATTGATCCGGGCCCAGGGGCTTAATTCTCGAGATTAAGTCGTGCCTTAGTCACTTTATTTAGGTTGTATTGTGGCGACTCCAGGACATTTTTGGAAGAAGTAGCTTCTCCCAAGTCACGTTCATTGTCACTGGCTTCTAGTCTTCCAGGAAAGTTTTAAACGGCGTTAGTCACTTTGAATACAAGTTGATTTAAATTCGAGAATACAAGCCCAGGGGGAATCAAAACAAAACCTCCACATAACAATGCCAGGCCTAAATGTTTGGTAAGTTGCGCACCTTTCTACTACACACATTTCCATCACAAATCATCACATCCCATATTTTCAAAATCCCTTCCTTGCAGACCCAGGCCCTCCAAGATTGTGCATAGCCAATTTTAACATCTGAATGGAGAACCTGGGTGCGTACGCCACGCCATCTTGAAGATAACATAAAAAAGCCGGCAAAATCGACTAAAGGATCGTATGCTCTCCGAAAGATGGAATATAGACCCGTGGTAAACCTCTAACCGCTGAAGAGGCTCGAGTAAAGGCCGATTGACGCCGTGTTTACCTTGCAAGTGCCGCCGTGCAGGCAGTAACCGCGGCACGAGTCGATCTCGCAGCGCTTGCCCTCCACGCCCGGCGGACAGGCGCACTGCTGCATGCCGAACTCGGTCAGCGTGCACGTGCCCTGAACGACGGAGAGACGGGGCGGTGAGACAAAGTGGGGTTTAGGAGGGACGGTGGCGGCAGAAAAAAGGTATTTTCATTTAGCATTCAAATCCCAGTTTGAAATAGTTTTTTTCAAAAGTACCTAGTGCTAAAGTTAGGATATAGTAGACATGAGTCTAAGAAAATTAATAAGGTGAGGTCGTTTCAATGTCAAAGTTGCTAAAATGAATATGGCAAGATAGCCTAGTGTGTGACAATAATTTAAAAAATGTAAAGTGATCATTATTAGGTAGTAGGTACTCTGAAACCTATGTTGGTTCCTTCCAAAATTCCCAAAGCCAGACAGACAAGCCAGTGCTTCCCACCCACTGCCCTTGAACAAAGTTGACTGGGGCTGAATTTGTTTTTAAACAGTGAACATACATGAAAGTACTCCACTTTGTTATTTAAAATTTCATAGCAACTTAAAAGCCATATGAGTTTTTATAGAAGGTGATCATTGAGTACCAAGCGACCCGTTTGAATCGAGCCAAATTCAAGACCGCAGAAGTAACGCTTCAGCAGCAGACTACGACTTAAGAGGAAACGAAACGCTTGTGTTTTCGTCGTACGCAGAGGCTCACGCGGGAACTTCTCCTGGCCACAAATACTAACACAGAGTTATGGAAAAAAATACATTTGTAGTTGAAGGGTTGTTGGATGTCGGATGGTGTTAGGTTATTATACTCTCAAAATTGACAGAGGTGTGCATTTTCAAAAGTGCCTAAAATGCCATTTTAACGGCTTTTTTACGTGGCTCGTATGGAAAAAGTTTACCATAACTTGTATTAAAAACTACCATCCGACATCCTGTGATTCTTTCTCGGTCTATGGTTTTTTTTCCAGATTTGTACATTAATAATTGTTGGTGTAGGAAGTTCCCGCGTGAACCTCTGCACTGACCCCTGGCCACGCAACGTGGCTTGTGAATCCAATCGTTTGCAACGCTCTGAACAAAACGCCCGGCTCACCTGCCGACAGAAGTTGTCGCACTCGGACAGCTGACACCGCTCCCCGTGCCGGCCGCGGAAGCAGACGCACGACGTCACTCTGCCCTCCTTCCGACACACGCCCCCGTCGGAGCACGCGAGCCCGCCGCAGTCGGCCTCCTCGCACCGAAGGCCGCGGTGGCCGGGCGCGCACTCGCACTCGGGGACGCCGCCGCCGTTGCGGCACACGCCGTTGCCCGAGCACGACAGGCCGTCGCAGTCGGCGCAGCGCGACCCTCGGAAGCCGGGCGCGCAGACGCACAGCGCGATGCCTTGCTGCGGGGCCGAGCGGAGACGGAGACGGTTCAGGCTTCGGCGTCTTGCTAACACTCATTTAGGTGTGTTTGTTCTATCATAAACACTAGTTTTTAAAAAAGGTATTTCAAACTGGGTTCTGAATGCTGAATAGTTTATTTGGGTCTCAATGTTTTTCACTGATTCCTGAAATCAGTGAGACCTTCATTACTTGCATTCCAAATCCAGTTTGAAAATTTTAAAAATGGTATGCTTCAATTATTAATGGCCGCTAGGGCATAGGTACAAAAAGAAATGTATGACCTCAGCGGGCCGCAAAGGGTAATTTGACTAAAAACTTAAGAATTGCAAGATATATAGCATTGTTTAACTAATTGGTATTGCACGCATTCTTGTATTGAATATTTATACTGGTGACATAACAAAATGCAACTTGAGAGACCCTTGAAAACCATGCACCTTAATTGAATTGCAGATTCAGTGCACAATCGCCACTCAATGAATTGCATGAGGTCAAACCCACCCGTAAAATCCGGCAGACAACCCTTACGAAAACCCCCGTTGTAACCCTAGCAAAACCCCGGAGTCGTCAGACCCTTACCCCGGGCAGGTGCCGTTGAACCCTAGCAAAACCCCGGAGTCGCCAGACCCTCACCCTCGGCATGTGGCAGGTGCCGTTGTTGTGGCACCGATCGCGGCACAGCTCGACGGGCGTCTCGCACAGCTCGCCCGTCCACTGCGGCGGACAGTTGCACTTGATGAGCGGCGTTTCCCCGCCGGCGATCAGGTCCACGTAGCACGCGCCCTTGTTGCGGCAGAACTGCGAGCAGCGGAAGTGCTGGCAGCGCTCGCCCTCGTAGCCGGGGTGGCAGTCGCAGCGCGGGCCGTCCGCCGACACCTGGCACGTGCCCTGCAATCGCGTGGAACGGGATTGGTAATTTTTTGTATTATTTTGTATTATTAGGTTGGGGTTTAAGTTGGGGAGAGAGAGACTGCGTTGGTTCGGGCACATGAAAACGGATGGATGAGAAAAGAATTCCAAAGAGGGAGTTTGAAGCAACTGTTGGGAGTGGAAGAAGGGTGGGAAGACCAAGATTGAAATGGATTGGAATGATTAAAGACGATTTAGAGGAGAGAAGTATCGACTGGAAGGAAGTGGAGAAAGAGGAATTGTGGAACGAGAAGAAGTTGTGGGGGATGATAGTTAAACTTGAAGAAGAAGAAGAAGAAGAGGAAGAAGAAAGCGAAATTAACGAATGAAAGATAGAAGAAGTGTAAAAGAGACAAGAAGCGTGAGGCGTGGCTGGCCGGCTTCAGTAGATTGTGTTGGCCTAAAGTGAGAAATGTCTGTACCTATGTTTATAGTAAAAGACAATAAAAGATCAATATGTATATATATATTTTTTTAAATTTAGTATACAATGGACGACTACAGTTCCAGAGTCAATCACTGATTTGCCCACGTAAGTGCAATGTTATTCTTATGGCAATTATTTGCCCACATAATTTTGACTCTGGAACTGTAGTCGTCCATTGGATTGTATACAATTATATTGGATTACCATACGATTGGAGTATACAATTGGAATGGAATGATTAAAGACGATTTAGAGGAGAGAGGTATCGATTGGCAGGAAGTGGAAAGAAAGGAATTGTGGAACGAGAAGAAGTTGTGGGGGATGATGATTGAAAAATGTGAGGAAGAAGAGGAAGAAGGGGAAGAAGAAAGCAAAATGAAGGAATGAAGGACGAGACAAGAAGCGTCAGGCCTGGCTGGCCGGCTTCAAAAGTGTCGAGCCTTGATACGATGTTTGTACCTAATTTTAGATAATTAAGACAATAAAAATGATCATTATATAAAAATTTTCTTGCAGTTGGGTACAGGTGAATACGCTGACTATTTGTTAGCCAAGCCAAATTATGGTTTCTCTTCTGTTGTACTTATATTAATAGATACAGGGTAGGTAGGTATAGCCACAGATAGTATGAATAAATAAAAGTACCTAAGAAAGATATAATTATGACATTAAAGTGTCCCCCCTACCCCACGCATCCAATTGTATAGCCCCCCTAGGCCCCCCCTTCCAAAGAGTGGGACAAGTGCCAGTACTCTACAAGCATGCCTTCACTTTACAGTACCAAAGCGGCTAACAGGTGGTGGTCGATATCTTCGGTATTTTTAGTTACGTTAGTGCCAACATTTGCTAATAGAGTGCGTGCAATTTCAAGTCTGAAGCTCACATCTGGTGCTCAGGAAAATTGAAATGCATGGCGGGGTGTCAAAACGCGTTTAAGCGGGCGTAGCAGCGAAAGGGTGAAGCACAACGAGTTACCCGACATGACACTGATATTTCAATCAATTAAACGTTGATCCTCGACGTCTTTGTTTAGGAGAGTGAATTTGTCTACTTAACTAACCAAAACTAAAAACTGCCCGTAATTCCTTTTTTGTGCCTTGAGATTTGGCCCGTAAGTTACGACAGTTTCACTTTCCGGGTTCACATTTGCACTGTAACAAATATCTAAATCGGCGATTTCTCAATTATTGTGAAAAGACGCACTCTCTCAAATTTGGGGTTCGAGTCACGTGAATGATTTCCTCCATTGCTACAAAGCTTCAGACAAGCCAGAGCCACACAGCTGTGTGGCATTTTGTGTAACTAAAATTTTAAAAAGTGGGCCTTCAGCAAATCTTTGCATTTCTGACGGTTTTGTTGGAATTTCGATGTTTTCGATTATTTATGTGGCATCAATTAATCGGTTTTTTCTCATAATCGATTAATCGAATTGATTAATCGTAATCGATCGACACCTCTAAGTCCCACACGCTCTCACCTTGTTGCAGTCGAGCGCGCAGGCCTTGGGGTGCGTGCCGCTGGCCTTGCACACGACCTGCGTGCGGTTAGCGCCCGCCGTGTCCACGCTGCCGTCGGGACAGAGGCACGAGCGCCCGCCGTGCGCGCCCAGCACGCACATGGCCGACTCGTGGCACGGGCTCGTCTCGCACGGGTTGCTCACTGTCGGCACACGAGGACATTCGGCGTTGGGTTGCAAACCTTCACACTCCGGTCTGACCTGGACATCAGCTTGTGCAAATCGAAGGGGTTAGCGGGATCCGGATAGAGCGTCTGTAGTACCTGTTCTCATTCAATGTAATCTGAACAATTCAAATCTTATTTCATTTCAATTTCCCTTACTTACAAGTGCGCTGTTAAGTAGTGGTGGTACGGTAACTTAATCTAAGTATAAGTATAACAACGTCAACAGTATAACATGATGATAACAACATGATAAAGTGATAACAATAATACAGTGATTGTGAAAATATGTGGACAAGTAATAATAAATGTGTTAGCTTAGTCTATAGGAACATCTATGGACAACGAGGAAAATTTGAGACCCTGGTTGTAGTTACTTTTAAACTCTTCTTGAATCCCCTTTGATGAACCTTGGGACATATGGAGTGTATCCAAAAGCCTCTGGTATCCTATCCAAGCATGTGACTTATGTTTAGGAAGCAACGATTAAAACACAATTGGTGGTAACGGTATTGACATCAGTCGAACCATCACCCTTGAGGAAGTAACTAGTAGAATATTATGATACGAAACGTCAGGAAATCAGTGAGACTCTAGCTCTCAAAACCCAGCTTGGAACAGTATTTCAGAAGACTAATAAACATCTTCTACAGCCGCATGTCCTTACCGTTCCTTGTCTGTTTGTTCTCCTGCACGATGAGTATGTCCGTGGCCCGGTTCAGCCCCTTGACGAGGCTGGTGACGTTGCCACGGCCGAACTTGTTGAGTCGCAGGATGTCGTTGTCGCGGTACGTCGTGATGTACAGCCAGTCCTCGAACACTTCCAGCTTGTACGGCTTCTCGGCTGGAAACACAACACAGGCAGTTGTTATTAGTCTGTGACGGAGAGTTCGAATTAGGCAAATAGCATAAAATACAATCAACTCATTTGGCTGAAATGAAACAAAAACAAATCAAATAGTTAAAATCTGTGTAAAAAATTCACACAAGAATTTCAGCAACCAGCTTGGCAAAAGTTGAATCGATTTAAATTTGAAACAATTGCTCAGTTTTCCACTTGGCTTGACATGCAAACAGCCAATCATATGAAATGAATTAAAAACCGGCTGCGAACGTACAAAAATGGTCAAGACAAACAAAGAACGTACAAAAAATATCCGTGTTGCACCACACCACACCAACGAAGGCTTACATTCCATTTTTGCTAAGGAATTTAGGCTTAGGAATTATTTACCAAGATATGTGATTTTAAAAATGTATGACCAGGATAAAAATTCCCTGCTAGTAGGTATAAAAAACTTGCTATATAACACCACCAAAAGGGCATGTAGGTACAATGTATAACAAACATGACACTGACATTTCAATTGAAGATTGATCCTTGCCATTTATACGTGTCTTTATGTATTTGTTTCCAAACTAAAACAAAGAACTGTCAGTAATGCCTCATGAATGCCTCAAGATTTACTTTTGATGCATGCCGTTCAGCAAAGCAACATGGACAGGAATGAAACGTAGGTAATTCCTAGGTAGGTATGTAATTCAAAATAAATGGTAAATAGAAAACGCACCTTGCGGGAACCTCCGCACGAGTTGCCTGTCCCTGCCGTCGACGTCGACGCTCTCGACGGTGTGCGCCTTGGGGTCGGTCCAGTAGAGTCGTCGCGCGGGGCGATCCAGCGCGAGACCAGTCGGCCACTGAACGCCGGCGTCAACCAGCGAGCGTCGGCCCGCGCCGTCCATGAACGCCGACTCAATGCGGGCCTTGACGCCCCAGTCCGACCAGAACATCAGCCTGGCCGGAGCGCAGAGGTTAGCACGGTCAAACGGGCGTGACATCACATATTCGTTGTTTCCTTGGTTATTTAGTCCATCCAGTTGAGTTAGTAATCCTCGATGAAATAACTAGTGCATGAAATAGTTACAACTAGTGTCAAGAAATAACATGAGGGAAACAGGCAGACTTTACTTAGCATTAAATACTAGGTTTGGTTATTTTTAATATTACCTATAGTAAAAGTTTAAAAAAATCCTACAGACATTAATTTTAAGAGTAAAATAAATTTAGAAATTGGTGGGTGGGTGCTAAAAGGGACAAAAGTATTATGTTGTCAGCAAATCAATTCTAGCGTTTAACGTTTTATTCATCGACATACGATATTATCTTTAGTTTGGCAAGCTCATGCAAACCTTAATGGTTGGCCAAAAGGCTAAAGATCGTCAAGCACGAAATCACTTATAAAGGCCGGACTTTGTATGCTCCCCTAACCCCCTTGAACTCCACTGTGTAATCACAAAAATTATTGATATGGGAAGATGAAGTCTCAGAGACATATTGACAAAGGTCCTTGTAAGCCAAAACATTGTGAACGTGAATGACCTCAGAGCTAAGAATCCTAAGCATGTTGGGTTGCCAATCCCTGAACGGCCATCAACGAAAACCCCCGACAAAGCGCCGAAGCACTCACCCGCTCTGCGGATCGACGACGATGTCGTGCGGCTGGTCCAGCTCGGCGACTACGAGCGTGCGCTTCTGCCGGCCGTCCAACGAGGCCACCATGATGACGTCGAGTCCGGCGTCGACCCAGTAGAGCCGCTTGGCCACCCAATCGACCGCCAGGCCGCGGGGCTCTTGCAGACCCGACACCACCGTCTTGATGGACCCGGCGGCGGCGGCATCGCGCCTCCATCGGACGCCGGACGCGACCTGCGACGGACGAGAGCGTTGCCGTAACGTTGCTTTCGTGGTTCGCAGCGCATGGATTGGCGGCGTACTGCCAAAACTCGCCAACTCCACTTTTCGCAAAAACGATCTTATTTTATTTTTTTATTTTTTTATTAATTTTTTTAAATTATTTTACAATTTGTACAACTATGGTCAAGTTATAAATTAAGTATATTACATATATTATGATATGTTTAAATCAAGAATTAAAAAATGTATCTAGGCTATAGAATTGTTTCTCAGCTAAAAATATTGCGTCATTAAATCCCTACTGGTCTATTGTACGGTCTACTGAACTGAGTAAATAAGTAGGTACAAAAATAGTTTTTATAAAGTATTTGAAATGTACACTTGCTTCCATTAGATGTGATTACTTACTGATGATTACTTGCTATTTTGTATGCTATCTATTAAGTATTAATAAATTGAAATAAGATTCTATTTCTTTCGACAAATAATTCCTCTGCACGGAAAGGATACTAAATCAGCTGAGAAAGAAAGTTAGCAAAAAGGAAATGGAAACTTTTAGTGTCAGGAAACAAATACTTCAGGATTACATTTCCTACTCCGGACGTAAAGAGACCTTGCAAAACAAACAAACAAACGGCAAAGTAAAGTAAAAACCAAAAACAAAATGAACCAATCAAAGAGCCAATTCCTCACCTCGCTGTCGACTCCCTCCATGGGTCCGATCTCGTTGTCCACTTCGAAACCGCCGTCTGCCTCCGTCTCGATCGCGCTTCTCCTGCTCCGCGCCTGCGCCTGCGGCAGCGCCGACCGCTGGATGCGCTTGTTGTGCAGATCGGTCCAGAAGACGACGGACTTACGCTGGTCCCACAGCACGTCGACGTCCTCCATCTTGGTGGGCGGCCGGCCGCCGACGCCGCCCGTCTTGGCCAGCAGGTGGTTCGGCGAGAAGCCCTCGTCGCGCTCGTACGGGTTCAGGAAACGCAGCTCGGCGTCGCTGGCTATCACCTGCGGGCAGAGAGGGGCTCGGTAAGGTTACCGCTACCACGGATTGAAGGGAACCCTGACGGTCCACCGTAGGGAGCCTATACACGGTTAGAGAGTGGCCATCTCTGCGTATGGGACTTGCTCAGGTTACCGCTACCACGGATTAAAGGGATACCCTGACGGTCCACCGTAGGGAGCCTATACACGGTTAGAGAGTGGCCATCTCTGGGTATGGGACTTGGTGAGGTGACCGCTACCACGGATTAAAGGGATACCCTGACGGTCCACCGTAGGGAGCCTATACACGGTTAGAGAGTGGCCATCTCTGCGTATGGGACTTGGTGAGGTTACTGCTACCACGGATTGAAGGGATACCCTGATGGTCTACCGTAGGGAGCCTATACACGGTTAGAGAGTGGCCATCTCTGGGTATGGGACTTGGTGAGGTTACCGCTACCACGGATTAAAGGGATACCCTGATGGTCTACCGTAGGGAGCCTATACACGGTTAGAGAGTGGCCATCTCTGGGTATGGGACTTGGTGAGGTTACCGCTACCACGGATTAAAGGGATACCCTGATGGTCTACCGTAGGGAGCCTATACACGGTTAGAGAGTGGCCATCTCTGGGTATGGGACTTGGTGAGGTTACCGCTACCACGGATTAAAGGGATACCCTGATGGTCTACCGTAGGGAGCCTATACACGGTTAGAGAGTGGCCATCTCTGGGTATGGGACTTGGTGAGGTTACCGCTACCACGGATTAAAGGGATACCCTGATGGTCTACCGTAGGGAGCCTATACACGGTTAGAGAGTGGCCATCTCTGGGTATGGGCACCATGCTTCTACCAACTTGAACTATTCAACAGCTCTTTCAGCAGTAGTTGATACGTTACGAACTTACCTCACCATGTACATAATACGTAGATATGCAAAGGAATATGAGAAACTCATCTAGACAATTGCCACGTGCTTCGTGATCAACTTGGTAAAAACATGTCGTCCGTTTAGCATGGATTTCGAACAGCCAATAGAAAAGTGTTATCATGTTGGCCACTCTCTAACCGTAAATAGGCTCTCTAGTCTACCTTAGCTAGGTATGGCTGTGGCAAAAAAATTATGTAAAAGCCGAGAACTGTGTACGTTGCAGAATCTCACTAATCACCATTTTTATAGTTCTTAAGTTAATTGACTGTTAAACTTTAAAATGCATTGTAATATCAAAGAAAATGGGAGCTAGTGAATAACTAAATTGCTTGTAGTAACTTTGTCAAATTTGTTTGGGTTTACTGAACTTTGGCCGGCAGTAGAAAATGCCGGCAGGGATTAAGGACGTACCTAATAAACTTTTTATTATTATGTACACAAATTAGCCTCCCAAAAGTGTTGTCCATTCCGGGATTTGAACCCGGGTCCCCAACTTTCGCGGCTGGTGCTCTAACCGCTGAGCTAAATGGCCATTAAATTTGGGAGAAGTAATTTGCATACAGGGTGAGAATTGAATGTCCCCAGGGGGGTATGGTCCAGAGTCTACGAATACTAATAGTGGCTCTGGTACCGCGTGATGCTATACTGCAACCACATTTTACATTCAACCTCGAGTAACTCCAAATTAACGTTGGATGCGTTGAATTCTCTTTTAATCTTATTTAAATTACGAAAGCTCGTAATTGGCTATTCATTTTATTATTATGTACACATAATTAGTATTATTGTGTACATAATAATAAAATGAATAGCCAATTACGAGCTTTCGTAATTTAAATAAGATTAAAAGAGAATTCAACGCATCCAACGTTAATTTGGAGTTACTCGAGGTTGAATGTAAAATGTGGTTGCAGTATAGCATCACGCGGTACCAGAGCCACTATTAGTATTCGTAGACTCTGGACCATACCCCCCTGGGGACATTCAATTCTCACCCTGTATGCAAATTACTTCTCCCAAATTTAATGGCCATTTAGCTCAGCGGTTAGAGCACCAGCCGCGAAAGTTGGGGACCCGGGTTCAAATCCCGGAATGGACAACACTTTTGGGAGGCTAATTTGTGTACATAATAATAAAATGAATAGCCAATTACGAGCTTTCGTAATTTAAATAAGATTAAAAAAAAAAAAACCTAATAAACTTGTTTTTGTAAAGGGTGAAGTTAGTGAGTTTTGGCAGTATGCCAATGATTTGCACTATTAGAATAACCAGTTAAGAATTGAATTGCCTAACTTCACAATAATGTTCTGAAAGGTAAACTTTTCAAGAAACAATAATGAGTGCACTCCTCTAAAATGCAACTTTTTCCAACTAAACAAGCATTCTGATAATGAAAATAGCAAGAACTATTTTATTAAATAGTATTGTGAAAATAAGAAATTTGTTTTGTATTAGGTACATAAATGAAAAGTATATTTTGACCCTGCTTTCTGCCTTTCAATATGTTTCAGTAGGTAATCTAATTACATTGAAAGCCTCATAATTTACCTAAAATCCTAGCTACCCTAGCTACTTGTCTGTAAAAAGGTATTTGCCCGCAACCAACGAGCATCGTACCAGCAACGCGGGCGCTCCCAGCGCCACGCACGAGTCGTTCTTCACGGAGCTGCTGGCGACGTGCATGTACCCTTCGGCGCAGTCGCACGCGTGCGAGAGTGCTGCGTGCGTGTGAACCGCGTGCGGCTTCTTGGCGGCGCACTGCTGCGAGCACACTCCGAACTTGCAGGCGCTGACGGCACAGCCGGCCTGCGAAGGAACGGCAGCATTAGCTTGGCTGGCATCGATAGCTTGGCTGGCATCGATAGCTTGGCTGGCATCGATAGCTTGGCTGGCATCGATAGCTTGGCTAGCATCGATAGCTTGGCTAGCATCGATAGCTTGGCTGACATCGCTAGCTTGGCTGGCATCGATAGCTTGGCTGGCATCGATAGCTTCGTTACCATTGTGAGCTTGGTTACCATTGTGAGCTTGGTTACCATTGTGAGCTTGGTTAGCTGGCTTGCTTAGCATAGTTTGCTTGATTAGCATAGTTTGCTTGATTAGCATAGTTTGCTTGATTAGCATGGCCGTCACGGCAAAGTGTCATAGTTATCAGGGAAACTACAGAAGTTGCCTCCTCAAATATCAGGGAAAAGCTATGCAGTGTTATGATAAAATGATGTCATATTCATATTTTACTGTTTACAGCTTAGCTGCTGCAAACATCATTAAAAAGTCGTATTTACAGATCAATTATAATTTGAATTCAATGATTGCCCTAAACCAAAAAATGTTACAAATTTGACATTACATTTGAAATTATGAATTTGGCGGAAACTTCATTTTGGGAACGTACTTTTCTTCCTCCTTCAAGCCAGCCACACTTCCCCGAGATATGCCAATACTTTCTACTTCCCTAAAAAAAAACCTCTGTCCCAAACGTAGTCAAACATTCAGTTATTCTTTCGACACCCACCCAAACCTCCGGCAGCCTCCCCTCACAAAGTAAATACCATTAGCAAGGCGGTTGCCAATCGAGACCACCAAGGCAGCAGGGAGCCCACCAAGGCAGCAAGGAGCCCACCAAGGCAGCAGGGAGCCCACCAAGGCAGCAGGGAGCCCACCAAGGCAGCAGAGAGCCCACCAAGGCAGCAGGGAGCCCACCAAGGCAGCAAGGAGCCCACCAAGGCAGCAGGGAACCCACCAAGGCAGCAGGGAGCCTCCCCATCCCCCCCCCCCCCATTGTAAATACCATTCGCAAGGCAATTGCCAATCGAGCCCACCAAGGTAGCAGGGGGCGGCACGTTCCACTCACCTCGTCTGAGTTGTCTCCGCAGTCGTCGTACTTGTCGCAACGCAGCCGCGCGGACAGACAGCGGCCGTTGGCGCACCGGAAGTCGGTCGCGCTGCAAACGCCGGCTCGTTGGCCTGAAGGGACATACGGACGCAATCAGGTGCCGACTTCTCAAGGACCTTTCTCGTCTCGGCATGAGGTGGACTCGGATGACAGATTTCTGCTTTTTATTAGCCATGTGGAAGCAAACACAATTGGAAATACTGTTTGGAGTCTGTGAATACTGAATAGCTTTTATTTGGCAGATTAAGGAAGTATTCATTGAAGCCATCTAGGGAATTGAATTTCTTTTGCTTCCTGTAATCACCTTCCCTTGGCTGATCAAAAGTTCAAATCTTTCATCCGAGCTCATCTTGCGAGACGTATGAAGAATCTAAAACCTATTGTATCTATGCACCTACCTACATGCATACCCATGTACTACCTGCATTATCTCCCATGAGAGAATATACTTTCCGCTGCAATGTGACATGCCTTTAGTCACAGGAAAGGCTGCATGCTCTTGAAGAAACAAAAGTACACCAGTGCTGCAGCTGAAAGAATATTCTCACAGGGACAGAGTGTACATACTACATGTATACTATATTTATTTGATGGCCTTGTCCAATATTACTTTGAAATGATGAAACGGGGAAAGCGGAATAGTGATCAAAACAAACGAGCGTTCGATGACCACGATTTCGGCGTGTAACTCACAAGTCTGCGGCGCCTCGTCGCTGCCGTCCTGACAGTCCTCCTTGCCGTCGCAGACGTTCACCGAGGACACGCACTTGTGGTCGTTGCATCGGTGGCGTCCGGGCGGGCACGGCACTTGCGCACAGCCAACCTGGAGCGGTGGACAGCGGGGATGAGCGGCACGTCAACCAGTGGGTCTCTCAGGGGACAGTCTAGGTTACTTTGTATAGAGTCGTTGGCCTAGATAATTATTTTTCAGAAAGCTTACGAGCAGAATGTTTGGTTTCAAGTTTGGCTACTACCTACAGCTCTAAATCTGTAACCAGCAATTTCCAACAATGACAAAAGAAAAGGGTGCTTGCTTACTTGCCAAATGGGTAGGTATGTTAATATTTCAGTGTGTAAACTAAGTATTTTACAAACAAGAGTATCCAAAGGTAACAAGGGAGATTGGGCATATTTGAGAAGGCCTTTCTGAGATTATTGGAAAAATAAGTAGTTATTTCCATGGGAAACAATCACCTGGTAATTTGACAGGTCTTTTAATCGACTTGAAGGGGCCTTTTTAACACTTTTGAACAGCAGGCAAAGTTGCCCCAATGCACGTTTTTACATTTTTGTTGAGAATGCACCCATTTTGCCTCTCATGCTCGCTCTCCCATTTTCCCAAGCATCATCCTCTGAGGGAAGCAAAGGTTCAAAGCTTGTTGGGCACGTGTGACGTTTTGGCAGGTTGGACCACTGCTTGAAGTTAATGGCCAAAACCTGTTGAACTATTGCGGGGAAGTACTAATATGTGGCAGATGGAATTCAGCAGTGGAACAGCCTGCCAGGAAGTGCAGTGCACCCTCTGCCAAGTGATGTGCAAGCATTCCAGAACTAATTAATTAACTATTGTTAGTATATAGAATAGTAAGGTAGGTAATAATAGTAACCAATACCAATGTAATTATAATATTTTTAAAATTGTAAAAACTTTGTCCACAGGCTTAAGTGCCAATTGAAAGTAAATAAATAAAATATAAAAAAAGTGTCTCCCTTGCATCAAAGCATCATCCTCTGAGGGAAGCGAAGGTTCAGAGCTAGTTGGGCACGTGTCTCAGACGTGTCTCGTCTCACCTCGTCGGAGCCGTCCTCGCAGTCCGGGTCTCCGTCGCATCTCCACGCGGCCGACACGCACTCGCCGTCCCCGCACGCGATCTGCGTCGGCGGACACGTCTCGCCGCAGTCGTGCTCGTCGGAGCCGTCCGCGCAGTCCTGGTCGCCGTCACACTTCCACTCGCTGCCAACCCGAGGACCGTGTCTTTCAGACTCATGTCTCACCTTATACATCGTTCACGCTACTGACTTTATCTACATAAACTCTCTACGCCGTCAAAGATGGCGTTGTTCGGGTTTTCACCACTCAGTCAACTATTTAATCGTGATGAAATCATTCGGGAATCGTCGTGAACGCTCGGAAGAGTTAGTGAATATTTCGAAATCCGCAACCGCAAACGTTGAAATATAACCAACAAACCTCCTCTCGGTAGTTGTTCACACTTCACATCCTCTCTGATCAACCTTGGAACGTGTTCCGTGTGCTATGAGCTCGGTGATAAAGTGAGGTTAGATTCGTCACTATTTCCGGTTGTGTTCGTTTGCCGAGGATATTCCGAACTAGTCCGAATGACTTGATCAAGATCAAGTAAGGAAACAAGTGTGAACACCAACTGACTTTTGAAACCCAATCAATGCCATATTTGATCGAGTTGAGGACTTGATCATGATTAACTCGTGTAGTGTGAACGAGGTATCAGCACTTGAAACTGAAATGATGTGTCAAGCAGTGTCAAGTGCTCATATTAGTCATATTTAAACTAAGGTCTTAAGTGTAAAGCTCTGTAAACCTCTCTGTGTTTAATCAAACTAGTACGCTATGATTCATCCAGATTGCTTATAGACAATTCCCAACCCTATAAAGTGAACACGTTCCGAATCCATACGATGGATCTCAATGTTGGTCTGTACCCTGTCGGCATCGCTATACAATATCCGTGCCCCCAAAGACCAAAGCCGTGTCACCTATCCCCTATGGCTAGTAAAAGAACTTGCGTGGCAACTGCTTGCGGAAAGAAGAAACACATCTAGACTTTGTAATTTATAGAATAATATCAGGAAAGTGGACAGGATGGAAAGAGTTGGAAGTCAAATTAGAAAGAAGTAACTATTTGGGAAGGCAAAACTACAAAAGGAATATGAAAGAAAAGCAAAGAAGAAGAGATGTTGGAAAATACTCTTTTTGGAAAAGGATGTTTAAAGAATGGAATGAACGAAAGGATGGAATAATGGATGACTGGCCTAACACAGGTACAGAGTTAAGGAGAAAAATGGAAGAATTTAAGCCAAAAGAAACCAGAGCAAAGAAGCCAAGAACGATGGAAGGTATTTTGCCAACTCACACGTAGAGACAGTGGTGCGGGTCCTTGCACTGGAACTCGTGCGTGCCGCACGTCGTGTTGCAGTACGCCTCGTCCGATCGGTCGTCGCAGTTGAACTCGCCGTCGCACCGGTGGATGCGTCTGACGCAGCGCCCGTCGCCGCAACGGAACTCGGACTCGGAGCACGCGCGCGGCGTGCAGCCCTCCTCGTCGGAGCCGTCGCCGCAGTCGTTGTCGTAGTCGCAGTGCCAGCGGCCGGGGATGCATCTGGGGGTTGAGGTGCTGGGTTAGCTTGGGCAGTGCCATCTAGGGGTTGAGGTGCCGGGTTAGCTTGGGCTTTGCTGGTGCTGTTTAGGTGGCGATTGCATACCTACCAGTGCCATCTGGGGGTTGAGGTTCGGGGTTAGCTTTGGCAGTGCCATCTAGGGGTTGAGGTGCCGGGTTAGCTTGGGCTTTGCTGGTGCCGTTTAGGAGGCGATTGCAGATCAAGTTATCAAGATTATCCAATCCACGTGACACGTGCAAACGTGAGAAAAGATTGCAAAAAACATGCTGCCAGAGCACTGATTGAAGTCGTACTCACTTGTTGTTCTTGCAGCGGAAGTACGTGGGCTCGCAAGTGTGGTCACTGCCGCAGGACTGAGGCTCGTCTTCTCCGTCCGAACAGTCCTGCAAATCCCCCATCAAATAAACTAAAGGATGCCTATTTTTCGCATTGCGCCAAATCCCGAAATGTGTCGAAAGTGGTTTAAATTAAAGTGTGAATATAACTTTTCATTTAAAGTGTTTTCCCACCGTTTTGGGTCGCGACAAAACGCGAAATTTTTGCAGAATTGTTTAAAAAAAAAGCTATCTACCTATGACAAAGTGCTAGGTACCTACTATAAAAACTTCCAGATAAATTAGTAAAAGCTGCTGCAATTTTTTCCATTTTCAATTTGTCTTGAACCAGACAAAGATTTAGAAAATTAATTAATCAAATTTGGCAAGGATAGATCAACATCATCTTTGAGAACAAAAAGTAACAGCAATTGAAGCCTAATGTATACTTTTGCAAAGCTATATATAAATGATAGTAGAATGTGAATGTGAATGTGAATGTCCTAGTGGATGTTAAACATTTACGACTTCATAAGCTTGCAATGCCAAATATATTTTTGGAAATTATGGTATTTTTCACTTTAAGAAAGAAAGTATTGTTCTGTAGAGTCCAGCCATTGCGCTGTCAATCATTCGATGTTCAGACCATTCAACTCTTTAGCGGAACAATGGGACGGCCTGCGAATGTTGACACATTTGGTTCTTTTAACCACAGGGGAGCTTCTTTAAAAGTGAAATACAGATGGCAACTATTAAATTTCTTAGACGCATGTCTACTACGTCATATCTTTCGCTTTAGTTTTGAAAAAATAAGATCATTGAAAACTGGGATTTGAATGCTTAATAAAAGTCTCACTGATTTCCCCACGTTTCGTAACATATAATAGTAACTTCTTCCAGAGAGATAGCTCGACTGACGTCAATTATAGTTGATAATTTTAGTTTTTTAGCCTAGACTTCCTAAATTCTTATGATCCCATTGAAGTCCAAACATAATCCAAAACCAAGCAATGCCTCCCGTAGCGTTGTAGCCCCGTAGCACCGTAGCACTCACCGGATCGCCATCGCAGCGCCAGGACGCGGGAATGCAGCGTCCGGTCGCGCACCGGAAGTGGTCCTCGGGACAGAGCCGCTCGGTGCAGTTGGCGGCTTCGTCCGTCTCGTCGCCGCAGTCGTTGTCGCCGTCGCAAACCCACACGGCCGGGATGCACTTGCCGTTGCCGCACGCGTGCTGCCGAGCAACACATTCTTATGTCAGGTATAATGTGTGTGGTATATTGTGAGGAGAGGATTATGTGAGATCTTTATGTGTGGTATATGTGAGGTATATTGTGTGCAATATATTATGCGTTGCTGGTTTATGCTTTATGCTTTTTCTTTGATGATTGATGAGGTTCATCGAATGAACCTTTCTTTGAATTTCCAGGAGATTTTTGGAGACTCTGAGATATTCAATTGGTTGTCAAAAGTGTGAGCTGAAGATATTTTTTCGTCATTATCTGATAACGGGTGTACCTACCTACGACCTAAAAAGAGCATCCAGTAAGAGGTAAATTCTTAGGCGGTGACTGAACCGGCTCAACAGGGACGCTTTACAACTCTTGGAAGTAATAGCCGGATGAAATTTTTTGAAATGCAAAGGGTACCTATTAATTTGTTGCCAAGAGTGTGAAGATTCCGAAAAGTCGTGATCCGACCAAAGGTGTGGAGTGTAAAGTGTCTCCATTAAGAGGTACCTAAAGGAAGCGGCCCGAGTTCAAAGCTCAATGAACCCCAAGATGCAATCGATAGAAGGGCAGCATAGCTGGAATAAAGTGCAGAAGAACTGGTTTGGTTGCTTACTTTTCCAGTTTTGCTTCCCTTCTATTTCTGATTTTAATTCGTATTAATTTGTTGTAGATTGTAGCAGTCTTGCTCTGTTTTGAGTGTGAGTGGCTTTCGGTCTTAAAAGGGACCGTTGTCGGTGTCAACATCTTCAGTGTGACAAAGTGGGATGAAGTACGAATTGAGGCACTGTTATTTGGTAGGGCAGGGACTGGGACAACGGTAGTTTAACGGTAGTGAAATCATTATCGATCATTATTTGCAAATTCTCATTATTATATGGACACTATCTAGTTGGATACTATCCATTTTGGAAAGATGCTGCATGTTTAAGAAATACGCAACGTTTTGTCGTTCGGCGTACCTGGTTGGGTGGACAGGTCTTGGGCAGACAGTCCGATTCGTCTTCGCCGGCCATGCAATCCTTGGTGCCGTCGCACTTGCGGGTCGCCTCGATGCATCGGTCGGACACCGTTTCGTTGCCGCGGCATTTGAACTGCGTGCTCAGGCAGGTGTACTGCAAAGCATGGGCACCATGTTACAAGCATGTCTTGGTAGGAAGGACAAGGAATGTATTCAATGAGCATGTGGTAGCTTAGATGCCGGTATTGAAGACGCAACGACGGTAATGCCAGAAACGTGGGTCAAATCTTTGTTTTCAGGCTCAAATCTACCTAAAAATTATCATTTGCATATAACATTTTTTGGTTTCTTCGCAACCGGTGAAACGTATCAAATGCATGCATGTACGTTACTTGATCCCTTATCTTACAAAATGTGTGTCAAGTACAAATTGGAAATTATTCTTTAGAACCACTGAGGTTACTTTAGAATGGCCCAGAACAAAATAAAAACATGTATATATGAAACACCTCTGAAAACAAGGTGCTACTAGAGGCCACGCACTCGGCCATTAAGCCCGAGGAAAACCGCGCGGTGTAAAGCCTCGCTCGACTCACCGAGTTGCAGTCGAGCTCGTCGGACCCGTCCTTGCAGTCGAGCGTGCCGTCGCAGAGCACCGACGGGTGCTTGCATCCCTGCGTGCCCTCCTCGGGCGTGCGGCACTGGAACTGTCCGGGCAGGCACGAGAACTTCGGGCAGTCCTTGTGCTCGTCCGAGCCGTCGCCGCAGTCGTCCTGGGGGGAGGGGCAATGCAGAGTCAGCGGCGGAAGGGAATCCCTATCTTCAAGGCTTGGGGTCCAACTTTTCCTAATCTCCCGAGTACAGTGCATGTCTACTTCCATAGCCCTTTTAGGGCATTACCTGTTAGGACTATGTCCTTCTTAGGACCAGAACACAATGACGGCAGGTTATTTGGAAATCCGAAAGCCCAATATTACCATCACAGTTACAATTCAAAGTGTAAACCATCCTGATATTAGCAAGAAAACAACGATAATAATAATAAAATTGAAGTATTTTGTCATTAAGAGTACACTGCTAGGTACCTCTGGAGTTTCAGGATATGATGTAGAAGCCCCCCCCCCCCCTTGCCCACACCACTATGGCTGGTAACCTTGTCGACAGCTGTCATCCCCTTTGGACCAAAGGGGCCCTTAATCAGTTTTCTCTACAGGCATGCAGTTGTGAGTGACACCATCTTAGAGGCCAGGGGTGCAATAATAGACTGGTCTAAACCTATTTGAAGGCACCCCTAACTAGTAATAACAACAGATTCACAACAATCAACACCTAACGTCTATGAACCTTTTTCAATATCATGTTGTACGTTTCCAGATAAGAGATCAATCACAGATATGAGGTTACCCAGATATTCTACAATACGTTCTTACGGCAAAAATTTGTTGCTAGTAGTTTGGCCGGCAATCGCTGGGGTGCGTTGGCAACCAGTTTTAACATCATCTACCAGGCCATGGCACAAGGTCAACAGAATCAAGGGACCCAATGTTCCTCAGGTGGTAACAGTTATGGCTTCATCAACCAGGCCATGACACAAGGTCAATTATAATCAAGAGTTACCTTGGTTACAGGTGATATAACAACAAACAGTGGCTCCATCCCTTGACTGCCGGCGAAACTATTATTGCGGGCGGAGGGCTTTCGCGAGCTGCTTCAGTATCGGAGAGGAAAATCTGGGCAACCTTATGTCTGCGGTTCAATCTCGACAAACGTCAGTGGCCTACCTGAGTGTCGCACTTCCACCAGAAGGGGATGCACTTGTAGGTGTTCTTGCAGACGAACTGCGACTTGGTGCAGTTCACCTCGCAGCTGCGATTGTCGGCGGCGAGCACGAAGTTCTCGGGACAGGCGCACTGGAAGCCTTTGTTGGGCGTCAGCAGGCAGAGCGTGCTGCAGTTGCTGTTGGCGCACGGGTTCGGCAGCACTGGAACATTGCGGGACCTCGCCCGTTGGCATCTTGCCTACTTGTCTCGGAGGTTCGCTATGTCTTGGTGCTCCCTTGAACACTGATCGCGTCCGGGATCGGCAACTTGTATGCCGCGCCAGCTCGTACACTCGGATTAACTTGAGTTTACCATCTAACGGCCTTCTAAATTAAGCTTTTATACATTGTCTGTTACTGCCGTTTTTATTGATAGAGGCTGTGGGTATGTTAACTATTAAAAATTACACAGAAGTACTGACTGCATTCGACGAGCATGCCGGTTTCCACTTTATCTTAAAAAGTAAATAAAGATGAATACAAAAAAAAGAGAAATATTTAGCAACTTCTTTAATTCTTGTTAATTTTAATTTTTAATATTCTTCATTTGGCAGTTATAAGCCAAATCGTAAAAATTTTGCTGTTTTTCAGGAGCAAAAAACGGCAGGAAAACACTTGAAATGGATAGAAACACTCTTGATACACATTTCGAGATTTTGTGCCTTTGCAGGAAAAAAAGCACCCTCCAGAAGTTCCGCATTTGGGATCCGAGCGCGTCTTACCCGGCAGCTGCCGGTTGGGATGCACGACGTGTATGTCCATTGGCCGGTGCACCGCGTTGGCCAGCGTCTTGCAGTCCGAGCCGTTGTACTTGTGGCAACGTTCGACGGACTTGGTCTCCCAGTCGGTCCAGTAGAGGTAGTCCTCGAACACGGTCATCGCGAAGATGTGGTGCAGCATCACCTTCGAGTTCAACGCTGCAAGGCAAGACATGCGGCGGTTTATTGGGATTGCTTAGAAGTCGTTTCCAGTGAGATTTTGAAATTGGGACGTTTTGGCCGACTGGCTCTATCTGGTGGTGAAACTGCACAAATTAACTTACTGGCTGATCAAATAAAAAAATAAAACTTAAAAACTGGTTAAATCCAGTGAGAGCATTGTGTTGCAGACGTTTTAAATAATGTTTTTAGCCCAAAACTAAGCTTTTAAGCTGACGATATTTGCTTCCATAACTTATCTGGCTTGGCACCAATTCTTCTTCAAATATAATAATTAAGTATACTACAGACCAAGGGAATTATTAAGAAACTTTGATAATTCAATTTACCTACTAATTGAAAGCCACTAGCATCAATTTCAGCTTACAAATATCAATATAAGAACATAATCTTTGTTACAGAGTCGATCCGACAACCTGATGAGAGCTGGCAAGGCTTGGGTTTGTCCTACGCTGTACGGCGGCATCCCTTTGATTTCGAGCTTGCTAAGCTATAGTTGCATATCCCAGCTAGCAATGATCCAAGGTTTGTCCTACTTGAATGCTGTACGGCGGCATCCCTTCGATTTCGAGCTTGCTAAGCTAGTTGCATATCCCAGCTAGCAATGATCCAAGGTTTGTCCTACTACTTGAACGCTGTACGGCGGCATCCCTTTGATTTCAAGCTTGTCAAGCTGGTTGCAAATCCCGGCTAGCAACGATCTGCAACATGCAACGTACCTCTGCTGACGACCACCTTCCTGTTGTTGCCGTCGAGATCCGACACTGCGATGTAGTCCTCGCGCGCGTCGGCCCAGAACAGCTCGTTGGTCTCGTAGCTGATGGTGAGCGCGTTGGGCCAGCCGAGCGAGTCGTTGACGAGCGTGCGTGCCGCCGAGCCATCCATGGCCGCCTTGCCGATGTACGGCCGGTCACCCCAGTCGGTCCAGTACATGAAGCTGCCGGCATGCGAGAACGATTAGCGCAAGCACTGGACTAAGTAATGATGATCTGGGACAAGTCTATGTTAAAAATAGCCCGGTTGTGCTCATTGGAAGTAATTTTGCTAGTGCTGAAATCTTGTAATGTGAAGAGCGGGAACTTAATAATAATGATCTGGGACAAGTCTATGTTGAAAATAGCCTGGTTGTGCCCATCGAAAGTAATTTTGCTGGAGCTGAAATCTTGTAATGTGAAGAGCGGGAACTTAATAATAATGATCTGGGACAAGTCTATGTTGAAAATAGCCCGGTTGTGCTCATTGAAAGTAATTTTGCTGGTGCTGAGATCTTGTAATGTGAAGAGCGGGAACTTAATAATAATGATCTGGGCCAAGTCTATGAAAAAAATAGCCTGGTTGTGCCCATCGAAAGTAATTTTGCTGGTGCTGAAATCTTGTAATGTGAAGAGCGGGAACTTAATAATAATGATCTGGGCCAAGTCTATGAAAAAAATAGCCTGGTTGTGCCCATTGAAAGTAATTTTGCTGGTCCTGAAATCTTGTAATCAACCTGTTACCAGTCGGTTAAGTGTGTGAAGAGCGGGAACATTTAGCATGAGGGCAGAAGTTTTCCTGCGAGCTTCTTCCAGCGCTAAATATTGTTGGGTAGATTTGGAATGTTCAGAATGGAAAGAATGAACCCATGATTGGTGCTGTGGCCTAGTATGGCACCCCCAAGTGTTAAAATACATTTAACTAAAATAATTCTTCTGGTAGAGGGCAGCAGCCTCTGGTGTTTAAGACATTGATCCAAAATATGTGACAAAAATTATACTAAAAAATGAACTGGCCTCTTAGACCTAGCATTTCAGTGGCACGTTAAATACCTAATGGTCTGTTAACTTGTTATTTGCTTAGCAATGTCCAATCAGAGCCCTTAAATTTCTTGCTAATGGACCTCCGGGCCACTGAAATACCGGCACTTAGACGTAGTTCTACGTCAAACAATAGGTAAGTGCACAAATAAAAAAATAAAAAATCAAGAAATCGATTATATTTAGTGAAATCGACAACCATTTTTCTTTCAAAATCGACAAATCGAATCGATGGCCCCCTTGATCGATGGCGCTCACCCTTGGCGCGGGTCGACCGTGAGCGCCCGCGGCTCCTGCAGGCCGGTGCGGATCAGCACCTTGCGGAAGCGCCCGTCCAGCTTGGAGACCTCGATCGTGTCCAGGCCCTTGTCGCACCAGTA
This sequence comes from Nemoura dubitans, assembly GCA_921293005.1. Taxonomy (NCBI): domain Eukaryota; kingdom Metazoa; phylum Arthropoda; class Insecta; order Plecoptera; family Nemouridae; genus Nemoura; species Nemoura dubitans. The sequence continues at coordinate 37,218,704 of OV121077.1, forward strand.
CAGGTTGCGTCCCACCCAGTCCACCGCCAGGCCGTCGGGGTTTTGAAGCGTGGCTGGCGGCGGGAGAATGCGATCAACGTTTCAACAAAAGTCAACGAAGTACACAACAAGGAACAATGAACTGAAGGATCAACAGTGGTTCATCTTTGACATGAGTGGGTATTTCACTTTGACAAAAATAAACTGTAAATCTACATTTGTTAGTCTCATGTCTACTATGTTCTATCTTGACCACTAGTTGTGTAAAAAACTATTTTAAACTGGAATTTAATTCTCACTGGTTTTACTGGTTTCCCGACGTTTCGTAACATATAGGTACTAGTTACTTTTTCAAGGGTGACAGCTCAACTGTAACTCTGTTTTACTGTAACTATGTAACTTTAAATCTGCTTTACTGGTAGAAAAAAACAGTTAATTCATGAAGTAAGGTAGAGCAAGAAGTAAACTAGCAAAGGCTACAAAACATTGGTGAAATAAATAGCACTATGGTCCAGTTCTGTTTGAAAAAGCTTTTTTTAAAACTAATTCTGACTGCTGAGGTCAGGAAGTAGACACAAGTCTCTAATATGTGAAATGGTATCATTTTATAAGAAAAATAATTTGTATGATGTTGCAACCAGACCCCAAAACAATACATCTATCCAAACTTGAAAGGTGTATATATAAATTTGACTACACAGCAAGGTATTAATGGGTAGGTGTCAGATGAAAGGAGGCCATTACTATGAACATACATTTCAATCCCAGCGGAATTATGTAAAACCAGATTCCCACCATTGTTCCAACATTAAAAAATGACAAAAATGCACTTCCTTTGCCGTTTAATTCTCGTTTTTGATAATTTTTTTAAAAAGCCATATGTATCATTTATTGAAATGATAACATAAACTTTTTGGGCATCCCTAGTAACCTACTAAAGTAATTGATTTAGTTAGCAAATGGTAAAAGTCATCGTAGGTAATGTTAGCCCTCCTGGCTACCTTCATAAAGACATCATCGAAACCACGGACAAGGCCACCCAGACAGAGCCAGCACTCACCCGAGTGCAGAACGGTGGTGGTCTGGTTCGTGCCGTTGCAGAGCCGTCGGAGACTCGAGCCGAGGCCGGTGACGTCCGACCAGTAGATGCACTGCTCCAGCCAGTCGTAGTCCAGCGCCACCGCGTTGGTCAGATTGTGCGCCAGCATCTCAGAGTTGCCGGACAGGTCCAGCTGGCGGATGTAGTATCGGTTCGTGAACATCAGCTTCGGCTGGACGCCTGCGGCGGGAGGAAACGTGCTGCGTTAGCGGATTCTGGCGGTTTGGGACGGTGGCGATTGTTTGGGATCGGCACGGACATATAAAATCAGTGGGCACTGCGCCACTGCAAATGTCCACCACTGAAAACCCCCGCAAATTACACCCAAATTATTTCATCGAAACGCCCCCCAGAAATCCCACCAAAACCTGACGAGCACGACCAGCCTTCATCATCCACAAGGTAACACTTCTGGAAGGCTGGAAGGTGGACACGTCAGAGTAACAGTTCTTCCGTTGGCTCAAACGTGCCGCGTTAGCGGATTCTGGCGGTTTGGGACGGTGGCGATTGTTTGGGATCGGCACGGACATAAAAACAGTGGGTGGATGAGGCAATAGACCCCTATCCCTAGCTTTAATGAGAAGTGAGGGAGATCCTTTGACACTCTGTCGCCAATATAGCACAATGCAGCGATTTATACACATACAATTATAGTGATTAATTTGATTCAAGACTTCCCCCTTTTTATTTCCCATTCTTAAGCCTTTTTCATCTAGGCCTCACCATCCCAGATAACCTACTGCTCTCAGAGCATACCAACCGAAAACGCCACAACACTCTTGAACTACTAGAATATGAATGTCACAAAACACCGGGAAATCAGCGTGACCGTATTTCAGTTTGAAGTAGTGTTTTCGAAACCTAGTGCTTAAGTAGGACAGGAGCAGTCTCGACAATCTAGCATCACCGAACGTCCGTACTCGAGTTGGCCTTGCAGCCGCCGGTGGCCGAGCTCTCGACGTAGCCGTCGGCGCACGAGCAGATGTAGTGTCCGAGCGTGTTGCGACAGAGCTGCGAGCACGGCCGGTCCAGGCACTCGTCGACGTCGACGCAGAGGTGCCGGTCCTTGGCACTCGTCGCGTAGCCCGCGTGGCATCGGCACTCGTAGCCGGCCTTCTTGTCCACGCAGACGTGCGCGCAGGGGCTCGTCATCGCGCACTCGTTCACGTCTGCAGCATCGGGGTGCTTGGTTACGAGCGAGAGAGGGAAGTAGTTCTTGGACAAAGGGGAAATGAACCATGTTTGTTTGATTTAATTAAGGAAACTTGGGGATTTAATTTCGGTAGGTGTGTTTAACCCTTGGTCATTGCTAGCCGGGATTATGCAACTAGCTTAGCACCGGCTAGTAGCATTCCAGTAGGACAAAGCCAAGCCTTGACAGCTGTCATCACGCTTTCATGTCAACTTTGTAGCCAAGATTGTGTTGCTATCTGTTGTTTTTTAAAGTTGGCATCAACTACAAAACATGTTAGGTTGACTAAGGCTAACATGTTATGGCAGCGTTTCACAAACAACGTTAAGTCAAACAGGGCCCCGTGGAACCGTGCACTCACTGCAGCTCTTCTCGTCGCTGAAGTCTCCGCAATCGTTCCCTCCGTCGCAGACGAGCGTCTCGTTAACGCACAGGCTGTTTTCGCACTCGAACATCCCCTCCAGCTTGGCACAACCGACCTCGAACTCTGTGGAAAGCACACGGACTTGCGTTCAGTCAGCGCACCGCAAAGCGATTGCATGTGTTACGATTGCCTTGCTCTACTTGCTCGCTGCTGAATTGTTTCAAGGAGCCCTTTGCCTTGGTATGCTTGCTAGGCTGTTATGTTATTTCCAGTAGTATATTTTCTTTTTGCATGAATAGTGTACCTACCGGTCTTATGCTTTGGGATTGACTAGGCTTCACAACCAACGGAGCTTTTCTCAATATGTGATTGCATTCAAACAGGATATTTGATTAATCTGGTTTCATGGTTATTGAACTTCATGAGTTGCCATCATCATGCTGGCATACCAAATCTTGAGTATTTTCTATGAATGTCTAAGACTTCTATCATATCACCTCAAATCTATCCTTCTTATTTTCACCAGTTTCATTGCAGAGATCAATGCTGTAGTGTAGCATACAAATTTTAAATGCAATATCAAGTTAACTCAGGACATCGATTTTACTCCGAAACTTTCTCTGAAATTTGTTCAGCTCTGAACTTCACTCTGAAATTTTACTCGAGTTCGCTCTTTTGGTGACAAAAACCAAAAATAACCGAAAACAACCCGAAAAAATTCCAGCCCACTGGGCTTTTCACAAGAAACCCAGGGGCCTTACCTAGCGCTGTCACTCGTAGTTCCGGGATTACTAGCAGCATCCCCTGGCTAATTAATACCACCATAGCACCAAGCAGTAACCCCGACCTAGAGCGGCAGTATTAAGGCCAGGTTATATAGCCGGGGCACATCGACTCTGACTTTAGTAACGAGCCATGAGATTGGTTGATTTGACTTCACTGCACAATGATGATCGTTTAAAAAGCAGTATGCCTTCTCGATAATGTTATCATCGTAGCACCACCGTAATACTGGTTGCTAGTGGTGCTACGAAATCAACAAACTGCCCATTGTTGAAATGGCCGCTCTAGGTCCGGGTTATATAACACCGCCAGCCCGGCTAATTAGCCGCATGGTAGCCGCTCCAAATGGCCGAGCTACATAAGGCCCCTGAAATTAACTCTGAAATTTTACTCGAGTTTGCTCTTTCGGTGACGAAAACCGAAAATAACCGAAAATAACCCGAAAAAATGCCGGCCCACTGGGCTCGTCACAAGAAACCCAGGGGATTGCGTGCCCCGCTGGTCGGCAACTCACTGCAGGTCTCCTCCGACTCGTCGGTGCCGTCCATGCAGTCGTCCACCTTGTTGCACGTCCAGTCCTCGGGGATGCACCGCTTGTTGCCGCACGTGAACTCGGACGGCTTGCAGTGCAGGTCGCACGTGGGCGGCTCGTCGCTGCCGTCGCCGCAGTCGTTGTCGCCGTCGCAGTACGACATCTGGAACGGGGCCAAGACGGTCGTCGGATTCGTGGCGGGATCGGATTCGAAACCGTGTTGAGATTTGGATTTTGGATGGGTGTTTTAAAATGTAGTGCAGATAGATTAGTGATTCGGGTTTTATTATTGATGAGCGTAGCGAGCGAAGCGAGCGAAGTGAAATCATCAATTTCACTACTGCTAAAAAAAACACTTGGTGTGTGTTTGTATGTGTGTTTGCGCGCGCTCTACAGGCCAAACGCCTGCTTCGAGTGGGATGAAATTTTCAGGGTGTCTACTTTTGTTCTCAACTTAGACCCCCTGCGTTTTTCAAGAAAATCCTCCACACCCTTCACTTCCAAAGCAAAAAAAATTGCAAAATTCGACAATTGGGCAAGTTTGGAAAAGTACGGAAATTTATTTAAAAGTGCGTATTTTTTTCAAATGTTCCCAATTTCGATTTGCCTTTAGAAACCATCGAAACCAAATCAAAATATCACACCAGATTTTTCCCAATAAAAACCAAACCAAGAAAACCAAATAAAACCCTTGGGCATGAGTTACATCTATGTATTAACATGCACAATGCTCAATGATCTCAAAATGAGCATATTTCCGCTACCCGACAGCTCGGACAGAAACAAAGAAAGGTCAAAATCGTTTACATTTTCAAGTGATAAGAATTTTTGAGAAGGCAATGGTCCGGCTAGTTGCTCCATGATTTTCAAATGCTTTTGTCTCAATCTTTTAATGCGCAAAATACAAACCGCTACGCTCATCTTCAACGCAACACAAATTGCGTTCGCCCTAGTTTAGAATGGACAAGTACAGTTCCAGAGTCTATCATTGTGTGGGCAAATAAAATGCCATAAGAATAGCATATTTGTGGGCAAATCAGTGATTGACCCTGGAACTGTAGGTGTACATTACTTATGAAGTTGGCCGGATCACTAGATTTTAGGAAGCTTAGGTTATAATGCAATGATTGGTTTTTGTTCACGTTTTTGACATAAGTGGAGCAATCACCATTCAAGAATTAACTAGCATTACATGTTGTAACATCGGGAAATCAGTGAGACAATAATTTAGCATTCAAAATCCAGTTTGATTTATAGTTTCTTGATAGAACAAGCAGACGCAAGACTTGGAAATATTTAACAGAAGTTGCGCTGGAAGGGCATTCCACTGTCGAACTGCTATTCCGAGAATTGAATTACGCCCAATGTTTGTGTTGTACCTTGGGACAGCCATCTGTGAGTCATTTTGGTCCTGACAAACATCTTGTTATCTTGCCCCATGCTGGAAAGTTAACTGCTGCCTTGTGTAGACATCAGAGCCCGTCCCGAGGGGTGGCAAGACATTTAATAACATCTTACCTTAAGCCCTGGCACAACCACCGTAAAAAATATTGTAAATCCTAATACCTCGTTCACACAACACGAGTTGATCATGATCAAGTCCTCAACTCGATCAAATATGGCGTTGATTGGGTTTCAAAAGTCAGTTGGTGTTCACACTTGTTTCCTTACTTGATCATGATCAAGTCATTCGGACAAGTTCGGAATATGCTCGGGATACGAACACAACCGGATATCGCGACGAATCTAACCTCACTTTATCACCGAGCTCTTAGCACACGGAACACCCTCCCAGGTTAATGTTGCAACGTTTCCGGTGGCGGATTTCGAAATAATCACGAACTCTTCCGAGCGTTCACGACGATTGCCGAATGATTTCATGACGATTAAATAGATAACTGAGTTGTGGAAACCCAATCAACGACATCTTCGATGGCGTAGAGAGCTGATCTTGATCAAGTCTGTAGTGTGAACGAGGTATAAGTTGTAAATGTAACAAAATGCCAATACAAAAACTGCAAAGCACGTAGACGGTTTGTGCGGACACTCACTGCAGGAATGCACTTGCGGTTGAGACAGAGGAACTGCGAGTCCAGACAGGTGAGCGCCGACGGCGGACACCCCTGCTCGACGAGGCTCTCGTCCGATTGGTCGGCGCCGTCGCCGCAGTCGTCCTCGCCGTCGCAGACCCACGAGCGCGGGATGCAGCGGCCGGTGCCGTTGCAGCGGAAGTCTGTCAAGTCGGAGCGCGGTTGAGAACTGGCCGCAATTCACTCGGCCCCAAACGGAAGAGTGAGCCATTCAACCATCTGCTTCAAATCAGACTGTATACCATATTCAATATAACATTTCAAATTTAAAGCTCAATTAAATTAAACGAAATCAAATTAAACGTGGAATTATAAAAATTCTGAAAATTTTGAAAACAAGTGTGCTCATTTGCCATCACATCAGTCATATTTGGCCAGACCTTTCAATGGAATTCGAAACCCGTTAAATTCAACGTTACATTTAAGTTTCATTAAGCCCATCTATGCTTCAATCATCTTGGTTGGATTGAATCATAGGTCAGTGAACCAGATGAAGTCTTGCCAAGTTGAAATCAGGGGATGAGAGGCAGAGAGCGGCCAATGGACAAAAATGGGATCACTGCTGTAAAAATTTCACCGAGAAACTTGGAGCTAGATTGAGCTCAATATGGGCTAAAAAAGCAAAATTGAAGCTATGATGATTTTCTAGTGTCAGTTTTATTGCCACGAAATGTGAAGTAATTTCATTCGGACAATTATTGACGTCCATAAGCGGTTTCAAGTATGGCCGCTCTCTGCCAAATAAAGCGTCTCTAGTCGAGGCCTACGGGCTACGACTCGGCGTACCGGTCTCGGGGCAAGCGCGGGTCTTGCAGTGGTCTCCTTCGTCCGAAGCGTCCCCGCAGTCGGGCGTGCCGTCACACTGCCACGTCACGGGGATGCACTCGCTCGTGTTGCACGCAAACTGGTCCGCGCGGCAGTGCATCTCTGCAAACGTGCGCGGGAAACACGTGGCGTTAGCGGTCACTTTGTGGCTGCGGATTACGGGCGGGGCACTGGCGCTGGGCAGGAAATTATGGTGGGTACAAAAGAGAGATGACGGCGCGTAACCGGGTACCCGGGTACCCGGGTACCCGGTTCCAAATCAGGACCTGAGGAACCGCTCAAAACCCAAAAAAAGTTTTTGATTTCTTTTGTATTGAAAAAATCATTTTGTGTGCGACTCCGACTGTACAAGTCACTGTGAGTATGGTCAAGCTCATGGCCCAAGGCATGCAGAGTGCAGAGTGGCCTGGAGCCACTTGAACCTGTCCAGACATGTCTCTTTGTATGTTTCCTCAATTCTAGTGATTCATTGGCTGTCCCCCAAGGCCTAATCACCTAATCACTTTGCATGGCTTCACAACTCACAAGCATGATTGACTGCGTCTTTTATTGTGGTAATAAAGATAAAAATCATGTCTGATAATATTATGCTGACTTCTTTATAAATGTCTTGTCCACGCAAAAGCAACAACCTTGCAAGTTACAATATTCCATGTTGGTCCACACAAAAAAAAATTTGATTTTTGATTTTGGGTTTTGAGCTAACCCAGGTACACGGGCAGGTATCTGGGTACTGGTCACGGGTACCCGGGTCCAATTTCTGGGTGTTCTGATATTTTGTTACTGCGGGGGAAGGGTGGGGAAACAAGTTTTAATTCTGTTACTACCTACTTTACATTCTTGTTTTCCAACAATGTACGGGTTTGGAAATATGTATTGCTGCATTTTGCATCGAGACCAAACTAGCCGCAGATTTCGGACACTGCACCGAAGACACAGAATCGACATCTTAACGACATGAGATGTGATTTCATTCTATCACACATTCACAGATTCATCTTTCCAAGATTAAATGACTGGTGGATTATAGCTGTTAAGTGTACCTACCTTCCTATTTCAACTTTTGTCTAGTAGTTTAAATAAATTAAAAAATCCAAAAAACGCCTCACAAATTATTGGCAAAACATCTCCAGATGGATTTGAATTTTGCACATATACCTATATAGAAACAAAGCCCCACTTCTAGATGACTTCCACCTAGAAAAACACTAGTTACTGAAGTATCTTATTCAAGAGATAGAAATTATTGCTGGTTAATGTACCTTCGTATTTCAACTTTTGTCTAGTAGTATAAATAAATTTAAAAATCCAAAAAATGCCTCGAAAATTATTGGCAAAACATCTCCAGTTAGATTTGAATTTTGCACATATAGAAACAAAGCCCCACTTCTAGATGGCTCCCAACCTAGACTTATTTAAGAGATAGAAAGATACGCTTCTTAACCATCGATACACTCTTTGGAAATGGCCTCGGCTTTGGCCAACGTGACCGACGCACTCACTGCAGTCCCTCTCGTCCGATTGGTCGGTGCAGTCGAAGTCCTTGTCGCACTTCCAGTCCTTCATGATGCACTGGCCGTCGTCGCAGCGGAACTGAGACGCGCGGCACGGCGACGCCCCTTTCGGCGCCGGCGCCTCTGCAAGCGCAAACCACGGTCAGCAAGGCTAGAGTGGGTTAGCATTGGTAAGCATATGTTAGCTTTCGTTAGCACACATTGGCATACGTTAGCGTAGGTTATCGCTAGAGTATGTTAGTGTGGGTGAGCATTTCGATAGTGTACAGGCAGAAGGGCGTAAGCAACATTTTCACAATTGTTCAGTAAGTGAAAAAAACCTCAATTAATCAATAGTTGACAAATTAATTCAATGGACCCTTCAAATATTATTTTATAAATTTTCTGCAATAATAGAATTAATATATTCTCTCAATAAAAAAATATTAATGGCAGTTATGCCCTAAAACACCCCAAGCACAGTGGAGGTCTACTAATTGACGCTAATGTATAATTTGTCGTAGTCTTGGAACGAGTTGATGAGGGCAGAAAGATTACTGGTATTTAACTGCAACTAAACAGTAGGTACTAGATGTGTAACAAAAACTGTTTAACTGTTTACAGTTAGTTAAAGCAGTAACTATCTGCGTGTTGAATGTAAATTGCCAAGTCGTCATTCTGCCCAGCCTGTATTTGTAAAACTAAAAATTCTAACACTAACTTCTACCCTAATCCTCACTGCCTGCACCTTCGTCCGTTTGCACCCACATCTATTCACTCTAAACTCCTCCATCCATCATCATGCCATACGTCACTGCCACGCAATCCAAATTCCAGCCCTGAAGCGCTCCTCCTCAAACAATAGTCCACAATACCTATGTTCCACCATCTACAATAAACTTCCTCCACAAATCACCGACCTCAAATCGTTCTCGTCCTTCCGTACCGCTCTAAAGTTATTCCTTGTAAATAATCCCTTCTACTCCCTAAAAGAATTCTTCTCATACACCTTCCTCAGTCCACCATGAGTTCTCTGGTTCAACTGTCAAAGTCTATTAAATTCATCAATTCAATTAAATTTCAATACTTATTACCACTTACCCGTTTAGTTACCTTGTATTATATTTTTATTAGTTTTATTATATTAATTTACTATATCTTTTAATTACTGACGAGCTCATACGAAATTGTATTTTGTCTAAGGGCACCAATAAACGAAATGAAATGAAGTCCAACTCTTTCCGCAATGTTTCGTAGCCCCATTTAGTCACTCCCTCGTGCAGGGTCAAGGAGTGGAGGGCTCCGCAAGTCGCGTTTCGCTCACCGGTCGCGTTAGGACATCCGGCCTCGTCGCTCCAGTCCCAGCAGTCGTTCTCGCCGTCGCACCGCCAGCCGTCCAGCAGGCACGCGGTCGTGTTGGCGCACTGGTGCAGGCCTTGGCGCAGCTCGGTGCAGTTGCGCGGAGCTGGCGGAAAAGCGGCGGGAGAGATGTCAGGGCGAGAGACCGGAGACTCGGGACACTCTTTCGAGTGTGGGACAGCGTAGAGAAGGTACTTTAGGGGCTATTCACTTATATTAACGTTAATTTCCTACTATGAACTACGACCGTGGCAGACATTGGGGGAAGAGACCGACACAAAACACTTTCGAGGGTGGGACATTGTAGAGGAGATTCTCTATGGGCTATTCATTAATTTGAAGATTCTTCTATGAATTAAGACCAAGGTGGACGTTAGGGGAAGAGGCTTTATATTAAGGATACGTTTCTAGAACCAACAAGGAAGTGTGTAGTATATAGATATATATTATATACATACCTAGGTATTCAAGATGTTTTTTGCTCTGAGGCAAAGGCAATTCACTAGTTTCATGTAAGAACTATTACTATGGTGAAGTTCCTGAAAATTGCACAGCAAAAACCAAATTCACACCCTGTCTGATTTGAGAGAACAATATAGATATTAATTAGATTCTTCATTAGATATAGATATGAGAATTGGTATTGAACAGCCAAGTCATATTTTTAAAATTTCGTTTTTGACGTTATTTTTTAAAAGTTACCTACAGATTATTGAGTTTGTTTATTCAAACTTCAAATATGTGGTGCAAGTCATAATACCAGTGTTTGTATCGAGAAAAAGGATTAAATTCATAGTATATGGACATCTGGAAATGAGAGAATTTGTCAATGTTGCACTAACAAACGTCAGGTCGTGTAAAATCTGAAATGACTCGGCTCGACTCGGACCACTTGTCTGATCAACGGCTCGAAATTACAACGGCACATTTCAAGCTAGGATCGCGGCAGCGCTGTACTCACGACATCCGATCTCGTCGCTGTTGTCCGGGCAGTCCGGGTCGTGGTCGCATCGGAAGCTGGCGAGGATGCACGGCCCGGCGGCGCACCGGAAGTGCCGGTCGTCGGAGCACGGACAGTCCTGTTCGTCGCTGGCGTCGCCGCAGTCGTCCACGTGGTCGCACGTCTTGTTGCGGGCGACGCAGCGTTTGTTCAGGCACTGGAAGTAGCCGGTCACGCACTTGCGCTGGCCTGGAGGGAAGTAGAGTTGCGGACAGTGAAGACGGTTTGGCATCTTTCGGTCGCTCTTACATGAATTTGGGCCACGTTAAGGTTTGTAGATCAAGAAGCAATGATAATGTTAGTCGGAAACTCTTGTTCAGGCACTGGAAGTAGCCCGTCATGCACTTGCGCTGGCCTGGAGGAAAGGAGAGTTGCGGACAGTGAAGACGGTTTGGCGTCTTTCGGTCGCTCTTACATGAATTCGGGCCACGTTAAGGTTTGTAGATCAAGAAGCAATGATAATGTTAGTCGGAAACTCTTGTTCAGGCACTGGAAGTAGCCCGTCACGCACTTGCGCTGGCCTGGAGGAAAGGAGAGTTGCGGACAGTGAAGACGGTTTGGCATCTTTCGGTCGCTCTTACATGAATTCGGGCCACGTTAAGGTTTGTAGATCAAGAAGCAATGATAATGTTAATCGGAAACTCTTGTTCAGGCAATGGAAGTAGCCCGTCAAGCCCTCGCGCAAGTTCGGAGGGGAGATGCAGACGTTTACGACGGATTTGATTGGGATTGTGGATGGCCATTCAAATGTGGTACAGGTTATGAAGTGGTTTTGGAAATTATTACCTTGGGGCCAGTTTTACAATATTTTTCAACTCGGGGTGAAGCGTCTCACCCACAGAAACAGATGAAGTCCGCGACATCCTATTAGCGGTTGCCATGACAAATAACTTAACTCCTCCTATAACTCTGGGTTGAGGCACTTGTAATGGAAGCCTACTTTGCCAGGATCCTTTAAAATAAGAATTCAAGATACCTAGGTTAAAAAACAAAACATTCTTAAGTTCATGCAATGTCAATGTCAGTCAACCTATCACCAGAGAAGCAGAGCAGTTCCAGACCAGCATACATCAGTTACACTTTTGGACGACAATAGGTGAAACAGAAAACAATTCGGAAAGCCCTCAAATTTCAACAAAGTCCAGCCGAGGGTCATGTTATAAGCTTACAAGGTGATATTTACTATGAACTATATATGTATTATGATAAGTTTTGTCAACGAAAGAAATTCACGACAAACACAACTTACCGCAATACTGTGGCTCCTCGTCGGAGCTGTCCGCGCAGTGGTTGACGCCGTCGCACGTGAGCGCGTACGGCACGCAGCCCCCGGCCGCGCACGGGAACTCGTTGTCGGCGCACTTGGCGGTGGCGGCGCGGTCGCGGCAGCGGCGCGGGTCGGCCAGCGGCGCGCGGCCGTCGTAGCACGAGCACTCGACGTCGCCCGCCGCGTTGGTTTGGCACACGTCTTCGCAGCCGCCGTTCAGCACGAGACACTTGTTGGCGGCGCCTGCGCAACGGGGAAACGCGGCTTAGAACCGATGTGTAGCGGTTATTTAGTGCACAAGATACGAGTGAAAGCCTGTTCGGGAAGCGATTCCCGTTTCGTTGACAGATTGCTATCAGCGGGTTGCAATCAACTGCAGTGTGACCTTTCTTATCTAAGGCCATTCATTGATGGTTGTTGAGGTAAATTGAAATCAACTTTTTAAGGATTTCCAAGAGATATTTCGAGGTTCTGAAATATTCAATTGGTTGTCCAAACTGTGAGGATTCCGTAGATATTTGTTTCGTTGCCATCAGATAACGGGTGTGGCCTGGAAAGTGTATACGGTAAGAGGTAAATTCTTAGCTGGAATTTACCCTTAAGTACATCTTTCAATATACCGGATAAACATGGTTATTTTAAAACTCTTGGAAGTAATTGACGAGTGAATCTTGCGAAATGAAAATGGTTCAATTGGTTGTCCGAAGTGTGAAGATTCCGAAAATATAGGTTTCGTCGTGATCCGACGAAAGGTGTGGCCTGGAAAGTGTCTCCAGTGCAAGGTGAAGGAAACGGCTCGACTTCGGAGCTCATTGAACGCTCTTAAAGATATTACTTTTCAATATGGCATGTTTTTGATACAATGAACAAATTCACTGGCAGAAGCAGTAGAATTGTATTTTTAAATTTTATTTCGTACGCAATGACCAGATTTTACAAGTACGTTGCATAAACTCTGATCAGGACGTTCAAAGACAAGTTTGCATGTATATGGAATCTCTTAAACAGTACATTTGGTTTTGTAATTGGAAATATTGAAACCGAAATGCATGATGAGGAAACGCCAACAATCGACAAGGCAAAATATGAATTGGTTCCAAGGGAACTTTACAGAGCCCAACAACCACTCGCATCAATGTAAATAATGGATTTCGACATCGAAAAAATCAAGGGGGTTGTCGCGGACACTATTTTTTTTAAGGGGGTTAATATAATTCCCCCTGGCAGACGCGAAATTTTCGAGCTGTCCAGAAAACTCTACAATGTCAATCCCAAGCGGAAAAACGGTGATATGTGGCGAAGTTGTTGGTGAGTACCACTATCCACATAATATGAGACATAAATTTCACAAATCCAGGCCTGTTCAGGAAGCAATTCCCGTTTCGTTGACAGATTGCTATCAGCGGGTTGCAATCAACTGCAGTGTGACCTTTCTTATTTAAAGATATTACTTTTCAATATGGCATGTATTTTTATACAATTAACAAAATCACAGGCAGAAGCATTAGAATTATATTTTTTAAATTTTATTTCTTATGCAATGACCAGATTTTTGATGAGCGTAGCAAGCGAAGCGAAATCATTATTTCACTACTGCTAAAAAAAACACTTGGTGTGTTTGTTTTTTGTATGTGTGTTTGCGCGCGCTCTACAGGCCAAACGCCTGCTTCGAGTGGGATGAAATTTTCAGGGTGTCTACTTTTGTTCTCAACTTAGACCCCCTGCGTTTTTCAAGAAAATCCTCCACACCCTTCACTTTCAAAGCAGAAAAAAGAGCAAAATTCGACAATTGGGTAAGTTTGGAAAAATACGAAAATTTATTTAAAAGTGCGTATTTTTTTCAAATGTTCCCAATTTCGATTTGCCTTTAGAAACCATCGAAACCAAATCGAAACATCACACCAGATTTTTCCAAATAAAAACCATCCCAATAAAACTCAATAAAAACCCTTGGGCCATGGTATAAGGATAGGTTGACACGGTATGGCACTCCGGTGGACGAGTTTGCGTTCGTCTCGCGCATGACGCAAGCTGAAACTTGCGGCCGGCCGCCCGGCGAATGCTAAGAGATTGCCGGGTGCCGGAATCATGACGTTTACTATCATACACTATGTACGATTCTTTCACAGAAAAGTTTGAAAACACTAGTATAGTTATGAAAAATATCTGGGGACTAGGAATACAATGTTTAGCCACGAATAGTTTAGTAGTAGGACCCACTGAAGTTGCATGAAACATGATAGACAAAAATACGACGTCAATGCAACGTAATATCAATCATAAAAAAGTCATACTTAGGTAAATACTTGGATGCGTGTATGAGTAGGATACGATATTAGTAAAATATGTTATTTTACCCGGAATCTTTAAAAAAATTCATTATAAAAACACCGTATAAAGTAAATAAATTATGAACAAAATCTGCATCTAACAACAAACTCGGTGATATTTTACGCCAGTCATCTTTATTTTCGAGCTAATTTTGTTCTCTTTTTCTCTATCCTTGATACGAATAGCCATTCGCGTTCTTGGAAATATTTTAATTGCCTTATTTTTTGAAGATTTAGTTCAATCAGATCAGTCAAATTGGCAATGAATCCGGTAAATCAAGATTTCTTTGCAGGCGTCAGACCTTTTAAAACTATAAACAATGGTATCCATTTCTTTCACTTTACTAAAAAACTTCCGGGTCAAGCTGCAAGAAGCCTCCGTCTGAAATGGAATTGACCCTGATCGATTGCGATCAATCGTCCTGCAGATCGATATTGTTCCGTGTCCCCATCGCTTGTTTGGACTTTGGGGTCTTTAAACGTAGGAACTGATCCTGGGGGCACCTTTCGCGACTGTTTTTGGGAGTAACGTAACAACGTTGATTACGCAAATTACACTGAAATCAGGTAGGGTCAAATTGCTCGGTGAAAATTCTCGCGAGCATGCAATTACACTTGTCTTCGCAACAAAAGTAACTACCAACGCATTGCGTACTTTGGGCTCTTGAATAGGAAGCCTTTAAAACTATAAATTTGTTGCAGAACTGCTTGTCACTCTGTTTTTACATTCAAAGTCCACACATCTTACCATTTTTACTCCTCAAATGCGCTTCAATATTAATATGAGTGCAGCTACATCGTATTCGTATTGCTCTGCCATTCGCATGTCGTTAGACTTCTTTGAACAATACCACGAAATGAGTTTATTAATATCCCTGAATATTATTATTTTGCCAAGTCTCGAATCAAGCAGAACGGAATCTGTCCTACTGCCATTCTTACGAAGCATTCTTATTGAATCATGAGTTTGACACTAATGACACGCATAAGCACATGTGTAGCACCAGCTAATGCGAGCGATAGCCTCTCGTATGCTCAGTCAGCGCTCGGCTCGAGCTCTCCAGCTTACGTCACGAAGAGGCGGAGTGGTGGGGGTCCCATGCGCAATGGCATACCTTGTCAAGCCAACTATACTTATACCATGCCCTTGGGCATGAGTTACATCTATGTATTAACATGCACAATGCTCAATGATCTCAAAATTAGCATATTTCCGCTACCCGACAGCTCGGACAGAAACAAAGAAAGGTCAGAAACGTTTACATTTTCAAGTGATCAGAATTTTTGAGAAAGCATTGGTCCGGCTTGCTGCTCCATGATTTGCATAGGCTTCTTGCCTTAATCTTTTTTTGCGCTATATACAAACCGCTACGCTCATCTTCAACGCAACACAAATTGCGTTCGCCCTAGTAAAAGTACGTTGCATCAACTCTGATCAGGATGTTCAATGACAAGTTTGCACGCATGTGGAATCTCTTAAACAGTTCATTTGGTTTTGTAATTGGAAATATTGAAACCGAAATGCATGATGAGGAAATGCCAACAATCGGCAAGGCAAAATATTAATTGGTTCCAAGGGAACTTTACTGAGCCCAACAACCACTCCCATCAATGCAAATAATGGATTTCGACATCGAAAAAATCAAGGGGGTTTCCGCGGACACTATTTTTTTTTAAGGGGGTTAATATAATTCCCCCTGGCAGACGCGAAATTTTCGGGCTGTCCAGAAAACTCTACAATGTCAATCCCAAGCGGAAAAACGGCGATATGTGGCGAAGTTGTTGGTGAGTACCACTATCCACATAATATGAGACATAAATTTCACAAATCCAGGCCTGTTTTTTTTTTTCGGTTTTTGATTTTGATCAGAGATGCAACGTGTTGTACTGTTGGTTTCTATCTAAACTCGTGACTACCTACAACGATAATTTGCAGGTTTTTGCTTCACTAAAGTAATTTGTCATTAGACGTGAGCTCAATGTTACGAAAATCCAATGGACGATCACTGATCAGTATGTGGGCAAGTAATTGCCATAAGAATATCATTGCATTTACATGGGAAATCAGTGATCACTCTGGAAATGTAGTTGTTCATCAAATCAATGGCAGAAATGATAGTTGTTTTATTTAAGCTGCCTTTACACGATCAACATTTTGCGTCAACGTGTTGAGTCAATATGTTGACGCCGTGTGAACAAAATTGAAACATTTTCCGTCATTATTTTTGCATGCTTATTGGATCGCTTCCCGATTGTCAGCTGTTCACATTTTTTAAGGTTATCGGTTTTTGACAGCTTAATTTAAAATGTCTAACAATGTGGAAACTTGAAACCACGGAGCTCATTGAAATACTTCTACATCTTGGAGTACTAATACTTTGTTGTAAGATGTAACATCTCCGGATTACGTAAAGCATGCCAAGAAAAAACGAGTTGTGGAAGAAGATATTTCATGATTTCGATTGCTGCAATTATTACAGTAAATACCACGTTTTCATTTTGATCGTATAATTCCTTTTTGAAATTTGTGCACTGACAGTTCAAAGTGACAGATAGCACGTGATAAAATGGAGGCACGTGATTGGCTGATGGCCGTCAATATTGACGATAAGTTGAACTTTTTCAACTTTCTGTCAACATTTCCCATCAATTTTCCCTGAACTTGACCGTGTGAACGCTGACCGGCAATTTGCATGTTGTTCAACCTAGGCCAACTTGATGTCAACATTTCCCGTCAATGTTCAGTCAACATTTGATGTGAAATGTTGATCGTGTAAAGGTAGCTTAAGGTGGGTGGAATCCATTGGCCTATGACAGGGTGCGTTTCATATCTCCCAGAGCATCCACCGCGCGCTCTGTAGCGTTTGATAATGGTCCTGTTCCGAAACCTACTGAGCGTACTGATTTCCAGTAGGCTCTCAGTAGAGTTTAGCAGGTCTGCTGCCTCCAGTTACGGAACGCAATACGCCATCTCAGCTCAGCCTGTTTGAATTTTTGTAGCGACAATGTAAAAAGTTCTCAGCTCTCAAGTAGCCGAGTTTTTTTAAATTTCAATAACAACCATATACATTAAAATAAAAACATGAAATAATGACATGCCTATAACTTGTTACAAGACGTAATGTTTCTTCTCTAGGAACTAACAACTTAAAAGTAACCTCACAACCACCACACGGCAGATCTCATTTGTAGCCCGCCATATTGAGATTTGAATTGACTGAGCTCAGTAGGATTGACTGAGGCCGACTGAGGCCAGTCAACTTCAGTGGCTCTCAGCAGGTTTCGGAACGGATCTCAGTAAGATTTGATACAGCGCAGTAGCGGCAGCAGGTTTTGGAATGGCCAGCAGGGTCCAGCTCAGTCACTGTGATAGGTTTCGGAACGGATCTCAGTAAGATTTGATACTGCGCAGTAGCGTCAGCAGGTTTCGGAATAGGACCAATGGCAGAGCATGCTCACCGCGGAAAACCACAAACTGCGGCTCAAATAAGTGCGGCTCAGCGTTACTAAACTGCGGCTGAATAATCTGCGGCCCAAAAAAAGCAACAATCAGACAAGCAAATTGTGCTGTGCGGCTCAATATACTGCGGAGCAACAATATGCAGCCTAGATAACGACATTTATTCAAAATCTTTCATGGGTGATAATCTGCGGGCAAACATTCGGCGGCTTCACTTCCAACAAAATAAAGTGCGGCTCAACAAAGTGCTGCTCAGTTTCGCTTCCTTTCCGCAAACGATACACAGTTCACATTCTGCGGCTCAATATTCCTCGGCTCAAAGCGTGGTCCTCCCCTACCTGAGCTTCCCCCACCATGCCGCTGTCTGGTCGGTAACAGCTGCACTTAGTTCACAGAATGGCCGTGCACCAGAGCCCTCACTGTACAGATACACCACACTCAGGCGATGAGATCGAAGGAATACTGGAAGGGGTTGAAAGACGTTGATTGCCTTGTGGCTAGACAAGTTTGTTTATCATACAATAGTCGGGAATAGTCAATAGGCTATATCAATCAATAGTCAATAGTCGGGCAAAGTAGTGCTAACTGGGTATCTACCACACACCAAGCTTTTTGTGCCACCATTGATTCTAAATGCACCAGTTTGTTAACACAGTAGTGATAACATTATGTAGAAAAAAGTGAGACCGATATCTTGACATTCCTTTGATTTACATCACTCACTGGCCCTGATAGTATGATATAGTCCCTGAATCTTAAGGGTCCTCCCTCCACACCCCCTCTAAAACGTTGAATGCAGAGGTCCAACCAAGCAAACAGAAAAATGAACCCCTAAATATGTTCCAATCTTTAATTTTAAGATACCAGTAGATGAAGGAAGAGTATATCTAGTCAGGGATAACCACCAAAATTCGATATTTTAAAAAATGTGTATGGTGCAAACTTCCAAAAATTGCATAAATGAGCTCATTTATACGACTTTTGAAAGTTTGCACCATACACATATTTGAAAATATCAAAATTTGGTGGTTATCTATGACTAGATATACTATTCCTTCAACTACTGGTATCTTAAAATTAAAGATTGAAACATATTTAGGGGTTCATTTTTCTGTTCGCTTGGACCTCTGCATTCAACGTTTAAATGGGAGTTGTGGGTTAAAGGATTAACTGTGATGAGCCCTCCTAATGTATCGGTTATATTTTAACTTGTGCCGGCTACAAAAAACCCGAGTTTCCTAATTTCATAGAAAATATCTGTTTTGAGGCAGCAAAAGGAAATCACGAAGCGAATGAAAAATGCGTCGGATATAAATCCTTTCGGTTCAGTCAGGTATATCGAACAGCCAATAAAAACATTGTAAATACAACAATCAGTGAACGGTGAAGGGATGTGCCTCAGAATCATTTGTCGTGCTCAAATGCATTCCAAATGCAAATCCAAATGCAATTTTAACGCAAACGAAGGAGAATCCCACTGTTGCGATGCATAAGTCCGAACGTGTCTCCCAGTCCCCAATCCTAAAACCTCTTTTCCTTCCACAGATCCCGATGGAGGAGCGGGACTGCCGCGCCACCCGGGGCGGTTCAAGGTGCGGCAGGACTTGGCTCCGAGAGGCGGTCACAGCGACATCAAAAAAGGAGCCACGGGAGTGGTCGCGCTCGGACAAAGCGTTGCGGATAACGGCTCCCGTTCGACAAACGCGGAGCCGTGCGCGGAACCTGTTCGAGTCGTCGAAAAAAGAGCCACGGCAGTGGTCGAACTTGCAACGAACAGCGCGGTTAACGGCTCCCGTTCGACAAACGCGGAGCCGTGCGCGGAACCTGTTCGAGTCGTCGAAAAAAGAGCCACGGCAGTGGTCGAACTTGCAACGAACAGCGCGGTTAACGGCTCCCGTTCGACAAACGCGGAGCCGTGCGCGGAACCTGTTCGAGTCGTCGAAAAAAGAGCCACGGCAGTGGTCGAACTTGCAACGAACAGCGCGGTTAACGGCTCCCGTACGACAAACGCGGAGCCGTGCGCGGAACCTGTTCGAGTCGTTGAAAAAAGAGCCACGGCAGTGGTCAAACTTGCAACGAACAGCGCGGTTAACGGCTGCTGCATGCAACCGTGCGGGCAAGAGACGTTGGCGCTACGGGGTGAGTGTTTTGATTTTCAACTTATAGTAATAATTTTCTTTACACACACAAACACACTGTGCCAAAATGGAACGTCAACAGCCACACTAAGACTAAAAACATCGGCACAAATAGCCTCGGAGCTGAAGTGCCGTAAAACACCACTATCATCATCATCATCACTAAGAACATAATCTAATTACACGGGGGTAAATAGAAGTCAATTATTACAATATTGCATGAACTCATTAATATCATAAAAACAATTGTCAATCAGATATTCTTGTAGCTTGCCCTTGAACTCGCTGCAATTTTTTATTTGTAGGTCTTTCAGGGGAGCATTGTAAAATTTACAGCCAACATACAGGGGGCCTTTTTTGAACATGCTTAGCAAGGGTTTCTGTAGCCGGAAATAACAATTATGTCTGGTTTTATAGTTATGGCTGTCTGCATGAGTGACAATGTTTTCATCTTGTTTAATTGCGTAGAGAATGACGTCAAGGATGTAGAGGCCAGCGAGAGTTAGTACTCGTTGAGATTTGAAGAGAGGCCTGCAGGAGTCTTTGGTCCACACTTCAGCGCAAGGGTTATTGCTGGTCTTAGCCATATGCCTTACAACTCTTTTTTGCAATTACCTTTGCTACTTTAAGGCTGGATGGGATATATGCCTTGTTCATTGAAGCATTGACTGTATGCATGAGGGGGTACTTCAAGTACATCTCAAACTCGTACCTTAAGAATATTGCATGGAATCCCATCAAATCCTGACGATTTTTTCGACCAAACTGAACCCATAATCGACAGATATTCCTTCGAGGACAAAGGGGTTAGAAATATGGTCTTACTAAATTGACTAGCTGGATGCTGTGTCACCTGTATCTTCCATAATACAAGCTTCCCAATCATTGCTAGAGATTAATCTCCTAAGTTACCCTCTATTTTTTTGGGACTCTTCTTTCGTCGTAGTATCGCGTTTTTCAAGTTAATTTATTCTCTTCTTTTCTAATTCCACGCTATATACGAGATCTGCGACCCTTTTCTGTCACAGTTCAATGATGTTGGACGGCGGATCTGTCATGGCTTCATAGAACATTCTGCACAGACCCAAACTTCGCTGTTTCCTTCGCTAAATACTTTTCCATTCCCTTTCGCACACTTAAAATGGCAGAGTTGATCACAGCTTATGCGTTTCACTCCATTTGCGACCCTTTGACAACACTTGGGACACTTTAAATGCTGTATATGAAGGCAAGGACACTGCAATGTTTGCAGAGCTTACCAAGGAAGTGTCTGAATTGATACGGTCTCGGTCTTGCGTATTAGATCTTGGTCCTGCCTCTACTTGGTCTTGGTGACTTCAATTGTTTCATATTCGTACAGATAACTTCTGCTTCCTGACATAATTACTGTTCCGACCGCCATTTGATAACAGGCAAGTCACAGAGACCAAGTCTGCGAGACTGCATGGTTCAAGTCTCGCGTCCTCGCTATGCTATGCGGTCTTGGTCTCGGAAGTTTTGCAATTCGGACAGTACTTGTGACGTCATTTGTCAAGAACGAGTACGCGAGACCGCATGGAATAGCCAATTCAGACACGGCCTAAGATCTTAAATGTGTCAACTAAAAGAATTTGCCTCGATAAAACAAAAATAAACATGTCCAATGAAATAAATTGCTGTTTCTGAATAAGTGAAGTTCCCTTCATAGTAATGTAAAAAAACATATAATTCTAGATTGTAGAGAATACCGAATGTAAACCATTGAAAGTTTGCAATTTGTGCACTTTTACAAAGATTCTATTTTCTTTTCTTGAAAACACTAAGCTTGAAAACATATGACGGTCATTCCACGCAGGCAGGGAAAATGATAAAATATTTCAAAATCAAAATTTTCCGATTTTTTAAATATATTTTGCATGCCACAGTATCTAGGCGTGTAGGCGACTATGTTTCAACAAACTTAGGGAACTAGATTCACATCCGTGGTCAACTTTGTAGTTGCCTGTAAATTCGTCATGGCAAGGCCAAGGAGCATGGCAAGAAACCACGTGAATTCCAGGTAGATATTTGGCGCCATTACATAGAAAAATTCTAGTTTTAAAGTGTAGTTGTCAAAAGAATCATCATACCTATGAAAATTCACATTTAGTTTTGAAAACTCTTTGCTAATTAAGTAATTAAACGCATTTTAAAATTGATTATTTTTTGGTTAATGTGAGTTTTGGTTAATCAGTTTTGGCTTCAAGTTATTGTCAATCACTTTTCCCTTCCTACATACTTATATAGCATCTTGGCTGGAAAAAAATACAATGGTAATTTACTGACAGCCTATAACTATCTATTTGTTATTGAATTCTGCTCATGTGAGTTACTTGAATTTTTTTTTTTACTTTTTGAGTTTTTTCCATGCTTTGCATAATTGAAATGTTGTTTTCAATATGAGATAATTTTTCCAATAGATTAATTCCCAGCTGCAATGCCACTAGGGCAGGGGGGCACAGAAAATGGCACAATATTCCATATCGGATGGAATGTTTAAAGTCCGAGTTATGACGCCAAGTGGTCAAAATTGGCGATGGCTGGACCGGATTGACGAGATTTTGTACAATCCAAAAGATGCAGTTTTTCGGGTTTCGGGTTCCAGCAAGCGAAGGATGTAAGGGGAGCGAAGCCGGAAAGTGTTTGACCGGACAGGGCGCATGAACCTGGGATCTCTTGATTGACCGGGTAGCTCAGCAGTAGAGCACCTGACTGGCAATAAGAAAGTCCCGGGTTCATATCCCGGTCCGGTCGAACATTTTTCCAGCTTCGCCTCCCTTACAATCCAATAGGTCTTGTTTGTCGCCTCAACCTCGGATATGGTTAATGCAAGAGGAATTTACTCGATCCCCGATTTTTCTTTAATTTTTTTGGTAATTTGTTTGTGTTCGTATAGCATATAAATTGATAAAAAAAAGCTTTTTTGATTTTTGAGTTTTTTTACATTGGCTAATAGCAGTTAGTTTCTTACTTTAATGTTAGTTACTTTTTGAGCTTTAATGTGAGTTACCATTAAAAAACCATACGGAATTTAAATTTAAATGTATAATATTATAATTATTTTTTGGGTACCCGCCGACATCTCTAGTATGTATATATACAAGATGGCCAATACTTCAAGACACTGCCCTCGAGCGGCTGATGAACGTCCCAGTGTTTAGCGCTTATGGATAATACATCTATACAAGACACTACTTCCTTAATTCAAGAACTTGTTACGACCCATAATATGGGCATGTTCCAAAGCAATCCTCTGTCAATTCGGCCTGTGGTTAGGACCCGTAATTTCGACACACCCGACGCTACGAACAGCCGAAACAAACAGCATCCCTGCCTGTCCAACTAAAACCACTTGGTCTTTTGCAGATCGGAACGACGTTTTCGATAAGAAGAGCGGTAACAGAGAAAAACGTCGTACTGGAGATGAGAGCACGTCCGAAACATCTGTGCGGAAGGGTGAAGCGGGCGACTGCCTTTTTGAAAAGGGGACGGTCCAGACCGACAAACCCGCACACAAGGGCGACGCGGGCGACTGCCTTTTTGAAAAGGGGACGGTCCAGACCGACAAACCCGCACACAAGGGCGACGCGGGCGACTGCCTTTTTGAAAAGGGGACGGTCCAGACCGACAAACCCGCGGGCGACTGGCTCCTCGGAACACACGAGGGGACCCTCATGACAGACACTCTGCTATCACCAGGTGAGTGCTACGCTTATCTTTTAGTATGGTTATGATTGCCTATGTATACATAAAGGGGACTCAAATCTACAATGTCTGGATTAGAAGATATCATAAGAGAAATATTTAAGTAGTACCTGGTTGGCTGCAACCATTGAGCTACAACAATTTTATTGTAAAACCCGACATCGACATTGGACTCGATTATATGGGACCATGCTGTGGTCAGTCGCAAAAGCCGCGCAGTTGCAATCGGCATGCAAAACATGATTCCTTCCAGAGACACAATTTCAAAGGCCCTCTATAAATGATCTAAGAGAAATCTTTGCCAAGATGCACAAGTCTCAAAAGAAGAGAAAAAACTATTTTAAATCTCGGATTAAGAAAACGGCAAGCAGTCGCGTGTCTATTTCCTGGTTTTTCCAAGTTATATACAGCAAATTTAAATGTAACTCCTAGTTGGATCACTACTAGGAATTGAAAAACTTGGCAAAACCAGGCATTAGAACATTAACCAAAGCACCATACGACAGTAATAAAAGTACATAGTATCGGATATTAAACCTTATTGTCTGTGCACAGACGGAGGAGGGATCACCGCAGGTGAACCAGCCAGACGAGGCCCGACGGCAAGCGAGCCTCCGCCAGCAGCCGCCGATGTGATTGAGAAATACGGAAGCGGCCTCGACTGGTTCATCGACGAGGTTTATTCGCAAAGAGAACCCGCTAAAGTCAACCCTGTGCCCAAAAGTAAGTGATTTTCTTCACTAATAAACAAATAAGCAATTGAGAATTTCCAAATTGAAATAGATTTGTCGCTTACGGTTGCGACGTGAAAAAATTTGCAACAACGGAAGTGTATCTGCCACCATTATGAAGTAACCAGTAGCAAAGCATTGTTCTTTTTTAAGGGTAGACATAACAAATTTTACCCAAGGTTCTTAAAAGACCTGCACTTATAATATTACTCATAATATAATAGCAATGTAGTGTGTGTTTTGCAATATGCCCCCTCCCCAGCACCTAAGCATCTAGAAGATTAAAGGCTGGTTCCACTGGCGCAGCACGGGGCCATTGTGGCAGTCCTCTCATTAATCTCACTACAACTTCTCCTTTGTCCACAGAAATCAGGAACCAACCAGCCATTCGAAAAGGAGATCTTGACTCGGATGCAGAATGGGTCTTTACCACCCTAAACAGACCCAAGACCCCGCCTCCCGAGGAAGCAGATTCTACAGAAGGTATTGCATGCCAATTACTACTTACGTTGTATTCCAATCAACATATTGTGTTCGTCACAAATTTGGTAAAATTGATACCTATTGTTCGGCAAGGTCGCCCAAATAGTAGCAATTTCTGTACTTATAAATTGGTCAATTTTGGAAAATAGGTAAAACTAATGACGTTTCATTTCATTTCATTTTTAATACATTTATTTTTGTTTCGTATTTCCACCTTAAGTACAAAGCATCGGTACTGTGTACCTTGATCGTTTTTTATTACGTCACATCTAGAGTCAGCTGTAAACCGATCATTTTACTACTTCAAACTCTTTCGGTACCAATTTTGAATCCTCAACTTTCGGCATTAAGAGACATTGCCAGTAGGTACGAAACCGAATTAAAAATTATGGGAAAGGCTCAATAGAATCAGAAGAGGACATTGACTGAGGAAATTTTGCCATACTGGAAAACAAGCGTGTTTTAGAGGTATCATCTGGCCAAATGCAGATTGCTAAAAAGGAAAGTCGTGGCAGCATGTATCCGCAGTTGTTGGCCAGTAGGAATTATGCGACACCCAATCAGTCCCAATAGAGCCCATGCCACGAGAGATCCAGCCAATAGCAGCCAGTCCCTATAGAGCCCATGCCACAAGTGATCCAGCCAATAGCAGCCAGTCCCAATAGAGCCCATGCCACGCAGCCAGAAACAGCCAATTTAGCAGCCAGCCTCGGCAAATAACACTAACTATTGTCACTGTGGCCCGAATGCAGAGTCGTTCACTGAGTGCGCACTCAAGGCTTACTCCACTCAGTGCGCACTGAGTGTGAGTGGAGTGTGAGTGGGCGATTTCATTGCAGAGACAAAACTTTTGTCACACTCAGCCAAGTGGACCCTGAGTAAAATGTGCATATGGCAACGTAGCAATTATGCTTGACAACGAACTGATTTGCTTGGTTACTGTCAACAAATTCTTTGCAATTTCAAAACACAGCCTATTGGCAACTAAGGATCCAGACGGTGGTGTCCAAAATATTACTACTGACAGCAGCTGTCAGACGGAACTATTAATGGCAAGGTACTTTTTTGGAGAGGCTGGTTCTCAGATTCAAGTAGCTACTCTCGTTCTATTTCCGTTCAAAACAAATGTAAACCACACATGTAAGTACCATGAATGATATTTGAACACAAAACCATTGTAGTTTGTCGAAAATTTCATAGAAATGTGGCTTGAAATATGAAATGACCCCTGCTGACAAGAACAGCCAGTGACGTGATTCGACTGCAAGCACCCACAGTAACGAAATGTTAAGCAGCACTTGCAAAAGCGGCACTGAATTTGTTCACCTGTCCGCAGCTCCAGTCGTAAAATGGGTAGGGGCGTTTGGAAAAGTTAAAACACTGGAGTCGATCCTCAACGAGGGAACGAGCTCAATTCCCAATTCCAAACTGCCCGACTACAAACTGCCCATCGCTGCTGACGCACAAGGTGAGTTGTGGGAGCATAGAACATCTTAGCAACTTGCAGCCAGTGCATTACGTACACATCCTCTCGGAGAAGTCATGTCTACTCGGTCGGCTGCTTTCAACTAAGGAAACGGGAATTGAAATGTTCAAACAAGAACGACCGATATTTGTCATCGACAATACCAATTATATATGGAATGTTAAATATCTTTTCTACTAGGAAACACTTCCTCCTTGTTTGGTTGAAGAATGAGCGTAGCTGTTTGTAGCAGGTAAAATAGTGAATGCAGAACATCATAAACAGATACCTAGGTAGGTACTGAGTTTCAGCGTGAGATATAGATGGGTTAATTAGAACACGAACACAGTCACACGTAGGCAACCTGTTTTTACATCATCCACCCGGCCGTGGCACAAGGTACACGTGGCACAAGATACACGTGGCACAAGGTCAATAATACACGTTTACTCCTGATGGTCCGCCCCTCTGACGTCACGGCGCTTCGGTCTGACTTGCTGGACGGGTAGAATGCGGTAAACGAATACGAATAGCACAGGAGTAAGGCGGCTTTTAGCCAAGTTTGGAGGCCTGTCAACAAGCTCCTGTTGGTCATATTACGTCGAAAATTAAACTACATTAGAATCACTATTATTTCTATTATGTGAAAAATTTCATAAAGATTTGATGAGGACGATTTCAAAGCAAAGTCCATAAGACCTCGTAATTTTTCCCACAACCTGGCACCGCTCCTGCCTGGACCTGTCTCTTATAATCATGGTACCCAATGTTCCACAGTTGGCAAGGAGTCATTCATGGATGACATTGATGACTGTGCGGCAAGCTCTGTCGTTGCCGCAGGATGCTCTCGCCGCGGTGAGTTTATTGCATAAACTCTAAACAGCCGTGCACATATCATTTTGAATCAATGCATAAAAACCTTCCATCCAATTGCTAGCAGGGATATGCAACTAGCTCAGCACAGTATACATCTCTTGCCA
Source organism: Nemoura dubitans (assembly GCA_921293005.1). NCBI lineage: Eukaryota > Metazoa > Arthropoda > Insecta > Plecoptera > Nemouridae > Nemoura > Nemoura dubitans. The sequence goes on from OV121077.1 coordinate 37,245,997, forward strand.
CTGATGACGAAGATTATATCATTATGTATTGCTAGTTGCTACTTAAAAGATTAAATATATACTAGTCCATTCTAAGTAGGTAAACAGAATTTTAGAAGTTGCTCTAATAATCCCCTAGTTTGTTTGTTTTAATGTTTATCCACTTCACATATATCATGAACAGCTGGCTAGGCATTCTAGTTGCCCATGCCGTACGGGAGCGGTAATGGGAGTAAAAACTACATTTTCTTTCCTTCATAATGATCAAAGGGCCCAATGTTCCACAGGTCGCATCGTGCTAGTGTTAACCTCCGCCGCACCCAGCACCGTCAGCTCTCTGTCAAGCTCATTTTTCAGTGAGTTGCATAATATTTTGAATCTATACATAAAAACTACATCTTCTTGCCTTCAATTATAAACACGAGGCCCAATGTTCCGCAGGGAGCTACGATTCAGAGGTCGGGGCAGCGGAGGGATCGGACAACTCCGCAGTGGGCTCCGGCGCTTCGACATTCGGATCGCTGGCAAGCTCTCGCCGCGGTGAGTTTATACTCTTGCAGCCATGCACTTATCATTTTGAATCGATGCATACAAACTCATCTTCTTCCCGTGCAATGTGACCGTAGAACACACCACGGAAAGAGCCGCTATTTTGTAGATGCAAGGCAAAAGGCACGCTAAAGTGACCGCACAGGCGTTACAATGGACAGTATATATATTTTTCTTGCATGGGACAGAGTGTAGATAGCGATTAATCATAGCAATTAATCTTACTGGCTACTCAAAACTAAATGAAAGGGCAGCTGGTTAAACAGTTAAATTTGGTGATGTAATTAATAAACCCTGAAAAATGTTAGAGAGAGCTGGAAAGTTGAACTCTACTTTGCATTAATAAACCAATTTAAGTTTACCTAGTATGGAAGTTTTTTTTAAACTGGTGCCTAGGTAACGACAAAGTAGACAAAGCACTGGCTTGGCAAGGGCAACAAATAAATTTTTTCTCTGCTGCAGTTTAGGGATTGAAGTTTGGAGAGTCGCATGTGCAATAACATTCCAGAAATCAGCCTTTGGTAATTACCTATCTCAAGCCTACCTAGCTTTTTAAGCACAGTTAAAATATTTGCATCGAAAGATGTGAATTCATTTTTGTTCTTGCATCAGAGATATGAAAAACTGGCAAAATGCACAAAAAATCATTAGAAAATGTGAATTTGATTGGGAAGAATCAAATTTACTGCAAGAAAACAAACCGCTGAATCGATTCCTTATACTGAACCACCCATCCCTAATCAGGTACGTCAGGTTCGGAAGCCAGCCAGCGTTTATCGGGGGCTGCCGGCCCGTCAGGCGCTGGCCCACGCAGGCCGTCCGGGTCGAACTACCCGAGCGACGGATCGAGTGTGGACCCGACCAGCACTGTCAGCTCCAAAGCTAGCTCTTGTGGTGAGTGATTAATATCAATATTCGTACAGCTACGCCCTTATTATTTAGAATCGATAACAGCAGAGCACATCAGCGGCGGGATTTTAAAGCAAAGTCCATAAAGGACTGTCACCGACTTGCTTTTTAGAGTAGATGTATTGTGAAGATGACCAATCCATGAGACTCTGAGCATACAAAAGGTTTAAATAAAGAGTGGGCCTGCGGTATCACACATCTCAATGGCGGGATAGCCCGCTCGATGGGTGAACGCTGGCGGAGACAGCACGCGTTCGGCTGCATATTTTCAGAAATGTTCACTGTTTTATATTCAGGGTATCCCACGTCAAAACTCTGGGTTTAAACTGCATGACGGCTGTGCCATTTACACACTGGATAGGATTTCCAGATAGATCTCTAAAGAGCTCGGCCGGCCAGCCTCGGAAAGCGGCCTTGCGCGTGCTGCCGCCGCCAGCGTCCAGCGGCATATATGTCACGGAGGTGGCGCCCGCCAATGAGAAAACGTTCCATTTCTCAGCCCCACTCTTTTAAACACCTTCTGTAAATGCCGAGTCTCATCAATTGGTATTAGTTACAGCATATTATTTATTAAAGCAAATCGGTGTGGTTCGATAAGACCCGATAATCTTTCCACAAACCGCGGCTGGCCTTCGAGCGAAAGCACAGAGTTCCAAGTGTAGCTCCCCAGACCCTGTCTTGTCTATTTGCTGCGCGCAACGTCCTTTCTGTGAACGCGCCAGTGTGTTCTACACCAAACGACAAGGCCGTTGTACACGGTTAAAAAAGCAAGTTGTAGTAGCATTTATAAGCAATCTTTGGTCAGAAGCAATTACGCAGCACCCGTCCAGGTCGAAAAGAGTTGATGCCACGAGAGATCCAGCCAATAGCCGCCAGCAATCAAGAATCCCAACTAGTGACGTTTTGCCAATTCTACAGTTGTTGAGGATTGCTGAATACCACACAGAATTTACTTAGATTTGATGTGAATAGCAAACAGAGCAGAAAAGAAAACCAATGGAGATGGCTAGCACTATTTGTGGTAAAATTTTCAGGGAACCTACATTTGTTCATTATCTTGACCCCGTGTATTTTCTGGCAAAATCAACCTTCCGGAACCACTCAGTATCTTTCAGGATTTTCCAGATTTTCAATTATCCATAGCCGCTGTAGAGTCATATGTTTATAATATGAAATCTCTTAGGTATGAAACTTAGCAAAGATGTACTGAAATATAAAATACTTTTGCTATTGTTTGATTTCAACTTTCAAAATTTGTAAATATCTACAATGCCTCCAAAAAGTCATTTTTGCTTCAAACAGCTACACAATTTGGGTTTGAAATGCCCTAGGTCAATTTCCTGTCCGAAAAAAAAGGATGTAAAAATTATTGCAACATCGTTTTTTCCCCTTCAGTCTTCCCCTTCATCTCGAAGCAAGAAGCTACCTTTGAGAATGCAGCAGTAAACGATGACGACGACGTAGCGACAAGAGTGGCACTTAGTGTGGCGAAAGTGCAGGCTTGGGTAAACGACCTTGATGCCACTGAAGTGTTTGAGACAGAAACGACTCCAGAGCCAGGTCCCCAAATCGACCCGATTGAAACCACCACGACAAGGGAAAGTGTTGATATGCCACAGCCTTCGATACCGGAAGCCGTGAGCCCGAAGCTCGGCAAGCCCCTTGCCAACACCGACGCCGATGCCTCACAAGTGATGGGGACAAAAACTACATCTGAGCAAGTTCCCCAAATCGACCCGATTGAAACCACCATGACTACGATGGCGGAAGCCGTAAGCCCGAAGCTCGGCAAGCCTCACCCCAACACCGACGTCAATGCCTCACAAGTGATGGGGACAAAAACTACATCTGAGCAAGTTCCCCAAATCGACCCGATTGAAACCACCATGACTACGATGGCGGAAGCCGTAAGCCCAAAGCTCGGCAAGCCTCACCCCAACACCGACGTCAATGCCTCACAAGTGATGGGGACAAAAACTACATCTGAGCAAGTTCCCCAAATCGACCCGATTGAAACCACCATGACTACGATGGCGGAAGCCGTAAGCCCAAAGCTCGGCAAGCCTCACCCCAACACCGACGTCAATGCCTCACAAGTGATGGGGACATAAACTACATCTGAGCAAGTTCCCCAAATCGACCCGATTGAAACCACCATGACTACGATGGCGGAAGCCGTGAGCCCGAAGCTCAGCAAGCCCCTTGCCAACACCGACGCCGATGCCACACAAGTGATGGGGACAAAAACTACAACTGAGCAAGTTCCCCAAATCGACCCGATTGAAACCACCATGACTACGCTGGCGGAAGCCGTAAGCCCAAAGCTCGGCAAGCCTCACCCCAACACCGACGTCGATGGCACACAAGTGATGGGGACAAAAACTACATCTGAGCAAGTTCCCCAAATCGACCCGATTGAAACCACCATGACTACGATGGCGGAAGCCGTAAGCCCAAAGCTCGGCAAGCCTCACCCCAACACCGACGTCAATGCCTCACAAGTGATGGGGACAAAAACTACATCTGAGCAAGTTCCCCAAATCGACCCGATTGAAACCACCATGACTACGCTGGCGGAAGCCGTAAGCCCAAAGCTCGGCAAGCCCCTTGCCAACACCGACGCCGATGCCACACAAGTGATGGGGACAAAAACTACATCTGAGCAAGTTCCCCAAATCGACCCGATTGAAACCACCATGACTACGATGGCGGAAGCCGTAAGCCCAAAGCTCGGCAAGCCTCACCCCAACACCGACGTCAATGCCTCACAAGTGATGGGGACAAAAACTACATCTGAGCAAGTTCCCCAAATCGACCCGATTGAAACCACCATGACTACGATGGCGGAAGCCGTAAGCCCAAAGCTCGGCAAGCCCCTTGCCAACACCGACGCCGATGCCACACAAGTGATGGGGACAAAAACTACATCTGAGCAAGTTCCCCAAATCGACCCGATTGAAACCACCATGACTACGATGGCGGAAGCCGTGGGCCCGAAGCTCAGCAAGCCCCTTGCCAACACCGACGTCAATGCCTCACAAGTGATGGGGACAAAAACTACATCTGAGCAAGTTCCCCAAATCGACCCGATTGAAACCACCATGACTACGATGGCGGAAGCCGTAAGCCCAAAGCTCGGCAAGCCTCACCCCAACACCGACGTCGATGGCACACAAGTGATGGGGACAAAAACTACATCTGAGCAAGTTCCCCAAATCGACCCGATTGAAACCACCACGACTACGATGGCGGAAGCCGTAAGCCCAAAGCTCGGCAAGCCTCACCCCAACACCGACGTCAATGCCTCACAAGTGATGGGGACAAAAACTACATCTGAGCAAGTTCCCCAAATCGACCCGATTGAAACCACCATGACTACGATGGCGGAAGCCGTGAGCCCGAAGCTCAGCAAGCCCCTTGCCAACACCGACGTCAATGCCTCACAAGTGATGGGGACAAAAACTACATCTGAGCAAGTTCCCCAAATCGACCCGATTGAAACCACCATGACTACGATGGCGGAAGCCGTGAGCCCGAAGCTCAGCAAGCCCCTTGCCAACACCGACGCCGATGCCACACAAGTGATGGGGACAAAAACTACATCTGAGCAAGTTCCCCAAATCGACCCGATTGAAACCACCATGACTACGATGGCGGAAGCCGTGAGCCCGAAGCTCAGCAAGCCCCTTGCCAACACCGACGTCAATGCCTCACAAGTGATGGGGACAAAAACTACATCTGAGCAAGTTCCCCAAATCGACCCGATTGAAACCACCATGACTACGATGGCGGAAGCCGTAAGCCCAAAGCTCGGCAAGCCTCACCCCAACACCGACGTCGATGGCACACAAGTGATGGGGACAAAAACTACATCTGAGCAAGTTCCCCAAATCGACCCGATTGAAACCACCATGACTACGATGGCGGAAGCCGTGAGCCCAAAGCTCGGCAAGCCTCACCCCAACACCGACGTCAATGCCTCACAAGTGATGGGGACAAAAACTACATCTGAGCAAGTTCCCCAAATCGACCCGATTGAAACCACCATGACTACGATGGCGGAAGCCGTAAGCCCAAAGCTCGGCAAGCCCCTTGCCAACACCGACGCCGATGCCACACAAGTGATGGGGACAAAAACTACAACTGAGCAAGTTCCCCAAATCGACCCGATTGAAACCACCATGACTACGCTGGCGGAAGCCGTAAGCCCAAAGCTCGGCAAGCCTCACCCCAACACCGACGTCGATGGCACACAAGTGATGGGGACAAAAACTACATCTGAGCAAGTTCCCCAAATCGACCCGATTGAAACCACCATGACTACGATGGCGGAAGCCGTAAGCCCAAAGCTCGGCAAGCCTCACCCCAACACCGACGTCAATGCCTCACAAGTGATGGGGACAAAAACTACATCTGAGCAAGTTCCCCAAATCGACCCGATTGAAACCACCATGACTACGATGGCGGAAGCCGTAAGCCCAAAGCTCGGCAAGCCCCTTGCCAACACCGACGCCGATGCCACACAAGTGATGGGGACAAAAACTACATCTGAGCAAGTTCCCCAAATCGACCCGATTGAAACCACCATGACTACGATGGCGGAAGCCGTAAGCCCAAAGCTCGGCAAGCCTCACCCCAACACCGACGTCAATGCCTCACAAGTGATGGGGACAAAAACTACATCTGAGCAAGTTCCCCAAATCGACCCGATTGAAACCACCATGACTACGATGGCGGAAGCCGTAAGCCCAAAGCTCGGCAAGCCCCTTGCCAACACCGACGCCGATGCCACACAAGTGATGGGGACAAAAACTACATCTGAGCAAGTTCCCCAAATCGACCCGATTGAAACCACCATGACTACGATGGCGGAAGCCGTGGGCCCGAAGCTCAGCAAGCCCCTTGCCAACACCGACGTCAATGCCTCACAAGTGATGGGGACAAAAACTACATCTGAGCAAGTTCCCCAAATCGACCCGATTGAAACCACCATGACTACGATGGCGGAAGCCGTAAGCCCAAAGCTCGGCAAGCCTCACCCCAACACCGACGTCGATGGCACACAAGTGATGGGGACAAAAACTACATCTGAGCAAGTTCCCCAAATCGACCCGATTGAAACCACCACGACTACGATGGCGGAAGCCGTAAGCCCAAAGCTCGGCAAGCCTCACCCCAACACCGACGTCAATGCCTCACAAGTGATGGGGACAAAAACTACATCTGAGCAAGTTCCCCAAATCGACCCGATTGAAACCACCATGACTACGATGGCGGAAGCCGTGAGCCCGAAGCTCAGCAAGCCCCTTGCCAACACCGACGTCAATGCCTCACAAGTGATGGGGACAAAAACTACATCTGAGCAAGTTCCCCAAATCGACCCGATTGAAACCACCATGACTACGATGGCGGAAGCCGTGAGCCCGAAGCTCAGCAAGCCCCTTGCCAACACCGACGCCGATGCCACACAAGTGATGGGGACAAAAACTACATCTGAGCAAGTTCCCCAAATCGACCCGATTGAAACCACCATGACTACGATGGCGGAAGCCGTGAGCCCGAAGCTCAGCAAGCCCCTTGCCAACACCGACGTCAATGCCTCACAAGTGATGGGGACAAAAACTACATCTGAGCAAGTTCCCCAAATCGACCCGATTGAAACCACCATGACTACGATGGCGGAAGCCGTAAGCCCAAAGCTCGGCAAGCCTCACCCCAACACCGACGTCGATGGCACACAAGTGATGGGGACAAAAACTACATCTGAGCAAGTTCCCCAAATCGACCCGATTGAAACCACCATGACTACGATGGCGGAAGCCGTGAGCCCAAAGCTCGGCAAGCCTCACCCCAACACCGACGTCAATGCCTCACAAGTGATGGGGACAAAAACTACATCTGAGCAAGTTCCCCAAATCGACCCGATTGAAACCACCATGACTACGATGGCGGAAGCCGTAAGCCCAAAGCTCGGCAAGCCCCTTGCCAACACCGACGCCGATGCCACACAAGTGATGGGGACAAAAACTACATCTGAGCAAGTTCCCCAAATCGACCCGATTGAAACCACCATGACTACGATGGCGGAAGCCGTAAGCCCAAAGCTCGGCAAGCCTCACCCCAACACCGACGTCAATGCCTCACAAGTGATGGGGACAAAAACTACATCTGAGCAAGTTCCCCAAATCGACCCGATTGAAACCACCATGACTACGATTGCGGAAGCCGTAAGCCCAAAGCTCGGCAAGCCCCTTGCCAACACCGACGCCGATGCCACACAAGTGATGGGGACAAAAACTACATCTGAGCAAGTTCCCCAAATCGACCCGATTGAAACCACCATGACTACGATGGCGGAAGCCGTGGGCCCGAAGCTCAGCAAGCCCCTTGCCAACACCGACGTCAATGCCTCACAAGTGATGGGGACAAAAACTACATCTGAGCAAGTTCCCCAAATCGACCCGATTGAAACCACCATGACTACGATGGCGGAAGCCGTAAGCCCAAAGCTCGGCAAGCCTCACCCCAACACCGACGTCGATGGCACACAAGTGATGGGGACAAAAACTACATCTGAGCAAGTTCCCCAAATCGACCCGATTGAAACCACCATGACTACGATGGCGGAAGCCGTAAGCCCAAAGCTCGGCAAGCCTCACCCCAACACCGACGTCAATGCCTCACAAGTGATGGGGACAAAAACTACATCTAAGCAAGTTCCCCAAATCGACCCTAATGAAACCACCATGACTACGATGGCGGAAGCCGTGAGCCCGAAGCTCAGCAAGCCCCTTGCCAACACCGACGCCGATGCCACACAAGTGATGGGGACAAAAACTACATCTGAGCAAGTTCCCCAAATCGACCCGATTGAAACCACCATGACTACGATGGCGGAAGCCGTGAGCCCGAAGCTCAGCAAGCCCCTTGCCAACACCGACGTCAATGCCTCACAAGTGATTGGGACAAAAACTACATCTGAGCAAGTTCCCCAAATCGACCCGATTGAAACCACCATGACTACGATGGCGGAAGCCGTGAGCCCGAAGCTCGGCAAGCCTCACCCCAACACCGACGTCGATGCCACACAAGTGATGGGGACAAAAACTACATCTGAGCAAGTTCCCCAAATCGACCCGATTGAAACCACCATGACTACGATGGCGGAAGCCGTGAGCCCAAAGCTCGGCAAGCCTCACCCCAACACCGACGTCAATGCCTCACAAGTGATGGGGACAAAAACTACATCTGAGCAAGTTCCCCAAATCGACCCGATTGAAACCACCACGACTACGATGGCGGAAGCCGTAAGCCCAAAGCTCGGCAAGCCTCACCCCAACACCGACGTCAATGCCTCACAAGTGATGGGGACAAAAACTACATCTGAGCAAGTTCCCCAAATCGACCCGATTGAAACCACCATGACTACGATGGCGGAAGCCGTGAGCCCGAAGCTCGGCAAGCCCCTTGCCAACACCGACGCCGATGCCACACAAGTGATGGGGACAAAAACTACATCTGAGCAAGTTCCCCAAATCGACCCGATTGAAACCACCATGACTACGATGGCGGAAGCCGTGAGCCCGAAGCTCGGCAAGCCTCACCCCAACACCGACGTCGATGCCACACAAGTGATGGGGACAAAAACTACATCTGAGCAAGTTCCCCAAATCGACCCGATTGAAACCACCATGACTACGATGGCGGAAGCCGTAAGCCCAAAGCTCGGCAAGCCTCACCCCAACACCGACGTCGATGGCACACAAGTGATGGGGACAAAAACTACATCTGAGCAAGTTCCCCAAATCGACCCGATTGAAACCACCATGACTACGATGGCGGAAGCCGTGAGCCCGAAGCTCGGCAAGCCTCACCCCAACACCGACGTCGATGCCACACAAGTGATGGGGACAAAAACTACATCTGAGCAAGTTCCCCAAATCGACCCGATTGAAACCACCACGACTACGATGGCGGAAGCCGTAAGCCCAAAGCTCGGCAAGCCTCACCCCAACACCGACGTCAATGCCTCACAAGTGATGGGGACAAAAACTACATCTGAGCAAGTTCCCCAAATCGACCCGATTGAAACCACCATGACTACGATGGCGGAAGCCGTGAGCCCGAAGCTCAGCATCCCCTTGCCAACACCGACGCCGATGCCACACAAGTGATGGGGACAAAAACTACATCTGAGCAAGTTCCCCAAATCGACCCGATTGAAACCACCATGACTACGATGGCGGAAGCCGTAAGCCCAAAGCTCGGCAAGCCTCACCCCAACACCGACGTCGATGGCACACAAGTGATGGGGACAAAAACTACATCTGAGCAAGTTCCCCAAATCGACCCGATTGAAACCACCATGACTACGATGGCGGAAGCCGTAAGCCCAAAGCTCGGCAAGCCTCACCCCAACACCGACGTCAATGCCTCACAAGTGATGGGGACAAAAACTACATCTGAGCAAGTTCCCCAAATCGACCCGATTGAAACCACCATGACTACGATGGCGGAAGCCGTAAGCCCGAAGCTCGGCAAGCCTCACCCCAACACCGACGTCGATGCCACACAAGTGATGGGGACAAAAACTACATCTGAGCAAGTTCCCCAAATCGACCCGATTGAAACCACCATGACTACGATGGCGGAAGCCGTAAGCCCAAAGCTCGGCAAGCCTCACCCCAACACCGACGTCGATGCCACACAAGTGATGGGGACAAAAACTACATCTGAGCAAGTTCCCCAAATCGACCCGATTGAAACCACCATGACTACGATGGCGGAAGCCGTAAGCCCAAAGCTCGGCAAGCCTCACCCCCACACCGACGTCAATGGCACACAAGTGATGGGGACAAAAACTACATCTGAGCAAGTTCCCCAAATCGACCCGATTGAAACCACCATGACTACGATGGCGGAAGCCGTAAGCCCGACGCTCGGCAAGCCTCACCCCAACACCGACGTCGATGCCACACAAGTGATGGGGACAAAAACTACATCTGAGCAAGTTCCCCAAATCGACCCGATTGAAACCACCATGACTACGATGGCGGAAGCCGTAAGCCCGACGCTCGGCAAGCCTCACCCCAACACCGACGTCGATGCCACACAAGTGATGGGGACAAAAACTACATCTGAGCAAGTTCCCCAAATCGACCCGATTGAAACCACCATGACTACGATGGCGGAAGCCGTAAGCCCGACGCTCGGCAAGCCTCACCCCAACACCGACGTCGATGCCACACAAGTGATGGGGACAAAAACTACATCTGAGCAAGTTCCCCAAATCGACCCGATTGAAACCACCATGACTACGATGGCGGAAGCCGTAAGCCCAAAGCTCGGCAAGCCTCACCCCAACACCGACGTCGATGCCACACAAGTGATGGGGACAAAAACTACATCTGAGCAAGTTCCCCAAATCGACCCGATTGAAACCACCATGACTACGATGGCGGAAGCCGTAAGCCCAAAGCTCGGCAAGCCCCTTGCCAACACCGACGCCGATGCCACACAAGTGATGGGGACAAAAACTACATCTGAGCAAGTTCCCCAAATCGACCCGATTGAAACCACCATGACTACGATGGCGGAAGCCGTAAGCCCGAAGCTCGGCAAGCCTCACCCCAACACCGACGTCAATGCCTCACAAGTGATGGGGACAAAAACTACATCTGAGCAAGTTCCCCAAATCGACCCGATTGAAACCACCACGACTACGATGGCGGAAGCCGTAACCCCGAAGCTCGGCAAGCCTCACCCCAACACCGACGTCGATGCCTCACAAGTGATGGGGACAAAAACTACATCTGAGCAAGTTCCCCAAATCGACCCGATTGAAACCACCATGACTACGATGGCGGAAGCCGTGAGCCCGAAGCTCGGCAAGCCTCACCCCAACACCGACGTCGATGCCTCACAAGTGATGGGGACAAAAACTACATCTGAGCAAGTTCCCCAAATCGACCCGATTGAAACCACCATGACTACGATGGCGGAAGCCGTAAGCCCAAAGCTCGGCAAGCCTCACCCCAACACCGACGTCGATGCCTCACAAGTGATGGGGACAAAAACTACATCTGAGCAAGTTCCCCAAATCGACCCGATTGAAACCACCATGACTACGATGGCGGAAGCCGTAAGCCCGAAGCTCGGCAAGCCCCTTGCCGACACCGACGTCGATGCCTCACAAGTGATGGAGAAAATCGCCATCAAGAGGCCAAAGAAAAAGTTTTGGAAGCGAGTAAGGGGATACTTACGCAGCCTCTGCTGCATGCCCTGCTGCCAAAAAAAGTAGTAGGTACTATCAAATCCTATCCGCGTTCTTCAGCATGACACTCCAGCCCACGGAAACCAATAATTCGCTTGGGCTTGGGCCAAGCTTTGAGTAAATCTGTCTTTCCACTGGGCTAGGAGGGCGTAGTCTATCTTATCTTCTTCTTTCCCGCGGAGAGACAGAGCTCGCTTGGGTCTTGGTCCAGGCTGTCTCTCCGTATCCTATCCTTTCCTAATAACTTCTTCCGGTCATTCTTCCTTCCTGCGGAGAGACAGAGCTCGCTTGGGTCTTGGTCCAGGCTGTCTCTCCGCATCCTATCCTTTCCTAATAACTTCTTCCGGTCATTCTTCCTTCGTGCGGAGAGACAGAGCTCGCTTGGGTCTTGGTCCAGGCTGTCTCTCCGCATCCTATCCCTTTCTTATAACTTCTTCCCGTCATTCTTCCTTCCTGCGGAGAGACAGAGCTCGCTTGGGTCTTGGTCCAGGCTGTCTCTCCGCATCCTATCCCTTTCTTATAACTTCTTCCCGTCATTCTTCCTTCCTGCGGAGAGACAGAGCTCGCTTGGGTCTTGGTCCAGGCTGTCTCTCCGTATCCTATCCTTTCCTAATAACTTCTTCTGGGCGCACCTCTTTTCCACGGATAGACAGGTTTTCGTTTTGCCCAAGCTTTCAAGTCAGGGTTTTGGGATCCGTAGGTTTCTGCATAAGAACGCGGGTAGGAAATAGTATCGCATGGCAGGGTTGGGCAGAGCAGGGCGGGGGTGCCAGGGCACTTGGCAGGGCTGTGGACGTATGCATTTTGGCTGTGGAAGTTGATTTTGTGAAAAAATTTGAAGTGTCTATTGCACAATAAATATTGTACATATAACAAAATGCATCATTTATTATTTGCTTTGTTATCCATCCATCTCTGGTAGTTTTTGCAGTGTTCTGCAGCTATTGGCCCATCATAGTCCCTTTGTTGCTGGCAAGAGCACAGCCTTGTGAATTTTTTGAAAACAACTGCAGATTGAGATGAGCCACTAACAGCCGGAGAGGTGAGACCAAATTTTATGTTGTTTACAGCGTTTTTGCTGGTGTTTTGGCTTGAATCAACAATGTCGCAATTATGCACAAAACACACACATATCAATGTTTCAGCGCTTCAAACGCATAAAAAACAAACAAAACAGGATGAGCCCCATCTAATAAACATATGTTTAAACGTAGGCCAACCAAATCATACAACCAAGGAGTGAAAATCGGGAAAATCGTAAGCGTCGACAATTCTAGAGATAGTTTGAATAGTTCAATTTAGGCCCAAGAATTGCCTGAATCGCGTAGACATGACAATTTACGAGCTGTGCTCACCTCCCCCCCCCCCCCCCCCCCTCCAACAAGGCGCCGTTTCTGCACACTACAGCCCCCTCCCCCCTAGCCCCACCCGTAAGAAAATGTCCCGGTTTCGGTGTTTGAAAATGTGGTCACCCTAACCAATGAAACGAAAGCGAGCGACTCACATGCGTGCGTGTCGTCGGCGACGGCCACGATGCCCATCGGCCGCGGCACGTCCTTGCGCAGCCAGACGACGTCCTCGCCCGTGTACTTGTTGGCGCGGATCACCGCGTGCAGCACCCAGTCGGTCCAGAAGATGTAGTCGCCGTGGACCGCCAGGTCGAACGGATGCTGGGGCGTCACCTGCCAACCGAGCGTTACGGAAGAGTTTTAAGAAAGCGCCTCGACCCAGAATCAAAGTAGGAGTTGCATAAGTTATTTGAATGGCTATTGCCGATAGGTTTTCGATTTGATATAATTAATTCTCTTGAACAATATGCATTTAGCAATGTGGCAAGGTACATAGGTACATTAAAACATACATTAACATGTATTAATACATTTAAAACTAATTTCAATCTATATTCTTGGTTTCTTTCATATTTAATTCGACTTTTCTTCTATACACCTTAACTGTTTTAGGCCATTCATTCACCATTCCATCCTTTTGTTAATTCTATTCTTTCAACGTCCTGTTCCAAAAAGATGCCGTTGACCGGATGTTGAACGGTTTCTTACGGGCCGGTTTTACGAGTTACGAGTCACGTTATTTGTCATGACAACCGCAAATGGGATACCGTGGAATTCTTTTGTTTCTTAGGGCTATAGGCTTCACCCAGAGCTGACAATTAGGTATTGTAGTACCAGCCCTTACACTCAATGTATACTATCCTATCTTTAGTAAGCATTAGTTTACAACAAGAAAACTATTTCAAACTATATTATTTTGAATGTGAAATAAAAGTCTCACTGATTTCAGTGATTCACTGAGTCACAAAATAGATAAGTGAGACTGTTATTTAGCTTCAGAGCAGTGGCGGTTTGTGCATGAGGCTAGGGAGGCACACAGCCTCCCCAAAGAGTGGGAGGAAAGAAAGAAATTGGATGTTTACTCATATTACTAAAAGATGACCGAATCAATTGTAAGAGAACAGATTCCGAGCGAAACGTTTAAATTTTTCGCGCTATGCCGCCGGCCCGAGGTCCGCCGGCTAGCTTCAGCGCGAGACGCATCGCGAGTCATGGCGCGAGTCTATGTCTTGGTCCAGCTGGTGGGGGAAGGAGGCTTGAAGCAGACAGCCGCCTCGTCGACTCCAAGGTGAAGGGTACTGAGGGTGGCGGGGTGTATTCTTCTCTCGCTCGCTCCATATGCTGCAAAAGCCGAGTCTGTGACGTCATGGCATGGCCAAGGGAGGCTTCTCTCCTCTGTGTTGGCGGCTGGTCGTGGCCCGAGCATGGACCAACAATGTGTACAATGTGACAAGAAATTGACGATAGGCTGAAAGGGTGAAAGTGTACATGTAATGTAAAGTATACGCGTAAATGTATTCAAAATTCAAAATGTTATGTTATGCAAGATAAACATGATCCTATTAGCTGAAACTCAGTCATAGGAAACATAGTTAACCAAGTTTGACATGATTTTTTTCCAAACGATATCAGCAGTGATATTCCCCCTCCGATTAATTTTTAAATTTCGCGACAGGAAATATAGCAAACGTCGCGACATAAAAAGGAACTGGGAAGAAAGTGTTGCAGAATGGTCGTGTTAGCTGTCATTGTTTTGTTTGGGAATTGTTCGGGTGTGTAGGAATTTTACTAAAGTCTCGAAACAGAGTATTGGCCAGTGAATGTGTGTCTTCTGTGTGTTCACCGATCTGTCTTTTCGTGTGAATTTCTAGAAACCTTATTCATGGACGAATTGTTGGAATTGGCTTCGGCAAAGTGAGGTTATGACGAGAGAATACGAATCAAATTAATTGGCAGAGAAATGCCAAAACTCAGCTTTATCCAGAGTGATGGCAAACAATACAATCGGGCATTTACACCCTCCAGATACATTGAATGTTTGTGGCTGGCAGAGACCAGTGAGTGAAGCTAGAAATGCAGTGTTCTGCTGGCCATTCTGAGCCAGGGAGACTGAACAGAGTTTTATGTGGACTGTGGGGGAGTGACGAGCAACGCTTGGTTTGTATAGGACATCTAAATCAACGCATAAATGAAGCCTCCTGTTATTTAGACCTCACAAACCGCCACTGCTTCAGAGCCTAGTGTGAAATTGCTTTTTTAGGAATGTTACACATCCCATGTTTTGCATTATTGTTACAAACTTGGGATTTTGGATGTGTAATTCCAACGTGATACAAATTGACTTGTTAAATAGATTTCATGATTTATGAAGCCTGTTTTGTCATGCTCATTAGAATTTTAGTAAGCATATTTTAACTTTTAAGCAATGAAAAGTATATTCTCTCTAAGTACACCTGCACTTACACCAGCACAGGTAACATTACAAAGGGTTGTTATAACGAGTTGAAAAAGCTCATGCATAAAACTCTACCTGGTAAAAATTAACCGTAACATGAAAAAAATCAATTGGTTCTTTTGTTCACGTCGTCAACATCAGTCGAGCTGTCACCCTTCAGGAAGTAAATGTTGGGAAACCACTGAGAATTTATTCAGCATTAAAAAAAAAGTTCAAAATGTTTTTTTTTATTTGGTTTCACACTCCGACCAGCGAAAGAATGTACACCTCTGGACACAGTACACCTCTGGACACAGAAATCCGCCTAGAAGAATTTCGGCTATGTGCTGAGAAAGGTTTGTCTGAAAAGAGCATAGGCAGGCCAGGTACCGACCACGTGGATGAGCACGTGGAGGAATGGATGGCATGCTTAGGGGATCGAAATCTCGTTTCTAGAAACCAGTTTTCTTATCAGCAGCTGCCTCGCTCCGTGAAATGAGAATCGACCCAAGCTGATATATCGGTGCAGTGTGGAGTTATGCGATTAGATTTCACGCAAATCCAATTGCCTAAAATCCGTAATTTTTAAGCTAGCAGAAATTTTAAAAAGTTTCCTGCATCTCTTCTGTACGAAAGACACATTTATGCCATCAATTTTTCGGTACTTGCAAAAAAGTTGGTATTGGCAATGTGAATTAATTTAAATTGCATTATCGCTTTTGCTATCTCAAATTACCTCTAGCCCGCCTGGACCAGGCATAGTCACAGGAAAGGTATAGGGTATAAGTATAATAACCATTAAATTGATATCGAGATAACGGAAGCAATTATTATAAATAAAATGAAATTGAGACATGGAAAAATATGTTCTTAAATTTATTAAAAAAGTGGTGACATAGAAGTGTTCCTATCAAAGAGAGGATAATAGAAGTTTTTTATTTTCTCTTCTAACTATACAATTAGGTGTTGTATGCCAGTGCGGGTGTGTGGAATCGGATACAAAACTTGCCAGAGAACAAATTCGTGAGTTTTGCAAGGCAGGCAATGATAATAAAACTGGCTTTACAAAACTAGATTGTGACCGATCAATGAACATGACATCTCCTGCCACTATGTGCTCATCTACGTGGTCGGTACCTGGCCTGCCTATGCTCTTTTCAAACAAACCTTTCTGAGCACATAGCCGAAATATTCTACTAGGCGGGTTTCCGTGTCCAGAGGTGTACCTAGTCTTGTTTGCATGCTTTTTTGTGCATAAGCATCTTGAAGATGGAGGTCCCCACTTTGTCAAAATGAATGCAAATGTGACTACTAGCGCCGTAGCGGAAAGTATATTCTCTCCAAGAACACCTGCACATACACCAGCACAGGTAACGTTACAACGATTACATGATTTCAGGAAAATTAGTAACGTCAGCTTTTGCCTATAAGCAACATATAAAAGGGATACCTTAGAGACATTCTACCATACCTAGGAATGGCTACGTCACAACATTGATGCTAGTAATTTAGCCTTTAAGCACCCAACCAAGCCATAAAGCTATCAAGGGACCCAATGGTCCACATGTGGCTTCAGTTACATTGGTAACAGGTAATTAATAACAACAAACAGTGGCTACATGACATGGAAGAATGCTCCAAAACTCTGGGGGAAGGGGTGGAGGAGGGCTTTTGCATAGCTGCTGTTAGTAAGGAGTAGATAATCTGGATAGCCCTTTCATCTGTGGTTTTGTAACTGGTTATAGTTACTTTACTAGGGGAAGTGGGAAAAACTACTACATGATGAGGAAATGCCAACAATTGGCAAGGCAAAATATGAATTGTAACCAAGGGAGCATAACAGAGCCCAACAACCACTCGCAACAATGAAAATAATGGATTTCGGAATCGAAAAAACCAAGGGGGTTTCTGCGGAAACTATTTTTTTTAAGGGGGTGAATATAATTCCCCCCTGGCAGACGTGAAATTTTCGAGCTCCCCAGAAATCTCCACCATGTCAATCCCAAGCGGAAAAACAGCGATTAATGGCAAAGTTGTTGGTGATTACCACTATCCACATCAGCTGAGATATAAATTTCACAAATCCAGGCCAATTTTTTAAACTTTCACTTCGATCACAAATGCATTGTGAACGGTTCATTTAAAACTAAACTCGTGACTACCTACAAAGATTAGCATGTTTTCCGTTCACAAAAGTAATTTATCGCTAGATGTGGACTAAGCGTTACGAACCCAACGCCCCCGCAATTCCATTGAGAGACTCCAGAAACTATTGGGTCACCTACACAGGCGGTCTTTAGGGAATGGTGTCTCAATAATTATGGCACTCCCCTCAACACAGACATAGCTAAGATAGTAGAGAGCATAAAACAAATCCCACACTTGACATAGGTACTGGTAGATGCAAAAACTTGGAACAGAGAGCTATTGGTCCCTTTGCAAATGAAATAGCAAATTTTGCTGAATGCAGATACTTACTTTTCCTTAACATGCATACTTTACAGCATGGATTACTGAAATCTAGAGCAAGGAGGAAGTGTCACATGGAAAAAGCATGGTGCAAACAAAGGAGAATCCCGCTGTTGCGATGCGAAAGTCCGAACGTGTTTCGCTGTCCCCGATCCTAAAATCTCTTTTCCTTCCACAGATCCCGATGGAGGAGCGGGACTGCGATGAAGGTGCGGCAGGACTTGGCTCCGAGAGGCGGTCACAGCAACATCAAAAAACCTGCCACGGGAGTGGTCGCGCTCAGACAAAGCGTCGCGGTTAACGGCTCCCGTTCGACAAACGCGGAGCCGTGCGCGGAACCTGTTCGAGTCGTCGAAAAAAGAGCCACGGCAGTGGTCGAACTTGCAACGAACAGCGCGGTTAACGGCTCCCGTTCGACAAACGCGGAGCCGTGCGCGGAACCTGTTCGAGTCGTCGAAAAAAGAGCCACGGCAGTGGTCGAACTTGCAACGAACAGCGCGGTTAACGGCTCCCGTTCGACAAACGCGGAGCCGTGCGCGGAACCTGTTCGAGTCGTCGAAAAACGAGCCACGGCAGTGGTCGCGGAAGCAAAAAAGAGGGCAAGGCTAATAGAAGCTTACGGTCCCGAAGTGTACTGGTTCTTCGAGAACTTGGTGAAGAAATCCAGGACGGCTGTCAGCGCCAGCGCAAGAACCGCTGCAAACGTCTCGTCCGCGCAAGCGTGCGGGCAAGAGTCGTTGGCGCTACGGGGTGAGTGTTTTGCTTTTCAACTAACAGTCAAGTAGAATTGAAGATAGAAATAGGGACATTACTGAGTTATGATTTATTAATAATGATAACTTTGTGGAAAATCTTGCAGTAATGAGGAAGTATCGTAGATTATGATAGGTGTTTTGGTAGCAATGTATAACAGGCCATTTTTAGATTGCGATCCTAAGGAAGTTAACTTCGAGATTGAAGTGTAGAACCTCTAGCAATGTCTCTCTGTGGAGAATCCTTTGAGGTCCTTGAAACTTGACATTCATTCCTGGGATAAGGATAATAAAGTCTGTTCGACACTTTATTGTATGTCATGAAACAAACTTAACATATAACTGGAACCTACAATGGTAGGTATTTTCTTCCGGCTCAGTCGAAACAAGTCATGACCACATCAATAGAATCTGAATGTTGTACAAAAATTAGAAATCTTCGGTAGCATGTTAGCATGGTAGCATGGTAGCATGGTAGCATGGTACGTAATGAGCCTCGAGGTAACGTAGGCTGGCCAAACTTGTGTTGGCATTTGACACGGCACTAAAACGCATCTCTTATTCTGCAGATCCTGAAGACATAATCAAGGAATTGCAAGCCAATCAAGCCAAAGTGCAGGCCCTAAATTCACATATGGCTGCCCTGATCGAGGAACTAAACGCCAGCCTGGCTCGAGTCCGGCAAACACCGAGCGATTCGCAGAAGTTGACCGACGAAATCATGGCGTCAGACGCGGCCAAGATGAGCGAAGCTGCTCCAAGTGAGTAGAAACTTCTTATGGTCGTTCGGTACGTCAAACTGCCACAGATTCACCAATTTATTTTACTTTGTCAGATCACAGCTAACTGCAATCACTTCGTTAGTCCCGTCCAACTACCAGCAAATCTACTGAGGTTGTGTTTACTGGCTAACACAAATAGTACGTCTCACGTTCGGAAGTCCACAGAGCGCTTTTTATATTTCTGCGAGAACCCTCGTTTTGCATACCCCTTAAGGTGCGTTTACAGCTCGCAATGTCACCAACATTGTGTTGTCAACTTTTTTTCCGGACCAATCAGCGGCTCTGGCCAAATTCATGACGTCATGTTCACAACTATTGTCACTGACATTCTAGACTTCAGCCAAGTTTAACTTTTGCGGCATGTTCACGACTTTTCACCGCCTTTGAAATGAACGAAGGGGGCTGTGCCGGCTGTGGGAATTGATAAAGTTGTCACTTTTTTTTTTTAAACATGTCCGACCAGGATTGCGAGGAGGATCTTTTAATAGTCAAGCTACTAGAAACATCCCCCGTTTTATGGGATGCAGGGAACCCAGTTTAAAAAATAATAAATAAAAAAAGAATAGCTTTGCAGCGAATTGCGGCAATGGTTCGAACCGGCACTGGTAAGTTCGTGAACTTTCGGGTCCCGTCGGGGACTTCCGGGAAATATAGCCAACAACTGACAGAAGAGCAGTAAACGGTTTCTGTCGACAACATCATGTCAATGACATTATGTTGACGACTATTGTTGGTGACATTGCGAGCTGTAAACGCAGCTTTACTCTCCCATTGTGTAGGTTGGCCGATGTCGGTCTGGATAACTTGTTTTCTAATCAGTAATCGGTTCGGAGCGGGCTTTGCTGCCTGGTCATTAAACATAATATCATTGCATACCTAGATACAAATCTAATGAACGATCGATAAACTGAGTGATCAGTCGTCAAAATAACATTCCTAGTGATATACGAAATCTTAATTCTGCTTCGATTGTAAAATTTCAAAGTCATGAACAGATTATTTTTTGACGGGGCTATCAATTCCTTGCATTTAACGTCACATAATCAGTGCGAATTATCTTTAGTAAAGTACAATTTACTGAAAAAACGTTTCTCTAGATTGAGGTCTTGAATTTAGAAAATCAAAGTTTCTGCATAGGTTAAATATATTTGAGACGGCCAAAGACCTCTAATTACCAAGTCCGAATAAGATGAAGCAGTACTAAAAAGGTTCTGTTTTTCCTAGTTACTGCCAAAGTCTTCACCAATGCATTGGAGCCAGACTGGTCTCTTGTTGCAGTGAACGAGGACCCAGACAACTGTACTTCAGATTCCAGCATCACCGTTACCCCGGCAAAAGAACGAAATTGCGGTCTACCAGACTGGCTTCTGAAAGGACACGCCAAGGAGGAAGATCACGAAACTCTGAGCATCGGAAGCTCAGACTCCGACAAGACCTTGGTCTGGGAAGGAGACCATTACGTTGAGCTGACTTGTGGTAAGTTCATTGCACAACTTATTACAGCCAACGAACCAAGTACCAACGTTTCTTTTAGCCTTTCAAAGTGCATCAATGCCTTTGCTATACAAGAGAAACGAAATGGATACCGGCATATCTAAATATCGCACACATTTCAATGAAATATTTTCAATTAGGTTTGCCTATTAGTCCTGGGTTGATAAAAACGAAATCAACACTTTAATTAGACAGGGGTGCTAAACGCGTTTTTCTTTCCGCAGTTCCCGCCTTGGTGTACACAAACGCATTGTTGCCGGAGTTTGACGGCAGCACAGATACGTTCCGCAACATGACCCGTTCAAAAGACAGGGTTGCCACTCTCACTACCCCCAAAAACGTCACCAAAGAAGTTTCGGAAGAAGTCCCTGCCAAAGTCTACCCAAATGTTTCACAAGACAGGGTTGCCACTCGCACTACCCCCAAAGAAGTCCCCAAAGAAGTCTCGGAAGAAGTCCCTGCCGAAGTCTACCCAAAAGTGGTGGAGCCAGACAGGGCTCGTGCTGCTGTCGAAGAGGTGGACAGACATCGACTCACTGATGGCATCCCCGCTACCGGCATCACGGTTATTTGCGAAGGACACCCGGTCGCTGCCCTCACTTGCGGTAAGTTGATAGCTAGATTTCTTACAGCCATCAAAGAGGCATTTTCAAAGTAGATTCACCTTTTCTTGTTACCTACGATAGTGCAGCAATGCTCTTGCGGCACCCTATTCTGAAAGAGATACTGGCAAACTTGCACATCACACTGCATTCCCATATCAGCAGATGTAATTAAAAATAATGCGTGGAATAACATATTTCAGACATTATACTTTTGCCACACAGTCGAAATTTCTTGTTTCACAGCAAGCCCCAGGGTTGATAAATATACAAAATCAAAACTATAATTAGATAGGGGTACTAAACGTGTTTTTCTTTCCGCAGTTCCCGCCTTGGTGTACACAAACGCATTGTTGCCGGAGTTTGACGGCAGCACAGATACGTGTTGCACCATGACCCGTTCACGAGACAGGGTTGCCACTCGCACTACCCCCAAAGAAGTCCCCAAAGAAGTCGTGGAAGAAGTACCTGCCGAAGTCTACCCTGATGTGGTGGAGCCAGACAGGGCTGTTGCAGCGGTCGAAGAGGACGATGGAGACGGATCCCTGGACGTGGGCCTCGATAACGACACCACCGTTACTTGGGCCCCAGACCCGGTTGCTGACCTCCCTTGTGGTAAGTTTACTGTCCTTACAGTCGAGTAATTAGCATTATCAATGTCGAGACACCTTTCCTATGTAGCATGAAAAGTGTGATAATGCACTTGCTACTCAGTCTAACAAAGAAAACACAGGGAATCGTGGATACTAAACACAATACGACAAAAAAATAACTTCCCTTTTTTGGACGCTTTTGGTTTAAAAGAAAACCATTGAGGTTTCTTCAGGGGCCCAACATATTTATCTTGGATATGGGCTCAGTGGCTCATGTCACAAAAGGCCTAGGGATGATAAAAACCAAAAAGCAACCCTTCAATAAGCGGTACCTCAATCGTTATTCCTTCACAGTTCCGGCGTAGGTCTATACGAAATTATTCCTTTCACAGATCCCGCTGAGATCAACGCTAATATGCTGGAGCCAGGCTTTGTTCTGGAGACAATTGGTATTGAAGGAGGCTCAGGGGGTTGGACTACAGACACGGACATCAGCGCTATTTGGAAAGGAGCCCATCTTGCTGCCATCACTTGCAGTAAGTTCATTGCACGGCCAGCTGTATTGACGATAAAAACTACACTCGGATACATTTGAGTTTACCATCACACAGCCGTCTGGCTGGAGCTGTTGATTGGCGGTACTAAACGAGATATTCTTTCCCAGTTCTGGCAGACGTCTACGTAAATGTGCCGGGGACCGACTTGCCTCGTGCGGCCGACGACGAGGAGGAGGAACGAGACTCGGACGATGCGAACCCAGATATCAACACCGCCGAGGTTGGGGACGGAGACCACGTCGCTGCCGACTCGAGCGGTACGTTTTTACAGCTGACTACGCTAAATTTTCATTATGAACGAACAATATCTTTTTTAAAACTAGGTACTTAGTTTGATTATTTTCCACCTAGTAGGTAGGTACCTCACGCAAATTATCGTGGATGTATCCCGTTTTTGAACCTTCAAGGACCACATGTACCACTTAAAATTAACTTTTACCATCAACTAGAAATCGAGTAATGACATTTGGACAGTAAAAAAACCTCTTGAGCCTGCAGACATGCGTGCAGATATTCCAAAATTCAGCGTTTTTGGCCTAGGTGCTTAGAAAACCGACTCCCGTAAAGATTAACGCAACGCACTTTTCCTACCCCTAGCACCTCAACAAACTTCTCATCAGATAAAATTCAAATAAATTGGCACTTTGTAAGATTATCCGTTTAGCCACGGTAAGAAAATTACCGCAGGGATGTAATCAGAGCGTTGCATACTTCCCGTGCAGTGCTGCTCTGAGCGTGCCGCGCCGAGCCGTAGCGGCAGCGACAGCGCTCGTACAGGAGATTCGGTAGGGAGGGGATAGCGTTTCTCTACAAAGAGAATCGTACTCATCTCGCAGTTCGCGCCAAGCCGTAGCGGCAGCGACAGCGCTCATACAGGAGATTCGGTAGGGAGGGGATAGCGTTTATGTACAAAGAGAATCATACTCATCTCGCAGATCGCGCTGAGCCATAGCGGCAGCAACAGCGCTCGTACAGGAGATTCGGTAGGGAGGGGATAGCGTTTCTCTACAAAGAGAATCGTACTCATCTCGCAGTTCGCGCCAAGCCGTAGCGGCAGCAACAGCGCTCATACAGGAGATTCGGTAGGGAGGGGATAGCGTTTATGTACAAAGAGAATCGTACTCATCTCGCAGTTCGCGCCAAGCCGTAGCGGCAGCAACAGCGCTCATACAGGAGATTCGGTAGGGAGGGGATAGCGTTTCTCTACAAAGAGAATCTTACGCATCTCGCAGATCGCGCCAAGCCGTAGCGGCAGCGACAGCGCTTGTACAGGAGATTCGGTAGGGAGGGGATAGCGTTTCTCTACAAAGAGAATCGTATTCATCTCGCAGATCGAGCTGCCATAAAGCCAGAAATCTTAGATAATTAATTACAAATCTATCTTTTCAGAAATTACTTTTAAATACGTCAACTTCTATTCATACTATAGTTACGAAATATATGGCAAAAATTAAGTTCAAGTGGTAAATGTCCCTTTAATAATAGGTATTGAAGTTTCTCTGAAATTGAAATCCTTATCGCTAGGCCGCAAATGCAAGCGGGGTGGGGTTCGATGCCCCATGAAAAAAACTGGTACATATCCAGTTTTTGCACCTTAATAAGGTTGAAGTTCTCGGAAAACTGAAGTCCTTATCGCTAGGCGGCAAATGCAAGTGGGGTGGGGTTCGATTCCCCATGGAAAAAGGCTTGTACATATCCAACTATAAGCCTGGAACAAACAAAAACATTAAGCAATGCGTTACAAAACGGCACCACAACTGTATACTTGTCTGCAGGTTCGGAAATTGAAGGGAATTGCGAGAGCGAAACTACCATGGCCGCCAAAGATGAGAACGCCAACGTTATTGCAGAAGAAGGAATCCTCCACAGAGGGCAAGCTCTGCTCTCGGACATTGTTCTCGCACTTTGCCTTCAACGGCGACTCTTATACTGAAGGTATCTGACACATACGGCCGAACCAACGTCATATACATCCGCACTCTACGAAGCATGCATCAATAACAAAAGGAAAAACTCAACAAAATTAATCAACTTGACTTAGAATAGGTAAACCTTGGAACCCGTGTGCATGGGAAATTACGGGAAAACAAGTCGGCAACGGCGGAGCACTCGGCGAACATTTTCAATGTCACAGAAAAAAGAAATTGATACGTTCCTGCTAACGAAGCAATGAGCCGAAGTCTTCTGGACAAGAAGTTGGCAATCCTCAGTACGAATGCCTGAGGCATTGCCAACGGCATCGGAATAAGACCACCATGTCCAAACCTCTAGGGCACTCAAGATCTTCAGCAGTCAGAACACAAATCGGCAAGATACGTTTATGCTTAAAAAGAAAGTTTTGAGCCAAAGTCTTCTGGACAAGAAGTTGACAATCCTCAGTACAAATGCCTGAGGCATTGCCAACGGAATTGGAAGATAACCACCATGTCCAAACCTCCAGGGCACTCAAGATCTTCAGCAGTCAGAACACAAATCGGCAAGATACGTTCATGCTAAAAAAAAGTGTTGAGCTGAGCCATCTATACGAGCTGGCAATCCTCAGTACGAATGCCTGAGGCCAACGGCATTTGAAGAAGCCCCCAACGTTGAAAAACAACACGGCACTCGAGATCTATAAGTACTAATTACCAAGTACTTGGGCGTCGTCACCATTCAGTACCAGTTGACAAGTAACAAGCAAGAACAGGTGCACTCTACAGAGAAACATGTGGACCAATCTCCATATAAAAAAAAAGTTTTCCCTCCACCATATCTCAAATACACCTCACTGTCCTGGATGCTATGTCCAATGCTTCACACCATCGCACGGTAACCAGTAACAAGACGCTCTACGCACGGATCGGACAAAAGCCCGATATTTCAATGGCTTACCGCAGACGCTGAACGACCAGCAAGAAATTCAAGAAAGGCACTAACAAACTTCATCTGTCGACTGCGCCTTAAATTGAGGCTACGTAACTTGCAATAAAACAAGTTGTGTTTTTCCAAACGTAAGGTTGGCGTTTATTTGTTTGATTTGAAAGGATCGTGCTGCTTTTAGTATGGTCGAGTTTCGTTTCAAAGTAAGCAGGTAATTAATAAAAAAGTAATGTAATTTACTGACGGATGAAAATATATCAACAATAACATCTTGTGTACTGTTCAAGAGACCTTGAAAAAAGTACCAATTCTGGCTGGGCATAAATTGCCACGTTTAGGTCTTACTGATTTACCTACCCAACTTTTTGTAACATGTTCTAGTTTCAAAAAAGCTTAGATAAAGGTAATTTATCATTCAAACCCCAGTTTTTGTGAAAACCAGTGCCAAAGATAGGACCAGCAGATTTGACCTTTAGACATTTAATGACCTACAGTAGTGTTTGCCTTCTTCAATCACTGCTCCGGTGCAGGATTGGCAACTAGTATGCTAAAGGCAGATCTTATTGCGTTCTACTAACCCCCCCCATTCGACAGAGTTCGGGGCCTCTGGAATTGGCCCTGTCTTCCTGCCACTGATTTGCTCACAGCTTGCCAACACTCCGCTGCAAAACATTTCTAGAAACTTAACGACGACTTCCCCCACGGTAATGAGAGATCGATTCCACAAGTACCTTGGACAGAACGACCCTGTTGGTGCCGTCGTAGTCGGCCCGTTCGATCTTGTCAAGCCGCGCGTCCCCCCAATAGAGTTTGGAGGCGGCGCGGTCGAGCGCGAGGCCGTTGGGCATGCGGATGTCGGTCGTGATGATGGCCTTGCGCAGGGCGCCGTTCAGGAGGCACGTCTCGATCGCCGGCGCATGCGAGTTCCAGTTGGTCCAGTACAGGCGGCTGCAAACGGAATACGGAATTGCGGATGAGGTTAACTTAGATAAAAGTTATGTTTGGTTGTCCAGTACAGAACAAGATGCAATGTAGTTATTATCTAGATATCGGTTTTCGTTGTGACGTCATCGTAGGAAATTATGCAGTAAACGAAACCTAGCCTGGACAAACAAATGCAAGAAATCTAGTTACCATCTAGATTTCACGGACAACCAAACAGAGCTGCTGTTTTACATTTCTACGTTTTACATTTACATCTTAATTGTGCCACATGTATTGGGGAGCGATAGTGTAAATATATTTCTATCGGTACCTTAGGGTAACCGAACGATGTATCTAAAAATGCCCACATGTATTTCAATGGTTTTTTTTACAATTTTGTAGTAAAGAAATTCATTATTTTAGAATTATTTTTAAACTTTGACATGATCATTCAAATTTAGAATGTAGTAAGCCCAGGTTAAAACACAACAATCGGTTCTTTTGTTCACGTTTTTGACGTCAGTCGAGCTATCGCCCTTGAAAAAGTAACTAGTTATGTTAGGGCCAGTTTTACAAGTGTCTCAACCCAGAGTTAAAGTAGGAGTTAAGTTATTTGTCATGGCAACGCCCAATAGGATGCCGTGGGATTCATCTGTTTCCGAGGGTTAGACGCTTAACCCAGAGTTGAAAAATTTTGTAAAACCAGCCCTTACGAAACGTCGGGAAACCAGTGAGACTTTTATTCAGCATTCAAATCCCAGTTTGAAGGTTATTTCCATGCAGTGCGTGCGCGGACTTACCTGTTGCAACTGTCGACGGCGATGCCGCGCGGCTTGTCGCTCGGCCCGAGCCGTATGACGGTGTCGACCGCGCTGTGGTTGGCGCCGGCGGTGAGGTTCACGCGGGCGATGCGCGCGTCGTTGTTGCACGTCCAGTACAGCAGGCTGGCGAGCGGCTCGAACGCCAGGCCTTCCACCGAACCCTGGCCTGGCGATGGGGAAACGGACTCATTAAAGCACGACGGCACGGGTCACGTTGACTTGGCTACGGGAAAGTTTGGTGCGCTTTGCGTAAAGTCTTCATCCAGTACCGTCCAGAATGTACACTTTTGGGCGAGGGGAATGCCAGGAATCAACGCTGAACGCTACCCTGCATACGGAGCGGAAGTTCTACTACGAGGACATTGGGAAATATAACACATACATATAGAAAGACTTGGTTGTGTGCACTGCAGAAAATTTGACTACCTCTCAGTAATAGTGAAGCTGCATTTTCTGCAAGTCAGCCACAACAGTTTAATGCTATCAAATTAACAAGGCTATAGCCTATAGGTATTTCATTTTATAACAGACTAATGATGCAATAAACCCTATTTTTATTTAAGATAATATCTTGTATATATATATAGGTATGAATAACGTAAAATAACAATAATATTATGTTGAGAGGAAAGTGTTACTGGTTTAAGCAGACACCAGTATGCAATTGGTGGAAGGGAGGCTAAGCTGGAAAAATGTGCACCCGAACCGGAATACGAACCCGGGACCTCCTGCTTGCCGGGCAGGCTTCGCGTCCCTTCCAATATTATGTTCAAGACAAAGCCAAGTTATTTTGACAGCACAAAACTGTTGTGGCAGACTCATGTCAAAAATACTCCAGTGTAAATGAGCTATCGGTAGAGCTTCGAGACAACGAGAGCGAAGATTGTCGGCCAGACTCACGATCGACGATCACCGAGTGGTTGGTGCCGTTGAAGTGCGCCCAGTTGATGCTGCCGCGCTGGATGTCCGAGTAGAAGAGCTTCTTGCGGGCGTAGTCGAACGACAGCCCGATGGCGTTGCGCATCAGCTCCTTGGACTGCACCGACGCAAACGGCTGGTTCAGGTCGAACTCGTCGAACATGTGGATGCTGTCGATGCGCACCACGCGCGAATACAGCAGGAAGCTGTCGTAGTCTGCGAAAAGTTAATCCCGTCAGGGACGTGGTGAATTCATTTGTCTACCATTCCAACAGATAACTTTCGCTTTCGACGTAATAACGGTTCCGACCGCCATTTGGTAACAGGCAAGTCACCGAGACCAAGTCTGCATCGTCGAAGTCTCGCGAACTTGCTCTGCTATGAGGTCTTGGTCTCGGAGGCTTTGCATTTCGGACAGTACTTGTGACGTCATTCCTCAAGAGCTAGTACGCGAGACCGCATGAAACAGCCAATTCAGACATGGCCTAGGTTGTGTGTATAAACCCTTTCTATATAGGTACCTACTAAATAACATTAATGTAAAGATATGTTTGCATTTTTGATACTGCTCGCTTCCCCAAGATTTTCTTATTACTGATATGGACCTCATGCGTGAATCGAAGGGAAAGAGGACCGAAATAAAAAGAGCAAAAAAGGGATTGCGTTGGTCTGCAGACGAGCGCGACCGCCACGTACCTTGGCACTTCTTGCCGTCCGTGGAGACCTTGCCGTGGGCGCAGGCGCAGACGGGATGCGTGCCGTTGAACAGACAGAGCTCGGCGCAGCCACCGTTTGCGTCGGCGCACGGGTTGCGTCCCTTCTGGCGCTCGCGCGTGAAGACCTGCGCAGGTAACTACGATTAGAACACAGGAGTGGATTTCCTAACAGAGGTGCTTCTGATGTGGTCCTGTTTTTTAACAGTTACTAAGATATGAAAAATTTGTTGCATGCTTACAAAGCTCGTAGTTTCCATTGAAATAAACTTCTGTTGGCCATTAAAAAAGCCAGTCTGCAAAACAATATGTCCATTATGGCAGCTTTTTGTACCGAAACATTGAAATACTTCTCTTGGATCCTATGTGTAGTGTTGTTGGTTACAACAAGGACCAGCAGGAATCCTGTTATTGTTTTGGGCAAGAACGTTTTATTAACCTGGCCACAAGTTTGCAGACGACAATCGATGGAATGGACTTGAGTGTTAACTGTTAACAGGTAGGTAAGTAAGATTGCCGTGCACTTGCCTGGAGGTCCTTGAGGGAATCCCCGGCACCGCTCAGCAGCGAACGGAAGTTGGAAAGATTCGTCGAAGGAGCGACCTTGATGCTGCCACGCTCGTGCGTTCTGAAAACACGAGCCGAGTTAGGAATTTTGCAGCTCGATATCGAATCGGGTTTGGAAATTCGCTTGCGTGCCTAATAAAGGCAGGTAGGATCATTGGTTGCTGTTAGTGTTCATGTTATCAAATCATGTTTTTGGTTTTTCTCTGAATTTGAGCGAGAAAATAGAATTCCAAGTGGTATATAAAGCTATGTTTGTTATGGTTTTTCGGTTTGTGCTCTTTTAGAAATTAATTTCGGTCCTAAAAATGACCTGTTCCTCCTTTTCAGATTCCAAATTCATTTGCAAAAGAGCACAAACTGGAAACCCTTAGCAAAAGTCACACTATGGCTCTCAAAATCTATGCACTACCTTTTAAAGCTGCCTAAATTTGTTGGTGCAGTAATACCCCGTTCACACTGGGGAAGTTAATCACTGTTAGGTTTAACTATGATCAACTATGCGCAGTGCATTGTGGGCTAACTGTGTTCGAGTTTGAATTGAGCGTTCACACTGAAACGGGGTTAACGCCGTAGCGGCCATCGTTTTCCAAATCTGTACGTCCATATACATAACCTTCTAAAACTCCGATTTCGACCGTTTCAATCATGGAAAATGAAGATGTGCTGCGAGTTTTGTTACTGCTGATTAGCCAGTACATTTTGAAGCGTAGGAGAAGTAAAAGGCGTCTTGATCTAATGCATAATTTGTATTTACTTTGATTTATAATTCGAGCTCCATATCTTTATAAATCGGGCCGTTTCTTTTGTTGGCCTGGAGCCTGTTCACGTGCGACTCCCACACGTGAATCAATAATAACACCTCGTGGTCCGTCAATTGCCCTTTCTTTTCCCATCTTTTGCTTCGCACACAATATCCCTCGTTGACGCCATTTAAAAAAACAAAATCAACACTGCACAGCCTTCCCCAATCCTACAAAACGTTCCTGCAGCGCAGTTCTGGTGGGCGGTGAGCAAACTAACTGAGTTAGCTCTTAATCACGTTCTGGAAACGTTGTTAACGCCAAATCCGAGTTAACGCTAACAGCGTTCCGTTCACACTGGCCTCTTGATCATAGTTAAGCCGCTAACAGTGATTAACTTCCCCAGTGTGAATGGGGTATAATGAAACAAAAGCAAAAAAGTGAGAGTGAGAAACAATATAGGTAAACCTAGGTAAATTTGGGTTAGGAATTTGACATCAGTGAAAGAGTTTCTTGGATGACTGTAGCCAGACTTGAACAAATGAATGCAACAAAACAGGTTATGATTAAGATTGTTTGGACAAACAAACATTACTGTGGGCATGAGCCATTCCGTTACCTACAATTAGTATTATCCACCTTTTTATTACTTCCTGCATATTGAACAGATGCACAATGGAATTGGTTTATGGCAGAAGCCGTAAACCACTTCGACACCCACACAGCTGCAAACCGTTCCATTCCCTCGAGCAATGCAAGTGAAAAAATCAAATTTATGCGTGGCTAACGACCAGTCTAAAACATGTAGACTTACATGTCCATCCAGTAGACGTTCTCGTTGAAGAAGGTGATGGCGACCGGATTGTCCAGCATCTGCTCGAGCAGCGTCTCGCGGTTTTCTCCGTTGTACGACATCCGTTCGATCTTGTTGCTGATGGAGTCGCACCAGTAGATCAGCTCGTTCTGTGGGGAAAAGACCGAGTCACTTGCTAGCAATCAGAGTTTGACTTCAAGGGATAGGTACGTCAGACGACCACTAGCTAGAGACAAGAAAATCAGGTTTGGAGATAAGAAATAGACAGCAGAGCATTGGTTTGAGTAACACACTAATTGGTTTATCTTACTAGAACGTCCTAGTGTACCTCAACAGCAGACCTTCGGAGATGGTTTTGAGTCTGAGAATCACAAAATCTCTCATTTTCTGTCAGAGTAGCCTGCATATATATCCAGGAGCCAGAGGAGTCTTTATTCTACGCAAATAAATATTTGTACTATGTCTACCAACCACATATATTCAGCACTGCCAATCATGCCTGCTCAATTCAGGTAGGTAGCTACTTCCGAATATTTAGAAATTTAGTGATGTGGGTTTTCCGGAAAAATTCAATCTGGAAAATTTCCGTGGAAAACTTCCGGAAATTTTCCCAACTGTTTTTCTTTGCGGCTTTCCATGCAATGTGACGGCAAGGCCACCATGACACAGAAATCTTGTGGAAAGTACACCAAGAGCTTGCCAAAAATTCTTTCCAAATTCAGTTGCCTGACTAAACCGTCACTGGCTATGAAGTTTAGATGGTTTAGATGGAGGAGTATGTGGATGTTGGAAAAACAAACGTGTGGGTTGTGAATTGTTGAACATATATAGGTGTATACGGACAGTCCTTGTTGTGTGATGATTTGGTAAAATGGCGCCAACATGCGCTTGGAACTTCCTTCATCTTGGCAGTGGATAGTTTCCACTTACCAGACTCATTTGTATTACAAGACTACCTTGCTCAGCGAGTCAGTAAAGCTATGCCAGTTAGTGAGGACTTATGTAGCCCATGGCTATGAAGTTTGAAGCCTGCTTGCTAAAAAATGCATCCAACATGATTTCCTTTAAACACGTTAAATGCGTAGTTTTCATCATGGAAGAGGACTATACAAAAAAAAACAGACAAAACATAGTATTTGAGAAGATGGAAATTTTCCGGAAAAATTGGTCGGAAATTTTCCCGGAAAGTTTCCATTTTTCCGAAATTTTCCATCGGAAATTTTCCGACCCACATCCCTATAATTAGAATGTAGGTAACCTCTGTAGCAAAGACATAAACTGCAATATAATCAATTCTTGATTTCTTGCGACTCCAATAGCAGCTTTACGGTACGTAGCCGTTCCTTCTCCAGGATTTCTTCCCATTTTATAGTGTCCACAACAGGAGTGTTCCAGCCACCTCCCGTTACCTGGTAGTCGAGCGTGATGTCGTTGATGTAGCTGACGGAGGCGTTGAGCAGCAGTCGGCGGTCGGAGCCGTCGAGGCGGGCGCGCTCGATGCGGGGCAGCTTGCCGGAGTCGGCCCAGAACAGCAGGCCCTGCGCAGAGCGGGAACAAAGCCCTTGCTTGAGGCTCGCATCACGGGTTTACGGCATCTCCGTTTCGGGATTTCAATTTATAACAGTTTCAAAAGTTCTGGGTTACCAGTTCCACTTTGGGTTCTGCAGTCTCTGGCCTGAATAGAATTAGAATCCGATGAAAAAGCCGATAACGGTCAGACAACAAAGATGAAAATTGGAACACTTTATCTACGTAGGGCTTCCTTTTACGCAAATAATAGTTGTCTAGCTAGTGCCGTTGGCCCGTAATATACAGGGAACCTTTATGCAAACTGCTAACAAGTAGTGAGCAAGACAGAATCACAAACTGCAAATAAGATATTTTTGAAAATGCTTGACATAATATAATCTATGCTTCCACATACTGGGAAACGTGTTATACCGAATTGACCAAAGGCTCAAAAAGTTTGTTGAATTACAGAGCACCTTTTTGCAATCGAAGTAAACAGAAAAATGGCAATCACAACTCTTCGAGCGATCACGTTGCATAGGACGGCCGAGTTGTACCTTGACGGGGTCGACGGCAAGCGACGACGGCCGCTCCAAGCCGCCGGTGAGAACGACGTAGCGACACGAGCCGTCCAGCCGAGCCACCTCGATCACGTTGGTCTTGGGATCGGTCCAGTACAGGTTGCCGGCCACCCAGTCGATCGTCACGCCTGAGACAAGCACGTTGCACTCGTTGTCAAGATCGAACCCGAACAAAAGCTCCGTGAAATCAGGCAATTCTCAAAAAATCTATTTTGAACTGCAAGCAGACACGTGCCGTAAGTAATTTTACAGGCAACAATTATCTAGAAAATCAGTATGCCCAACTTACCCTAACTTTGTTGAACAGGTGAACAAAAACCGTCCTATACCAGCTCCGCATCAGTATTTAAAAGCTAAAATGAACCTAAAATGCAGCAATTTACCCCGGAAGTACCCTAGATTTAGCATATTTACAGCCCTAATCCTACACATACATCGCTCCACTACGAGGATCGATACAAATTGAGTAGCTGCCAGCATATGGTTCAGCCAACCTCGTAAGTTATTGAACGCAACGATTTCCTCTGCAGAAACGCAAAGATTGTCCTACCCGAGAGCCAGTCGACGGGGATCGACTCCATCGACTCGAAGTGCTCGACGACCACTTTCCTCTGCGTGCCGTCTCGTCTTATTCGCGACACCGTTCCGTGATCGCCGTCCGCCCAGTAGATGTAGTCCAGCTCTGCACCAAACAAACAACGCAGAATTAATTAAGGTCACGATGGTAATGCGTGGGATAAGGAAGTTGTGCTGGCCGCGTCATCACTGAGATGCGATTCAGTTTGTTTTTGCCGACAGAAATGTTACAGATTTAGCCTCCCCAGGGAGGATCGATTGCTGGCTGTTTAAAAAAAACGAATCTCGTGGCATTGTTAGGCAACGAAAGCATTAAAAAAATCAAGCAGAGTTAGGTATCCAACGTTTTGTTTAGGGCATATGCCAACCATAGTAGTGTTTTACAGAAATTATCCGCCTCATACAGGATCAAATGATGACTATTTAAAGAACAGTTCTTGTGGCATTATTTGGACTATCAGAGCATGAAAAATTAAATTAAATTACTTATCACCTGTATTGTTTAGGGCCATGACAACCATAGTAGTATTTTACAATTCAGTTGCTACTATCAATTAGAGATGTCGGCGGTATCCAGAAATTGGACCCGGGTATCTGGAATGAATTAATGAATAGTGGGGTTTTGAGGCGCGTCAACCTTCTGGTCATTTTGCGCCTGATTTTTCTGGATTAGCTCTGGTCTGGATGACCTTGTGTCTGTGATGGAACCGTTTCCGGCCACCTGACCACACGAGCCTGACACCACGGCGCGTGGCAATGAGTTGCCAATTCCGTACCTGCGTGGAAGTCGATGCTAGAAGCCATGGAGACCCGCGAGATGGGTCCAAGCACCTGCGTGTCGTTGTCCTCCTGGCGCGTCGGCAGTCCCTTCACCTCCCAGTTGATCGAGTACAACAGGAACTCCGAGAGGCCGACGCACTGCGTCTTGTTCCGCGGGTCGGTCTGCGATTATCGGAGGGAACGCTCATCAGACGTGCGACCGGCTTCAGGGATGAGTCGTACATTGACATGTTGGCAGGGAGTTTCACAAGTGGCCTCCGTAATTTATTTTAAAATATTAAATTACCAAGGTATTACATGGTTAAAGTAGTACATAGTCAAAAAGTCTCTTTACTTCTGCTCCAAGGTAACTGTTGGACCGACTAGTACAAAACAAGTGTGAATAAAACAAGAATAGGGGGTCAATTGCGTAACTTTACTTTATTCTAATGTCACTCGATTTCTTTATCACATTCACTGCCCTTGTTCAAGTATAGGCAATTATTTAGATGTCGAGTGACATGTCTGGTGATATCTTTAAATAATCATCCCCCAGGTTTTGTAACATAGTCTCAGACACTGTATTTGGTTGTTCTGGTAGTATCAGGATAGATGCTTGACCAGTAAGCGATGGATGGAAGGAAGACGAAGCTGGAAAAATGTGCCACCGAACCGGGATACGAACCCGGGACCACCTGCTTGCCGGGCAGGTGCTCTACCAACTGCGCTATTTGGGTACACCTTCCACCCTAGTCTCAGGCACTTGAAATATTCGGCTGTGCACGGTTAGCGGCGGTGGCTGAGTCGTGCCGTTACCTTGTACCCGGTGGCACACCGACAGACTCTGGCCGTCTCGGAGATCGGCAGGCAGAGGTGGGCGCAGCCGCCCTTGTTCACCGAGCACACGTTCGAGCCATTCTGCACGGCGGGGTCGTAGATCCGAAGGGACAGCACGTTGCCTGCGGCGGGAACACAAAGTCAGGGAACGTCAGAAACTCACAAATTTGATTATTTGAAAGAGAAAAAAAGGAAACATAGGCTGTATTTCAAGACTGTTTTGGTTATGTACAGACCAATTATCATAATTCATGGCTACATATAACATATTCTGGCTGCACATAACTCTTGGATGGAGAAAAAGTAGTTAACTGACAAATAACCCTAGAGGAGCACAATTTTATCAAGTTTAACTGTTTACTAGTAGGTATCTTTATACATTTTTTGGTACTTGAAGCAACCTAAAAGAGCAAGAATTGCATTGTAGGACCCCTTCTCAGAAGATAAACACAGCCAATACCAATATAAATTTCTATTTTATCAGTTGTCACAGTCAAAGCTTCTTTTTTGGGCAGATGGGTATACTTTTCCTTTAGGGAGTACCTAACTTCAACTTTGCTTCTGCTCAATAATGTTTAAAAGGGCCTGTCAATTCTACCATCATTCCTAACATTAAAAAACCAAATTATTTGACAACTTTTTAGCCAGAAAAAACTGTTAATGTCAGTTACGTAGTGTTACTTCTTGTTATGTTAGTATATTGAAATCCCACAGAGCCAGAGGATGTGTAACATTTGTACCGTATACCATGTGCTGAAAACAAATACATAAAGATTAATACTGCAGAAAGAGACCGGGCAAGTTCGGACGCAGTTCCACGCGACTCCGCTCACCCGTGTTGTTCCGGAGCACGGTCCGCTGCTCGCCGGTCGTCTTGTCGGCAGAGAGGATGGCCGCGTCGTCCGCGTAGTACAGCAGTCCGTCGTAGACGGCGACGGCCATGACGGGCGCGACGGCTCCGCGGCCTAGCTGGATCGTTACCACGTGCCGCGCGGCAAAGTCGTAGTACTGCACCGACGTCGGCTCCTTGTTCACCCAGTAGAGGCGCCACGAGTCCATGTCCATCGTCAGGCCTGGGGGCAGCGGCAGGAGTTAAGTGGCAAGCTGCTTACTTCTGATGCCTGGTTTTATCAAGTCCTTCAACTCCTAGTTGAGATCGTAACTAGTAGTTACAACAGCTGAATTTGCTGCATGTGATTGGCTGAATTCAGTTTTAACTCCTAGTTGAGATCTCAACTAAAGTTAAAAGATTTGGTAAAACTAGGCCTGAGTACATTGTAATTGGTAACTACGGGAAGAGATTCATCCATTGTGGCCAAAACAAGCTATTCGTAACTCAAGAGAAAGAATATAGGCGGACTGACTTTAGTACAAAAGCTTCACTTATCTTGCTTACAAACATCTCAACAACATGGAATAGTGGAGGAATAATGTCATTTGTGTGTACTGTCCTTCAGATATGACATTAGGCCAGTGGTACCTTTAATGCCTTTTGACATAAGTAAGCTCCATGCCAGTGCTGGGTTCCTCTCCTTACTTCTAAACTATTTTAAGAACATCATCTTCCTTTGAAAAAAACTATTTCAAACTGGGATTTGAATGCTAAACCAAAAGTCTCACCGATGCTTGGGAACCACTGATGGGAAACCAGCGAGACTTTTGACTTAGCATTCAAATCCCAGTTTGAAATAGTTTTTTTTCAAAACTAGTGCTAAAGATAGTAGACATGAGTCTAAGAAAATTAATCATCTTCCTTGTTTTCATCCTATAAGTCATCAAAAGGCTGGTGTCTTGGAGGAAGTTGCCATCCAGTGCTTCGATAAACACCAGAAATCAATTTATCACAAGGTTATTATCGGCAGGCTTACAAGGATTTCTGGGCAGAAGCATCCGCTCTTGCAATGAGTTGCCAGAGGCCATCACGGCTTCATTCCTGACCTTGTAAACCTGTAACCTTGTAAATACAAACCTGCAACCTTGCCTTGTCGTGTCCACATTAGCAGCCAATGTTTATTCGAAGCCAATAATAAATTAAACAAAATAAAAATGAATAAAACAAACAAGGTTGGCAAGTAAATTTCTTAGACTCATGTCTACTATATCCTACCTTTAGCACTAGTTTTGAAAAAAAACTATTCCAAACTGGGATTTTAACTGGGATTTATAAAAATGAATAAAACAAACAAGGTTGGCAAGTAAATTTCTTACGACTCATGTCTACTATATCCTATCTTTAGAACTAGTTTTGAAAAAAACTATTCCAAACTGGGATTTGAATGCTAAATCAAAAGTCTCACTGGTTACCCAGTGAAAAAAGTCTCATGGAAGTCTCACTGAAGTCTCACTGAAGTCTCACTGGTTTCACTGGTTTCCCAGGGGAACCAGTGAGACTTTTGATTTAGCATTCAAATCCCTTTTTTTTTTCAAAGGTTGGCAAGCGTGGGCGGGTACTCACTGGACGGCGAGTCGAGCGCCTGGTTCTCGCGCTGCGTGACCAGCACCTTGCGGTCGGTGCCCGCGGCGGTGCTCGCCTCGATCACGTACTTGTCGGCGTTGAGGTGCGACCAGTACAGCTGGCCGCGCTTTGGGTCCACCGCCAGCGACTTTACCTGCGCAAGCGGGGGGATCACGTGGCGTCGCGGATTAGGTTCGTGTACAAGCGACATTGCGAACAAATCATTTTGAAGACGAAGCAGTTTAAAAAAGAAAACAATTAGTCATTTGTTTAGTAAATCACTGGATTAACTCTGATTCAAAACCACTGTTTTGCGTATCGTGAGGATGAACCTTGAATATATTTTTAAAATCTATTAAATAATTATGCCATAAAATGAAATTTTTAAAAAATGTATGAGATTTCGCAGGCATTTTCGGCACGTGCAGATACGTTGAAATTTGTATCAGAACACTGGGACAGAATCCACCCACAGCATCAGCCAAGTATGCTCTTGGCATGGACAGGGTTCACTATGGTGATAGAATAATCAAAATGTAACAATTTTTTGCACAGTATAAAAATTGTTGAAAAATTGAACGGAGGATAAATTACCGTGAAGTTGCTTGCTTAATAACACCAATTTACACGGCAGGTGCAGATATAAAGTTACCCAGACATTCTACCTTACCTAGCTATGGCTACGAGTCTACGACAAAATTTTGATGCTAGTAGTTTGGCCGGCAATCGCTGGGGTGCGTTGGCAACCTGTTTTAACATCATCCACCAGGCCATGGCACAAGGTCAATTATAATCAAGGGACCAATATTCATAAGGCGGTAACAGTTTTCTTGGTTACAGGCAATAGAACAAGAAACATTGCCTCCATCCCTTGACTGCCGGCGAAACTAATATTGCGGACGGAGGGCTTTCGCGTACCTGCTTCAGTTTGGGAGTGGAAAATCTGGGTAGCCTTATGTCTGTGCCTCGGAAACATGACGCACCTGCGAGACCGCCTTGCCGTCGAGCACGGTGGCCGTGAACTCGCCCTGCAGCGTGCACACGCTGATGCCGTTGTGGTTGGCGCCCGACGAACTCACGTACATGTTGTCCGACATCCAGTCGATGGCGAAGCCCGAAGGGTGGTCGAGACCTGCAAACGGTCGGACAGGTCGGCACGGAGATTCTTCACTTCACTAGTCACTGTGCTTGTGTAAGAAGGGGAGTGGAGTTACAGCTCCCTCAAATACCCACTGTCGCTAGAAATGATTAAGAGTCTCAAAACTGACCATAGAGTCTTTTGTCCGTCTCAAGACATGACTTGTAACTTTTGAAACTCATAGCTCGTGTCTAGCAGCAGTGGGTCGCCAGGAATATGCAAATCCACTCTCCTTCTGAACGTGAAATGGAGTTTATGTCCTCACAATCTGCAGGTTTCATATTAAATTTGAGCTTGACAACCTGTATCAGGGATATTTTTAACGTCTTCTGGCATTTGTTTGCAGAACTGTCCTACACAAATTTAAGTGACTCTGAATTAACCAGAATAACTAAAACCGCAGGAGCACCATGGAATGTGCATTCATATACAGGAAATCAGTTGCATTGACTGTAAGTTACAAAATTTCACAATTAAGGTTACTACTATTTGTAAACCTAATTACAAGCTTTCAAGAGCTGTTACAAATTGGTATCTGGAAGTAGGCACTAGCTATTTTGAACTTCAAGTGAGTTTCTTTCCTCGCATGCCATTTGTTGCAATTAACGCTGTCATCTTGGAGACGGATGTCCAATAATCATGCAAATATTAGCGCCGCAGCGGAAAGCATGTTCGCTCACGAGACGAAGTGCAAGTCGGCACGTGGACGGTGCCGGTCACGGTACCTGTGTCGATGATGGACTCGGTGAGACCTCCGGTCAGCCCGGTGCGTTTCACCTCGTTCACCTGGATGTCGGTCCAGTAGATCTTCCTCGTCTTCGCGTGGAACGCCAGCTGGGACGGGCTCAGCACCTGCAACCGTCGACGGGCATCTCAGCACGGGCTTCCCAGTCGGTTATCGGAGGGGTACGCATACGGTAAGCTCTGCACGGGGCTGGAGGGATCCAAGGTAAGCAACACAGGCATAGGCGTGCGCAGGGTAAAGGGCTGGATACAGGCACCGTGCGGAATGGTCCAAAATTATGGTCACAAAAAGGGGACCGTTTTCTATGCCCGTGACCGCGAAAGCAAGTGTTGTGTCAAGGCATGGCAGCCATCGACAGCACACATTGAATTTCTATCCGAGCACACAACCAGGGCCTTCTGGGTGGAAAGCAAGTGTTGTGACAAGGCATGGCAGCCATCGACAGCACACATTCGATTTCTATCCGAGCACACAACCAGGGCCATCTGGGTGGAAAGCAAGTGTTGTGACAAGGCACGGCAGCCATCGACAGCACACATTGAATTTCTATCCGAGCACACAACCTGGGCCTTCTGGGTGGAAAGCAAGTGTTGTGACAAGGCATGACAGCCATCGACAGCACACATTGAATTTCTATCCGAGCACACAACCTGGGTACCTATTCTCGAAATGTTATCATCGTGATAAGCTATGATTCTGGTCACGTGATGTCTCAATAACAAATCGAATCACTGGATTGTCCGTGAATGATAACTTATCACGTGGTAACTTTTCGAGAATTGGTACCCAGGGCATTCTTCATGAAAATCATATCATGGGAGAAATGTTGCTAGGAGGCTGTGGAAAATGTCAGTCAAGAAATCTTTGGGATGAATCTCTTCAAGGTCAAAGCCACCTTGAGACATTTTTGCATACAATCAAATCGAAACAAATCCATTCAGAGGGCGCTGGCAAGTGGCACGGTTCCTTCTTGTGCAAATGAATTCATGTCTTGAGGTGTCCAGGTGGCAAATAAAAAACTAGGGTACTTGAAAAATCTGAAAAACTGTATTGTGCTGTCAAAATCTGAGATGCGGCTTGTGTCGAGTAGGACGCACGAACACAGGCTGCAACAGGCATTGGAGGGGTGACAACCACAATCGTTTTTTCTTTTTTTGGTAGGATGAAGGGAGTTAAGATGAGCTACACTTTGCTAAGTCTGTTGCTGAAAGAGTGACCGTCAAACATATGGGAGAGAGTCTGGAGGGATTGACGTTTAGCAAAACTCCACTGAGTCAGCCCTTGGATGGTTGACCATCAAACACAATTTGGCTAGCTCAGTACAAGAGATCAAAGTTAAGCAACACAATCCTGAGTTACGCAATGGATGGGTGACCACCATGCAAATGGCCATCACTGTTTTGGCAAAAACCACAAAACAAAATTTAAAAAATAGAGCTCAGGACATAAGAAGTCAATCTACATATAGGTCCATAGGATGCCTAAAACAAAATTTAAAAAATAGAGCTCAGGACATAAGAAGTCAATCTACATATAGGTCCATAGGACGTCTAGCATTACGCTCAGCATCCAAGGCTTCGAGAGATTGGAAATGCATGCACCACTCACTTTGGTCTTCACACTTGACTCCTGGTGCCAGGGTGGGGACAGAGAAGATTGCAGTGGTTAAAATGAGGCAACGTGCCCGAAGGCTGTGCTAACATACTGTAGGATTAGCGCCGGGTTTTCAGTGGTCTATTACGATACTAACGGTCCATTAGCTCTGATTATTCATTTGTTTATCTGATCGATTCATTAGCTCCATTAGCTTTGGTCCAAATTGAAGGCTCTGAATGGACCTTGCTAAGCAAATAACAAGTTAACAGGCCGTTAGATATTTAACGTGCCACTGAAAAACCGAGTAAAAGCGTAGCTATTTGAGGCAATTCCACATTGGGGCCAAACAAGTTTAACGAGTGGTAGGGCTAGTCTAAAATGACTGTTTTAGAATTTTATGTAACATTTTTTCTGCCTAGCAGCCTCGAAACGAGAAACTAAGCGACTTTGTTTCTTAAGTATCAAAATTCAAATATAAATGATTTTATTTATTGAATATAAGAAATTGCAGTGCTAGAGCGGCAATAGTAGCCATTATTTCAACAATGGGCTGCTTGTTGATTTCTCAGCACCGCTAGCAACGAGTATTAAGGTGGCGTTTCAATTACGGCTTTTTTAAGAATGAATATTGCTATTTAAATGATCACCCCTTTTATTTCGAGCTAGCTAGGCTAGTTGCATATCCCGGCTAGCAGCGATCGAAAGTCTACCCGAGCTACGGCTGCCTCCGCTAGAGACCGCGAGAGGTCGTACCTGCGGCAGGCTGATGGTGGGGATCGTGTGATAGTACGGCTGCCCGAGGTCGACGCCGCGGATCTCGTTGGCGCGAGAGAACAGCAGCACTCGCTCGTTCACTGCAATAGTACAAACACAGGACGACACACACACACAAAGGCGTATACGGTACACTGACATTGCACAGAACGTCGGTCTCGGGAGTTAGAAGGTACGGGAGCTCGTTGTTTCGTACCCACGACAGACAGTTGGAGACTGGGACGTGCCCAGCTTGATCGCGAAACTCAACTGAAGCTAGATGCTCAATCAAGCTCGAGCTTGTCTAGATGCTAAAATTGCAAATGCTCAGGCATGAAGCTCTTTGTTTTGGATGCTGTGGGCTGCAGAATTATCTTAGTACTTTGAGCAGACTTTTGCAGCAGTCATAAAGAAGATTCGAACCCTTAAAGGAGCTCTCCGGATTGCTTTTAAACGAACATATAGTGTACAGAATACCAATTAATTAAACATCCCGTTTAAATTTTTTGGAGAAAAAAAATTTGCGTACGAGTAATCGTACATTTTCGTTTTGTCATGGCACCTCCTCGTGACGTCTGCTTGGGGAACGGCTAGCGCCAGCAGCATGCGCTACGCAGTGTCTAGTATTAGGCCGATGGCTTTCGCGGTCGGGTCGCTTGGCGATTTGAAGTGAAAATGGCAGGACCTCCATGTAGTATGGATCCGAAGTTCTCTCAAACAGAAATCGAAAATAATGTTACAGTAGCAGAAGGAGACGAGGAGAGTTATTTGAAGGGCGGATAGGAAATACCTTTTGGTGTCTGTTTTGATAAGCACGTCAATGTTTTTTGTAATTGCATCGATAGAGCCGTGCTCAGTGATGCACTCGCCTTCCTGACACAACTCTCGTATTTGAAACGGCTCTTTACAACAATTCGATGTAATGTCGCTGTCCATTGAGATGCAATTGCCTCTGCGTAGCGCATGCTGCTGGCGCTAGCCGTTCCCCAAGGAAACGTCACGTGGAGGTGCCGCGCCAAAACGAAAATGTGCGATTATTCCTACGCGATTTTTTTTCAAAAAATTCAAACGGGATGTTTAATTAATTGGTATTCTGTGCACTATATGTTCTCTTAAAAGCAATTTGGAGAGCTCCTTTAACAGACAGTTCTAGACTGTTGTAAACTCAACGTGATTGCAGATACCAGAAGAAAATAATGTGATATTAAACTTGAACCTCATGTCAGATAATAGATAGGTTGGTAGCTCACTTAGGTGCCAAACTAACAATGAAGAGGTGTATTGCGTTCAAGCAGATAGTAAGCAATCATTTGCTACATGTGGAGTGTTGTTAAAAATAAGCATTGTATTACATTCATAACTTTGCATTAAAAAATACATATCTACTGAATTTACAATGTTAGAAGTTAGAAAAAAGTTTTTCTAAATCAGCATTGTTTAAATAAAAATCAGCTTAATGGCATTAGGTGCTACTGGATTGTTGTGAATCACAAATCACAATTACTCTCTATCTATTTGAAGTTCTTGTAATTGCTGTGAGCAAATCAAAGTTGAAACAGCTAGGGTACTTCTACTACATGTAGACAATTATCGAGATAAGAAAATATCTAAGCTCGACAATAGGAAAATACCGTGAAATTCTTATGAAAGGAATCAAAACTGTGCCCTTGTAAGTAGTGAGACAAGTTCAATCTATAATTCAATAGGAAGGAAGTTGAGGATGCCAGATTGAAATAGCATGCTTAAAAACACTCGGAAGAGTCAAGTCTACATTATTTATTGGGTACGAATATAAAAAAATAAAACCATAATACAAAATGATACAGAGACAAGAAGCCACCACCAGATGAAGAAGACACAGCACTCAGTTGGTGACAATCTGGTTTAGCACATTTCCACAAGGAGCCCTGACTTGAAATTGGTGCAAAATAGCCACCTAGGAGAGAAAAACTACGCCATAGGACAAAAAAAAAAACGATTTGTTTTTGAGTGGCATCTAACACACCAACAACTTTCCCCAACGATAATTTCGACAACAT
Organism: Nemoura dubitans; assembly: GCA_921293005.1. Taxonomy (NCBI): domain Eukaryota; kingdom Metazoa; phylum Arthropoda; class Insecta; order Plecoptera; family Nemouridae; genus Nemoura; species Nemoura dubitans. The sequence goes on from OV121077.1 coordinate 37,290,083, forward strand.
CGGTAAGACAGCGGGAACTTGCGCCGACGCCGAACACCCCAACCGAGAACCTACGCCGGCTCCGTCACAAGCGGTATCGGTAAATGCTGACGAACGGCGAGTAGGGCCGCAACTTACCAACGCAGGTGCGCTCGTCGGCGGCCAGACGCATGACGTGCGGACAGTCGCACTTGAACGTCGAGTTGACGTTGATCAGGCAGAGGTGCGAGCAGTTGCCGTTGTCGGTGCCGCACGGGTTGGGCACGTCTGCCGACCAGAGAGCGGGCGTCAAACAAAGGCGCTTGAGTGCCACTGTAACGATTGTCTTGTTCCGCATGCCAAGCTGCCATACTTCGTTTTATTTAAGAAGATACCATTCCGCCGGGAGCGCTAGTAGTCGCTGCCCCACACTGTCACATAAGCCCCAATTTGACAAAACTGAAATCCTGTCATTATCTTTATAGGTACCTTCTTCTAATATTACCAAAGCTTATGTTTTTATCTTTCAACTATTTATTCGTTGATATTTTTACTCATAATTAGGAAATAGATTAATGCTGCAACTTTTTTATTTATAACTGAATTAGTGTTTCTTTCCCCCGCGGCCATCCATTAAAATTTAAAATTCATAAGTTGGTAGTTCGTGAGGGGGCAGTCCCTGCTGTGGCATCCTCTCCCACGGGCTAGACTGTATGTTGTTTCAAGCAGTACTTTGCTTTGTTCTGCTCGCTAGCTGCTATTTTGTTTCAAGAAGTCCATTGCCTTTTCGCTTTAACCACGCTTTGTCTCACCCTTTGCGACCGACTCGAGAAGTCTCAAAACCAATCTCGGAACTCTCAGAGTTCAGAACTCTCGGAACGTTTTGCCATTCCGCCAAACGGACCGGAAAACCCGATCGGAGATACGAAAAGACCGCGTCGAACCAATCTCGGAACTCTCAGAGAGTTCAAAACTCTCGGAACGTTTTGCCATTCCGCCAAACGGACCGGAAAACCCGATCGGAGACACGAAAAGACCGCGTCGACCGCCTCACCTCTGGGCTGCCGACTCGGATGCATGATCTGAATGTCGAACGGCTGCGTCAACGTCTTCTGCAGCACGCTGATGTCCGAGCCGTTCCACTTGTTGGCGCGGATGACGGCGTTGGTGCGCCAGTCGGTCCAGTAGACGTGCTCGTCGAAGAGCGCGATCGCAAACGGGTGGCTGAGCGTCTCGTGGCCGCGCATCACCTCGCGGTGGTCCTCGCCGTCGTAGGTCGTCGTGTGGATCGAGTCCGATCTGTCGGCGACAAGCGACGGCACGGTCGGCTCACTTGCGAATGTGTGCGTCTGCGTTTTATCCTTCAACTGCTCAGTTTTGCTTGGTTTCCTAGCCATGCATTTCCTAGCCATGCATTTCCTAGCCATGCATTTGCTAGCCATGCATTTGCTAGCCATGCATTTGCTAGCCATGCATTTCCTAGCCAAGCATTTCCTAGCCAAGCATTTCCTAGCCATGCATTTCCTAGCCATGCATTTCCTAGCCATGCATTTCCTAGCCATGCATTTCCTAGCCAAGCATTTCCTAGCCATGCATTTCCTAGCCAAGCATTTCCTAGCCACGCATTTCCTAGCCATGCATTTCCTAGCCAAGCATTTCCTAGCCATGCATTTCCTAGCCATGCATTTCCTAGCCATGCATTTCTTAGCCATGCATTTCCTAGCCATGCATTTCCTAGCCATGCATTTGCTGGCCGAAAGTACGAAAATGGCTAACTTATGTCAATCGATTTGGCCAATAGCGTTTCTTTCATTAGGATAAACTTTGTTGCCTTTGGATACCCTAGTTTGGGAAAAGATAAAGGCCCAAATCTAAAGGTCATTTTAAGCACCATTTGAAGAGCTACAGGTCATTTTTCCAGCCGCAAAAGCAAAGCGAAGATAACTAGTAACGTAATCGCGTAGTAAATGGTCCCTTATGTCATCAGGGAAAGTCAACATCGAACGTTCAACGACCGCTAGAACGTACCTAGCGTCGATCCAGTAGATCCGTTTGAGCATGTAGTCGAGCGTGAGCCCGTTGGGCCAGAGTCCGTCTGTCTGCTGGTCGACGCGAACGACCGTGCGTCGGTACTGCCCGCTCATGCTGCAGCGTTCGATGCGCGGCGCGTTGGCGTCCCAATCGGTCCAGAAGAGCAGGCCGAAGCGCGGGTCCAGCGCGATCGCGCGCGGGGACTCCATGTCTCCTGCAACAACGGACAACGATGCAATGGTCAGTACGCCATACTCCGAGGACCGAGGGAAAATCCCACAGAAAGGCCACAGACTTGAATGTGCGAGGCAAATGGCATGCGGGCACAGAACGCTCTGTTATCTTTTAAAAAGTTATTTATTAAGTATTTTAAAAATTGTGTAAAATTTAGACATAAAGAAAGTTATTTTAATAAAGTTATTATTTATAATATAAATAAGGTTAATGTTATTTATGAAGTATTTTAAAAATTGTGTAAAATTTAGACATTAAGAAAGTTATTTTAATATAGTTAGTATTTATAATATAAGGTAAATGTTATTTATGAAGTACCTATTTTAAAAATTGTGTAAAATTTGATTATTTAGATATTTAGATTATTATTTTTGTAATCTTGATTTATACCGTAGGATATGTTATTTGTGGTTGTATGGAAGAACAGTATTTTTATACTGAATATTGCCTTTTTATGTTAAGTTACAAATCAAGTTACAAAACAAATAATCTCTCAACGGACTGAAGACTGGTGTATTTTGAATGAGGGTGTGGCAACTGCCAAACAGATGCAATTTAGTTAATCTGTTTCTGAAGATCTGGCTAATTTCATGGATATTATGAAGATTTGAATTGAGCAAAGATCAAAAATTATTTGCAATAAATATCCCACTGACGTACCTAAATATATTTTGACGTCTTCTTTTTGCATACAATTAAGTTTACATCACATTTGGAATGGGGATCGTTGATGTATGATGAAAACAATTATTTGTTATATAGAATTGAGGAAATTTAATTAAGGAAAAAATCAATTAATCGATTATAAATCAATTCTCAGTTTTCATTTCGATTCGATAATCGATTTGGAAAAAAAAATCATCTGACATCCCAAAAAAAAACATCAATATTCTTTCAGATCCCTTTCCTGTCACATCCCATCACTTCAGGCTCACCGCTCAACCCTAGTCCCTGGTAGAAAATCATGTGGGTTACGTACCAGCGATGAGTGTGCGTCGGAAGCTGCCGTTGAGTCTTGCCACTTCGATCTGGTCCAGATTGCTCTCCACCCAGTAGAGGTTCTCTCCAATCCAGTCGACGGCGAGGCCCTCGGCTGTGGCTAGGCCCGTCTGGACCACCACTTCGATGCTGCTCAACGCTGCAAGGTCACGAGACACAGTGCTACAATCGAACCGACTTTGACGGCTCTCATAGTCTTCTCCCAAAGCTAACCTAACAAAACGACTTGGCAAAAAGTGGTGGTTCATTCGTAACTAGAGGTACGGAAAAATCGAATTAGTTATTGGAATTTTTAGCATTTACATTTAAAAAAAAACATTTTGTAGCATTTATCAGACGAAATTTTACCACCTATTTAGCATTAATTTTCTTCGTAAATAAAGCCATTAAATTAAAAAGTATTTTTTTTATGGCCAGCTAATTTGCCGTGTTTATGCAATTATCCTTTTTCCCCCGATATAATCTAAAATTACACACGACACGCCACGCCTGCTTACATAAAACATCAGAATAACAATGGGGACACTCGCGAATGATAGCAGATACCCGGAGACCCATCTTGTCTCTGTCACAAGTAAACGTCTACTAGACAGAATTAGGATACGGAACAAGGATCTCAAAAAAGGGAAAATAGTTATAGCAAAATCCACGGGCTCGTTGTGGGGTGCGGAAGCTAGGTTTTGTTAGGTTTTTTGACGAAATTGTGATTTTTCACTAACACAGTTTTACCCTGTTGCGGAGCCATTTGACTTGCAATTTTGGCATTATGCAGACACGCATTATTATTTCTCGGTACAATTTCACGAAATTCAAGACGGGGTGGAATTTTATAGGTCAGTTTTACACTTTGGAATGTGTTTAAACATGATTTTGGGTAATTTCTGGTGAAATAGGTGCAAAATTGGTTTTCCTGAATGCTAGGGAAATTCCGATTTTTTTAACGAAGCCCCTAGGATATAAAATATGGTCAACACAAAAACCAAGCCAAGGCATCAACTAGTGCAACGAGCCCTGCGAAAATAAACATCTGCACCACCCACATCCGCCGACGAGCGTGCCCCGATAGATCTTGTCGTCGATGACGTCGGTCCAGAAGATGATGTCGGCGGCGGGCGTGTGGTAGAAGTCGAGCGCGATCGTGTTCTTCAGCGACGAGATCAGCGGCTTCACGTTGAACGTCTGCAGGTCGACGCCGCGCAGCTCGTGGCGGTTGCTGAAGATCACGTGCGCCACCGCCGGGTCTGTCGGCGGCACGGAAAACCACAGTTAACGTGGGGCAAACAACGGTTGTCATCTTGGAAGGTGGGCAGGTGCAAGGCGTGCAAAATTGACACTAGCACTAAAGTGGAAAGTGCATTCTGTCATGAGACAGTCACTTTCATATGCCTTGTGTCATGGGAAACAGGAATTAACGTGGCGCAGCCGTTTTAACAATCTACCGACGACCGTGAAGGAAACGAGAGCAAACCGAAGTAATTCTTAGTAGAGCACTGTTTTTATACAATTGACGAGTTCACCAAAAGGCAGAAGTGCAAATGTATCACCTGAGAATAACTCTTATTAATACTGACTTATTTCTATGCTTCAAAGTGTACTTATCATTTTATACTTTTATCGGAGCGAGTACGCAATTTTAAAATGATGTACAATGAAATAAAAAACATTTGAAATTGAAATTGATACAACGGTCGTCATCTAGGAAGATGCGCAGGTGAAAGGCGTGCAAAATTGACAATAGCACTTCAGTGGAAAGTGTATTCTCTTATGGGACAGTCACTTTTGTATGCCTTGTGTCGCGATTTGGGCCACCGTCTCAAAGATGGATGAGCAAACGTCGCGCAAAAATGACGCCTAAAAAGTGCTACACTAGCGCTTGCAGATTTTATTCTCCCAGGAGACGGAGCGTGCACCAAATCACCTGTGCTCTTTCACTAAACCCCACCAGGCTGAAGCACTAGCAGTCACTTTTGCATGCCTTTAGCCAAATGGCACAGGCTAAAGGCATGCAGAAGTGCAAAACCAGCCCCGCAGCGGAAAGTATATTCTATCATAGATCGGAGTCCCTCTAGAATGCCTGGTGTCTCACTCACAGTTAGGATCGCCATCTCGAAGATGGATAAGGGGAAGGCGTACAAAAGTATGAAACCAGCGCTGCAGCTTTTGATAATCGCTTTTGCACGCCTTTTGCCACATGCCGCATAGATGGGCCACCATCTACAAGACGGACAAGCAAAGGCATGCAAAAGTGAATGCTAGCACTGCAGCGGGAAGTATTTTCTCTCAAAGTACGCAGCGAATATTCTTTCCTCCTAAACTCCTGGAAGATGCAAATCCACTCTCTTCTGAATGTGAAATTCTCACGTTAAGAAGGGGAGTGGATTTGCATCTTCCTCGCAGACCCACTGCTGCTAGACACGAGCTAACAGTCTCAAACCTGTCCATAGAGCCATTTGTCCGGCTCAAAGCATGGCGTTGAGTTTTGAATCTCTAAGCTTGCGTCTATCAGCAGTGGGTACTCGAGGAAGTATCTAATCCACTCTCCTTCTCGACGTGGAACGGAGTCAACTCACCGGTGCTCTTGCACGAGACCCCGTCGGCTTGCAGTGCGTAGCCGACGTGACACGAGCACTTGTGCCGGTGCTTGACGGGCAGACAGATCTGCGAGCAGAGTCCCCAGCGGTCGCAGGGGTGCAGGTCGGCGCAGGAGCGGTTGTCCGCCTGCAGGTGCAGCGGCGGGGGACACGAGCAGGCGATGCCCTCGGGCGTGTTGTGGCAGATGTGGCTGCACTCGGCGGCTCTCTCGCACAGCCGCTCGCCTGACGGGGTTTTGGGATTGTTAGTGCCGGGTTTTTCAGTGGCCCGTTTAGATACTGACGGTCCATTAGCAGGACAATTAAGGGCTCTGATTGGACGTTGCTAGGAAAATAACAAGTTAACAGACCGTTAGATACTTTACGTGCCACGGAAAAACCGGGTCTAAGTGCCGGGTTTTTCAGTGTCCCGTTTAGATACTGACGGTCCATTAGCAGGACAATTAAGGGCTCTGATTGGACGTTGCTAGGCAAATAACAAGTTAACAGACCGTTAGATACTTAACGTGCCTCGGAAAAACCGGGTCTTAGTCTCTTAGTCTCTTATTGTCAATGTAGAACAATTACCTACTCTAGGATTAATTTGAGTTAAACATTGCACAACCTTTTTGGGTTATAAAAAGTACAAATACTTTTTCTGGGCACGATTCGATTCATTATGAGAAGGGGTCCTTTAAAGCGTGAAGCAGGCAGACCTTATTGCCAGGTCTAATTCGAAACCATTGTAAGGGACTGTCCTCAAGTGAAGAACAACGGTTTGCAATACAGATGTATTCAGTATGCTTTCTTCACGATGCTTATTGAAAAAGCAAATTACCTCACAATCTTTTTGGAACAAGTCTCGGGTAACAGGCAACAATCTCAGACAACGATGCATCCGAACGAAGGTTCCGACTGCAGATAAAACGGCTCACCGCATCGAAGCCCTTCGTCCGTGCCGTCGTCGCAGTCCAGCCGAGTGTCGCAGAGCCTCTCCACGCTGACGCACTTAGTGTTGCCGTCGCACGCCTTGTCCGGCCAGAAGCACTCGAATGCCGGGCTGCCGGTCGTGGTGCGGCCGGGAGCCGGAGTCGTTCGTGTGGCGTCTGCACAGAAACACATCGTCGGTTATGTCGCGTTGCAAGGGCAGATGTCAGTTGGTAACTAAATGCTGGTGTAGCGGAACACTCGTAGCTGTAGCCATGCAACATGGCCTGGTAGCACCTGTTCTCAGTCATGTACATGAATTTGTTTTCTGTTATGTGGACAAAGACATTTTAGTCGCAAGCTCAATGAGCTCGTGTGTTCATATCAAGTGCACAATGCCCACTAATCACAACACAATCATTTCGGTTGTTTTCGAAATTTAAATTACTCATAATTTTAGCATAGGTAGGCAGTGCTTCATTTGAACATGGCTAAGAACCGGCCCTATGGGTTTACAAAGCAGTGTAATTTAACAGATTGGGAGAAAAGTTAAATATAAAGTCACTAACGAACTTTTTTATAAGTTACTTTGATACAAAACAAAGTTCAACATTTAATCATTTTGAAGATATCAATAATCAGGAAATGTGATTTTCTTATTTTCGATTCGATGAACGATCGAACATCGAACTTATCAAAAACAAGGGTTAGGTACATTTAAAATAGAATTAGGGTGTGAACATCCCCATAAATTAGCTCCAGAGATTGAACATCCCCATAAATTAGCTTCAGAGATTGAGCATCCCCAGAAATTAGCTTCAGAGATTGAACATCCCCGGAAATTAGCTTCAGAGATTGAACATCCCCAAAAATAAGCTTCAGAGATTGAACATCCCCAGAAATAAGCTTCAGAGATTGAACATCCCCAGAAATAAGCTTCAGAGATTGAACATCCCCAGAAATTAGCTTCAGAGATTGAACATCCCCAGAAATTAGCTTCAGAGATTGAACATCCCCAGAAATTAGCTTCAGAGATTGAACATCCCCAGAAATTAGCTTCAGAGATTGAACATCCCCGGAAATTAGCTTCAGAGATTGAACATCCCCGGAAATTAGCTCCAGAGATTGAACATCCCCAGTAACCTCGAATTCACTCACTGATGCACGTTTCCCTCGCCTCGTCCGACCCGTCAACGCAGTCTTCGCGTCCGTCGCACAGGAACCGCGCGCGGATGCACGCGCCGTTGTCGCATCGCCACTCGTGCTTCTCGCACCGCGACGGCGCCGGCGGCGGCGGCTTGGTGGCGCCGGGCCGGCGGTTTGACGACGACGGCGCGATGCAGCCGGCCTCGTCCGATCCGTCGCTGCACTGCGTCGAGCCGTCGCACAGCTGCGACTTGTCCATGCACGAAGCGTCGGCCGCGCAGAAGTACTGGCGAACGCAGAGGAGACGGGTATAAGTTCTTGAACTTATTGAATCTAAGGGCCGAATGCAGACTGTGCTCTCACACTGAGTCCACACTCAGTGCACACTTAGTTTGCATTTGCAATGATAAATTGTCCCCAAAGTGTGGACTCAGTGTGAGTGTACACTCAGTGACAACTCTGCATTCAGGTCCATGACTCCCATAACAAGGGCAGGGAACGAATTTTCACGGCTCCCTCGTACTAATATCATAAGATTTACAATGCATTTTACACTTATCTTCACTTTTTTGCAAGATACCTGTGCAAGTCATACATCTTAAGATATTGGAGTAAAATAGTATTTCTATTCAGTAAAATAGCGATGCATGGAAATTCCGCAACGCCCCAGGGAGCCGCGACACAATTCGAGAACCACTGGGTTAGCGAATGCCAAATAATGTCTGGGCAAGAGATACGGTACGGTAAAAAATAACTGGAATCCTTCACAACGTTCTCCAAAAAGCAAATCAGTCCGCTCCACCGATGCAGCGAAAAGGCAACACTCACGTGCGTCTGGTTGTTGCACAACGCGCGGCACTCCTTCTCATCGGTGCCGTCGCCGCACTCGTCCACGCCGTTGCACAGCGCGTCCAGCGGCACGCACCGCTTGTTGGCGCACGCCAACTCCGTCGGCTGGCAGTCGCGCTTCACTGCCAGACACAGCCGCTCGTTAGCGTTCAGTCCCGGAGGGAACGTGCCATATTGGCAGTAACAGCCAGAGAATGTTGCGCTTTCCGGACGCTTTCAAGAGCATAGGCTTTCTTTAAAAGAGTAATAATTACTAATCCAGTCAGCAAAATTCAGGAAGCGAGCTAGAAAAATCTGCAGCCGAACTGGGATACGAACCAGGGACCTCCTGGATTCTGATTAGGTGATCTAACTAATCGAGCTATCTGGGCGCAAAGTGCTAAGCCATGATTCTACCAGCAGAGTACTTTAGCAAGGAAACCCACTACAAAGTAAGAAGGACTTTCAAATAAAATTGGCAACATTGTAATACTGAACTGCGTTTCTTGTTGAGAAGAAGTCACTTTGCATCTTCTTCACTTACCTTCTACAGCTAGACATGAGAAAAGAGTTTCAAAACTGCCTTTGAACCTTTTTTTCTAGCTCAAAGCATCGCTAGAAGTTTTTCAACTCTAAGCTCTTGTCTAGCAGCAGCAAGTCCATGAGGAAGATGCCAATACACACTCCTCAATGTGAAATAGAGTTTTCAGTTCAGCAATTGTAAATGTACTCAATTTTTACGCTGTAAGACAATGAATTGCAAATCAGTTGCCCTATACAAGAACGCTGTGTTTGTTCCTCCTTTCATTTCATCTACGTAGGATTCATATAAATAGTTAAAACGTTGCATTGGTGTTTGTTCCTCCGTCGTTTCATCCCCGCGGCAACAGATTGAAAAGAAAAACACTGCATTGGTTCCTCTCTCAACTTTCCTACATCGAGCACGACTAGCAGTTGTTCCTCCTCGCAAAAATTACATTACATTTCTTCACTAAAATTCCTCTATTAATCTATTCAACCGCAAGAGGAAGAAACACAAATAATGGGTAGTCATTTATTTTAGAGGAGACAAAAGGAGGAACAAACGAGGCATCCCCAACATGCAAATACCGAACACGTGAAGGGATTTCCGAAGGAGGTTTTCACTCACCGCAGTCCTCCTCGTCGGAACCGTCCCCCTCGCCGCAGTCGACGTCGTGGTCGCACACCCAGTTGCCGGGGATGCACCGTCCGCTGCGGCGGCACGTGAACTGCGCCGGGCCGCACGTGGCGTTGGCGCAGAGCGCGGGGGCCTCGTCGCCGCCGTCCACGCAGTCCACGTCGCCGTCGCACAGCCAGAACCGGGTCACGCAGCGCGTCTCGTCGCAGAGGTGCTGCTCCTCGGTGCACGCGGCGCTCACTGCCGAAGCGGTACACGTCGGGTTGAGTTTGCGACTGTCGTCTTTTCTTTCCTGGTACTCTATTTCTCGTTAAGCCTGTTCAATGAGTTTCGAAGTCGAGCCGTTTCCTTTACCTCGTAAGGTATACACTTTCTAGGCCAAACCTTTCGTCGGATCGCGACGAAACCTATATTTTCGGAAACTTCACACTTCGGACAACCAATTGAACCATTTTCATATCGCAAGATTCACTCGTCAATTACTTCCAAGAGTTTCAAAATAACCATGTTTAGCTGGTACATTGAAAGATGTACTTAAGGGTAAATTCCAGCTAAGAATTTACCTCCTACTGGATACACTTTCCAGGCCACACCCGTTGTCCGATCGCAACGAAACAAATATCTACGGAATCCTCACACTTTGGACAACCAATTGAATATTTCAGAACCTCGAAATATCCCTTGGAAATCCATAAAAAGTTGAATTCAATTAACCTCAACAACCATCAATGAATGGCCTTAAGAATGGGTGTGGATTAACACTCCAGTACCCACTGCCGCCAGAAATGGGGAACGGCAGCTTACAGCTGGCAATGTTTGGGACACGATGGCTTCAACATTGGCTCCGCCGCCATTCAGCGACTCTGGATACATGTGACGTCATGTTCGCGACTCTGTTAAGGAGTCTCTGATTGGTTCAGAGCCAATGTTGACAACATGTTACTAACATTGCCAGATGTAAACCCAGCTTTATGAGTCTAGTAGACATTCAGAGACATCGAGGAAACAACTCTCCCAGCACCCAACACCCCGTTTTAAAGTCATCTTGACGCGCACGGAACCTCTTCAGCAGGTTCCCCGCCCGCTTCCCCCTTTTTGCTAAGATAACAGTTTTCATTGGGTATTCACTACCCCTGTTTAAAACAACCATCTTGATGAACACGCAATATGAAGACACTATTTCAAACTAGGACTTGAAATAGTATTTTCAAAAAACTAGCGCTAAAGTCAGGACGTAGTAGACGCGAGTCCAGGAGATTAAGCAACACGCAATCGGGCAAGACTATTTCAAACCAGGACTTGAAATAGTTTTTTCAAAACTAGCGCTAAAGACAGTACGTAGCAGACACTAGGGCCCGAATGCAGAGACGTCACTCAGTGCGCACTCAGTGCACGACTGTGCATTCGGGGGCCAGGAGATCAAGCAGCACGCAATCGGGAAAGACTATTTCAAACTAGGACTTGAAATTGTCATTTCAAAACTAGCGCTAAAGACAGGACGTAGTAGACACGATGTCCAGAAGGTTAAGCAGCACGCGATCTCACCGCAAGCGCCGCCCTTCCCCGTGCTCTCGTCGGAGCCGTCCTCGCAGTCGTCGTCGCCGTCGCACTTGTAGCGCGCGTCGATGCAGCGCAGGTTCTTGGCGCACTGGAACTGCGTGCCGGGACAGCGCGACGGCGGGCGGTAGTCGTCCTGCGGGGCGCAGTCGGCGCCGGCGTGGCCGTCGCGGCAGGCGCAGACCGTGCCGTCGCCGGCGGCCAGGCACAGGTCAACGCAGCCGCCGTTGTCCGTCGAACACTTGTTGATGCCTGGCGATCGGAGGAGGGGGGGGGGGGGGGGTCTTCAAGTTTGGGTGGTCGGTGTGGGGACAACGGCCTCGGCAGCAATCAAGTTTTCCACTGTCGGGACATTCACTGGCATATTTACTGGTGTAGCCACTAGTTTATATTTCAGCTTTCAAATAACAATTTATTTGACAACATCGTCTTTGTCACGGAGTTAATCAGACAGCCTGATGACTGCTGACAAGGCTTGGGTTTGTCCTACTTGAACGCTGTATGGTGGCATCCCTTTCATTTCGAGCTTGCCAAGCTAGTTGCACATCCCAGCCAGCAATGATCCAAGGTTTGTCTTACATGAACACTGTACGGCGGCATCCCTTTGATTTTGAGCTTGCCAAGCTAGTTGCAAGTCCCGGCTAGCAATGATCCAAGGCTTGTCCTACTTAAACACTGTACGGGTCCATCCCTTTGATTTCGAGCTTGCTAAGCTAGTTGCAAGTCCCGGCTAACAATGATCCAAGGTTTGTCCTACTTGAACGCTGGACAGCGGCATCCCTTTGATTTTGAGCTTGCCAAGCTAGTTGCACATCCCGGCTAGCAATGATCCAAGGTTTGTCCTACTTAAACACTGTACGGCTCCATCCCTTTGATTTCGAGCTTGCTAAGCTAGTTGCAAGTCCCGGCTAGCAATGATCCAAGGTTTGTCCTACTTGAACGCTGTACAGCGGCATCCCTTTGATTTTGAGCTTGCTAAGTTAGTTGCATATCCCGGCTAGCAATGATCCAAGGTTTGACCTACTTGAAGTCTGTACGGCAACATCCCTTTGATTTCGAGCTTGCTAAGCTAGTTGCACATCCCGGCTAGCAATGATCCAAGGTTTGTCCTACTTAAAGTCTGTACGGCAACATCCCTTTGATTTCGAGCTTGCTAAGCTAGTTGCACATCCCGGCTAGCAATGGTCCAAGGTTTGTCCTACTTGAACACTGTACGGCTCCATCCCTTTAATTTCAAGCTTGCTAAGCTAGTTGCATTTCCCGGCTAGCAATGATCCAAGGTTTGTCCTTCTTGATCGCTGTACTGCGGCATCCTTTTGACCCCTGATTGCAACGATCGACCAACGAACGAAACCAACCGATCCCCACCTGTCTGCGTGTGGTTGTCGAACACCCGAATCTCGAACAGCGGGTTGTTCTCGACGGCGAGCGTGGTGAGCGTGCCGTCGGCGACGTGCAGCCGCTGGATGAGTCCCTTCTGGAACTCGGTCCAGTAGAGGTGGCCCTCGAAGTGCGCCAGGCCGTACGGGTGGTCGAGCTGGGCGCCTTCGATCGAGCGACGGTTGCCGCCGTCCAGGTCCACGCTCTCGATGCGGTCCAGGTACGCGTCACACCTAGTCGTGATAAACGATGCTGAATGATTGCCTTGTTTTTTGCTGAATAAATGCTGAAAAACTAGTCAGTAGTGGTTGAGATCAAGTCATCCCTGAATGAATTCAATGAAAGTTATCCCTGAATGGAATAACCTTGGTACGGTTTTAAGTTCCTGGCCTGATAAAATAGAAGTTTTCAAAATAAGGCTACGATCATACAGGGAAAGTGAAAAATGAATTGAGTTAAGAATGAACCTACTATTAAAATATGATAAAATGCTACATTACACTGTTATTTGTCTAATTCAGCTTAGTGTAAAAAATAAAAATGTACTAGAAATGATAAATATAATGTAACCACAGTGTGGAACTAAAAACAATAAAGAAACTTATTATATTATTATCATTTAGCCATGAACCATGAAAGTTTGTGTTGTTTAAATCAACGACAGTTCACTGCTTTTTGAAATTTTTATCACCACCAGTTCACCGCCTTTAGAATCTTTTTCGATTGTTAATTTCCATATAATCATTGGGTTTATAGTTAGACAGAGCCACACCCCTAATGCTGGGGTGTCTGCGTAGCCACCGAGGCCGCAACCCGAAGTGCCGGTTTTTCTCGCCAGATAGCGCCAGCAGCTCTTCCGGGCGCTTGTTTTCGAATATTTCGAAAGCGGCGATTGCTATGACTTAGTGGCGCTGTTGGGTTAAATAGGGGAAATCTTGTCCGTGAGTGTGGAGGGTTCGCTCGCGACTCACCAGTAGAGCCGCTTGTCCACGTAGTCGAGCGTGAGCCCGTTCGGCCAACGCAGTCCTTTGTCGACGAACGTCACCCGATTGGTGCCGTCCATCCACGCCTTGTCGATGCGGCCCTGGTGGTTGCCCTCGGAAGCCCAGTCTGACCAGAACATGATCCTAGCGAAACGAGAGACAGTTGCAGGTGCTACCACTTGAAAATCATTATCCCTTTTGATAGACAAAACCCCAATTGCTCTAGCTCAATAAATCTAGCAGACTGTTAGATCTTTCCCCTCTACACTTTTCAAACCTAATAAATATGTCCAACTCCAATCCATCACCATTAACCATTCAGTCTCTACAGAGCACCTGCAACAGCAGCCTTCTCTAAACTCACTGATGGACAACCTCAATGTTAATTCCCATTTAAAACCAAATGCCAGTATGCTGTCCACCAGTGAGATAACCTGTATTGCAGGAGCTCGATCAGGATATCGTGCACCGTAATCATAAGACCAGTGTCATTAAACTCATTTGCAGAGCAGTAAATCACCAATCACCAAAGATCAATCAAAATGAAATCAATCAGCCTCGGCTCAGTGGCTGTGAAATTACGTTCCGTTCAAAAACAGAGCAAAGTGCAAACAGGCGTGCCCCGTTCTCGAATCACTGAGCCATTAAACGCCACAGAGCAATCAACATTTCTTTTTCTTAATCCATTCCTTGACGTTGCCAAACCATTCGAGCTGAAACCCTTTAAAAAAGTAACTACGACGAGTCACCAAACATTTGAGAAACGAGTTAATAGGACGTAGTAGACACGAGTCTACGTAATTTAAAAGTTAAGAATCCACTTTGCATTCAAAACACACTTAAAAACTTAACGAAACATCAAGAAGTCAGCTAAACTTTTATTTAACATTCACAACCCAATATGAAATAGTTTTTTAAAAACACTGCAAACAAATCAATCCAAAATCGCACATTAAAAACCCGAAACCGCTCGTGCCGCAAGCGCCCGCAGACGTACCCTTTCTTGGGATGCAGCACGATCGCGCGCGGATGCATGGTCGCGTCCAGCGCCAGCTGCCTGCGCTTGGTGACGTCGTCGAGGCGCGCGACGTTGATCGAGCTCAGCCCCTCGTCGGTCCAGTAGAGGTTGCGGCCCATCCAGTCGACGGCGACGCCCTCGCAGTTGTTGATGCCGCGGTCGAGGACCACCTCGCGGAAGCGGCCGTCCATCGTCTGCTTCTCGATCACGTATCTGGGACACGGAGGGGCGTCGAGATGAAAACCATTTTCAGGGCGTTTCGTTCACCGTGCAGTTGAATATTTTTATGGATACGTTTCCCATGCCTTCTGGCAAAATAATAGCTGTAGGAGCAAATGTACTTGAGCTCCAAGGCAAGGCCCCAAGTAGCACAAAAACCGTTATCGCGAACGTTCGGTGGCCGTCGAAAAGCTAACGCGGGATAACTTGCGTTCAACGTTTGGGTAGAACCGAATCGAACGTTTGGCGAATGAGAACGTTGATCGCAAGTTATCCCCCGTTGGCTTTTCTACGTCCCGCTTACGTTAGGATAAAGTTCGCTGAACCTTTTGTGCTACTTGGGGCAACTCAGGTTCACCTGCTAGTGAAAGACTTTGTTTTTCTGGTGGCTCTTTTTCATCGTTAAACAAAAGTAATTTGGATTCGGAAACTGGAAAATATAAAAATGATGTTGAAAATTAAGACCTCTAACGATGGCATCTGAAATGCTCCAATATCAAGATAGGTTTCAAAGACGCTCCCATTATTGCCCAATAACTTAACCACTATGGATGATAGCAAAATTCTAGAAATGGTATAAAAATGAAATCTTCCAAGGGACTTCCTAAATTAAGTTCTTTATTTGCCACAGCACAAAAACCATCACCAATCCACCTAGGTAACCATGACCCGAGAGAGCCCGTTTGGTCCTAGTGCGACCCTTATCTACGCAAAGGGCCGAGACTGCACGGCCTTGTTTTAATGATAGCCGTCGATGTCACGGACAAGACCCCACGACTCCGAGCACGAACCTCGTCACGTCCGAGTAGTAGATGGTCTGCGTCTTGACGTGGTAGTCGACGGCTGAGGGGCGAGTCAGATCCAGCACCGGCACCATCACCTCGTCCTCCTGGCGGTTGTCTTTCGGCGTCAGCGAGATGCCCTTGATCATCGCCGGCCGGCCCTTGCCGTAGAGCAGGAACGTCGAGCGCTTGGCCGCTGGGGAACAGACGCGCGGATGAGTTGCCATCGACTGCGGCGGTTTCGCAGCGGTTTTATTAGCCTCGGACGTATGAAGTTTTTAAGTGGTTCCATGGTTTGGTCTTAGTATCCATGGTTAAGTGATTGAAATTGGTAAAACATGTTTAACTTAATTATGGCATTTACATAATATCAATATCATAACGTTGTGATTAACGTTTTTTCTGTCATGGAAAAAATAGAAAAAAAGCCCCAAAAATATCACCATCAAACTTTGTTGATAATCAAATGCTATTATCTAAAAAGTTAGGCTGGTGACTCGTTTTCCGAGAGTGTCCAGCAGAGAATAATATTTCAAGTGTAAAGAATTTTGTTTAAATTTGTCAAGTTTACAGTAATTTAGAGCTCTCTTGGTTTATGTGCTAGTTTTCACCTGATTTCCTATGGCGCACATGGCAGGATTTTGAATTTTCTCAATATCATTAAATATATCGCTACCCTTCCCTTTATTGTCTGTCTGAAAAAGTGGGAAGAAACCTTTTTGATTCCCATAGAATGGTCCAAACCATTAAAACAAGAACCAAGAGTCTGAAAGGAAGATGGTCTTCTCACCGATGCAGCGCGTGTTGCGGACCAGACGGAAGCCGGGCAGACAAAGGCACTGCGCCTGCGCCACGTCCTTCTTCCACTTGGAGATGCACACGTGCTGGCAGTTGCCGTTGTTCTCCTTGCACGGGTGCGCCACTGGAACGCACGGACAACGATGTTCAATCATTCAATGTGTGTTTTGCTAATTACCTATCGAATATTGTTCACTGGTCCTTCAATCACTGTTCAGGTACAGGACAGTCAAAAAGAATGTCGTGCCAGTTCTCACAGCATTCAAAGTGCGTGCCGGTTTCTTTTCATATTGAACGTTATATTGTGTTGACCTTTTTCATAAAAAAGCCGTATAATTAGTTACCTTAGCTGACGGCTCTCTTTGGTTCGTCTACGAGTCTAATTCAACAAATCCACTGTCCAAACCTAGCCACAGAATGTGTAATACTTTTATCAAATCAAAAATGTCAGACCTCACTGCTTCCTTGCAACAATAAAGTTACTACATTCCCAAACCACAACACATTAATGAGCCAGTTCCTTGAGCAATATATTTGGGCTGCTTCACGTGCAGAATTTTTCTCGTACTAGATTAACTATATGAGCCACACTTGCTGTCAGATAGTGACTAAACAAATATCTACGGAATCCTCACATTAACGGTCACCAATTGACACGCTGCAAATTTCGAATTCCCCCCCCCCCCCCCCTACCGTCCAAAAGTTCAAAGAAAGCTTCGTTCAATCATCATCTAGCACAAGTGAACGACCTTCAATCGAAATCGCTCACCTTCCGGCTGTCGCTGCCGATGGAACACGTGAATCGCAAACGGCCGGCTGAAGTTCGCCACCGTCGCGTGGTCCTCCGGCCGGAACTTGTCCAGCCGAATGATGCTCTGGTTCCGCCAGCTCGTCACAAACAGGTTGTTCTCGAACACGGTGACGTCGTAGAGGTTCTGCACGGGGAAGCCCTTCTTGACCGTCCGCCGATTGCCGCCGTCGTAGTCGACCCGCTCGACGAAGTCCAGGTAAGTGTCGACCCAGTAGACGTGCTTGGTGGCGAGGTCGACGGCGACGCCGTACGGGTAGACGATCTTGCGGTGGACCAGCACCTTGCGGTTGGTGCCGTCCAGGTCGGCGCGCTCCAGGCCGGGGCTCGACTGGCCCCACTTCGTGAAGAACATCACTCTGGCGAGGGAGAGGCAGTATTAATTTATTTACTTTTTATTTTTATATGCGATCCATAATAACATAGTGACATGTGCGAATCAAGTCCTAAAGGTTATGTGCATCAAATTAAAACAAGTCGTCTCATTTTACATTCATATACTCGTCAATACTGTAAAAACCATGTTCAAACAAGTGCATTTTTAATAAGGTTTTGATATGTGACATTCCTTTTTGCTTCCCTTATCACGTAGGGAAGCTTGTTAAAAACACATCTGCCTGCTTGTTGAATGTTGTCAGATGTCTTCTTAAGCCCACAATAGTCTCGCTCGGGTAAGATTTATTGCGGCTCTTCTGCTGCCCCCTATCTCCTTGAAATGTTCAGCATTGTTCAAAGTGAACATACAGACTTTAAAAATGTAAAGGCTTAGAGAAAGCTTAGAAAGAATTCGATGTCAGTCTCCTGACAATGAGACACGTGACCCAACAAAACTTCAAGAAAACAGGTCCTTTTTTGGGCTGCCCATCTATTCCCATCAGAGTACAACCGTGAAAAACATCTTAACATCAATCTACAAATGGCTCTGAAAGCCTTCATCAAACCAAAACAGTGTAAATGCTTTATTGCTTACGTACTTGTTTTTCTATCTGTTGAATCGTAATAATGTGGATAGCTTGTGGTTAAAGGTTCATCTACACCAATCAGCATGGATATCCTTAATCCCACCCTCACGTAACATGCAAAATAGTGTTACAAATGGCACTGAAAGCCTTCATCAAACCAAAACAGTGTAAATGCTTTATTGCTTAGGTACTTGTTTCTCTATCTGTTGAAATGTTATGTGGATACCTTCAGAGTACAATCAGAGTAAAACCGTGAAAAACATCATAACATCAATCTACAAATGGCACTGAAAGCCTTCATCAAACCGAAACATTGTAAATGCTTCATTACTTAGGTACTTTTTTTTCAATCTGTTTAAATGTAATAATGTGGATAGCTTGTGGTTAAAGGTTCATCTATACCAATCAGCATGGATATCCTTAATCCCACCCTCATGTAACACGCAAAATAGCGTTGAGCAGCAGACGAAATCAAACAGTAGATTTAACCGAGCGGCGGCAGCCGCGTGCCACTCACCCGCGCGTGGGGTCGAGCGCGATGCCGCGCGGCTTGCTGACGTTGTAGTCCACCAGGATCAGGCACGCCTCCAGCGTCGAGTTGCAGATGAAGATCATCTCGCGGTGGTCGTCCAGGAAGTACCAGTTGCCCGACACCCAGTCCAGCGCCAGCTGCGATATCGCTGAAGGGGGCGCAAACGGTCGTTAGTCCAAGGTGACGTTCGAACGGCGCTGGGCGAAAGAGCCGAGGATCGAAAGTCTCGCTTGCGATCAGCCAATCACGACACGGGATTTGGTCACGTGATACGCTGAGGCTCAAATTTTGAGAGAACGTTTCGAGCTTCAACCGTGGTGAACTTTTTTGCCTACCACTAAACGAGGCATAAATTGGAATATCAACTTCCTAGACTACTAGGAAATCAAGCATATATAAATGTTTAAAGTAGAATTAAACTATGGTTAACATTCTAGTGGTACAAAATGGCCATAAGAGCCAATATAGCAGGTCCAGCAATAGTAAAATGAAATTAATTGTAGTGGATGTCTACTGTCAAGCGAAGGATTAGAAAGATCGGATAAAACATTCAATACAGGCGAAATATCGGAAAAGTAAATTCGATTCTGAACGTCAATATATCGGAAGGCAAGACTCGACACGTCGTAGGTTTGATTCCTCGTGCCCGTCGCCGCCGCTGAAACGCCGACTCACACTCGAGCGGGAACCTGCGCGGCAGCGGCATGTCCCACGTGTCGTCCATCTTGTCGACGTCCGCGCAGCTCAGCGCCGCCAGCGTCGCCGTCGCGTTGCGCTGCGCCGCCTGCGACGTGTAGTGCACGTAGCAGAGCGTGCGGTTCCTGCGACGGAGAGTCGGGCATTTTGTTTGTTACTTTGTTTCAGAGTGAAAATTCCCGTGCTGTTAGGTTCAGTGGAATGCGCAGACTGTAGCTAATGTAATTGCAATCAATTTCAGTTAAAGCTTTTGTTGAAACGGGCGGCTCTTTTCAAGATGCGTAAAAATCATAAAGCCTACCGCAGGTAATGCACAATAACAATCACTTTGAATTGAGTTATGAATTAGGTATGCACAAAAAATGCCGAATGAAAGAATTATGAATTAAAAATATTTATACTACTTTAACTCCTTTCCACTTTACAAAGGAGAGTGGATTTGCATCTTCCTTGAGGACCCGCAGCTTCAAGTCACAAGCCAAGAGTTTCAAAAGCGCCCAGAGAGTATTTTGTTCAACTCATGGCACGACTGTCAAGTTTTCAACCTCTTAGCTCGTGTCTTGCAGCAGCGGGTCCTCGAGGAAGATGCAAATCCACATTCCTGCTCGAATCGAAACGGAGTTCGGCGTCCGGGGACGTTCACCGCACGGTTATCCCCGGCGCGAGACGTCGACGTACCTGTGATGCACGTCGAGCGCGAGCGTGTGCAGCTGGCGCAGGATGCTCTGGCCGGCGGCGGCCGAGCCGTTGAGGTGCACGCGTCGGATGTCCACCGTGCTGCTGAAGATTATCGTGGCCTCCTCGCTTTCCGGCACTGCGAACATCGCAAGGGCTTCGATAGCATCGCGTTGCACGCACAGACCTTGCATTTGTTTCATAAGCAATTGAGAACAGGGGTCTTAAAGAGAGCGGCCACTTGTAGTCCCGTGATTACAAGCAGTGTCCTCTGGCTAGTTAACACCACCATAGCACCAGGCAATAGCCCCGACCTAGAGCGGCCGGAGTTAACAGTCCGTATATTGGGTAATGACTTTTAAAAAATCTCGTTTTTGACCACGTGTTTCTTTCTCAGTGGCATCCAAAACACGGCACGGTTGAATGATTTACCGTTGACGGCGGTGCAGCGGTTGGCGTTCCTGACGTAGCCGGAGACGCACGAGCACTGGAACGAGCCGTTCGTGTTGGAGCACAGCTGGTCGCAGCTGCCGTCGGTCTGACACTCGTCCGAGTCTGCAAACAAGGGGGCCAGCGGTCAGAGCCGATGCACTTCTCGTACGGAACTTGGCCGTAACTTGTACGGACGCGGGTACATCACGAAATACGTTACTTTTAACTTTATCTAATTGAACTCCAATCACGTACGGAATATCATAGGCAAATTATTCTGTGCAAAACTCTAAGCAATAAAAAAAGTTTCGAAAGCAAAATGCTCTCTAGCGCTTCAAACAGATATTTTTAAATCAAGCGAAATACTGATAAGATGTAAAAATAAAAAGGTGAGACTTACTTTAGATTTTTGGGGATAACTGTCCAGTACATAATTTGTTTAAAAAAGGAACATCCCACGAAACGACCCCTGGCATGAAAACGAAGCGGTAATCATATACAAAGCCGCGAGGGCAACGTTCGGTGCCCTTCGCCACTCACCGACGCACTGCGTCCGATTCGGCTGCTGCCCGGCCCCGCAATAGCAGAGCGGACCCGTCGAACTCAGTCGGCAGCCGTGCGAGCAGCCGGCCTCCGTGCACGCGCTGGTATTCTCTGCACGCACACGCAAAGTAACACTCGGTTAGGAAGCCGCCAAAATCCATCAAGGAGGGGATACTATTTGGCAATCAAGGGAAATGCCCCGGCAGGACACTGATCTCTAATAGCCTGGATGGAGCATAGGATCCAGCTAGCAGCTAAAAATTGAAGTCAGATGACAGCAAGTAGTTAGCAAGTAGTCATTGTTAGCAACAGGTACAGTCTAGCCCGTGAGAGATGCCACAGCAGGGACTGCCCCCTCACGAACTACCAACTCATGAATTATTTAAATTTTAATGGCAGGAAAACAAAACACTATTTCGGTTACAAATTTAAAAAACTACAACATGTATCAATTTCATAATTATGAGTAAAAATAGCAATGAATAAATAGCTGAGAGATAAAAACATAAGCTTTGGTAATATAAGAAGGTATAAAGATGACGACAGGATTTCAGTTAATTGTCAAATTGGCGGTTATGTAAGCTACAGTGACTACTAGCGCTCCCAACGGAACGGTATATTCTTAAATAAAAAGAAGTGTACTCACGACAGAAGGTGCCCTCGTCGGAGCCGTCGGGACAGTCCTTGGCGCCGTCGCAGAGCTTCTCGACGTGGCGACAGGTGGCGGCGTCCGCGCAGTGGAACTCGTTCCAGCCGCACGCGGCGCCCGTGTGGCAGTGGTGCGGGTCCTCGTCGGAGAGGTCCAGCGCGCCGCGCTCGTCCTGGCCGCAGTCCATCTCGCCGTCGCACGACCAGCCGTGCGGCACGCACTTGTGCGACGTCGCGCATCGGAACTGCCCCGGCCGACAGGTGGCGGGCGCTGCGGGCCGCGGTTAGGTTCAAATAGATTCGAGGTTACCCAGATGTTCTACCGTACCTGTCTATACGGCTACGTCACAGACATGAGGTTACCCAGACATTCTACCATACCTAGCTATGGCTAGGTCATGGACATAAGGTTACCCAGATGTTCTACCACACCTAACTATTGGTAGGGCAGAGACATAAGGTTACCCAGATGTTCTACCACACCTAACTATGGCTAGGTCACAGACATAAGGTAACCCAGATGTTCTACCACACCAAGCTATGGCTAGGTCACAGACATAAGGTTACCCAGATGTTCTACCTTGCCTGGCTATACGGCTACGGCAAAACTTTTACAGTAGTAAATCTGCTGGAAATCGCAGGGGTGCGTTGGCAACCTGTTTTTTTCCAACATCTACCAGGCCATGGTGCAAGGTCAATTATAATCAAGGGACCCAATGTTCCCCAGGTGGCAGTGGCTCCCCTGCTGCTAGAAGAGCCAAAGGTGTCAACATTCGCAGGCCGACCCATTGTTCCGCTAAAGGGTTGATTGGTCTGAGCGTCAGATGATCGACAACGCAATGTCATGCGGTCTTCAGAACATTACATTCGGTTCTCGACGTGAAAAGTACTGTAGTTCGCCAAACTCACAGCAGTCGGGCGGTTCATCGGAGCCGTCGTTGCAGTCGGGCGTCGAGTCGCACTTCCATCGCTGCGGAA
Organism: Nemoura dubitans; assembly: GCA_921293005.1. Taxonomy (NCBI): domain Eukaryota; kingdom Metazoa; phylum Arthropoda; class Insecta; order Plecoptera; family Nemouridae; genus Nemoura; species Nemoura dubitans. The sequence continues at coordinate 37,312,946 of OV121077.1, forward strand.
TGCAGTGGCCGCTGGTGCAGCGGAACTGGCCCGGCTCGCAGGTGCCGTCGACGACTGCGGGGAGAAACGGCACGTGGACATTAGCGTGGCTCGCGGCGGCAGCTAGTGCGGCTGCTCTGGAGGCAGATATGTAGATACGGAACTGTGGTGTCACGTCGGTACTAACTCATTGCGATGCCGGTTCACTCGACGGACAGCAAGAACTACAGATAGCTTTGTTTTCTAAGGTCTTACGCACCAAATAATACCAAGACTACCCAATTTGAGCATTGACTCAAAATTTTGGTTTTACGGTTGTGTTAGCCTAGCCACAGCCTGGTGGACTCTGATGTATGAAACTCAAAGACATGAGATCCCCAAAAAGTGGCAAACTCAAATTAATTATAGTGTATGCTAATTGCATTTGATTTATGCTATTTCCAATCTCTGGAGCGATCCATATAATACTGCATTCCAGCATTACCCAAGACATTGAGGTCTGAGACAAGCGTGACATCGACAGCACTGAGATGTTAAAACTTTGGCAAATCGATAATCGGCTTCTAGCGAGTCGAGCACAGCGTCACCATCAATTCTGCACTCCACATGTGGTTGTTCCAATGACAGCGAACATAGATCCCATTTCACGAAACTCCCAGGATGCATGGTTATGTAATTTGGCTCAAGCACTGAACTACTGAAACAGTTATCTGCGTGGCCCACGGGTTTAGGCGAATGATGACTCAATTGGCCACTTGAGAGACATAAAAATATCCCCCCAAATAGTTTGAATGCACAACAACACAGACTATAAGATACCTACACCAGGATGCAAACCTGACCAAAAAATCTTAGGCCATGGAGCACTGAAGGTACCCAAAAAAAAGGAAAGTGAGATTGCATCTTCTTTCCGTGGTAAAAAGGGTGTTTCTTACAGTAGCTACCTACCCAAGTAAATAAATGGGGTTGAATTGAATTATCAAGAGGGTATTTGGTTAGCAAATTAAAACAAAAGTGCGTAGCTTCATTTAAGAATGCTGTTTCCTGTGCCAAAATGTCCAGTCTGTAGGTCCCGATTCTCTAAAAGCGGTAGATGCACTAGGTGGTACACTTTCTTGATTGGCTGCTGCAGTGATTCACCAAATTGGATAAACTATCTGTCAATTGGCTCAATCAAAGCGTCGACAAGCAGAGTGCTTCTATTTTTTTATCGTGTCTTGTCACGCTCAAGTCTAGGGTTTAACGACACGTCCAATCGGATGCGACTTCTTTTGTTGCTATTGCGAAAGGCCAGAGGTCACGATTTGCATGGATTCAGAAGGCAAACATTGTGTTTAAAAACTATGCACTGTACAGGGCCGTTGGTAATAAACAGAAATTAATTAAGAGTGGAAAAGATGTTCAGATCAGAAGGCATTTGCTGCATCTTTTGGCTAGATTTAACTTTTACTTGACACAATGTTGAATACTTTTTACTTTTATCTAGAACTTTACTATATTTTCTTTACAGTAGGAAGTAATTGAATACATTGTCTGCTCGCACATTGAAAGCACAGCTCCAGTTATTGCTTGGTTTAGGATAGTTTTAAAATGTTGGCAAACACTAGAATTGCAGTTACATGTTCACCTTTCTTCCAATTTATTGTTCCCCAAGAGCTGCTGGATTTCTCACAAACTCACTCCAACCTTTGTGCCCTTCATGTTAATAAATTAAAATCATCAACATTAACAAAACTGAAAATTTTCTCATCTTTAAGCACTGCCCAAATTTCAATAAATCCATGTTTTTTTTTTAGGCATGTGTAGGGAAAAATGATTTGACCCAGCCAAAAACTAAACCCCAAATCAGTGGGAGCAAAATGATGGTCACAAAAAATACATCTTTTCCATGTCTGTGACTGCGAAAGAAATAATCTGTTGGCTTGGGGCTCCTTTCAAAGTCAGCTTTCAACAACACAACTAGGGCCTTCTGGATGGAATTGTTCCCATTGCTCTTATGACACGAATGAGGCTGCTGTAGATCGAAGTCAAAAAATACTAGCAAGAATCTCGATCAAGGTCAATGCCACCTAGATACATTTTTGAATAAAATTGAAACAAATTCATTCAGAGGGCACTGGCAAGGTGCATGTCTCGAAGATTTCCAAATTTCAAATACAAGTAAAATTAGCTGTTCTTGTAAGAACAACCCCATAAATACTAATTCCTATATGTCCATTGTTATTAGACATTGAAATAACAAAACTAGGTATGTAGGCACTAGCAAATTCTTACAAACTGTATTGCTGTCAAAATCTTGAGATATGGCCTGTGCCAAGTCTATGTCTATGCTTTCCTCTCCACTTCACAGTTAATGCATTTAGAAACATATCATTTCCATCACAGGTCATGAACTCCTGCGAAGCCAAAAACCAGCGCTAATAAAAGTAAATTTGCATTGTGTTTGGCCAGACATGTGCGAATGAATCGACAACCCATCGGTTGTTGATTGTGTGGCTGGGTGGCCTAGGTTCGGCCTAGGGTCACCGAGATTATCAGCATTATCTCGACCTGCATTCCGTCATCGATATTCACAAAGCGGACACAGCGGGACAAGGCGGCAGCTCGTTGGTACCGGGATTTCCAAAATTTCTCAATGTCTCTTGTGATATTAAAAAAAAAAGTAGAGACACATAGAGGTACTGTACAACCTAACTGTAAAATTTGTGAATGGAACTTGACAGAAGTTATGTTCAGATAAGAGATTTTTACATATTTTAACTTGTGGCAGAGGCAAAAAGCATCAAACATTTATTTCAGCACCCCAATAGCCAGTGATCAATGCCCAGTACCTACCCATCTAAATTGTCAACTGGTTTACTGTTTAAACTTGATGTTGTTATTTGAAAATAGCAAGATAAAATACAAAACGACTTCTGGTGGAATTTTAAAAATCTACATTTTTGCTTCTTAGCTTGGGACAAAAAGAAAGCAGCCCTTCAAAGTGGCAGGATCCATTCTTACATTTAGGTATATCAGACATTTTAAAACTCTCATGTGGAACTCTATTATAGAATGGAGGATTTCAATGGGTTTAGAAAATAGTTCAACTTCGAGGAAGGCAAAGCAAAGGCGTTGCTAATATTAGTATCTACTTTTCGGTTAGCCTATGGCATGTTATTGTCAGCAAAACAAACATCAAAGAAAAGATTGCCTAAAATCGAGCAATTAAATCCATGCTAACTAACATCTAGGAAATTTGCAGCCAGAGAACTTAAGTACCCCATCCACCCCACATACAGTAAGAAGGTTCTCCTGCAATAATGAACAACAATTACTCTTAATTATTGTAATCATAGATGCTAAGAGAATAATAAAAACTACATATATATAAAAAGCTGCGGGGTAAGTATGCTTTACAGTAAGTGTGCTTTACAATTGACAACAAGAGAGAGCATGATTGTGGTAAACCTCTTGATCAGCTTTAATGACCACTTGTGGTTTATTGTGGTGGATGGCTGTAAGTAACATCCCAAGAATACTAGCTACTTGAGATGCTTTGTACCAGCATGATTCATATGATACAGGTTCAAGGTGCAATGAGTAGGTACCTGGCTATAACAGGTACTTTGAAATAGGGAGTAAAAAACACATGACAGAGAACTGAGTGTGGCAATAAAAATAAAATAGCTCACCTTCAAATTCATTTAGTTAATGGTCTCTTATCAAGGTGAAGGAACAGGAGTAAACTCTGGCTCAATGTTGACTGGTGGTAGGTACAAGAATTGATTGGCCAATTATTGACCATCTGTATTAATAAACTTAAATTGTTTAAGGTTCTCAACAACAACAAAACCCCTACTGCAAATGTTAGATATACCTACAGTAGAAGTGTAATCCAAACCACCAATATAATTATTGTAAAGTTCCTATTTAAAACAATATGGATAGGTAGATATATACCTACTTTGGTACATGCGCATGTCATGGTCGAAAACTAATTAGCAATTTATAAGTTCAAAGAGCGTAACCGACTGACTAAACACAATGATGCAATGTAATTAAAGGTATGAGTGGCACTGGTAGCAGATGTAGGTACCTGGAAGAGTTTGATTATGCAAATGGGAGACCACATGGCAAGCAGAGAGGTGAAGTCAGTGGATGATAATATGGCAGTCATAAACAGACTTGCAGTTAGACAATATCAGGCATATGGGCCCTGAAAACTCTTATGTTGTGCATATGGCAGACAATATACAATTGGCTCCACAGCAACCTTTGGTGTGCAGATATACATCTACTTCAATATGAAATAAATTATAATATGTAGCTAAATGACAAAAAAATATGCTGAAGACTCTTTTTAGTTTTCATTATTCATTCAGAACAAGGCTTGAGGTCAAAGATACGTGCTCCAGAAATGTCGAGCCAACAGGTGTCAGAACCCCTCCTGTTACAACCCAAACCAAAGTTTCATAGGAAGAAAAAATATTTCCCGCAGTTTCAAAATTTTTGCTAACTGCATGAGAGCAAGAAATAAAGGCCAAGCTTCAAACCCATTTCCTCTCAATTTAAAATAAAATAATAGCTCGAAACACCAAAAATTGGTCTGATTTTGCAGTGCCTTCTTCAATCATTTTACCCACAGCTCTTATGAGTTCTGATAGAATAGCTAAATATTCTTATTTCTGGACTATTTTAGACCGGGACTGAACTATTTTATTCTAAGCTATTGGACTATTTTGGACTATTCCATTATATTATTTGACTTTTCTGGACAGGCTGCTAAAAACTAGCTAGACCACAAAGGTGTTAACCCCTTTGCCACCTCAAATCTTGATGAAAAACCATCCTCATTTTCGAAACTTCTGGCCCCCACCAACAACGAAACCCACCTCCAGGCTCTTATCAATCTCAATTCGAAATGCAACATAGCCATGTTATAATCGTAGGTGCTTCTGATTTGTAACAAGTCTGAATTGGCCCCCTGACATGGAGACAGCAATGACGTGGCACTACACTCTAGCTCCCATCCAGGATGGGGGGCCGCCGACATGATTGACTCGCTGACAGATCACCACTCAATCACACTCAACGGCAAAGTGCATCAGTAACCGAACCCTTCACGCCAACTGCACATCGCTTGCAGTTGCATGCTCCAATGGATGCGTTCTACGACGGCGCAAGATGCATTGCCTTGGAGAGGCCAAGGTGACCTGCCCTACTCTAAGTGGACAGGCACACGGATTTCCTATTCATTTTGTTGCATCTTTTGCAATACATAGTACCTACCTACCTCCAGTGTTTTTTAATGTATTGCACCATGCCTATTGTTTTCCTCTATCGGTTGAACTTTGACCTCTTAGCAGGGGCGGGGGAGTATAAGCATGGCCCCTCGGCCACCTCTGTGCATCAATGCAGTTCAGTATTTATTTATTTCGCATGGCTGATTATATATTTTATTATATAGGTTATGCATAATGTGCGCATTCCACTTTACTTGATAAGTAGGCAAACAAATCTTTTCATCTCCAGGCAGACTGCTAAACAGTCAATAAAACATGTTTCGCTGTAAGTTTATGGCGGCGATCACAACAAAAATAATCTTGTCTCGCAAACTACAGTTAAGATGCATGAGAACAAATATGTATAACGTTGTCACTACTATATTTATGAAAATGTCATCGAAGTTCTTATAAAACAAACCACGAATCAGCGATTTTGTGTCAAATGCAGTCGACGGATTTTTGACCGCAGTCAATAGCATGCACACGAAATCTCAGTTCTCTGCCGAGCTGAAAAGTTGTACAACTTATTGCTGGAAATGGCTCCGGGATTTTGAGCCATAGACAGTTCCAACACATGTGAACATTTTATGGTTTAAATGTTCGGGATAAACAAATAACGCGCTTGCCAGGCCCTTCAACCACACATGCAGCACAAAATCAATGCAAACCTTGCAAGCAAAGTGCCTTATCATCTAGAGCGCGCGAGTTGTGTTTGTATTGTAACTTTCCTGTTGGTAAGACGACGGTTCAATTGAAAATCGCAATATACCCCCATCTCTCATCTTATTCAATCCGGTGATTGCGTACCTTACCTCAATTGCCTACAGCGTTTTCCAATCGACAAATGTGAATTTACTCTCAATTTTTTTTCGAGAGAAATGTATGAAACAAGGCTCCAGTTCGTTTTATCTCAACTTTTCCACCCACCCACGGCATGAGAACGGACGGGAGAAAAGCTACTTAGGTTCATAATGTCCCACCGGGGACTTGCAAGGGATAGGTCACTGAGGTCACGAGACACAGAAGTGTGGATTTTGCAGCGCTAGCAGCCAGCATGAGGGTATGATTCGCACACCTAGGGGAGTAAAGGCACTAATGGCCCCCACGACTTCCAGACAATGCTAAGTTATTAGTGCTATATAAGTGTGGGCTTGATGCTTCGCACATGTTTCTTTATTTCACGATTGATGAAATTAATGAATTTTACTAGGTTTACTAGGGTAGGTAGCATGAGGGGCTGTTGGGGTCAGTTCAGGTCAGCGCCCCCTCCCCATATCACATCTAAATAACTGTCGCTTGTCTATAAACAACGTACACGGTACAACTACCTCAACACTTAATCAATAAAATATAAATATGAAACGGATCCCAAAATAATGGATGGGACAATAATAGGTACAGAGATGTGATGTGTGTGACCAAGCTGGAGTCAATTCTAATTGACTGTAGAGATGTGTGATGCAAGGATTCCATTGTGGTTAAAAACTTAAATTATTTATAATACGGTAAGATGATCATACCGATTGCAGAATTGACAATGCGTCGAGGAAAGACTTGAGAATGGACATTAGAAGAATCGATTTAGAAGCAGTGCAAAGACTAGCTGCCAGAAGAGTAATGGGAAGAATGAAAAGAATAAGATTTGAAATAAACAAAAAGGGAGAAATGGAAAAAGTATTGGAAAGGCCATCTGAAATGATAAAAGAATTAGGATGGGAAACTCTGGAAAGTAGAAGAAAAAAGGACAGACTGGTGAATTTCTATAGAGCATTGAATGGCAATGGGGGCTGGAAGGAGTTGAAGAAAAGGATTGAACCAGACAGGGAAAAAAGTTACAAGCTAAGACAGAAAAATTCAAGAAAAGTGCTAGTGAAGACGTCAAGAAAGGATATCGGAAAATGGTCTTTTGTAAGAAGAACGGGAAGAGAGTGGAATGATTTAGAAGATAAAATAATCCAAGGCGACAGTTTTAACTTACGAAATTTTAGATTAAGATTAGATAGTTAGGTATTTAAAAAATAATATAAATTGATTGAATGTATTACCTATATGTATAACATGTTGTATTAGGAGAGGAAAAAATCTGCCACCTGTACAAATGTACAATTTGCAGTTATAATAAAAAAATTAAATAAATAAAATTAAAGAGCCTGATAAACGATCACCAAACGACCAGTTAGCGATGCTGACAACGAACAATATTATGTTCCTCCATGCTTGGACCTTATAGGACCCAGCCTTTGGAAATTCTAACCGTCTTAACATTTTAAACTCCAAATTCGCAGCCATAAAGATTCCACACACCACACTTCGAAAAAATGAGTAATGACAAAAATAACCAAACAGTTGGATAAGTAAAACAGACAAATTCATAAACAATAGTCAAACGGTGGAGCGCAAACCACGACCAAGACTGCTCGGCTGCAGGAATTAGTCGGCGCTCATTAGGTCGCCGCCGCCTATATCTTCGGGCTGACAGCTGTGTCAACCGAGCAGAGGATTGAATGCAACTCCATCGCACGACCTTGGCCGGTCGGGGAGTTTTATCCCGTCGATCAAAGATGATATGGAAAAGGTGCGGGACAGGGTAGGGGGACGGCACGTTCTTTTGCAACGCCAGTGTCATCTTTTGTGCGCATTTGTTTTGCATTTTTCGAGTCCTGTTCAAGATCTGCTAATATAGAGCAGTGACAGGACAATAATAGTTTAAAGATAAAATGGTGTTGTAAATGCAGACGCTGTCGTTTTCGAAAGTGTTATCACGTATCAATATCATATAGTTACTATTTGCAGTCCTTGATCAATTTCATTTGAATTTCATGACTTTATTTTTATAAAAACGGTTAAAAATAGCTCTAGGTGAATTAAAGTACCTATCGGTAACATTGCCTTGAGGTTTACCTCATTCCTTCCATGTTAATTTCATGTAAAACCCAAGAATGTTTCAATGCCTGGAACGCATTTGGTAGGTATAGCAATCTTCCCAATTGAAGCCACAGACTTCACCACGCAATTTTCTTCATGACACCCACCCTAAAATTATTATCCGGTGAAATTGGTGTTTTGATCAACATCTATCCATTGCGCTAGGATAAAGGACAGAACTACCATCAAAATATCATTAGAGAGATGTTGAGAATCATGTTGCAATCTGTTGCAAAAACTGAATTTTTTTCTTGCCATTATTTTCTGTCTGTATACAAATTATGTGGCAAAAATCCCAGAAACACAACAGGCAATTACCCGATAGTTGCCAATTAAAACAAAAGTCAGTAAAAAATCAAGCACAGCGTCTTGAAACTCCTTGGGCAAGCATCGACAAGCTAGCAACAGACAGTAGTGTAGACATCTTATTGATTAGCTGTGCGGTGGTTGCTCACGCTAGTTGCAATGAACTGAGACTAAACGAAAATTATGCAAGCAACAAAAAAAAAGGTTGAAAAGAGATCAGCATCGAGCAAGATCTTGTCTATCATGTTCGAAGATGAAGCTGCAGTGGTCCAGTAGCCAGGTTGCCAAGTGGTCATTCGACCTTGGCCATCTGACCACACGACCGGCGGGCTGGAGCCGAGAAGTGTGGGTAACTCGGGACAATTGAAAGGAGACACTACTCGAAGTCCCATCCCCCTAGCTAGCTAAAAAAGAAATCCTTTCATGGAGATTGAATAGAAACCGTACCTATAGAGTCGTCTAAAGACCAATACCTACCTACGTATTTGTTTAGGCTTAGAGCTAGGAAGAGAGTGTTCAGTATACTAGAAACATACTCCCTGCCTAATATATTTACCTTGAGATTTGAAGTGTGATATTTGTCGTGTAATTACATTGTAATGTGTGGATTGTACAGTCTCACTGGAGTCTTCCCTAGTGGTTTTCATAAATAAAATTGCCATGCCATGTGACATGTGCAGCTCAGCACAGTCATGCAGTGCTAGTCTCCACGAGAGAAAAACATGAGATTTGAGTTTCATTCGAGAGAAAGCCTTGGTTATTTTGTTCAGATCCCGGCACCATGTGTGAAAATACGCAGATGTATGCAAATGAACTTGACACAATCTGCGTGGGTAGCAAAGAAACGATCACGGGAATACGATCAAAACAAAGACCAGATGATGATGAAAGACGGCTAGAATACTTTGACCCCACGATTTATCAATCTCTCTTGGTTCTCTTCGTATCTGCATGCATGCTAGTAGCCGGCGTCGGTAAGGAGAGGGTGTGGTGAGATGAAATTCACGCTGCATAGGGGTTGGATTTGTAGCATCTTCTTAAACCTGCAGTAAGAAACTCACCCTGCTCTATTGCATCTTCCGTAGTTTCTTGTCCATTAATAAAATGCAAGCACAGTGTAAAATAACAATAGCACCATCCTAATGTAAGCTTCAGTCTCATCTTAATAGTCTTGTGTTTGTACTGCGATTGAAAAACACTTGTCAGAAGGAGTAGCTGTCATTTTCATAGACAATAGAAGTCGCCATGCAAATCACAACTACCACACAAACCGTTCGCGAGCGACGCTGAACAGCGAATGTGGAATGCGTAGTGCCTACACAAGGGCGAAAACGTTCTAAATATGGACTCTAGACAGATCGAATCGCGCACTGTGATTGGCTAAGAAATTGCGGAAAACTGCGATTCGCTGACACCAAGCGCTAGCATCGCGGAGCAGTCGAAGACATTTTCAGTGTGAACATCAATTAGAGGTTAGAATAATTTATAATTTCGTCAAAAACGTTGTTGTTTTCCTAATATTGCTGACGAATTCTCCCTGCTTTTACAAAACAAGTGACTTCAACAACCACCTTTTACAGAAAATGGGCGGAGATCATCATCACGGACACCACAAACCATACACTGTGCCAGACTGGAAAATTTACAATGTCAAAGATGTACCCCAACTAGTTGAAGTCGAGAACGCCCTCGCCGCGAAAGGGCTAAAGGACCCTTGGCTAAGGTAAGTTTCATGACAAACCCTTTTACGAAATGTTTGTAGTAAGCACATCTAACCCTGGACCTTACCTACCTGCAGGAATGAAGTTTGGCGTTACGACCCTAAACAGTTCAGCACTCACGGCAACCGAATCACTTCGTTCTTGTTCCGTGGTTTCAAGTACGGCCTAGCCCTGACAGTTGCCACCATCGCGATCGAAACTGCACTGGGTTCACCATTTATGGGGCCACGACAGCACGCTCACCATGGTGACGATCACGACGAAGGACATGGAGAGGAAGGTCATCATTAAGTCGGAACCTGTTAAATAGTTGTAAAAATATTGTTTTCAACATAGAAATCTGTATAGAACTTATAACTTTACTCTGTATAATATATTAAAGCATTAAAGCTGGTAAATAATATAAATCTTAATTCATCAAAGTCCATAATGTAATACTTAAGAGGAAGTTAAAATTATAGGCTGTAGGTGCCTCTTTGGTAGTTAGCTTTGGGTATTGTTTGGATAAAATAAATGTCTAGAAAATTGATTTAACAAGTTTGTCAGTGGAATGGTAAAACAAGCGTTGTGGGCCCGATGTCTGTTTGATCAGTGCCCGCCTTGGTCTCCGAAAAGCTGCTCTATCTTCGCGTTGAACGGGTTCTCCTTGCCGAGGGCTTCTGGATACTTTTCCAGCAAATCGTTCCACAGCGCCTCCGCCATCAGTGGCTGCGCGAGCTAAAACCAAGAATAACTTTTTTAGGCACCCACATCAATGTGCCAAAATTCACATTTTTATTAGATCTAGATATCTATCTAGCGTATTGTACTGGTTTCAACTTTCAGTTTCACAGCTCGCTAGGTATTCAAATTAATCATTAATTTTTTTTTCATTGACGGTAATGTACTATTCCTATATCGCCGTACCTATACACCACATAATAGTACTTTGCCTCTGCAAATTTTCGTTAAAAAAATACATGAACTTTCGGCTCCACAGCATTAGCAAATTTTTGAAAAATACTCAAGACTTCTTAAACTCTCATTGTCATTGGTTATCTATTAAACCACCCATTTGATTGTGTTGGAATATGTAGGGGGTTATACGTTGAGAGCAAAGGTAGGTCCATACTCCATAGATAATCATCAAGCACTTAGCACCCGTTTGGGCTGTAGAGCTGAGCACAAAATGTAAAAACACAGTTTCATCAACTTTTTTTTTAGGGTAGTGAAATAATATATTTTCCCATTCTCATCAACTATCACAGTACTTTGTGATTCCTATCCCAGCATCAGTTTGGAAAATACGAGCACCTTGGTTTGAGAGGGCCTTTAAAACACTATTAAGGACAACAGGCCAAGTTATAGCAAAGTATACACATTCCATTTGATGGTACCTATGGTATTTGTGATAGTTTCGACTATCTTAGAACTACCCAGGGGTCGTGCCTAGCGCGGCCACTCGTAGTCCCGGGATTACTAGCAATCTACCCTGGCTAATTAACACCACCGTAGCACCAATCAGTAACCCCGACCTAGAGCGGCAGTATTACGGCCGGGTTATGTAGCCGGGGCAAATCGACTGACTTTCGTAACGAGCCATGAGATTGGTTGATTTGACCTCACTGCACAATGATAATCGTTTAAAACGCAGTATGCCTTCTAGATAATGCTATCATCGTAGCACCACCGTAATACTGGTTGCTAGCGGTGCTACGAAATCAACAAACTGCCCATCGTTGAAATGGCCGCTCGAGGTCCGGGTTATATAACACCGCCAGCTCGGCTTACTAGCCGCGTGGTAGCCGCTCCAAATGGCCGCGCTAGGTAAGGCCCCAGGTATGTCAATATGAATTTAAGTTCATTCCCAAATTCCACGCTTCATATCTCTTGGCTCGAGACGTACCGAACCGCAGCCACCCACCTGGCTGGGATGCAGACTGTCGATCGGGTCAATGAGCCTCCAGACCGGCTTGCCCCGACCGGCCCAGTCGTTGAAAACCGTGTCCATGGGATTGCGCACGAAGCCGAGCTTGAACGACGAGAAGCGCTCCGTCGTCGAGATGTCTTTCAGCATGTAGCTCAGCTTGGCCGCCCGCTGCAACCAATCCGCCAACAACTTTCCTCCAGGGTTGACATTGGCGCTTTAGTTTAACCTTGCAGTAACTAAGTGCAAAATGTTACAAAATGTTGGGAAAACAACACTTTTCAACTTTCCTTGGTATTTAATAGCCCGTTTGAATTATTTTTCTGAGAAAAGTATTGGTGAGGTTAGAAAAAAGTAAAATAGGTAGCAAAAATTTGTGAATGTTTCATCGTATACCGTTGTCATGCAGATATTATATTAATGTAAATTCAGTTATTGAATAGTCTTTGTCAAATACCGAACTTAAAATAATAAGTAAATAAACATCACATGTATGTAAGTAAGTACCTAGGTTAGAGAAGGTGTTGTTAATTGTCTATCAGTAGTTATGCAAAACTGTTGTAACATACAGAAGTCGTAATTTTCCGCAGAGTAGAATTGCTGGTCATCCATCCGGCGCACGGGCCGATTTCCAAGCACGTAAACCAGTCATAGACGTCTCGATATCGCACGTTCTTGTGAAGTTCCCCTAAAGACATTCGAAGAAGCACGTTCAGTGTCGGGGAATTGTAACACGAGGTCAGAACGGCATTGCCTGCAAAACGACACGCTACAGGGCAACATTCAGGTTTGTCACTGGCAGTTAACAGCGTTTCCCAAATGCTTTTGAGCTCAGTTGACACAGCGTTTTCCTAATGCTTTTGAGCTAGTTTGCAGAAATCTGTCAGATTGAAATGCAAAGAATGCAAATGCAGTGGCATGGCGGAGGCCCAAGCCGCCCCTACAAGGCTTGGGGGCCACCAAGCCCAAACTGAGTGTTTGTTTTTAAGATGCAAAATAATTTCAAGAATGACTTGTGAACTGGCATCAAATTTAGCTGAAATGAGTATTGTTTTACTGTACGACCACCAACTTTGCAGAATGTGGGCCTTTAGTTTCAAAGACTATAGTATACAAGGAATGATACACCATGCAAATCTATATAGTGTTCTGGGCTTCGAAAGAAACATAATTTTTCGTGAAACATAACTGCTCGATACACGATACAAAAGAAAAATCTCCATAACTCAGCCAGCTCATGAGCTGCAACCCTCAGAGGTGGTTCTTTTACGACGGAAATATGCTTCATGTGATGACCATGACAAATGGAATAAAAAGAATTTAATTCTAGAGAAAAAATATCATATTTTGGACTTACAAAAAAATCCCTACCTAATCCAATTTTTACTTGGTAGGGGGGGGGGGCCACAAATTTTTTTGACGAGGGGGCACCGCGATTTTGCGTTACGAAACTGGTTAAATGGTCAATCAGGCCATTAAATTCATCATTAAATTTTAAGCAGTTTAGTTTCCTTGCTATTGAAATTGAAATCCTCAGCGTTGAAATACTGAGTAGCGATTATTTCAAGTTTTTGCAAATGATATGGTTCGTTATTTCAACCAGACAACATTGAAATGCCCCTAGATACCGATTTTTATCGGAGTAGAGATTTAGAGAACCGATTACCATACTAACAATATCTTATTGCCCGTCAAAGCTGAGACCACCGAGATCTGTCCTACTTGTAGTGAATCAACCATTTGGCCAGTATAACACAAACCTCAGAACACACTTGCACACAAAAAGTGACCTGGGTGTGAAATCAACATTATCTCTCCGCTCCCTACGTGAGCAGGTACGCTCGCTGAAAGTAACAAGATGCAGGTCTCACCGAGGGGATGGAACCTGTCGCCCAGGGTGGGGAAGATGCAGCCTCCGTCCACAAGACCGATCAGTATGACGTGGCTGCCGTCGGGGAGGACGTCGTCGAGGTAACGCAGGACAGACAGCACGTTCTTGCGGAACCGTTCGGGCGTGGTCATGTTCGCCAGCGTGTCCTTGAAACTGAGAGCCACGTGCTTTAGCTACGGCCCCAGGGTTCAACGCACGCCTATGATGGAAGGGAGACGAAGCTGGAAAAATGTGCACCTGAACCGGGATACGAACCCGGGACCTCCTGCTTGCCGGGCAGGTGCTCTACCAACTGAGCTATTTGGTCACACATTCTCCCTGCCTCGCCGGGTGGGACAAGGGAGATCTCCTTGCTTGTTGCTTAAACCAGTAACAATTTCCTCTTATACCTATGACATTAATTTAGTTCTATAGATGTGTTTAGATATATTTGGAACTAAAAATCTGAAACTACAGTCTCAATTGTTTGTTGGAATAGTTGTTAAATAATTTACACACTAGGTACAAATAATACTCATCACTCGCATCACTCAGCCATCATACATGTTTCGAAATAATCAAGAAAACATTTCAAATGCAGCACAGTGACACGAGTTCAAGTTTAATATGCTGGCGGTGTAATGCCAGGGCGAGATGCAAGGCCCCAGCATTACGTAATTAAAGGACAGACAGCGGGTCTTTTAGTGGTTATCGCAGCTTAATTGCATACCGAATCGAAAGACTCGCATGCTTATCACAGACCATCCCAGCCAAAACACAGAAGCCCGAAGGTTACCCTCCCATGGCCATTTAAGCCATTGGCCAGCAAAGTGGACCGAGTCAGGTCACGTTTTGCACGACCCGATGATTGTTAGGACATGACTTGTTATATTACACCAAGCCGTCCCAATCGGGATTTGAGACTTTTAGTTTGTAGTGTTCCAGCTAGTTGGGGGAATAGTTCGGGGCGGTTCGGGTCCCGTGACGAAAAAGCAAATACGTTTAAATGCTTTTTATTATTATGTACACAAATTAGCCTCCCAAAAGTGTTGTCCATTCCGGGATTTGAACCCGGGTCCCCAACTTTCACCGATTTATTCAATTCTCACCCTGTATGCAAATTACTTCTCCCAAATTTAATGGCCATTTAGCTCAGCGGTTAGAGCACCAGCCGCGAAAGTTGGGGACCCGGGTTCAAATCCCGGAATGGACAACACTTTTGGGTGGCTAATTTGTGTACATAATAATAAAATGAATAGCCAATTACGAGCTTTCGTAATTTAAATAAGATTAAAAGACGTTTAAATGCGTTTAAATGCGTTTATGCGTAATTTATATCGCTTCGCAACCAAGGAACACTATTTTATGTGCCTACCTACATAAATAAATACCTTTGTCCGATTATATTCATTCATATACCTTGACTGTAAGCAATCAATTTATATTTCCATTCACATTTTTGCGTCGCTGTGTTGCTTTTTGGACTCGGAACCACTCGGGGCTCGCACTTTCCCAAAACAGTGCCGCGATCCAGCGAGGAAACTACAAACTAAACAGCCAGACTCAGACAGCAATTGGAGCGGCCATGTTTACGATTTCATGAGGATATATATATCACAGTTGGCCATGGTTAGAGTAGCATTGACTAATCACACTAATTTGCATGTGACTTCAAATTTCATCTGTTCTCCAGTGGCAAACAATCAAACTACAACCACGATTCTATAACGACGTGAGAGAAGAAAATCTTCAACATGAAGAAATCACTCGGACCACTTTGCCGTCGAGGGGCTCGTTTACGAAGTATCTCCCCCGCAAACTCCACCGCTACGCATCGCCCACCGCGGCCTCGGCTCGCTTACGGGTTGCAAACGTCGTTGCCGAACGATGCGTAGAGCGCGAGCGCCGGCTTGTCCCGCGTCTTGTTCCGCGCGACGTTGCGCACGTAGTCCACCAGGTCGAAGCTGCTCGCGCCGTTCCGCGAGAGGTTCTGGTAGTCGCGGTGGTTGCACCGGTTCCGCGCACGAAGCCGCAGGTAGACAGAGTCGGTGGGGCCCTGCGCAACGGTGAACGCCGTTAATTTACTCAATGCCGCAGATAGAAGGGTTACCCAGATAGTCTACTTTACCTGGGTTTGGCTACTGCAAAAAATATATCCAAGTGCCTTTGCTAATCATGCACTAGGGTGCATTGGTAATTTGTTTTAACAATGCCCTAGCTTTATTTATCCTTCGATCACTGCTCCGGCAAATAGTATGCCGTGCCAGCTGTCACTGCTCCGGTACAGGATAGGAAACTAGAATGCCGTGCCAGCTCTCACTGCTCCGGTACGGGATAGGCAACTAGCATGCCGTGCCAGCTCTCACTGCTCCGGTACGGGATAGGCAACTAGAATGCCGTGCCAGCTCTCACTGCTCCGGTACGGGATAGGCAACTAGTATGCCGTGCCAGCACTCACTGCTCCGGTACGGGATAGGCAACTAGTATGCCGTGCCAGCTCTCACTGCTCCGGTACAGGATAGGAAACTAGAATGCCGTGCCAGCTCTCACTGCTCCGGTACGGGATAGGCAACTAGTATGCCGTGCCAGCACTCACTGCTCCGGTACGGGATAGGCAACTAGTATGCCGTGCTAGCTCTCACTGCTCCGATACGGGATAGGCAACTAGTAAGCCGTGTCAGCTCTCACTGCTCCGGTACGGGATAGGCAACTAGTATGCCGTGCCAGCACTCACTGCTCCGGTACGGGATAGGCAACTAGTATGCCGTGCTAGCTCTCACTGCTCAGGTACGGGATAGGCAAATAGTATGCTGTGCCATCTCTCACTGCGAAAATTATGTGTGTGTGTCCGTTTTTCACGGTATCTTAAAAGCAGCTCATTCTAACCAATCTAATATCCAAGAGTTAGTGTGTGTCTTGTAATAACTTTCTCCTGAGTTCTCTTTTGCACAGACTCTAGTTCTCAATTCTCATTGTGTCAACCTGTTTTAACGGAAGTGCCTTGCCTGAACGGACATGCCTGTATGAGCAGCGGCTCCGTCGTGTTCTGGAAGCCGGTGGCGAAGCCCAGCTGCGGCCAGTCGAGTTCGTCCAGCAAGTGCTGGGTGTAGTTGTGGAGGACCTCCTGGAAAACACGAACGAAAAGCTGTTGAGTACTACCAGTCTGGCGGGTAATTTGTAGAAAAAAAAAACTATTAACCCCCAAACTCCAGTTAATAACCATCTTAGTCAGGGAACGGCAATGAATTTGAGAGTTTAGGTAAGCAAATAATTAATATCCCCATACCTAATCTGAAAATGCTTTGCACTTTTGTGCCAGAATTTTGTTCATACTTAATTGTTTTTGTTTATTGCTTACACAAAATGCTGGCACGAAATTGCAATCCTCTTAAAGTACTACCTAGTTACTGTTGATTAACTAGGCCCTTTGTACCCCATTTTTTTCTTTTTGAAAGCATGGAAGTATGGCAGTTTGTATATTACGTCACTTACAGAGATGAAAGGTTTCCGATAAAGACTTCACAGCACACTTCCAGCTCTAAATTTAGATCTGATGTAAAACAATGTTTAATTAATCAAGCCTTTCATACAATCGACGAATTTATGATGTGCAAACATTTGTAAGAATGTAGAAAACACGTGTAATAATGTAGAAAACAAAATTATAATTGTGTGACTTGGATGTATGGAAGTAATTATGTATCTTTGTCAAATTGCATGTACTTCGGGACAATTCCTATGCTTCGGCAAATCAGTAAATAAACATAATTAATTAAATAACCATGCCGGCGGCTCACCTCCGAAACGAGCCGCGGATTCATCCACGCCTCGGGGAAGTGGAAGTGTGCGCCGACAGAGTCTCCGATGTAGACGAGGCCGCGGCCGCCGTCGCCGCACAGCGCGCGCTCGTACGCAGAGCCTGCGGCAGGAGAACGCCGATGGACGCCTTCAAATTATCATGGCTTTTAGCGGTGGGACTCTTCCTGCGGCCCGGCAATCATATTTTTGCGGCCCGCGTTCAGATTTATTAGTAAATTTGAAATGAAAACTTAACATGCAATTCTCACCGGAAAATACATTGGTTCAAAATTTCCACAGCCTCCTTAAAAAATGCGTAATTTCAAGGTTTATGTACGGTCAAAACTCCCTGAAACGCATAGATTTTTACCAAAAAAATGTTCTACATCAGAATTTTTTGAAAGTTGGGCGTATCCTCGGGCCGCTTCCAGCGCAGAATTCACCTCCTACTGGATACTAAATTCTGGCCACACCGTTTGTCCGATTGCAACGAAACCACGGTCTATGGAATCCTCACACTTTAAGCAAAAATTGTGTGATTTATAATCACGAAACACCAGTTGAAAGTTCAAATGAAGCATCATGAAATGATCACCAACAACCGCACCAATCGCCTTAACAGCTGTGCATACCGTCGAGTGGACTACGGCCGTGCACGCCGTTGCAGTTGACGTCGACGTCGACGTCGGTCGAACGCCGTCCCGGGTACGCCAGCCGGTCAAAGTCCCGGCAGTCCCGGCCGCGCCAGTTAGAGCCCCGCGCCGACTGGAAGAGGAAATAAGACGTTGTCCACTAACATAATTGATGAGCGTAGCAAGCGAAGAGCCATGATTGCTCCATGATTTCCATAGGCTTTTTGCCTCAATCTTTTTATGCGCTAAATACAAACCGCTATGCTCATCTTCAACGCAACACAAATTGCGTTCGCGAAGCCCTAGTTAACTCTATTTCAGTAAAAGAGTGCAGGTATGCTGTTAATTAAAATTGCCTAAAATTGTGTATTTATAAGCTCCAGTTATGCCTTTTGAAACTTTTAGCTCAAGTCTACATAGCACGCCGTAAAGCTAATGTAAAGGTTTTCGTCTTAGTTGCAAATTTTAAAAACCCTATTTACCCTAGAAAGTACATTTATTTTATTTCAAACATAGCATAAATATACATGACACGAGAAATGCATCAATTCTGGCACTTGAATCGTATTATCGCATCTTGTTTCGTGTTTCGAGCAACAAGTCACCAAGGTTAAGCAACACCCCCGACGACTCTGATCTTGGATGAGTGACCATTCACACACATCGCCAACTTTGCTAGATAATCGAATAGGCAGGAATGAAGAAGTACTACCCACTCACCCTATCGTTCAATGTATGTATCGTATGTTTCAGAAGTGATTATCTAATTATAAAATCAATATTCAAAATGTATTTCGTTGATAAATGGAACGTAAATACCTACATATATCTACTCCCACTCACTTGTCAATAGTCAGACAAAAATAGATGTAATAGAAATAGAAAATAGAAATAGAATCCCGTAGTTGTGAATCTAAAATTCACATTCCTGTTCAAGTACACGACAAACTAACCGTTATAGCCACAGCCAAAAGATCGTTTTGAAAACAGTATCAATTTCACCACACTTGCTTACTTGAAGGCCCAGTCTCTAATTGTTCAAATTCGATAGCCATTGGCCAGTCAGCTACCCCTCACCCAGGAGTAGTTCACTGCTCACTTCTCTACCCTCTGCGCTAAATGCAGCTGCGACTGCATAGTGCATACCACCAACCGTTTGGTGGGGAGGTGATGCGTTTAGGTCATTTCAAGGTTCAACGCCATGGAACGCGAGATTATTACCATTAGGGGAGCGGTCACTCCACAGATTGGTTCTCGTCAGTGTCGGACGTCTTCAAAATGATAGACTAAGTCTTTTTAATTTAGCTGTGTGCATTTTCTCCACACAAACGTCTCATTCGGCGTCTCTACTTCAAGATTTGTCTCACTCAGATTCAAATGCAAACACACACTGGCAAGTAGAGTGTTAACTTCATATGTCAATACTTGTCTTCCAACGTCACCTTCCGGCGTTTTATTGAACTTCGCCGGGTCTCATGGTCACCTATCCACCACCGGACTTATAGCGATGTTGCTTAACTTCGGTGATCTCATTAGAATCATTTTTTATGTGCTTCTGATTTTTCCCTAATTAACGAAGGGCTTTTTCAATCTTGCTACAGTGCCCATACCGGGCCGACTTGGGATAGTGTAGGACAGTGAGAGTGTAAGCTAGAGAATAAATCATCCCTCTTTGCCGGAAACTCTTCAAGTATATTCATTCACCACAAAGCACTGTGGGAAATTTCCGAACAGCGCTCTCAGATAAACTATGGACAACTACATTCCAACTTCCCAGCCAAGCTATAACAATACGATTGAATTGCAAAAAGCAGGCAGGAGACAAAACAGAATGCATGAACAGCAGTAGGTACTACCCACTTAAAATCCCAGTCACAGCACACATTATAAGTGCTAACAAGGATTAATTCTTGTCATTTTTGTTTGCAGCACAAAAGGAGTTTTCCATCAGATCCTTGAGAAAGGAGGGAATGAATCTCAGCAGCCTTGGAATAGACCACACCCGTGATCGGCTCGCAACCTTTTTGCGTCTGGAGAATGTCCCAACATTTTTATTCTTTATAAGCTCATCTCCAACCTTTTTTTTAACTATTTCTAGCTGCATAACATTTAAAGTTTCTTCATAGGGCATTTTCAAATAATAGTTTTTCACTGATTTTTACTGGTTTAAATGTTTTACGGGTGTAGTTGCCCAGCAGCACACTTCTGGTAGGCTTCGTTACAGATGCCCTATCGCCAACATGCCAAACGAAAACACCACGATTGAGGCACAAGCAAAAAATGTTTGACATTGATGTTTTCAGCAGCATCAAAAATTGACCATAATTTCCCAATTTTGCACACTTTCTCACAGAGATTTACTTCCCCAAATTTGAAAAATTACCACAATCATGCATATGAAAATAAAAACAATGGGACCTTTTATATTTAGAGAAACAGTCAGTTTTGATCAGGTAGGGCCAGAAATCCAGTATAGTATCGAACAAAATCAAGCATTGTTGGCACAAATACTATCTTGAAACTATAACAACGGCCAAAATTTTATATTGCTCTTATTTTTAACCCGAGTTCTCTCGATTTATTCCTAAATTTTGAAATCTTACTATGGGAGATTGCGTTGACGTTTGCGTTGATGCTTGCGTTGACTACCTCCCAGACGAACTGCTTCTACAGATACTTGCGCAACTATCCCGGCAAGACCTCGGCCGAGCTGCGCAAGTGTGCAAGCGCTGGCAGCGAGTGAGCTACGATGCAAGTCTCTACAAGAGCGTGGATCTGTTGCAAGAGTCTTACGAGCCGGGGACGCTCGGATACGTTTTGGAAAGGGGCACGGAGCGATTGACCATAAGAGGGCACGCGGTGAGACCTACGTTGGTTTTGGACTTAGATTTATGGGATCAGTATGTAAAAATTTCCAAACAGTACGGTTAATAAGCAAAATCATTGTGTTTGTTGCATTTGAGGATCCTCAAACTGCAGAGCATTAAAGTTCACAAAAAAGATTTCAAATCAGCAATGAATTAATTAACTAAGCAGTAATTGGAAGGGAGACGAAGCTGGAAAAATGTGCACCCGTACCGGGACACGAACCCGGGACCTCCTGCTTGCCGGACAGGTGCTCTACCATTACGCCATCGCCGTCCTGGGGCCGAGTCCGTTTACCCGTCCCATGTACGGGTCGCTCGGCCTCTCGTCTCCCTGGAGATCCCCCTTGTCCCACCCGGCGAAGCAGGGAGAATGTGTGACCGAATAGCTCAGTTGGTAGAGCACCTGCCCGGCAAGCAGGAGGTCCCGGGCTCGTATCCCAGTACGGGTGCACATTTTTCCAGCTTAGCCTCCCTTCCGTCAATTGCATACTGGTATCTGCTTAAACCAGTAAAAATTTCCTCTCAAGCAGAAATTGTCAAACGCAAAAGCCATTCATCACAGTTTGAACAACATGAATTTTAAGTGTCCTTTACAACACAGCATTCTTCTTTGCAAGAGAACAAGGCAATCAGTAATTTGGACACTACATGTAACTAATCTATTGAATTTCATACTAATGCTTTGTTATCACTTGCTTTGTTTGCAAGCTTCATCCAAAGTCTAGGTTCATCCCTGAAGTTAGTTAGAAATTTATGTAATAAGAGATAACAATAAACTAGATACCAAAACCATTTCATCGCAATTGAAACGATTCTTAATTACCGCAGAACGCAGCCGCATTTAAAGAGCCGTTTTTCCTCGACGAAATGGGCCCCGAAACTAGCTATCGCCTGCAGCAACTTACCAACGGGAAGCTGTACAAAGGTAGCGAGTGTTCATGCGTTGTCATTAGCAAAATCTTTTCCGCAAAGGACAGCATTGATTGAAATCGTTTCTATTGTCGTATCAAAGGACTTCCGCTGATTCTACAACGTTGCCCCCACCTGACTGACATTCGATTGGTTATGCCAGCTCTAGGCTGGGATCTCGTTCTCTCTCTTGCCGAGATTAAAAGCCTTGAGTACGTCCGAATAATAACATACGATGAAAGACCATTTGACGAAACCATCGCAATCATCAGAGGATGTCGTAGGTAAGTAGGTTTATCAACCAAGTTTCAAGTTGTTGATGAGCGTAGCAAAATCTTCAATTTCACTAGTGGTAAAAAAGCACTTGTGTGTGTTTGTTTGTTTTTTGTATGTGTGTTTGCGCGCGCTCTACAGACCAAACGCCTGCGTCGATTGCGATTAAATTTTTAGGGCGTCTACTTTTGTTCTCAACTTAGACCCCCTGCGTTTTTCAAGAAAATCCGACACACCACTCTCCTTCAAATTATAAAAAAGAGCAATTTTCGAAAATTGGGAAAATTTTGATAAATACGGAAATTTATCTTAAAGTGCGTATATTTTTAAAATTTTCCCAAACAAAAAACACAAACAGCTACGCTCATCTTTAACGCGAACCCTTTGGCAGCGTTTCCTAGTTAAGGAAACATGAAAAAAGATTACCAGAGTCTTAGATAGATAGTGAGAGTTGTTTGAGAAAATAAAAGAACATTGCCAGTTTTCCTAACTTTCCCAAACTTGTTGATGCCTCGTGAAAATCATACAAAATCCTCATGCATACAGTGCTATCTAATTTCAGTGCCATATCTTTAGAGGATTCTCATTTACTTGGCTTAAAGTTATAGGTGAGGTGAGACCAATGCCATAGTATTAATAGGCTCCATTCAAACTGAATATCACAAAATAAAACAGTTCTATTAATGCTTCCAGTTATCTTTTTCCCCAACTAAACATTTGAGGTGGGGGGGACCAGTCAAGTACAAATTCAACACTGTTTTCAATGATTATGGATAATTTTCAGTAAATCTATAATCATGGCACAAGAAAATTCTTACTTTATTTTCAAGTCTTATAAAATACACAGGTACATAGCTTATTTGTTTGTGGCTGTTTGTTTGTAAAAAGTTGTTGTATTTCGTAGATATTCAAAAGTGTACCTAGCTCCCATATCTTGTTAAGAAGGAGAGTGGATTTGCATCTTCCTCGAGGACCCACTGCTGCTCGACACAAGCTAAGAGTTTCAAAACTTAAAAGCCATGTCTTCAGCCGGATAAAAGGATCTATGGGCAGTTTTAAGACACATAGTTCGTGTCTAGCAGCAGTGGGTCCTTGAGAAAGATGCAAATCCACTCTCCTTTTTAACATGATTGAGTATGGGTACCTACCTAGTTTTAAAGTACCTAGTTTTACCCCCTCGCATGTCTATTGTCTCGCAGACTGCGTGTGCTCAACTGCCGCGGCTGGGCTCACACTCTGGACGAGCACGAAATGTTCCAGCTCGCGGAAGAACTTCCGCCAACCATCGTGGAAACAAACTTGTTCTGCACAAGCGAATCCACAACCGATGAGCGTAAGTCATCAGATCACTCTACGGATGTTTCCAAAGTCCATTGCCCAACCCCCTCGAGCCTAACGTTTTGGCCAGGTGGGCCCAACTTTACACCAATTTGGGCTTCGGTGGTCCCAGGCCGACAAGAATGATTAATGGTATTCAACCTTTTCTTGGGCAATGATTTGATCGGCATTCCAATAACCCTGTAAATTTCCTGGCCAGGGGCGTAACCAAGCTCGGGCAGTCCGGGCAAAGCCCTCAAGCACTTTCGCAGCGTTTCCTACTTTATCTTAAATTTTGTATCTGTAATTTTCTGAAATTTAATATTTAAAGCATTTACACAGATTTTGGTAGCGCAATGAAGCGCGTTACGCACGTAATGACGCACGTTGCCAAAACCTTCATGGACAAAAAATCCAAGCAAATGCATTCCCGTTCCGTTTCCTCGAATCTCAATAAGACATTTTCAATGTTATATGCTTTTCAAATTATTGCATTACAATTCTTTATGCATAGATCGAAACTGAAGCTTGTCTGAAATGCTTGGACGACTGTTATTCAAAAAGAAATAGTCTCTTTTGCCTCTAAAAACAAAAATAAACTCAGATTCCATAATTCGGATAATATTATCCTTTCGTCAAAGGCCGAGCACTAGCGTCGTTTCTTTTTGTCGGTACCTGGTTGGTGTAAATGGGGAGAAGTTTGGGGAGGGGGGCGGGTGCATTCCTTTTTTATCCCGACACAAATGTTGGTATGTCCTTTTTATAACTTTAGACGTGGCTTTGCTGGTGAAAAATCTGCCGAATCTTGAAGAGTTGCATGTCCAGCACTGTCCGCAATTGACCGCACATTCGATACAGCACCTCGGCAAGCTACAGTACCTCGAGAAACTGAACATCACCCTCAGCCAAGACGTTCCCGTTGATGCTTTCAGGTAATACAAATGTGTGGTCATTTTATTAAGTTTGACTTTAAAATAACTCTAGTTTGAGTAATACTACAAGAAGGTAGATGTATAATTAGCAATTTCTGTCTCCCCATCTCAATATCAAGTCTTGTGTCACCATGAGACAAAACTGGTAACAAAAGGTGGTGGATGTATCACATCTATGCCAATCCAAATGGTTTCACATCAACAAGGCATGACAGGATCGATGTATATATCATTGTGGTTTGACGAGTTTCTGCCAAAGAGCGTCATGCAATAGGAATTCCGTTTCCTTGAATCTCAATCAGGAATTGTCTATGTTATGAGCTTTTCACATTGCATCCTAATTCTATACGCGCAGATTGGAACTGAAGCTCGAGTGACTTGGGCGTGCGCAGCGGGTGGCGGGCGTAGGCCTGGGGTCCGCCTAATGAATTTTCTGAAACACGTAGATTTTCTTGGAAATAACCTTGACTGTGCCCCTCCTGCTGGGGGCCTTGTGCCGCCCCCCACCCCCCCCCCCCCCCCCCCCCGATTCAAACCATTCACCTCGCCTCAATGAAAAAATGTCCTATGCGCGCCTGCTCATTGAATGGATGAATAGTGGGGTTTAAAGGCGCGTGAACCTCTTGGTCACTTTGCGTCTGAAAATGCTTGTGAAAAAATAAAAGGTAAATAACTTCAAGTGCGACACAAAAGTCTCACTACGTTCCAAAAGCTAGGAATTACCTACAAGTTTTCTTTGAACAATATACTCTAATTGCCTAGGACCCCTCATTTCTATGGATTGAACGTTATTTTCCCCTCTCCCGCCAGCAACTGTTACTTTTCAGCCCCACCTAATCTGGGACCCTGCGCACGCCTATGTTGACTGATATGCTTCGACAACTTTGATTTACAAAAGAAATTGTCTCTTTTGTCCCTAAAAACAAATATAAACTCAGATTCCTTAACTCGGATAATATGATCACTTTGTCAGAGGTTGTGCACTAAACAACTACCTTTTCTGACTTTTTCAGATCGCTCAATCGAATGAAATCGCTAAAAACGTTGGCGTTTTATGACTCCATCAACACTACCGACTACAATGCCCTGCAAAACATTTTGCCAAACGTTGAGGTAAAACAGGAAGTAGACATATATTGTAGTTCACACTTCCTCACATTCTGGGCCTAAAGTATGGTTTACAAAAACAGGCAGACTGCTTCTGCGGCGCAGTTTGTTTTTACCGTAAACATGTGGCCACTTCCTCTTTCACTATAACGTTTGGTAACGTGTTTCGCAGGGCCAAGTAGTTAGAAGCATCCGTCGAGAGATAAATTTAAAACATCTGTGGAGCAATCTTTTTTTTATGAACCAGAATAGATGAAGAGAAAGCCAAAAGTATTACAAATTAACAGCGGAACCCATCTGTAAGCATCAGCTAGATAAGAACGATAGAGTGATTGCCAACTTAACATCGAAGGCTCTTGAAACGATTAACGAAGCATCGGATAACGCACCATAACCAAACGAACTAGTACCTATTCTGTTGTAAGTGTTTTTTTCTAGAGATATAATTTATGTTTCATAATATATAAATAAATGTTTATTGAAGAGTTAATTGTTTTGTATTACCTACTGCAATATTATCATTATTCATTTATAACACTGGGACTTTTTTGATATGTTCACATACAATTCGATAATAAATTGCAATAGTTTTTGGAATCCTGGTGTCTTTAATGTATACATTACTCAGTGTTGGGTAAGTTCCTTGAAAAAAGGAACTAAGTTACAAGTTAAGTTACTGGCCTAAAAAAGGAACGAAGTTAAAGTTCAGTTACCAGTTTAAAAAAAAGAACTTGAAAGTTAAGTTAGTTTCTAAAGGAACGTACAAGTTCCTCGAAAAGTTACTTTGCAAAATTTGCGCAACAATCAAGCATTTTGCTCTGAAACCTTTTATGATGTATTATTCACTTAAATGAAATAAGGACTTCAAATTAATCCAAGGAATGAGATTCTTATCCTTTTCTAGCGGGCTACTAGCACTAGCCATTTTAAAAATAAAATAATATATCGCAAATCAGAAATCACACCCCGCACTGTCGACTGACACCAGGAAATGCAATACAGCAAGTGCAAAGCACTGTGAAGCATCTTGTAAAGGTATCTCGGTTGTAATTGGTCGAATCACAACGACTTGCCTCACCCACGTGATGCGTACTCGAGAAAGGGTAGGGGGATGGGTTAAACCCTTGGGTTAAACCACTTGCTAGCCGGGCACATAGCGATTAGCGTGAGTCACGACCAGCAGAAACAACATCTGGCCAGCTTTCTACATACAAGACAAAGACATCTAAGAATAGAATGACAAGGGTAAGAAAGGAAGCTTCAAGAAACTGACCATATTCGTTGGGTTCTCAACAAACCAAAAAATATGCACGCTTACAGCTCAGTATAGTGCGCCCCAAAAGTAACTTTCAAAGGAACTTAACTAATTTGTTTAAGTTCCCCAAAAAAAGTAACTGGTATTTATAAAAGTTACTTGCTTAATAAAGGAACGCGTTACCGTACAAGTTCCCAAAAAAAGGAACGCGTTCCCGGGAACGCGTTCCTTTCGTTAAGTTCCTTCGTTAAGTTCCTTCGTTAAGTACATTACTGACAATTTATCTAACTGATTAGTGAAGAGTACGCCTCAAAATGATGGTATTGTCGTAAAAATTTGACAGTTTGGTGTCTTATTGTTAAATTTGCATGCATTCCCAAAGGAAAGAATTAAAATATCAAATTGTGGGGAAGGGGGTGAAGAGGGGGGGAGGGGGGGGTAGTAGATTGTGACATAATTTTAGAGGGGGGGGGGGGGGGTTGCCAAAGTAATGTGACAATTTGCGACAAGTGAGAATGGGAGAGGGGCGGGGTCAAAAAGTGGTCTAATAAGAAAAACATACCTTCTACATAAATTTAAGAAGTTTCAGTAAGTTTAATTACGTTCCCATAATTAATGCTGTAGATATGCCACAAGATAAGAAAACTTTTAAAACAAAAAAGTTACAAAAATATTTGAGAAATTTGTATCATATATTCGGGGCATGTTCCGGACATCTAGGTTACTTTTTACCGTTTTACGTTTACGTTTAACGTTTTAACGTTTACGTTTACGTTTACCGTTTTACGTTTTAGAACAGTTCAGTTCTAAGGACACAAAGCGACCCTGGGTCCGGCCACTCACCGCGAAGAGACTGAAGAGGTCGCCGTCGATGTCGACGGCGGGCTCCATTCGCGTCCACCCTTTGCTCAGCAGCCAGCAAAGCTCTCGGATCCACGGCAGCGAACAGAAGTCCACCGCTCCCGGATTCCACAGTCCGTGTCTCCTGCCGGCCGCCTAGCGTAAACATTGCCCAGAATCATTCGATTCAGGTCGTAAAACAGAACACAGAAATACGTCTTTGATCACAGCTCCGGTTCGGAATAGGCTACTAGTATGCCGTGCCAGCTCTCACAGCGTTCGACGTTGTGGGAGTTTCCACTTCGTCTTAAAAGTGAATAAACGTGAATACTAACAAACTGGAGAATTATAAAGCAGATTCTTAATTTCTATTAACTTATTTAGTACTTATTTAGATTTATTTTTGCATTTATCATTTTTGGCTTACCTCAATGATTTCAACTGACTGACCAAATGTAGCTAATTTGGGCTCCGGGAATAGGTGGCAGTATGTTCCTCCTTGTTCCGCGTAGCAGCTTTTGATTCCGTAGCAGAAGACATCTGGTGTGAATAGCAATGTCACGTCCCTGAAACCGAATAATTAGGTAGGTAGGTTGGTAGGTAGGTACACTTCTGGACTTTGAAATCCAGCCAGTAGAATTTTGGCTATGTCCTCTGAAAGATTTTTATGAAAATAGCTAAGCAGGCCAAGTACCGACCACGTGGGTGAACACATGGAGGAACTTTATGTCATGCTTAGAGGATCCAAATCTCGTTTCAACAAACCATTTTTCTTATCAGTGGCTGCCTCGCTCCGTGAAATGAGAATCGGCCAAACTGATAAATGGGTCCACTGTTGAGTTATGCATTAAATTTCACGCAAAACCAATGGCCTAAAATACGTAATTTTTAAGCTAGAAGAAAATTTTAAAAGTTTCCTGCGTCTTCTCTGTACGAAAAACACATTTATGCCGTCACTTTTTCGGTAGCCAGTGCAAGAAAGTTGGTATTCGCAATGTGAATTAAATAAAATGGCATAATTGCTTTCGTAATTCGCAATACCTCCAACCCGCCTGGACGAGGTATAGCCAGTGGAAAGGTAGGGTATCGGTAATAACCATTAAATTGATCGAGATATTGGAAGCAGTTAATATAGGTAAATTAAATTAAATAGAGACATGGAAACATGTGTTTTCTTTAATATTCAAAAAGTGGTGACAAAAAAGAGCTAAAAAGTGGTGTTCCTAGCAAAGAGAATAGGTATGCGATAAGGTTTTTTATTTTCTCTTCTAACTATAAAATAAGGTGTTGTATGCCAGTGGGTGTGTGTGGAATCTCGTAAAAAAACTTGCCAGAGAACAAATTCGTTAGTTTTGCGAGGCAAGTACTGAAATTAAAACTGGTTTGTCAAACAGGATTATACCCCCAAAGCACATGTCATCCCATGCCCCATGTGCTGATCTGCATGTGGCCGGTAGGTACCTGGCCTGCCTATGGTCTTTCCCGACAAACCTTCATGAGCAGATAGCCAAAATTCGACTGGCTGGATTTCAAAGTCCAGAAGTGTACCTTCCTGGATACATGTTATCTACTTGGATGACTGCTGCAGAAGAAGAAGAAGAAGGAGGAGAAGGAGAAGGAGAAGGAGAAGGAGAAGGAGAAGGAGAAGATTTTAAAAATAAATAGAAAATAATCAATCGTGTCAAAGTATTTGGCAGTGCCAAAGCAATTAAGAACACAGGTAGGTTCTTAACATTTTTTGTAAGAAAGAGAAACATTATATGAACAACTCTTGGTGAAAAAAAACTTACGGGTCAATCAAGATTGGCTCTAGTTTTCGTACAGCTTTCTCGCAAAATGTTGAAGCAGAGGAAGGTAGAATGTGGCAAATCTTCAACGAAGCATTCAACAGGGAATCATTGTGGATCTCTGCCAGTTGTTGTGCCATTCCGAACAAAATGGTGCACGCTGAAAAATGCATTGAAGATTGTTTATAATGTCCGTGTCAAACTCCGTGCTTTCCCGTAATTATTCTGTATGTACTCACCAGCACAAGACATGCCCCCATTTATCCCTCTTCCTTCTACAGGCCAGACGATTAAAAAAATTACGGCAAGCAATTTCTTCATAGCGTACATTATTCTGCACTTTTCAAGGATTTACGATTTAATAAGCATGACAAGTGTCAATACCATGTGACCACTTGGCAGAGTGGTCAATGCAAAAATTAAATGATTCGCCAAAATTTATAACATATTTACGCTGTCTCAGCTGCAACAGCTGTTCATAGTTGGACAGAAATTCCATGATAATTTTAACATTATTGTTAGAGAAAATAATTTCGTTGATTTTGATCGAATATCTAAATAAGACCCGCGATTTCGCCCACGATCCACGATCTGTCAAAATTGCAACGACTCAACGAGTACGGAATGAGCACTAGCTTCACGTCACACTCGCATCTCTGCAACTTGTTACATATGCGCATGTGCGCACTCGCCCTGTATTTTTCCATCCAAATTTGAAATCATATGCATCGTTTTAATTCTCTTCAGAGTCTCGGATGAATCGGGTGAATGTGTGAATCGAAATTTATATTTGCTGTATCGTATCGAATACGATTCTTGCTTTCTTGTGGATTGTAGTGGATTTTAGTCGAGTTAATTAACGACACATCATAACCAGTGGCGTAGCGTGGATATGGTGCGCCCCTCCGCGAAAGTTTCGACGGCGCCCCCCCCCCCCCCCTTTTCCGAGGGCAATCCCTAAAAAACGTCTCCTCCGAAATCGAGGAACGTCTCCCGAGAGATATTTGCACCCCCTGAACCCCTCGGCGCCCCCCAAAACCACGGCGCCCCCCCCCCCCCCCCGCGCCACAGGGTCTGCGGGTACGGTCGCTACGCCCCTGATCACAGGCCCGGATCTAGGCGTAAGCGACGTCGGCGACCGCTTAGGGCGGCACTTTTCTAGGGGCGGCATTTTCGCTTCAACAATTCGACTAAATTTTAAAATAACTATATTCATTTTCCAAATTTTCCTTGAATTTCCGGTGCATTTATTGTTAATTCTTACATTTTAAACGAAATAACATGTCATACCTATAGTGCAAATGTTGACTAGGACACCAAAATATGAAACCAATTCATGTTAAACACATCGAAGAATGTAGGTAAAGCAATAACAGTAGACAGCAAATCTATTCAATATTATTTAGTCATGCTGCTGCTCTTGTCATGGTCGTTTCGTCGGGGGGGGGGGGGGGGGGGGGAGGGCGAGTGATGAGCGAAGCGAGTGAAGCGAATTCTTCAATTTCACTACTTGTAAAAAAGCTCTTGTGTTGTTTTTGTTTGTTTGTTTGTTTGTATGTGTGTTTGCGCGCGCTCTACAGACCAAACGCCTAAATCCCAATTTCCCAATTTCGAATATTGCTATTTTTTTCTGATTTGAAGAGGAGGGGTATGGAGGATTTTCTTGAAAAACGCAGGTGGTATAGTAGACACCATGAAAATTTAATTGCGATTGAAGCAGGCGTTTGGTCTGTAAAGCGTGCGAAAACACACATACAAACAAACAAAAAAAACACATAAGTTTTTTTTTAATAGTAGTGAAATTGAAGAAATCGCTACGCTCATCAATTACATGATGATATTTAATTCGAGTTAACGATCAATGAAACACAAACAAGAATTCAATTACAACTTCAAACTGAAACATTTTTTTGTGTTTATCCCATTGTGTTGGTGGTGGGGGGGGGGGGGGGGGGGGGCAAAAAGTATGTCGCTTACGCCTGGAAAACATGTCGGTCCGGCCCTGCCTGGTCATAGTTTCGACAACAATATGTTGCAGTGGAGGATTGGGTGGTGATAAAGCTGATAACTCGCCCAGTAAATAATGGATTTCCAATAATTGCTGGTACCACACCGGTACCTTTTAGGCTACCTTTCTAAATTCATCAAAAGAGAACGTGCCAGGTTATCAGACCGCCGAAACTCCTTTCAGAAAGCTTCAATTAGGTTTCAGTTAGGTAAATTATTATTTTAATTGTGAAATAATCCTTCTTGATACGATCATAAATTTATGTTTCATTATGTTTTAATCTCCTTTTATTTATAAAACAATCGGCATTCCGGGAGTCTTGATGCGGGTCACCATGTGGCCCATTAATAAAATCCCTTTAGTCCCATGTGGCACAGAGTGTGGTCAAAGTGTCAAAGCCGAAATTGCGGGTGAAATGGATGACGAGAATAGTCTTACTCGCTGGTGAGATATTTCTGCCTTTTACAACGTATTCTTAGTTTTTTTATGCCTAGCTTGCGGGTATTTCTAAAACTTGGAGAGACTTATATTGCGATCTGTTTTTTTCTGCAATATAATATAAATATGCAACATAATATTCCAATTTCCAAAGCAAAAAATATCTCACAAAATTTTACCTACACAAAAAGCGGCAATTGCGCAGATCTATGCGCAGAGACTGAGACCGAATGCGAATATTCAAGAAGCAAATATGGTGGCGTTCCAGAATTGAGTGTGTGAAGTGCTGTGAAGTGCCAATATTGATTGTGAACGATCGTAAATCTGGTTAACGCCGATCTTGCGTCTTGATTATTTCTGTTTGTTAATCGACATGTTTAATCAAAGCTCGCTGGGTACCACGTCCGCTTTCGGAGCCGTGCAACAAACCTCGTCGTCAACGAATCCCATGAAAGATTTTGAAGTTACATCTCCGCCTGACGATTCGATTTCATCGTTATCCTTCAGTCCTGCGACGATACCTCAAAACTTTCTGATAGCTGGTAGTTGGGACAACAACGTACGATGTTGGGAAGTGGAACAGAGTGGCAAGACGGTGCCAAAATCCATGCAGACCATGTCGGGGCCTGTCTTGGATGTGTGCTGGTCCGACGTAAGATACATAACCTAAAACAATACTCCCATGAGTCCCATCGAATCCTGTATAACCAATATTACGGTTGACAAACGGGTCTCCTAATATTTATAATGACATAATCATTGAATTTCTTGCAGGATGGCACCAAGGTTTACATGGCATCTTGTGACAAGTCTGTCAAGTGTTGGGACCTTGCAAGTAATCAAACGATTGTGGTAGCTGCCCACGATGCACCCATTAAAACGTGTCATTGGGTGAAGGCCCCTAACTACACATGCCTCATGACTGGCTCGTGGGACAAAACGTTGCGCTTCTGGGACACTCGTAGTCCATCCCCCATGATGACCATCAACCTGCCTGAAAGGGCGTACTGTGCTGACGTTGTGCGTAAAATAGGCAATCTTTTGTAATTTCTTGGTTTCTCACTGCTTTCTAATATTTAAAGACAAATTTTGCTTTTCTTAAATTTTTTATGTTTGTCTTGTGGCCATATAATAATTGAGTCTGACTTGTGTGCATACTAGATTGTAAATTGATGTAGGGAAAATGAATGCCATTCTCCATTGTGGCTCAGCCTAAACTTATTTTCAATCTTTTCTAGGAATACCCAATGGCGGTTGTAGGAACAGCAAACCGAGGCTTGATAGTATACCAGCTGGAATCGAAGCCACAAGAATACAAGCGAATGGAATCTCCACTGAAATACCAGCACCGTTGCATTGCCATATTTAAAGACAAGAAGAAGCAGCCGACAGGCTATGCCATCGGCAGCGTCGAGGGTCGTGTGGCAATTCAATACGTGAACCCGATCAACCCGAAGGACAACTTCACATTCAAATGCCATCGGTCAAATGGTGCTCCAAATGGATATCAGGACATCTATGCTGTAAGTAGTTTTTCTTTGTTTGATTCTGGTGACAGGATATCATAAAATGTAAGGAAGTCAATGCATGGCACATTTTTGTGAGAGCCATTACAAGGTAATCTGATTCTAAGCTATGCAAATAAAAATATATAGGTAGTTCACCATATTCTTAAGATATCGAACATTTACATTAGCGTTGTTCTATTACACAAGTCATTTGTGTTATTGAAGAAGGGACAGTCCAAGCCAAAAATACTTTTGTAATAAACTTAGTCCAAGCAATGTTAAAAATTTAAAATGAGCTATCTGGAAAATAAATTATAGAACTTTGAGCAAAGGTTTTTTTCCAATAAATGAGTGATCAAGAATCTTTCCTGCCAGGTGAACGACATTGCGTTCCACCCCGTACACGGCACGCTTGCCACCGCCGGTTCCGACGGAAGCTTCAGCTTCTGGGACAAAGACGCACGAACAAAGCTGAAGCCGTCGGAGCTGATGGAACAGCCGATCACACGATGCTGCTTCAACGCCAACGGCCAGATCTTTGCGTACGCAGTCAGCTACGACTGGTCCAAGGGCCACGAGTTCTACAATCCCGCCAAGAAGAACTACATATTCCTGCGCTCGTGTATGGACGAAATGAAGCCTCGTTCGACCACCTAAAATCGTTGACAGTTGAATGTGTTCGGGGCGCTGTGATTTGACCGATTCAAATGATTTTAGATGAAGTGACTTTCAGAACATTGCATTCAGACTGTTGGAGAACAAGGAGGCAAAATTAAGTAAAGGGAAAACTTTTGGCATAAAACGCAACATAAATGTTTTCTATGTCTCATGTACCTATCACAATCTAATCTTTCTAGTTAGATCTTTGTTCTTGTTTCAAAGAAAAAGGCAATTTTTTTATTATTATAACTGCATCCCTTTGTAGCTGTTGTGTAAAGAAACAGAAAACAATTATTATAAAGGATGGCTTTCAACAGTACATTTTGATTTATTTATTTTACCTTTGCTTTATGTGGTTCACAATGGACGTGCCGTGATAAAATGTGGCGCTTTGTTGTGGACAGGTTCTGATCGCTGATATTCCCTGCTAAACAAATTTGCGGCTCTAGGCTTGTAAAAAAAATATACAAGTCAGTAATTACTAATTATCCTTTGCTTGTCAAGTGCATTCCCCAATAAGTAGACTTTGTACTTTCAGGCATATTTACATTTGCAGATAATTGATAGGTACTTCACTTTTATAATAAATATGAATCCGGTTACGTACCTAGTATATGTTTGTTTACTGAGCATCACAACACTTCAGGGCAGGGATTCAAGGAGGTACGTCGGGGTCCCAGGTTTACTGCAACCTTGAAGCAACACTCAACCCACAAGAGCAGAGGATATTGGTCTGTACAGCACATTCGAATGTGAAATCAAGCGTATTTCCTTTCAACTCTTTTCATAAAACGGTGGCAAATTTTATATTCGCTAAGTATCTGTCTAGTACATAGTATTGCCAAATTGCATTGTGTTTTAAAAAACAAGTAGCTCACAAACTCGCTCATCTCTGACAACCTGAAAAACAATGATCCTGAAGTTTGGCCAAAGTGGCCACTGTGCGTGTCCGTTGCGATGTCCTGGGCTAGAGTATGATCTCGTTCTTGAAACTGCGGGTGAGTTCCTTGTACGGCAGCACGATGGAGTTGAGTAGGATGACTTCAGATGGCACTGTCACGCTGCAGCCTGAAAAGCACGCAGAGCGATTGAATTACGACCTTTATTCGGAGGTCTTGTTCGGCAGGTGCTGTAGTGTCTTAAAGTTTTGGAGTCAACTTCCACTCGAATCAATGCAATGGCCAGATTGAAAGCAGTTCTATCAACCATTTTACAAGAAAGATTTTAGATACTGCTGTACACTAGTAGTAACTAGTAACTAGAAAGCATACATACCTAGCAAACAGATCTTTTGAATGATCCATATGGCAAAAGCAACACATATAGCTTCTATTTAGTAGATGCATGGCTTCATTTTCCTTTCCTGTTATGCAGCATTTTTTGGAAATGTTTTATGGGAATGTACTACAGTAAAGTATTCTTTTTTTTTTTTTTAAGTCTACTTTTTATCCCCCTCCCCAACACCCCTTGTTACAAAATGATCACATTGACACTCTTCAAAAACCAAAACAAATATAACCAAGGGATTTCAGTCACCGAACCGAACAATTGTGCAATTCGCATGCTGAACGTACCGAGGACCGTGATGGACGGGTTGAGTCTCCCGTCGCAGTTGAAAAGCGGCGGGTTGTCCATCTTGGCGAACGGCTTGTTGGGGTTGGGGTCGCAGGGGGTTCCCTCCACTCGCGACCACTGCCCGACCTGGACACCGAAAAACCGTTGCCGTCACACAAACGGCCAATGACATTAGGGACCCCTCCCCGCTGTTGACAGCTTGCTGGTATTGATACAGAAACTTTAACTATGGCGAGTTGATGAGAGATAGGTGGCTGCTTTTAGTGCTTTTTAAATCCTCAATTAGCAACTGACAAGAAAAAACTGCAAGAATAATTTTATTTTTCCAATTTGTCCAAAAAAAATCTTCAGGCCCATGCATGGCTACATTTCTTTTCCTAAATATTCAGCAATTTTTGGAAATGTTTTATGGGAATGTACTTCAGTAAAGTATTCTTGTTTTTTTAAGTCTACTTTTTATCCCCCTCCCCAACACCCCTTGTTACAAAATGATCACATTGCAACACTCTTCAAAAAAACAAAACATATAATATAACAATATTTGCTTTGGTAATATTATGGATTTATAATATTATGGAATATTATTATGGGTGATATTATGGATTTTTTTGTTGGTTTTATGTGTGCACTGCTCCAACGTTGCCAAACACCATAAAAATTGTCGCAATTTAGCCCCCGCACGTCTCGCCACTACCTGGTTAACGACGTCACCTCCAAGGGTTTGCCAAAGTGCGCACACAAGCCGACTTTCCGAGCACGCACCTTGGACCCGCGTCCGACGACGGAGTGCAGCACCAGGCTGTGGTCGGCCACGCTCGCGCCGGAAAGGACGATGGATTCGCGGATCCGCACGCCCGGACCGATGACGGCGTGCTCGCCGATGCTAACGTTTGGCCCGAGCTGCAACCAGCCACCGTTTCGTCTAGCTCAGCGATAGATAGAGGTTTCATGTCTGAATTAAGCCACCTCTGAGGCTCTGTTAAATCATCGTTTTTTACATTGGATGGGAAAGGAGGGGGAAACCTAGCAGAAAAAATGTGCAACCAAACTGGGATACGAACCATGGGCAATAGATCACCAGATTACCAGTTGATTTTTGGGGTCAGGGAATCAGATTTGATAGATTTGATAGTCATGCGAATTAGATAGCAAGGGGGAAAAGGGTGCTCTTTTGCAGAAGCATCAAAACAACCTCCGAAATCTCACTGAATGCTCTCCACTGCTAAATGCCCAATGTGCAAGCAACTGTCGCTATGGTATCCTTTCGATTTGTCGCTCATGATGAACTTGAAACTGTCTGCCTGATACGCAAAATGAAAATAATTGTGACCGACTTACTCAGTCCCATGCCATGACACAATACACTTTCCCCTGCAGTGCTAGTGTCGCATGTTTGTATGTCTTTTGCCCCTCTATCTAAATCTGCCTTCACACAATCAACTTTTTACGTCAAGACGTTGACTCAACATTGTTAGATTCGGCAATTAGTACACTTTTTTCCATGCCCATGGCTGTGATAGAAGTGTTGGCTGGCATGGCAGGCATCAACATCTTACATCACACATCGAGTTTCTATCCGAGCACACAACCAGGGCCTTCTATATGAAAATGTTCCACATTGCTAACTGATGGCATGAAGTTGCTAGGAGGCTGTGGCAAATGTCAGAATAAAAAAATCCTTGGGTTGCATCTTGCTCACGGTCAAAGCCACCTAGAGACATTTTTGCAATACAAGCAAATTGAAACAAATCCATTCAGAGGGCGCTGGCCAGTGGCAAGGTTCCTTCTTCTGAAAATCAAATGTCTTGAAGATTTCCAAATGGCAAATTAATACAAAAATCAGTTCTTGTAATAGTACATAGATTAGATTTCCACTTAGCCTGTATTCTGACTGATGTTGAATAACAAAGTTTGATCTAATCTGTTTACAAATCAAATCTGAAAAACTGTATCTCGCTGGAAAAATCACATATCGTAAGGTTCCTGCCTAGGTAGGAGGGACACTTATACAAATAACACAAACAACATGGCTATGCTGCAAATGAAAATCTATTGTGCAACTGCCGGACTCAGAGGCCCAAACAGTGCCCAAGTCTGAAGACAACTGCCGTCCTCCTCGTAGGTACATAGGTACCTACCTGCCCCAGTGGAGGGACAGGCACCCCTCCGACAAAAGTGGGGGGGAATGCTATACAAAGGAAAATATATTATACATTTTCCTTTGTCCTATCTTTAGCACTATAGTTTTGAAAACAACTATTTCAAACTGGGATTTTTATTTGTGACCAACCAAAACCAATGAACCAATGTACCTACCCAGTAAACACAAACTGTCGGCAAAATGATGGCATTATTCTGGCTTGACGCATCCACTGTTGGCGAAGTGCTGCCCGGCGGCAACCTATCGTCCATTAGTATCGGGTCAATGCTGGCGGCATGAAAGTCTGCCGACGTCCCTCGACCGTCGGCCTGCCACTGCTATTCCAGTGCTGGCCCAACAGTGGCAGGCCAACACATTGCCAACGGCGCCGGCAAGGCATTGGCAAAGTGTTGGCTGGCCAGCGCGTCGGCGAGGTGCAGGCCAGCGTGTGCTGGCCCAATGCCGCTTGTACGTAGCTTGGCCAGCATACTCGAGGCCACTAGAGCCCCCACTTTGCCAATACGGACCCGACATTGGCTGGCCCGCACACGGCCGACGTAAATTTACGTGTCGTCATCGGTGCAGGCATCGCATCGGCGGCATACGGTTTTCGCGGCACTGTCAGCCTGCCATTCCCTACCGATATATTTCGAGCGAATCAGGTCCAGGATGGACATGTAATATGGTGTATTAATATCGAATTATACGAGTATACAGGAATTATATTCATTTTTAAGACTAACTTTTGATGGTTTCATCCTACGCATGAACCTCAAATTCAAAACATAACTGGGGGGATGGTATGCATTAAAATCGCACTCTAACATCACAGGTGTCAGCAGCGCAACCGACAAGTCTTCAGCCTACGGATCGAGGGGTACCCAGTTCGAATCCGGCCAGCTCCAAGTAATGGATTCGATTTACGCAACGGTGAAAAATTTGAGTGATTACTTTCCTTCCACCCCGTACAGCGCTAATTGGTCTAAATGACAGACCCGTCCCTGTACTATTATTTTCATTTTCCCGAATCATAATTTTGTCCGTGGCCGATGGTCACTGTTTGTATGGCAACGGCATAGTGCAGGCAAAGTAATGGCAAGATGTAGGACAACCGCGGCGGCACGGTAAAGGCTTGCTGCTGGCCTGGTGTCAGCATCTTACTGGCCCCATGCAGCCAGTCCTTCACCGAGCCGACATGCTGGCCAGCCAGCACCGGGCCGATGAAGGCAGGTGTGACACATTTTTACTGGCGCGATGCTGGACATTTGCTATTGGCCAACGCTGGGCCGATGCTGGAAAATACTTTCTGCCGACATTGGCACGACGTCGGCCAGCCGTTTTGTGTTTACTGGGTAACCAGCGAGACTTTTATTTAGCATTCAAATCCCATTTTGAAATAGTTGTTTTCAAGGAAAATATATTATTTCATGGGAGAGAGTGTGAGATCCTTCTTCCTCAAGTAACCTGTCCAAAAACATCCATACACTAGAATTTATTTGAGTTTGCCACTTTTTGGGGATCTCTTTACCATAGAATCAAATGATAAGTTTTTGTCATTACCATTGAAAAAAGTATTTATCATTACAATTATTTACCATTTTACTCTTTACAAATCGTAACAGAGTCAAATGATACTTTACTTCAAAGTCCACCAGGCCGTGGTAATCTTAGGCTAACACGCCTGTACATCAAACTAGCAGTTATTTGCATCAACTCACGACGGCAGTGGGGTGGACCTCGGCGGTGGGATGGATCCAGACGTCGTCGACGACGTTTGCGTTTGCGGCTGCGAGCCGTTCGGGATGCTTTCCGCGGCGGTACAGCGCCAAGTAGTGGCGGTTGGCGTAGATGGCGCTGCCGGCCGTTTTGAGCTGCGACCACCAGTTGGTCGTCTCGAGGGCGAACACACGGCCCGTCCCCGCCAGGGGCATGATTACGTCGCGCTCCAGCTGGATGACGGCCGTCTCCTCTACAGCGCCGCCCTCGCCCGACGCACTGCGGGAATGCGCTCGGTTAACGCCGTTCATTGGCGGTTGTTGACGTAAATTGAATTTAACATTGCTTGGATTTCCAGGAGATATTTTGAGGTTCTGAGGTATTCAATTGGTTGTCAAAAGTGTGAGGATTCCGTAGATATTTGTTTCGTTGTGATCGGATAACGGGTGTGGCCTGGAAAGTGTATCAAGTGAGAGGTAAATTCTTAGCTGGAATTGACATCTTTCAATGTGTTGGCAAAACAGGGTTGTTTTAAAACGCTTGTAAGTAATTGACGGGTGAATTTTTCGAAATTAAAATGGTTCAATTGGTTGCCAGGAGTGTCAATATTCCGAAAATATAGGTTTCATCGCGATCCGAACAAAGGTCCGAAGGAAAGTGTATCCCGTACGAGGTAAAAGCAGCGGCCCGACTTCACAGCTCAATGAACAGACTTAAAAACTGTGGCACGGAGTTTTTGAGTTTGAGCTTGTGTTACCGGGGGTCACTTTCTTTCATTCTTTTGTTTTCTTGGAGTGTGAGAAGCATCAATGATTATAACAGCATGAATTTAAAAACAAAATAATTGCCAAGTCAACTAACCTGCAAGCAGGGATTGGATCCTCAACTCATTAAGGTTCCGGTTTTGGTTCCGGTCCAGCAAATTTGATCTGAAAGGGTTAGGGTTCCAGTTCCGGTTGCTGAGTCGTTTCGGTTACTTTAAACGGTTCCAAACAGTTCTATATTTTATGCACGCTAAAAAAAAAACCTACATACTTTCTTTGGTTCAGAGGGTGCTTTTTTGACACTAGTTTGTCAATTCAAGATTTAATTCACAGTGATTTGGATAAAGATAAAGTACAATGCTATATTGCTGTGTTCTTCACATGTTTGGTAGGTATGTTCATCATCCATACCCAGCAAACATTAGAGCTCCTGCCTTAAAAATTTATTTTGACATCTCTATATTACGTCCATACAGTGTGCACATTTGTGCCTTTTTATCGGCGGTTTCTGTAATTCTGATACGCACCTGCAATTATTAGTTATTGGCAACGCAACGTTTGGCATAGACTCATCAACAGAATCACCAGACAATTTCTTTTGACAATATAAACTTCCAACTAAATTATTTGCTCAAATCTCTACTGGGCTGGGGATATTACCCAAACAGTTCATTCATTCATAATCATTCACAATTTGTCACAATTCACACACAATTCACACACAATTCACAAATTATTCTTTTAACCAACGCCCTCGCTCGGCATCCCTTTCATAATTTCTGGGTGGGCAGGCACAAACCCATCCCACTCACAGCTGACGCCCCTGTAGGTACATTCACCAAGAACCTACGACATTTTATCGAGGTTTTAAATACTAACAAGCTACTAACTTGAAATAACCCTCTTGTTTTTCATTGAATATGGCTGCAAATGTTGCAAAGATTTCCATGGAGCAGAGGTAAATCCCACAGTTGATCAACGTCGATACAAATGTCCCCGGTTTCTCCACGTAATGCTTCACTTCTCGCGTCTTGCGATCCTACGCAGGAAAAACAACAATTTCTCAGCTCGGACAAAGCTAAAGGAAATTAACAAAATCTGACACAGTATTATTTTTTAAATAAAACACTTACCTGCACAATGCACCCGTAGTGTAATGACTGCTCCGCGGTAGCTTCCGTAGCCATCATGGTAACCAAAGCTGCTTCCCCACGTTCCTGTCGAGAGCTCAGCATTTCAGCCAAAGGGAAATCGGCGCAAACATCTCCGTTCATTACGAAGAAAGCCTCTGGGTTGCCGCAGCGAATCTGATCACGGAAATGATGGATGCCACCTGCTGTACCAAGAGCGGTGAACTCTTGCAGATATCTGTCAAAAGGATGGTGTTTGAGAGAAAGCTTTCTGTCAAAATAATGCCACATTATTCGTAGATATGACACAGGGTTTAAAAGTGGAGTGTATCTACCTGATGTGGATTTTGTACTTTTGCACCATGTCCGTCACGAACTGTGCCAACTCCGACGGTGGATAATACCCCAAAAGTAGGATTTCTTTTAGGTTTGCCACACCAGCACATGCTTCAATGTGATGTTGAATCATCGGTAAGCCAGCAACGGGAAAGAGTGGCTTCGGGATGTCTAGCGACAGCGGTCGAAACCGTGTGCCTGAAATTAACCAAGCATTTATTTTGCTCCCTACTATATGTCAGCCGTCAAGGATTAAATATTATATGCGTGTGTGTCAGCTTAAGATTTTAGAACTAGCAGTCAAAAGTGGTATCATAGAGTAATTACTCTATGGTGGTATAGTTGGTCATGAATGTCTAGAGTCTAGACCTGACCAGAGAGCTGACCAAAGCTACTGACGAATGAAAGACAGACGACCCTAACCCATATTTTTAAGACTTTAACCGTAAAATCAAGCGAATATTGACATGTATACAATTCGTAGCTTCAAATGAACACTGTTATTTTTTTATCTTACCTTTCAGCGGACCTCCGATCAAAATAACAGCTTTAAGACTCATTTCTGTCGATTTTGGCACGCGACAGCACAAAACTTCAAGTGACGTGTTATTTACAATTTTTGACAGCTGCTGCATGTGGTTGCGCAATCATCTTCACCAAAGCTAATCTTCACGTCTTCTAGGAGCAGAATAACCATGGGAGATGTAGGATGGTGGTATGATTATAGATTAATGATTGGTTTAATTAACAATCTATGCTATGGATCATTATGATCCTAAGAACTGTTATAACCAAAGACAACCATCGACCTGAGCATAAATTATTCATAGAATTTGCATGTCACAATAAAACTCAACTAATTTACTTTGCATAATGAACATTTATTACAGTGTAAAACAATGCATATGTACATGAATTCATAAGCACTGCCTAGTTAATAAAGATACTTAATTGTAATATGTAAACAATCAGAATCACATTCAAACAATATAATATAAACCCTATATACAGCTTATTCACAGCCACAATTGGTAGTGGTCCAAATAAACAAGTAATTTTACTACCACCTACGTAAATGTTACTACATTCAAAAAAAGACTAACGGATGTGTGTTACTGCAGTGTGATTTCATAACACTGACTTTGCTGTTCTCGGTTTCAAAGTTAAAATATTAAAATGGACTACAGTAGGGATTTTATCCATCAGAACCGATAACGGCATACAACGTAAAAGTTACAAAATCGCTAGGCTGCAAACAATAAACGCAGTCGATACTTTTCTATTTCAGTTCACCAGATATACATACCTACATAGTTTTAATTTAAACACTGATTATAAAATGATTTTGAACACAGTATAACAAAACAAAGTTGGTACTACCTACCTACCGAATTAAACGACAATAAATAATATGCTATAACAATGAATTGAGATGAAAATATTAAATTTTAAACATTACACACAGTCGGAAACCCTGTCATAATAACAACATGGAACATGACACGACCTTTTCATTTTCTCAGATTGCACTCTGCACCGATTGTGACGGAAGTTCCTACCGTGACAGAACCGCACAGTTAGAGCAAAATCTTGTACTTCTCGGTCTTGGGCACTTTGTTGACCACAAGGCGGCCGTCGTAACTGAGCGATGCGAACGTCCAGGGGTCGGCGGCGGACCACTCGACGCTGTAAACCGAGTCTTCGTGCTCGTCGTACGTGGCCAAAATGCCATCGGCCACCCTGAGAGGTGAAAGAGCACCACGAGGGTGAAATCAACGGAAATCATGAGTGGTCGGTACCCCTATTCTGTAACTTTTCCCAAAGAAGATGCCATGAAACGAAAGTGACAACTCCAAGGTCGCCTATGTTATCATATGGAACAAGAGGTTCTCACTCTCAGTTCCTTTCATCTCACTTCAGAAAGGTTAAGGAATAGGGGTCCAGAATGCCATCCGCCACCCTGAGAGGTGAAAGAGTAGCGAAAGGGTGAAATCAACAGAAATCATATATCATAATTACAGCAATTTAACTTCAAAAAAATTATGCATTCGGGATATGGTCATAAGTACGGAATATTGCTTATTGGAGATTGAACGCTTTAAACTGATGTTTTCGGTAATGCCCCAAGATTAACTGGACTGAATGCTCCTATTTTGTAAAAGCCAATTAACCATCTCTTTTTCTACCAACCACATTCCAAATTCAATAACAAAATTGTCTTTAACCCTATAGCTGCTAGTTAAAGTGTA
This sequence comes from Nemoura dubitans, assembly GCA_921293005.1. Taxonomy (NCBI): domain Eukaryota; kingdom Metazoa; phylum Arthropoda; class Insecta; order Plecoptera; family Nemouridae; genus Nemoura; species Nemoura dubitans. The sequence goes on from OV121077.1 coordinate 37,357,161, forward strand.
CTAGCCAAGGTCCCAGGAATCGAACGGTGGTTTATAAAGCTAAGACGGCCAGTGTTCTGATCAGGGGAGTGGATTTGCATCTTCCTCGAGGATCCAGTGCTGCTAGTAATTAGTTACGTTACGAGTCTCAAAACTGCTAATAGAGCCTTTTGTCTGACCCAAGACGTGGGTAGAAGATCTTGGAACTCTTAGTTCATGTCAGGCAGCAGTGGGTCCTTGAGGAAGAGGCAAATCCACTCCCCTTCTTAACGTGAAATGGAGTTTGTATTAGATTGGTTTTGTTGAGTTAGAGGGATCTGATGCAACAGTTCCAGGTTTTTATATATCGTATCTTTGGTTCCAAGAGTCTTTGACAAGAAACCAATCCGTCAGTGCCCCTTAAGACATTCACCAAGCTCATGTCCAAAAATTATAAAATGAGCACACCTCTCCTTCTGTGGTTCGTCGTCGCCTTCGAGCTGGGCGTACGGCTCGGACGCAATCGACGCCACGCTGACGAGGATGACTCGGGAGTCGCTGCTGGACGTCAGGACCAGCTGGTCGTGGAACCTGCAGGAGCCAGAATTCATTACCCTTGTCACGGGATTCTGATTCCCATCCCATGAGTTCTTGAATACAAATTGTAATGTTACACTCAGGTCCTAGTGTTTGTATGTAGCCAGCCCTATTTTGAAAGCCCAGCCTTGTGAATAACTTTTCAGAAAACAACAGAATGATAGAGCGTAGGTAATAGAGTAACAGAATGATTGGGAAACAACATGATTGTGATGGAAGTTGTGGTTCGCATTTTGCGGTTTAAGCTCTTTTGTGATTGGATTGTGGTCCTAAAAATGAACTATTAATCCAAAGTTTTGGCAGAGGTTGGATGGACAGGTCCTTATTAGCACAAAAATACAATCCAAGCAAAAAAGAGCTCAAATCGAGAAACCACAACTTCCAATTGACAGAGTGGCTACAAGTGCTACAAGTTGACCCAATACGTTTTATAAATGCACTTTTCATTGCCATTTTGGGTATAGATTCAGTATTTTCTTCCTTTTTGGTAGGTAACCACCGTTTCTTTCCCACCTGTTATATTTCACGCTCCACACCCAATGAGAGTGGTCCGACCTTGAAAGCACAGCCTCAGTCGTGTTGCGGATGTCCCAGAACCTAGAGGGCAGTGGGTAGGTAAACTGTAAAAAATATTCAAAGAAGTAACAACCAGTACTGTAGCCAGTAATAGCCAGTGTGCCCTTGGAGCCCGAAACGCTCGGAGAAGCCGAGAACAAGACGGATTCGCGATAGGGCTCTTGCAATACAAATTATCTCACTGATTTAAAGGTTGCGGTGGCAGGTGCTCTATACACACTGGTATACAACAGACCCAGCCAACGGACCCAGACAATTGACCCAGCCAACAGGCTCAACAGCATTGTGTTGGCTATAATTATGAACCGAATTCAAACAAAAACCACTTAAATTATTGCTTATTATTAAGCACTTGAATGAAATAAAAATAAAAATAAATTTTTGTATCCGAACCGTCAACCGACAAGTTACTATGAACAATGAAAAAGCCACATGCTGACATGCATCAATTAGAACTAGTTAAAAAAGAAAACATACAAAAAAGTTATTCATCTCTAGGTATTTGTAAACTGTTATTAAGTAGTTGACTGCAGTACCTGCAGCAGCCATCATCCCCACAGGACGCCATATAGTACTGCTTGTTGGGGTTGAAGTCGACGTCGCGCACTGGCTGCGAATGTGCCGACTCCACCAGCCACGCGTTCTTGACTGGCGAGCAACGCAAGTCCCATCCGCGGATGTGGCCTTCATTGGTCGTCACAAAGTGTGACGCTGCATGGTGAGGATTCCATCGGCCTGCCGTCAGACGTGGCTGACCCTTGCCTTCGAGTGTGCCCGTAGAAACCAGCTGGAGGGATCGAAAAGTTGCCATTGAGACCATATTCATTGTCGAATGAGATAGGTACGGTACAAGTATGTAAACGCCATTCTCAGGGGCTGGCTAGCGTCCCAGCAACCGTATTGCGCATGGCGGGTGAAATCGCAGATGCCCAAAGAGAGAAGTAGGCGGCATGAGCCGTTCCACGCAGGCCGCGCCGCGACTGCCGGGACAGTGGTACAGAATCCCGCGTCCCGGTCAAAAATGTATTTCAAACCACGTCACCCTTACACCACTACAATAGCTAATATTTTACCGAACAAAACAAGGAAAAGAAATAAGTTTGAGGAGTGAACAGTATTTATCCAGAATAGGTTAAGATAATATTACCGAGTTTATTTAGTTTGGATAATGCAGTTATTTACACAAGTTCCACATAACCGAGTGCATAAATCCTTGGTCATGGTGTTGTAATGAACAGTGCCGAAGCCGGTCACTCTCGTCCGCGAAAACACGCTAATGGTCCAGTCCACAGTCGTTGGATAATGTCATGCGGCCGGATGTCGCATAGAACGAGGAGCAGAGTGATCGGCATGCGGTCGCTAGATTTGGGGGGACGGGAGCTAGGATTGATTAGGCCTAGGGAAAGACGTGTTTGGTTGGTTGGTCAGTGCTTGTGTTTTATTGATGTGGTAAATTTCCAACATTACCTAAATGTAGTGTAATTCGAATATGATTTTCATTGTTTTAATTAATTAGGGCAGGTTCTATCCCTCACCGTCCGGCGTGGTTTTTAATAATATTAGCCGGCCCTACCGCGGCAAATATCAGATGTTGCTGGGTCCTGCAAGACAGGTACTGACAAGCTTGCACTAGAGCCTACTTCACACTTCACACAGCTCGTGATCAAACAACTCATCGATTTCACCAAGTCAGCCGTCAAGCGCAGTACGGTCGCCTGGAAACACAACCCATCCCGGCTGCCGGGACGCTAGCCAGTCCCCCATTCTCTTAAGAATTTTCTATATCTACATACCTTTCCATCTCCTTGCGACAGATCCCAAAGTAAGAAATGATTGTCAACAACGGTCATCGCTCTACTTCCATCCGTGGGATGGAATGTGGTAGTCTTAATATCAGTCCCATGTTTTTCCGTGTCCAAATCACACAACATTTCAAGACTCTCCTTTCCACTTTCACCATCTTCAGCTGGAGCAGGAATCTTCCAGACCGTTGTCCGCATACAGCAAACACCTTCAGGTGTGAGTGTATTGTAACAAGTTGCAATCTGATCTGCATCGGTAGGAGACGCAGAAATATTCCAAACTTCGCCCTTGCCGTGCTGATATATTTCAGTGCTGATTGAACCTGTCTCTTCGTTCAGCTCTATCACATGTACCTGGTTGTTGCTCATTTGAAGGGATTGTGTGCCGACCATAAAGCGGATTGCATCGGACTCAGCTAACTGAGATGTCAGCGCTCGAGCCTGAAAGAGGAGATCACCGAGCAGAGCATAATTATTATCATGGCTGCTTACTTGCACGTAGGTAGGTTGATAGGATTGTAGTTAAATATATATACCTGGAATTCCAGGCCGTAGATGACAGGCGAATCATCCTCCATGACTAACTTACCAAATTATGATATCAGATCACCCCTTCTGTACTGTCATTAATACCCACGGGCCACGCTTATCTTTGGTTATGTGCGTTAAGTGCGCCACTGACATTTGACAGCAGCTGTTGCGCCGTTGCAGCAGATGGGCCGAGATGGGCAATGAACTTATGAATTAAGCACTAGCCACGACTGCATCATTAGAGATGTTATTCATTTAAATGCGTTTCACGCGGAAGAAAATGTAATACGATACAAAATTGCCAAGAAATATATCTTGTAGATTTTCCACGGAAAAGTACTTATGAAAGGACTTTAATTTACATGGAATTTGAGTCTATGTTTGCATCATGCACATTTCCCTCATCCTTGAAAATCCTTTGTCTTTGGCCTTTTGGCCAATGTTGGCTTGTCAGGTTCCTTTCATTGGGCCCTAAAAATACATTACAGTTCATTTTCCGAGTGTATCTAATCAGATCAGTGCAGAACTGTGCAGAACCATACGGACCTTTGGCTTGATCCTCTGCCTCTCTATTGATCTGAACTGAATTGAATATCGGTCATCAAAATGTATTTGTGGCATCTAAAAATTACCTTTCCTTTCAAATTATACAAGGAAGTGTTGATTTTGTTGTTATTACGAAAAATCTGCACGTCAAGCCTGAAAGTAGTCTGGAGAAAATGTTATTAAAATACCTACCTACCGACTTTTATTCAAGATTTCAAGATTTCAAGGATGGCGCTGATAAGGGGCGATTTCCGGTGAGCCACTCAACAGCTGTGGAGGATCATACAAAGCTTTTATCAGCTATTTGTATGTTTTCAACTAAAAAATAATCTATATAAAATTATTAAGTTAATTAATGTGAGGGTATTTTCTTTAATCACGTAGACCATACAGTTGTTGTCGAACGAATTTGAGTAGCAAGGTCATCATCTGTTCGCCGTCGTTTTCTATCGAACGAAAGCCATTTTGTTTTGTGGTGAAAAATCAACTCCGCAAGGTATACCTACTGCAAATAATTTTCCAAAAATGTCGTTGATATATATTTGACTGAACATTACGGCCTACGCTTTCCTGCTAAAGTAACATTAACCCACGTTTTTTCCTGGGTCACTTGCTGATCTGCCCAACCTCCTTTCTGTTCAAAATAGAAAACTTATCTTTTGGGTCAATATCTGATCCTGAGATATAGTGGTATTTTATACTGAATGTAACGACATTGAATTGATTGAATCTAACAGATGTCTGGTGCCGTCGCCAAACTCGCTAAACCCCAACTGAGAGGAGCATTGAATTCAGCAATCAAGCTGAACATTTCCATTGCTCTCGGCCTGACCGCAATCTCCGGGGTCGTAACGCACCACTTCTTGTGCGATGCCCGCAAGAAGAAGTATGCCGAATTCTACAAGTAGGTGCACACAAGTCTTAAGTAATCTATTGCATTCCCCATTGAATGCTTTCTTAATTTTTGCCCCATCCTGGCTAATCAGTGTTCCATCTAAACTTAGCAATGACAAGGAGTTTCAGAGTGCACCTACAAATGATTTTATTTCCTATTTTATTTTTATCACCAGTTGCTTCTTTCTAGGAACTACGATGCGATGGCAGATTTCAACCGAATGAAAGCGGCTGGAGTTTTCAGCTCGGTCAAATGAAAAGCAATTTCCTCGTATCAATGTCTAGTTTTACTGAAACAGTCCAATTTTATGTATGTAGCGGGTTGCTACAGCCCTTAATTGGCCAAATTCTTAAATTATATTGTAAATAAGAAGAAAAGGGATTGTTTCTACCATCTTCCTCTTCCTTGTCCACAGTGCTGTTTTCCTAATTTTCCACAAAAATGCTAAATAATATATATTAATGGATATGATGAGAACTGTTCCCAACATAACTCACTTTTTTATTTTTTACTAATTAATACGGAATGAAAAATATTTTCTAAGTTTTCCTCAATGAAAGTAACGAATTTCAATTAGTGGGAGCCCGTTTTATTAATTTCAGCAAAAATTGTCGGCAGGAAATAATTACATGGTTGATGCGTTTTTTGTTCGCTTTTCAACCAATGGCGAGAGGCCGACGTGTATTCGACCAATAAAAATGCTCGGAAAGCCGAGTTTTCAAGCTGACGTCTGGCGGGATGATTACCCAGAATGCCTACGATTGATTTGCGCATGTCACTTGCTCGCATTGCATATGGCGGCTCTTGTTATTGTTCCATGGCGTTTATGACTTCGTCCAAATTATGCCCGCTTTTTCTTCATTTATTGGTAAGAAGTGACAAAATGTGAATTGTTTTAGCGTGAATAATTCGTGCCGGTTATGTTTAAAACGAAACAGTGTCTTTGTGAGTTCGTGTGAAGCCGTATATGGTAGCGTGAAATTGGGGTAAGGTGAGATTTTTCGTCGTTCTCGAGCTCACTTTTCGAATCCCGATTGAATAAATTACATGCGTAGTGAGTGCTGTTGAGTGAACGAAACCGTTTTCGGCAAGTGATAAATGGATTAGTGGACATTCGATTGTGATTTTATGGTGGATTAGTGACCGGTACAAGGAGTGAAGTGCATTTTGACGGCAGTTTTGGAGCATGCTGTAACAGCGAAATCCACTCCCCCATGTCACAAAATGGAGGACGGAATCCCCTTGAACGCTTGCTCGCGAGATTAGGCAATCTCTTTGCGGGACCAAATTCACGTGTAATTCGTTATTTCGCGTTCGCTTTTATGCCTGATAATATATTTAACAAAGTTTAGAAACTAATCACCGCGTTTTTTCATTCAAACAATGGTTTTCGTGTGCCGATTTATTATTGACCACTGCCAGGGTAGGCCTATCATTTTGCTAATAACCGACTATAACCAAACTTGTCGGAAAACAATGAACGCGACAGGTGCATATCATTAACAACTCTTAAGGTTTATTTCAGCGCAATATGATGTGAAGTTAATAACCTTTTATGTAGATGATCAAATATACGGAAATAACCAGCTACTGGCATATTTAAGTAACCAATATTGTTGTCGGCAAGAACTTGCGACACGGTGTACGAATCTTACGGACTTTAGAAATTAGTGGAATTGCTACATAAAGCGCTCTCAAATAATATTGTGCTTCTATTTTAAGCTTGATCTGATAAGTTTTAAATTAAGTTGTTGTTAAACTAGGGATTCCAACGTCATTACTCCACACAACACTGTTCGGAAAAATTGTGGGGGGGGCTGTAATTTTCATATTTTTAATATCCTGTCATTGTTACAGGATTGGTAGCTCGCGAATTAATAAAATTGGCTTGAGCAAGGAGATTGGTCGACTGTGAAAGCATGAAGTTTTGGTATGTTTTATAAACATTTTATTATTGATCTGCTTGTCAATCATCATATTTAGTTAAGCACATTAATTAATCGTCGGCTAACGTAATTGCTTATTCGGCGTGCTGCAGCTATGGCTGCAGACAGTGACGGCGACCTGATCGAAACTGTCCTCACGTGCGAAGGCGACCTCAAAGATCCTGCATTCGCCCAGAAGTTCGACAGGATTGTGACACGGCTCAGAAAATTAGTGTGTACTGGTGAGTAACTCCGAACCTTTTTGAAATTATTTTAACTTTTTTTTAAATGCTAGGGGCATTCAGCAAGAGTTTCAGGTTTTTTGTGTCAAAGTAACCATTCCACTGAAGGTTGGTTTGGTACCTATCTACCTTACCTAATCCCTGAAAATTCTAGATGGGTGACGTAAGTGTCCTAAGCTCAGTTTTCAAATACGAGGTTTAATTTTCCCACTTATGGTGATTATTAAAGAAGAACTATTTAACTACTTTGTTTATATTATAATATCTAAACAAGCATCACCATGTAGACACCAAAGTGTTTCATAACTATTTTCAAAATATGTCTTTAAATTCTCTCATCTATGATGATGATTTTCTGAAAACAAATTGTCAAACTCCCTTTTAACCTTCTGTCAGAAAATAAGATTCAAGTAGACATAATGGCTAGAATGTTGTGGTTACCTTGAAATCCCCGACCAATCAGATTGTGTAGCGGTAGACTACCATGCTGCTCTGTGGGGTAGGTATCCAGTCGGTCACAGATTAAATTTTCGGGAATCCTAAATTGCGTTTGGAATCTAGGTCATGTCGAGAATTTTCAATTGGCCCTTTAGGGTCATAAACTTGAATTGAACCTAACCTTACAAGATATATGTTTATTTTGAGAAAAGTGTCAGATTTTGCCCTAGTGGCATGTAGGTATAGCAAGTTAAAATATTCTTGGTTTAAAATTTTTAAGTACAGGCATGTCCCCATTGCAATATATTGTTTGGTTCTTTAACATAATATGTGCAATGAAAGTGGATTGACATAATATGCATAATGTTGACATTTTATATGCTCCCATTTCTTGTCGTGGATCTAGTTATTTGTGGAGAGTGATTCCTTATTGTCCGCAGTTGTGTCCGTACCCAACCGCCAATATGCGTTAGTTCTGTTAAAAGCATTGTCCTTCATCTGACACAAGTGATAATTCGTGGGTTAACATTTTGCATCAGCATATCATATTTCTTAAAACCTAAAAACATTCATTGTAGGTACCTAGGTACGTAAATGAAGTGTAGGTACCTAGACCTACGTCTAGGTACGTAGATAATAAATGAAAGGTTACAGGTTTCTTAGATTGTCTCTTCCACGATATAAACATTCTTGCAACACTAACCTTGTCCCAAAAAAGGCAGCAATACATATCTCCTAGACGCCGCTTCTTTCGTGTTTGTAAGCATTCAATATCCCGAGTCAGAACATTTTCCAAATACCTACTTGTCAAAATGATACCTGAAAACTACCCACAAAGGTTGTGCCCTGTCCACAATAAACGTGTTACACTCTAACGGTGCATCTTTGGTAAATTTTGACAAGCTTCCAAGACCGTCAGCAAGTACAATCAAGTTTTAGCTACATAGTGTACATAGTAACTTTGAGGGTTTTGAAAAGTGTTACTTTATCGAAAAGGTGGTGTTTCAAGAGCACAGCCACTTTTTTGGCCGTACAAAGCTAGATAAGTAAAATTGAATTTGATGGGGAAGGAGTGAAGCAAGAAAAAAGCCTGCGTCGCTAGAAAAGCTAGTAGCGTTTCTTTGAAATCCTCTCTTATTCGTTTCTCGTACATCGGGCTTTCGCCGAACATTTCCCACCTGCCTTGTACTGACATTGTTTGATTCTGTTTGTCGCAGGCGAAGGGGAGTCCCTTCGTGTAGCCAAAGTGGAGCCATGGAACTCTGTCCGCGTGACGTTCACGATCCCGCGCGAGGCGGCGCTGCGGCTCCGGCAGCTGGCGCAGGAGGGGGACGCGGCGCTGACGGCGCTCGGCATCCTCTCCGTGCAGGTCGAGGGGGACCAGGTCAGCGCCCGAACTCTCACGATCCCAGTGCTAGGCGTTCTTGTCGACGGTTTTACCACTTAATGAACTTGGCCAGGGTGTGGACACAGACATAAGGTTGCCCAGATTTCGTACTCTCATACTAAAGCAGCTACGCGAAAGCCCTCCGCCCGCAATAATAGTTTCAATGGCAGTCGAGGGATGGAATCCCTTTTTCCCACTGTTACCAAGGTAGCTATCCACCTTAGGAACATTAGAGCCCTTTATTATAATTGACCTTGTGCCATGGCCTGATAGATGATGTTAAAACAGGTTGCCAACGCACCCCAGCGATTGCCGGCGATATTACTAGCATTAAATTTTTGCCGAAGCCATAGCTAGGAATGGTTTATTATCTGGGTTACTTACCTTATGTCTGTGGTGTGGACTAATACGTTCTGTGAGCTGGATGCCAGATCAGCGGCTAAACTTTTATGCCCCTATCTAGGCATTCTTATGGGTGGTTTTAATAATTAAACTGTGCAATTGTGCGGAATAACAATTGCAGTGTACTTTGTTAGGTCTGTGAGTCGGATGCTGTTCCTCTTGCAGTTCGTCTTGTTGAGTCTCTCAACATATCTAGCAAATTGTTAGAATTCAGACTGTCTTTGTGCCTTCTGGAATACCGACTCAACCAGGCACTGCGATTACGTAACTCTGATTTCGCCGTTCTCGGGTTCAAAAATTAAAATATAACATGTTGGTGCAACAACAGGAGTTTTATCCATCTGAACCGATGTCGGCATAACATCAAAGTTTCCGTTACGTGATCCATAGGCAGATATGGAATGCTGTTAACTCTAGTTTTGAATAATTTGTGCTTGACACTATGTCTGAGCCTGTCTACTGATTCGTTTGATATCATTTTGTTCAAGACACAACTCCTTTATCTTATATTCAAATGTTGAAGGTAATTGTTGGTTTCTTCAAGACTGAAATGGCCGAGTGCCTTATAGCAGATGGTGGAAGAACTAGCTATTTTGCGTGTTGTGTCAGTTTTGCTGATAATACTCCCAAATAGGTGTGGGTGCGATTATTTAATTATATTAGAAGGCACAAGATCTTTAATTTCAAATCGAAATCAGAACAACATCAGTAGCACGACTACAAATGTCGTCATTATTACCAGCACACTAATCAAATGTCGGGCAGACAACACTTGCCGTGCCCACGTTTATTGTCGCCATTCGCTAGAATTAATTTACAAGTTCAATCCTTTGCGTTTTTAGGATAGCTCTCAGTTAATAACAATAATGTCTAAATAATTGGGTCTGAAAAATAAAGCAAGGCAGTCAAGTCAGTAAATCGTTAATAAAAGTAGACTCAAAGTCTTGTTGTGAACCTCGCAAGAATTGCAACATTCCCTGACATGTTATCTAAGTAGTAAATGTAAATACTCTCGAGTCTCGCTCTCGAGTGTTGTCGGGTGTCGATGAGCAGGAATGGCCATTAGTGGAAACTTGCCCCGTTACAGAGAATTCACACTTTCTTGAACCAAATTTCTGTAACATGATCTTGCTCCGTATGGTGACTTACGGCTTTATCTCCGATCATAGACTTTAAAAGCTGTGTTTACACGGTTCAATGTTTCCATCAATGCATTGAGCGAAACATTGAATGCTCTTGAAGTGCCGTTTGCACGACTCAATGTTCTAAATTCATTGAAAATGGTGGCACAGCCTTCCAAAATTGTTGTTCCTAGAAGGCTGTTCATACCCTTACTTCTATTGAAAGGAAAATTCAACGATATTTAGAACACGTCCTAAATAAGAAAACATTGAATTCATTCTTGAATTCAAGCTTTTATTCAATGATTCATTGAATTCAATTGTTGTTTAGACGGCTCAATGCATTGAATTCCACCTTGAATTCAATGCATTGAACGAAACATTGAACCGTGTAAACACATCTTAATATTCTTAAAAAGCAATGCCACCGAAACACCGTCGAATCACCAATTCCCGTGCAGGTAATCTCGTTGCGCATCGCCGGCCCGTGCGGCGCCGAGCCGCGCGAGATCGTCCTGCGCACCGCGTCGTCGTCGGGGCCAGATAATGCCGTCGCGTCCACGTCGTCGGCGCCCGACCCCGCGCCGCCGCCGCCGGTCGCGGCCCCTCCCGCCATCGCCGCCGCCGGCCACCCGCCGCAGTTCCGCAGCCCGAACGTGGTGGCGCCGACGGACGGCGATCCCATACCGCCGATCCCGCCCGCGGCGAGTCCCGGCGCTGCGCCCGCCGCAAGCGCTGCGGTCGGCGCTGTCGGCGCCGGTCCGTTCCCGTTCGCCAGCATGACGCACGCGGCGCACGCGATGCGCGACAGGCCTGCCGTCAGCGGAAGTCCGACGTACCGAGCGATGCCAGGTTTGTGGCACCTGTCGTTCAACGCGATACATTCGGGTTGACTTTTCAACACTTGGGTCCTGTGTTTTACATTTTTTCTAGCTTGTCACACTTCTAAGGCTAATGTACAAAGCTTATCCTACCTTAAGCAAAATTTTTCAAATAAATTATTTCAAACTTGGGTTTGAATGCGTAATAAAGTCTCACTGATTTCTCTATGTATCGTCACATACTAATATACCTACTAGTTACTTCCCCAAGGCCATTTGCTCAACTTGATAGATAGATAGATAGATTGTCAAGTAATCACCCTTGAAAAGGTCAATGTAATAAGAATATGCTACGAAATGCCAGTAAATCTGTGAGACTTTATTTTGCATTCAAACCCCTGTTCGAACTATTTTTGTTTTGTGTCTAGATTGCAGTTGTTCAGTGGAAGCTCATAAGAATGACGTTATTCGCATGTAATTTTCCGAGCCTTGAAGTATTTCAATTTTTAAATGTGTGCAATTCAAATAGCCTTGTAGTAACAAACCCCTCAATTCTTCATTTGGGCTGCTATGAAGATGAACCGTTTATGCCGCTACCAAATCATTCTTGAAAGAGCAGGGTGCCATTGCTGATTTCTGATTAGTCTGTTTGGCAGTATCAACGCCATCAAACTAGTAGAGAACTATTTCATCCACAAAGAGCTTTGACCTTCAGAAAGACTCACGATGTGTATTGTAAGGTAACTTCACAAAGGGCCAGATTTTTTACCAATGTTTGCATTGGGAAGTTAGTTTGGTATAAGTGACATTTAAAGGACAACTAAGTTACCAAGTCAATTGCTTAAGTTGACAAATAATTTTCATGCATAGATAATTGAGTTTCATAAGAGATTGGGACTTGGACTGTATTCGTTCGTTGAAACTCGTTGTTTGGTCGTTGAACCAAGTGTAATATCATAAATGTACCCCAATTTGAAATGGCCTTTCTTAAACTACGGCTGAGGTTAGGAAAAGTTGGCACAAGTTTTTAGGGAGTTTGAATAACAACCAAACATTTTCTATGGGCACACTCCGTGACATTCACAAAAAAAAAGTCTTCATGCAATGTTAGGGGCTTAGCTACCCTTCCTAGAATTGCGTACCTATGGGTAGTTCTCAATCAATTTTCTGTTACGGTCTGATATAATGAAAATTTTCCGTCAGTTCAAAACCGTTCAAAACTTTTCTCAGTTATGTTTTGTCAGTTGTGGTTGAGATAACTTTAAACAGACTAATCTTGGCAAGAAATTGATTCTTATATAGTATGTCGCAGGTTCGGAAGTCCACAGAGCGTTTTTTATATTTCTGCGAGAACCCTCGTTTTGCATACCCCTTACTCTCCCATTGTGTAGGTTGGCCAATGTCGGTCCGGATAACTTGTTTTCTAATTTCAGTAATCAGTTCGGTGCGGTCTTTGCTGCCTGGTCATTAAACATAAGATCATGGCATACCTATACAAATCTAATGAACGATCGATAAACTGAGTGATCAGTCGTCAAAATAATATTCCTAGTGATTTACGAGATCTTAATTCTTCTTCAATTTTTAAATTTCAAAGTCATGAACAGATTATTTTTTGCCGGGATTAATAATTCTTCGCATTCAACGTCACATAATCAGTGTGAATTATCTTTAGTAAAAACGCTCAAATTGATTGCGAACCTTTTTGATGGAGCTGGCAGCGAACCCCTGCCACCTTTTTAGCAAAGGCTGTGCAAAGTTGCAGTACCTAACCAATGTCCCGGGTCGCTGCCAATTGCTGAGATGTACTATACATTTTCCATTACCTGGGTTCCAAGGTATTTTCATTTGGGCTTTCACTAACAGTTCACCTGTAAAAAATTCTGTAGATATGTACATTAAATATGAACCTTAAATAAGATAATAGCTCTATTCTAAACACAAAACCACGTACTAACATACCGATCTGACCTCGCAGGCTACCCGACGTCGGCGTCGTCGTCGCCGGCTCCCCCGCCGCCGCCGTACCCTTCGTCGCCGGCGCCGACGTCAGCGCCGGCCCCGCCGTCGCTGACGTACCCGTCGAAGCCGGCCGTCGGTCGCCCGGACGTCTCGCTCTCGAGCCCGCTGCTGGTGAACCTGCTGCAGAACGACGGCGGCGGCGGCTCCGCGGCCGGCGCCAAGATGCCGCCGCCTCCGCCCGGCGCGCCCGAGAAGCCGGTCAGGGCGCGGCCGGCCAACAAGAAGGCGGTGGTGCGGCGGCGGCCCGACGGGACCGTTCTCTCCGAGTCGCCCGGCAAGGTGCGTTTAGTCGTAGCTCTGTAGTCTTCGGGAGTGTAGTTTTAGCCGAGATCAAGTTGCCCAGTAGTGCGATTTCGTTACTCTGACTTCGCCGTTCTCGGTTACGAAGTTAAAAAATTAACATGGACATCGACAGGGGATTTGTCCGTCAGAACCGATAACGGCATAGCGTTAAAGGTACAAAATCCCTAGGCAGATAAGTCCACTAATGTTACCTCTCCAATTTTGAAGTGGCTTTTTGAAAGCTTGCCAAGCTTGCAAAAGCACTTAATATGCAAGATTCCCCTGCATTTCCCTTTTCCAAAAGCTGGAATGTTTCCGAGTCCCCGGAAAGGTGCGTAGATTCGTTGCTCTGCAGTCTTTGGAAGTGTAGTTCTAGCCGAGATCAAGTTGCCCAGATAAGTCCATTAATGTTACTTCTCTCCAATTTTGGTGTGGCTTTTTTAGAGCTTGCCAAACTTGCAAAAGCTTTCCATCTGCAAGATTCCCCTGCATTTCACTTTTCTAAAGGCTGGAATGTTTTCCCCCCATGTCTATCAATGCAACAGTATTCTAGCCACTGCCGAAGCACCTGCCAGATATAATTTTTCCCTTCACTGTTGCAGGATATGAGGATAAGATTACATTTCTGGTTACATTTCTTCTATGTTCGTAGGTGTAATATTTATTGATGGACGTTGCATGCATAGCCCATTTGGTTGATTGCGCGTAGCGAGCTAGGCCAAATCTTCAATTTCACTCTGCTAAAAAAACACTTCTGTGTGTGTTTTTGTATGTATTTTTGCAATGAAATTTTCATGATGTCTACTTTTGTTCTCAACTTAGACCCCCTGCGTTTTTCAAGAAAACCCTCCATACCCCTCCCTTTCAAATCAGAATATAGAGCAATATTCTAAATTGGGAAAATTTTGAAAAATACGGAAATTTATCAAAAAATTTGTATTTTTTCCTATTTACTCAAAAATTTATTGTGACTTTGTGTGTGACATTTGTGTGTTTACAAACCGCTACGCTCGTCTTCAACGCAACAAAAATTGCGTCCGCGAAGCCCTAGTATTGGTAAATTGCTGTAAAGCCGTGCAGAAAGATTAGCGCATTAAGTGCCGGTTTTTCAGTGGCTAGTTAAGATTTAACGGTCCATTAGCAATAAAATTAAGGGCTCTGATTGGACGTTTCTATGCAAATAACAAGTTAACAGACCATTAAAAATTTAATGTGTCACAGAAAAACCGAGTCTTAGTGATGTGCGCTTGAAAAGTTTTTGTTAATGTCCCTGTCCCGTTTCCAGGTGGCTTCTGCGTTTGCCAACGTGCCCCAGTCCGAGGAGGCCCTCTCCCGACTGTCGCCGTCGACCGGCTTCCCGCCGGCGCCCGACCCGCCGCCGGTCTCGTTCGGCCCCCGGCAGGTGGCGCCCGGGCCCCGGCACGCCCCGCCCCCGGCCGCCACGCTGGCCACCGCCGTCCCCGGTCGGCAGTACCCCGGGCCCGGGCCGCAGCCGCCGCCCTACGCGAACCGGCTGCCCAATCAGCAGCAGATGCTGCTGCAACAACAGCAGCTGCAACAGCAACGACTGCTGCAGCAACGGATGCTGCAGCATCAGCAACAGCAGCAACAGATGACGGTACGTCTGCAGCTTGAGGAATGCGTTTCGACTTTAAGAGTGGATGCGAATGTGGGAAATTGTTGCGTCTAACCTAGATGCGGTTTCCCGGTTGTGAGGCTGATGCTTTTCCAGCTGACCGGGCTCACAATCTCGAACGTGCTGCAATCTGCTAAGGAAAGCCCTCAATCTAATTCCAGTCGTTGCATTTTTGGTAGAAAAACAACCTTGACAGTTGCCAGCAATGCCTTAAAAATGAATAGCAGTATGAGCTCATGCTGCACACGTGTAGTGTACTGCGGGTGTGGGCATGTTTGTACTTTCCAGTTCATGGCTCTAAATATGAATTTTAACAAATATTTATTGTTCGCTCATATCAGTGGTGTAGAGCAAAATCGCCTTCCCGCCCACAAAGTTTTACGTGTTGGCCCCGATATGGTTATCCGATGCCAAACGACACATGTTGATCTTACTGGGATGGGCAAGATTTTACATTTCAGCCAAGTCAAGAAAAGTGTAGGTATAAAATGATCCTCAATCTATGTCCCATACCTTTCCTGAAGACGTTAAAAGGTAACGAAACAACTTGAACAGCACAAAGAATGTGAATAAAGTTTGTTAAAAATTAACTAGTAGTCTCTAGAAACTGGAAAAGCCCTTTGCCGTGGGTTGGTACCCGTTGAAATGTTAGTGCCATAAGCCTTACAGGCAAACCCGATGGCTTATGGCCCTACGAACTGGGCTGGGATCGAAGCAATTCTTCAAATTTTATATTTATTATTATTCGATTTTCTATACAAAACACGAACAGACGTGACTCACTTTGAACAGTTTGCCATGGCAAGGCGGACAAAAACTTTGCTTGGTTGCATCTGAAATTAGTTATTTCCATCATTCAGGAACAACCTACTAAAATCTATCAAATTGCTATGACAGGGTGACCACATCTTCAAACTAAAAAGCCGGGACAAAATACCTTATGAGTGTGATGAAGGGCTGGGGGGGAGGAATATTTCAAAACAACCCAATTTACCCTTACACCCAGGGCCGTATTGTGCAGAAACAGCACCTTGTTTAAAAATGGGGAAAGGCCCTCTCTGTGGTACATTGTGGCCAGTTGAGCACCACCCATTTTGAAATAAGAAAATACTATCAAGAATCTTGAAAAGAACTATTTCCAACTGGAATTTGAATGCTAAATAAAGTCTCGCTGGTTTCCTGACGTTTCGTAACATATATTAGAATCTTACTGAATCCAGATCATATTTTAAGTAGTAAGAATCTTACTGGCAGCTGACCATGAATTTAAGAAGACTTAAATTTACTCTGAATAAAGAATTACTCTGAGATTAATCACCCGCGTGATTCCCCAGATGCCGGAGTCGAAGCCGTACGCGATGGCGCCTGCCGCGCCGCCGCCGACAAACGCGACGCCCACGACCGACTTCTCGCGCTACCCGGCCGCCAACGGCAACGGCACGGCGCCGTCATGGTCGCGCGGGCCGGCCGCGGCGCCGCCCCCGCCGTCACTCGCCCCCTCGTACGCCGCCCCCGCCGCGGCCGCGGAGCCGCCGAAGACGGCGTCCCCGCCGCCGCTGACGTCCGCCGGCAAGCGTCGCCAGCTGCTCATCAACCCGCTGACGGGTCACCTCGAGCCGATGGCGTCCGAGTCGAGCTCCGACTCGGAGCCCGAGCCGGCGGCGGCCGCGCCCGAGGCCGGAACGCCCGACGACCCTTTCTTCTACTTCCCGTCGCCGCTCAACGACCGGTCCAACTCGATGTTCTCGGACGACGACGACGACGTGAGCAGCACGCTCTCGCGCCGCGCGGACACGACGACGACGACGGACCAGTCGGACTCGGAGGCGACGGTGCGGTCGACGGCGAGCGAGGCGTCGTCTTCGCGCGGACACCATCGCAAGCGCGATCGGAGTCCCGCGGCGGGCGGCGGGGCCGGCGCCGAGAAGATCAAGCTGCGGCTGAAGCTGGACAAGGGCGAGCCGACCCCTGCGGCGTACAAGGTGAGTGCGAACAAAAGGGGTGAAGAAGGTTTTAATGTTTATTTTTCGTTTATTGTCAAAGTCATTCGAATCGAAGATACATTTTAAAATATTACGGTGGTTACGTAAATAGACACTCTGAAAACTGCTGCAATCTTCAAAAAAAAACTGCTTATCTTCAAACATTTTAGCTTTTTTTAACCCGTAGAGTAGCTAAGGCCCAGTTTTACCAAATGTTTCAACTTCTAGTTGAGATCCCAACTAGATGTTACAGCTAAATTCAGCCAATCACGTGCCGCCAATTCAGTTGTAACTACCAGCGGGGATCTCAACTAGGAGTTGAAAATTTTGGTAAAACCGGGCATTAGAATAATGTTTTTTTCATTTAGTCTACAAATGAGCGTTACCTACTGTTAGAGAAAGCCAAGAGAAAGCCAACTTGTGTAAAGGTCAGAGAGTCATTTTATCAACCTGTTACCTTCGGATAGGTACCCTTGTTCTGAAAACTACCCCACACACCACGGCGATTTTATTCGAACCGAATTCAGAATTCTCCTCCTTCACAAACAGCCACTATGGAACAATCTGACCTGTTACCAGATAAATTCTTCACTTCTGGATTGAAATGCTTAAAAAAAAAATTGAATTCATGCTCTTCTATTGAAGTCAAAAAATCTGGTGATTGTGTGAAAATTTATCACATCGGTAGGCAACCTAAGAATGGCTAAAAGTTTGCTTTTTTTAAGTGGCCATTCTATCGATTAACATCGATTACTTAACTCAATTGCTACCGGCCTGATGTACAATTTAAAAAGTTTTAATGGAACAGTAAATGTTATAATTTCAAATTGTTGCAAATATCTATTAATTGAAATGTGACCTATTGCTTCCTATGTATGGCCAACCATTCATGCCACAAACATACTATCAAATCAACTCTTGAAAAAAACTATTTCAAACTGGGATTTGAATGCTAAATCAAATTTCAATTTTGAATTATTTTCGGGCTTTGACAGGATCATTAGAATTCAGGAAGCTTAGATAAAAGAAACAATTGTTGGTTCTTTTGGTTCACGTTTTTAACGTCAGTCAAGCTATCACCTAGCATATGTAACGAAACGTCAAGGAAACCAGTGAGAATTTTGATTTAGCATTCAAATCCCAGTTAGAAAAAGTTTTTTCAAAACTAGTGCTAAAGACAGGATTTAGTAGACATGAGTCTAAGAAATCTAACTTAACTCAATTGCTACCCTGATGTACAATTTGAAAAGTTTTAATGGAACAGTTATTATTATAATTTCAAATTGTTGCAAATATCTATTAATTGAAATGTGACCTATTTCTTCCTATGTATGGCCAACCATTCATGCCACAAACATATTGTCTAATCAATCCTTCTCCAACCCAAGGTGGACGTCAGCTTCCCGGTGGCGCGGAAAGGAGCGTCCGCGCGACCCGAAGAGCCGCGCGTGCCCCCGCTGCACATATCCCTGCGCGGTCGCGCCGCCGTCGTGGTCAGCTCGCGCAAGAAGTACGTGCCGCCGAAAGACGGGCCGGGCTCGCCGGCGGCAGCGGCAGCGCCCAAGAAGCGCACGGTCGTGCACGGTCCCGACGGCCAGCCGATCAAGACGTCGAAGGGCTCGAAGCTCGACGGCAAAAACTCGACGCCGCGGCCGCGGAAACCCGGCTCGGCGTCCTCGGGCAAGACCAAGTCGGGAGAGCCGCGGATAGACGGCAAGCCTCGCGTCAAGCCCAAGCCGGACGTCGCGAAGGAGCCGCCGTTGCCGCCGAATCCGGCCGGCCCCGGCGAGGAGAACGCGGCGAAAGACGAGCGGAAAGCCTCGCCGAACAAGACTAAGCGGCGCGAGGGACGGAAGAGGGCCGCGGACGGGCCCGCGCGTGA
Source organism: Nemoura dubitans (assembly GCA_921293005.1). Taxonomy (NCBI): domain Eukaryota; kingdom Metazoa; phylum Arthropoda; class Insecta; order Plecoptera; family Nemouridae; genus Nemoura; species Nemoura dubitans. The sequence goes on from OV121077.1 coordinate 37,376,206, forward strand.
GCAGAACCTGCTGTCGGGCGGGCGCATGCTCGACGGGCAGTTCCGGGGCAGCGGCCGCGGCGGGCATTCGAAGGGCGGCGGCCACGCCAACGCCAGGCGGAGGGAGGTGGCGGCGCGGAGGGGCAGCGAGGGGGAGGTCAAGGTCGAGGAGAACGGCGTCGGTAGCGCGGACAAGCGCAGGAGGCAGAGCTGTCCGGACGACAAGGATCTCAGCTTCACAGGTAATGGATCGGTACAAAAAGGGGGAAGTAGGGACCGGGATTGGTAGCAGACTTTTCGGTCTTCGGGGCTCAAGTAGGCTGTGCTCCAAAGTTGCTTTGCCGTCACTCATTTGTTTTCGAGTCGCTTGGCTTCTCCTTCCGAGGTTCGGTATCGTATATCTCCCGACAAAGCAGGGAGAATGTGTGCCCGAACAGCCCAGCGGTAAAGCGCATGACCAGCTATCGTGGGGTCCCGGGTTCGTATCCCGGTTTGGTAGCAGATTTTTCCGGCTTCACCTTCCTTATATCCATTGCTTGCTGGTTTCGGCATCCATCGTGATCGTTTCAGGAAACCGTAATCTTGGAAAGTGTTCTTCAATTTCGATGCAGTTTACTACACGGGAAGGACGATGTTAGTACAATTTTAAGAAAGTCTAGATTGAGGTGGTGTCTTGTAGTGGTTGTTTAGAACATCAAAATGTCAGAAAAATCCAGAAACAATTGCGCAAATCCTTTCAAATCGCATTTCAATTTTTGCATTACTGTTGGCACATTTTGGAAAAATGGCAAAAATGGAGAAATAGAGCAATGGATTTTGGCATGCATATTTTCCAAATTTTGACCCTGATATTCTTAATATTTGACAGATCCTTCTAGTACATTTCTACCTGCCAATAGTGCTGGACACACTGTCACTGTTGATGCATAACCCCAGAATCATGCAATACTCTCAATCCATAAGACCCAGGTGCAATACTTTGAATCCAGAAGATCCGATGCAATACTTTCGATCCACAAGATCCGATGCAATACTTCCAATCCATGAGACTCGATCTAATACTAGTTTCGCTCTGTGTACTGTGGGTAGTGGCACGTTTTGCAATCCAAGAGCAAAGAGATGAGTGACCTGAAGGCCTGAACACAGAACCCCGTTGCCTTGATTGTCTGTAATCAAGCCACGGGTAAAGTGAATGTAACGATTGAAGTGAAGTCAGCTGAGTAACTGCTATTTACTGTTTGCTCACCCAGTAGTTTTTTGTGTCCGCCAATGTGTAAGTCAAATGTTGAGTTTGATTCGGAGAGCAGAAAATGAAATGTAAAGGCAGCGTTGCATAGCATTGAATAGCTGTGTAGATCCGATGGGCAAGGATTAAGGGAACAAAGAATGTAAATAGATTTTAACAAGTTATTTGTGTCGGCCAATAGCTACCAAACATGGCAATTCATTCCATACTTTTGGTAGAGACTCTTCAGTAGCAAACACAATCTTTCAAATTGCAATTACAATTTTCAATATATATTTTTTTGAAATTTGCAAGATTGTTTGAAAGACAACTTTTTTTCTACTTCAAAGGTTTTTAAATTAAATTTAAGTAAGGGGCAGTTTATGACGATTGTATCACGAAGAAGTAGATTCAGAAATTATATAGCACCAGCAATCGCATCCTAACCTCACCGTATGTCCGCTTACAGATACTCAGGGAGTGCCATCAACGGCATCAAAGCCAACGCCTACACCGCCGCCCAACGCGGCCATCCCCGCGACGGCGGGCAACGCGACAGCGCCGCGCGTGCACCACGCGCACGCGAAGCCCGGCGCAAAGAGCAAGCAGGCGTCGACGAACGCCGCGGCGCCCAAGCCGCACCGCGACGACAACTGCCTCAAGCGCAACGACTCGGCCGGCCACGACGCGAAACGCAACTGCGCCGTCGACGGCGACCCGCCGAAGAAAGTGCCCGAGGACGTTGTGAAAGTGTCGGACGTTAGTTCTAAACGGGTGCTGGACGTTTTGGACGCGATCAGCAAGCAGCGGCTGGAGACGATCGAGGCGTGCAAGCAGCGGCTGATGGCGGCCGCGTCCGAGAAGCAGCGGCTCGAGGGCGGCGAGCCCGTCAAGCAGCGGCACATGGAGGTGGCGGAGATCAACGCGCTGGGTCTCGACGTCACCGTGACCGAGGTGACGCCCAAGGGCCGGTCGTGCGACGACGCCGCCAAGAAGCGGCTGGCGGACGCCGCCTCGGCCACCGCCAAGCAGAGCATCGAGATCACAGAGGTGGGCGCCAAGCGGTCGGACGCGGCCGACGCCAAGCCCAAGGCGACCGAGCTGCGGCTCGTCGACGTGGCCGAGCCGAGCGCCAAGCAGCGGCTGATGGAGATCGCGGAAGCGAACGCCAAGCAGCGGCTGATGGAAGCGGTCGAGGCAACCGCCAAGCAGAGGATGCTGGAGGCGGCCGAGACGAACCCCAAGAGGTCGCTAGAGATCTCGGAAGTTAACTCAAAAAAGCGGCTGTTGGACGTTGCAGAAGTGAAGCAGAGGTTGCTTGAAGTTGCTGATTCAAAGCAGAGGTTACATGAAGTTTCGGAAACGAAGCAACGGCTGATGGAGGTTACGGAAACGAAGCAGAGGTTGCTGGATGTTTCGGAAACGAAGCAGAGGTTGCTGGATGTTTCGGAAACGAAGCAGAGGTTACTGGATGTTTCGGAAACGAAGCAGAGGTTGCTGGATGTTTCAGAAACAAAGCAGAGGTTACTGGAAGTTTCGGAAACGAAGCAGAGGTTGCTTGAAGTTGCCGATACAAAGCCGAGGTTACATGAAGTTTCGGAAACAAAGCAAAGGCTGTTAGATGTTGTGGAAACGAAGCAAAGGATGCTGGATGTTACGGAATCGAAGCAGAGGTTGCTCGAGGCTGCGGAAACGAAACGGCTGCTGGACTCGGCGGAAACGAAGCAGCGGCTGGCGGCGGTGGAAGAGGCCAACGCCAAGCAGCGCCTGCTGGAGTCGTCGGAGTCGAAGCAGCTCGTCGAGGAGACGGCGCTGAAGCAGCGCCAGAGCCCCGAGGGCAAGGAGCCGAACGGCGAGGCGGGCAACACGCAGGGCGAGGACTCGGGCATCGAGTCCATGGATGCGCTCTCCGAGAAGAGCCCGAACCAGGGCGAGAGCCCCGGCCGCAAGGACGACACTCCGCCCGCCGTCGCGCCCCCCGTCGCCGCCGCCAAGCCGCGCGAGGAGAACGAATCTAAACCGGCCGGTTTAGCCGAGCCGGCGGCGGCGCCGGCAAAGCCCGCGCCCGACGATATTACCCCCGTAGTCGAGGCGCCCGTCGACGACGACGACCGCGACTGTGATAGCCCCCCGTTGGTCGTGAACCGGTCGGCGAAGGCCAAGCCGCTGCCGGCGTCGGCGTCTCCCTCGCCGTCGCCCGACGACCCGCAGCCGATCCGCATCACGCCGCCGCTCTACACGTACTCGAACCCGGAGAAGCACCGCGACGAGACGCCGAGTCCCGGCGTGCTGCTGCTCGACGAGGAGGAGGACGGCCGCGCCGCCCGCCGCAAGGAGGAGATGCGGCGGAAGCGCAAGCGGAAGCAGGAGCTCGAGGGCCGCGCGGAGCCGAGCGAGGACGGGGAGGACGGCGCGCGGTTTCTCGACGCGCTCGCCGACAAGGCGGTGTCGAAGTCGCTGCTCGAGCAGCTGCTGATCGAGATACCGGTCGACGAGGGCAAGCGCGGACGGAGCACGCGGTCGAGCTCGTTGAAGACGCCGCGGTCGAGTCCGCTGGTGCGAGACGACAACGGCTCCAAGCTCAGTCCGCTGGTGAGTGGTGCTTTCGACGGCCTTCCGTTGTGATTCTCTTCGACTTTGGTTTTCGTGCTCGGTTTCGAAGGGATATTGGGTGTTTTCCGGGGGATAAGGTGGCAATCTAGGTTCTAGGATTAGAATAAGAATTAACGAAATAAGAATTACGGCAGCTTTTGGTTGTGATAATTTTTAACTTTCTTTTTTCTTCCTCGGTTTTGGAGGAGTATTTGTGTTTTCTGGGGGAATATTGTGGGGAAAAAAAGGGCAAGTTAGATTCTAGGATTAGAATAGAATCCAAACTCGGAACTCTGGTGAGTGACGCGTTTGACGACCGTTGGTCTCTGCGGTGGCGTTGCAATAGTCTTCTGCTTTCACTTTTCCCTCCGTTTTCAAGGAATATTATGTGACATCTTGAGAATAAGGAAGCCAATTTATATTCTAGGATTAGAATTAAAGTCTTGGCTCAGTCTGCTGTTGAGTTTCTCGTTTGATGGCCTTCGGTATGTATGTACGTTCGATCATTAATATCCGTTAGGGGATTGACAAATACTCGAATATTAACACTGGCTAAAAGGGTAAATGGGGGCAAAATTGACACGGGCTTATCCTTTATTTCCAATCAGGGACTGAAACCGGGACCAGGACAGAGACCCGAGACATGTGAAAACTTCTTATTTCTGAAGACCGGGGTTCTTGAGACCTAGACTGGGACTAGGGACCCGTAGTTTCCGAGACCTTAGAGGTTCTCTCCTTGCACCCTAAAATCCCAGCCGCAAATTCTGTACACTATTGAGGGAGCGAGTTTTACAACCTCTAGTTTGTTGACCAAGGGATGGGACTCCATTCAGAAAATGGAGGAAAGGCATACCTTGTTTATAATTTTATTGATAGGAAGGGCAAAAGGTTTCAGGAGGTTTACAATAATGCTTCTCCTCCTTTGTTTGACAATTGATTCATTGTTGAAGATGGTCGATGTTGCAATAATGGTACTATCGTTCTTTCACCACTCCAAGGTAGTTTAAGGGATGAATGAAACAGTGGTTATGAACATGTTGGTAAATAAGTCGGTGTTTGTGTGCCCTTCATGATTGTCACTATTTAACTCGCATAATTTATTTACAAAAAAAAACGAGATCTAGACCATTTAATTTCCAAATCCAAAGACTGGTTCCGGAACCAAGAGCCACTTTAAAAAAAATCCAAAGACCAAGACCGGGACCCGCTTACAAAAAAGTTTGGGACTGAGCACAAAACCAGGACCCCAAAGAGGATAAGGTTTCAGTCCCTGTTTCCAACATTGTTGCTTCATGTTATGATGACCTCAAGCGGTACAGCCAAATAATTACTACCTAGCCTGCTTGTAAATTTTTGTTTTGTATTTTTTATTTGACCACCATGCAATTTTTTTTTAACTTGTTCATATGTTTCCTCAATTTTGATGTCTTTATGCTTGCCCGAATTAACATGCGTCTTTTGATTCTAGGAAGCTTCCTACTAGAATTGGAATTTAGAGCTCGTCCAGAGCCGTAATGGTTACGGAATAGAACAAACTAAAAACGTGCCCACCGCGGAACCTAATCAAAGTCCCCGCTCCGCAGGTCCGAAGCAAACGGAAACGCCAGGAGTCGGAGAGCAGCGCGGCGTCGAGCCTGGCGCCAGACTGCGTGGACACCGCCCTGTCGGCCGCGGCGGGCCCTAACGCGGTGCCGCGGCCCGGCAAGCGCAAGTGCTCGGAGAACGCCGCCGAGCTGATCAAGGCGTGCATGGGCCTCGACGAGACGCCCGCCAAGAAGCCGGCTGCGGGAGTGCCCGCGACGGCCGCGCCCGGCGCGATTGCCGGCGCAAACGCAGTCGCCGACGGCAGGAAGGCTGCTGGCAAGGCGCGGAAAGGTGCGTTACGATCGACCTGTGCGCAGTTAGTCTCATGTCTGTGTGTCCTATTTGTACGTTTTGTAGTCACCCTCATGATTAGACACTCATGTCTAATATGTCCTATCTTAAGCTCTAGTTTTGAAAAAAATTATTTCAAACTAGGATTTGAATGCTAAATAAAGTCGTGCTGTTTTCCCAACTTTTCGTAACATATATTAGTTAGGTACTTCTTTAAGACCCGGTTTTTCAGTGGCACGTTAAATATCTAATGGCCTGTTAACTTGTTTTTTGCTTAGCAACGTCCAATCATAGCCCTTAATTTATTTTGCGATTGGATCGTTACGATACTAACGGTCCGTTAGTAGGAAAATTAAAGGCCCTGATGGGACGTTGCAAAGCAAATAACAAGCTTACAGACCATTAGATATTTAACGTGCCACTGAAAAACAGGCTCTAAGGGTGATAGCCTGAGGGAAGTAAAAAACGTATATGTTACGAAATGTCGGGAAAGCAGTGAGACTTTTATTTAGCATAAAAATCCCAGTTTTTTTCAAATCCAAATGTTATCTATGGGTTAACTTTGAATGTATGGGCGTGGATCCGAAAAGCAGAGGTAAAACTTCACCCTCAGGGTACAATGATGAACAGCCTGCACTTCCAGATTTTCAAGTCTTTGAAAGCCCTCTCAAATAAATAGACCATCTTTTTCAACTTGGGGTATTCAAATGTGGTTAGTTTCTGTAGATTTGTGGGGGCCACTACAAGTGTTTCAAGTATAGGGGCTCTAGCCCTTGGGCTAGAGCGGAGGGTAGCGATTGTGTAAAGTTATCGACAAGTTATCGATGTTTATAGGCAGGCAACTTTCAGGTATCGATCGGTTGCCCTTGGCTACCGATCGATTTATTTTTACACAATCGCAACCGAGATGTCAGATGTCCAAGCTCTGGAGACCGATCATGTAACTTTGTGATTTCAAAACGATTCGTTTCCAATATCACTGCCTATGGTTTAACATGGGCAGTGATTTAAAATCGAATGATTTCGAGCCAAATCGAATGGAAAAAAGTTACATGATCGGTACCCTGGTGTCTGTACCGTCTAAAACACAGGAAATCCGAGCGCTAACGTCGCCCTTTGCTCGATTCCAGCCGGCGCGTGCGCCACGCTCGCCGACCCGGACTCGTCCGAGGACGACGAGCCGCTGATCGACCTCAAGTCGCGTCCGACCGCAACCGCCGAGGACGCGACCCCTCGGCACCGGACGCCGCGCGTCTCCGTGCCGACACCCAAGGTGGCGGCGGCGCTCGGCAAGGAGTCGACGCCGCGGCGCTCGGGTCGCCAGGCGCCGCGCACCCCGCTGGCCACGCCCAAGACGCGCGCCAAGCCGGCGCCGCCGTCGACGCCAGCGGTCGCGGTCGCGGTCGCGCAGGTCGCCGCCGCGGCCATCGTCGTGCCGCAAGCGCCGGCGCCGATGGCGGTCGGCGACGAGGAGAGCAATCGGCGGAAGACCAGGAGTGCGGGCCCATCGGGTGAGTTGCTTGTTTTATTCGGTATTAGTTATTAGCTTCGATAGGTGAATGTACATATTTAAGCTTCGATCACTGCTCCGGTACGGGATGGGCAACAAGCATGCCGTGCTAGCTCTTGCTACGCTCAACATGTATGTTGCCGTTTTTACGTTTTCTTAAAACTGAATAAACATTAAAACAAACAAACAAGGGGATTATTTAGCTACTCCTAAAATACAATTACTGATTTAGAATGGACTAGTCAATATTTAATCTTTTAAATAGCAATACATAACAACATAATGATGGTTATAGAGTTGATCTGACCAATGATCTCAGCTGGTAAGGCCTATACTTTAACGTTGCATGGGAAACATACAGCGCTGAGCTAGATGTGTATCCCGGCTAGCAATGGTCGAAGATTTAAATATATACCTAGTATAGTATAGTATAGTATGTATTCCTTTTTATTTGTTTTCGTTTTACGTTCCACGTAGGTACAAATAATAAAGATAGTTATTGATGAGCGTAGCGAGCGAAGCGAAATCATCAATTTCACTAGGTACTGCTAAAAAAAACACTTGGTGTGTGTTTGTATGTTTGTTTTTTTTTGTATGTGTGTTAGCGCGCGCTCTACAGGCCAAACGCCTGCTTCGAGTGGGATGAAATTTTCAGGGTGTCTACTTTTGTTCTCAACTTAGACCCCCTGCGTTTTTCAAGAAAATCCGCCACACCCTTCACTTTCAAAGCAGAAAAAAGAGCAAAATTTGACAATTGGGCATGTTTGGAAAAGTACGGAAATTTATTTAAAAGTGCGTATTTTTTTCAAATGTTCCCAATTTCGATTTGCCTTTAGAAACCATCGAAACCAAATCGAAACATCACACCAGATTTTTCCCAATAAAAACCAACCCAATAAAACCCAATAAAAACCCTTGGCCATGAGTTACATCTACGTATTAACATGCACATTGCTTTATGACCTCAAAATGAGCATATTTCCGCTTTCTACAGCTCGGACAGAAACAAAGAAAGGCCGGAATCGTTTACAATTTCAAGTGATCAGAATTTTCGAAAAAGCAATGGTCCGGCTTGCTGCTCCATGATTTAGGCTTTTTGCCTCAACCTTTTTATGCGCTAAATACAAATCGCTACGCTCATCTTCAACGCAACACAAATTGCGTTCGCCCTAGTGATATTCCTAATCAACTCAATGATCAACAATTAGTCGGAGATACATAATAATCAAAGATCAACTATAACAATCAATCAATTACATTGTTTCTCTCACACGTTCCATTTCTACCTCCTTCAGCCTGGCTTTCAGGAGTGAAATAATATATAAACCAAGCTCTGGAGTTTGTTCACATTCTGGCCAGTAGCCCCAATGGATGCGCTTACTTTGCCCCTTAAAAACACATTTTTACGACTTGGAATGCCCTGTAACAATACTTTCTGCAATCCTTCAATCTCGGCCATCTCTCTCATCAATTGGGAATAATTAAAAATAACCAAAGGCACCAAAGGTCACTGTTAACGTCGCTCCTGCTTCCGAGCCAGATTTCATTCATCCTACTCCCGTTGCCGGCACGCTGATCGTCACACTGCCGCACACTGGTCTCACGCGCCCGCTCGTTCCCGTTGTTCCAGTGGAGACGGAGGGCGTGAACAAGTCGACCCGGCGCCGGCCCTCCCGAGACGGCAAGTGACCAGCGGAGCCCTCCGCGACGTAGCCGCCGCACTGACAGTCGGGGGAGCGTCGTCGAGGGTCGCGCTAGCACCGAAATCGCCCCGGCGGAATCGAGCCGGTCGGCGCGGAGGGGACCGGCAACGCTCCCGGGCGCGGCGAGACGGGAACGGGTCGACGGCGTCGGAGTGACCGGCGTTCGTGGAACCGTCGCGCCCGAAACGATCGACGAGAGAAGAAACGGCAACGGGAACGGTCGCTTAGGATTGGCAATGCTCGGAACTAGGGTAATACTCTGCGCGTCGGAGTCTATCGTGGACGGCACCGCCGCGACGTGGAACGTACCGTCGTCGAGAGTGGCGATCGCATTCGGACGAGGACGGAACGCTCGGAACTGCGGCGATGCTGGCAAAGGAACTGAGAAATCTGGGAGAGGAACGGCGGTGGGGGAGGCGGGTTTTCTCCGACGACCGCTGGGATGCGTCGTTATTCCGTGCAATTATGTGGACCGATGGGGCCTCGAGCTTGCGGCGGTTCGGAACTAGGGTAATTGGCTTGAGAGCGGCGGACGTTCGGCTTTGCGGGACTGAACACGGGCGGCGTTGACTGCTTCGACGTGCTTTCGTTTCGTTCGGCTTGTGGGGTTCTGGGATTTTGCAGTCGGGGCATCGGATTCGGCTGAATGGCGCGAGAAATTGCAGCCTCTTGAAACTTTGCACAGTTTTATTTTCTTACCTTGCCGTTAAATTGCGATGACGTGTGTGAAAAGTGACTAAATTACCGACGATTTCATTGAAATTAGCTGGATGTTGACGCGGTTTCGTGAACGTTTAGCCGGATCTGACGCACTTCCGACTGCGGTTGTGAGGAGACTTGACCGCACTTGACCCGCTTGCCGCGCGAGGAGTCGGCATTGTCGGAGCGTGCCGCAGATGTATCGTCAGGACAGAAAAATATCGACCGTCTACTTTGTTGGCTTGTTTAGCGGTAACAGACAATACTTTAAAAAAAGAAAATAATGAATAATCAGGGCCAGTACAAATTGTTTTCAGTTTTAATGCAGATAATAATAGGTAAAAATAATAACTTTCCTACTAGGATAATTTTTCAATGTTTTTTTTTGTTCCACTAGGTTCTTATTCTTTATTTGGATGTTCTCTTCGAAGGGTGATTGCTTGAAACTCGGTTGCTTTTTGTGATAGGGATCTTTTTTAATCGAATCGGGAGGCGCTCGTCTCCTTACGTGTGGTGCCTGTGATGAGTTTTTTTAGCGGAAACATGTTGCCGTGCGTATCGCTTCGATCGCGCCACCGCAAGTACTTTTCTTCTGTTTGTCTAGCTATGTAGGGTGTAAACAAATCGTAATCTTTAGGGGAAATGAAATCTATATCGCGAAAGCCAAATAATTGAAAATTATTCTTGCGATGTTCTTGCTTCCTCGGCGTTCCTTTTTTTTCCGTTTTTTTATCTCGGCGTAGCGAGCGTTAACGAAAAATCTCTCGCCGCTCGTTAAAATCAAAAAAGCAGATCTTTGCTGCCGGTTACGAGGTGGCTTTTATATAATATATTATATCGAGGTTGACACACTTAACCTCGTTCTCGTCTCGGGCACACGGCAAGTATGTAGCTCCTTGTTTTCTCGTTCTAAGTGCAAACGCAACGTAGATATCCGTGGGGGGGGAGGGGACAATTGTGTAAACACGTACCTACGTTTATTATAGAGTGTAAATACGACTACTACGATACCTACCGCTGGTGGTTTTTTTGTACAGGATAACTATTTGCTTGATACGTGAGAAGTGTGATACTTTTCGTGCTGTGTACATAAGAATATTGTCTCGCGTTGTACGAGTTTTTAAAGAAGAAGCTAGATTATAAAGATATGTAACTGTTATTACTTGCTAGTTATTGGGAATTTAGGATGGAAAGCGAGTGGACACTTGCATAAGGTGGCTCCTTAAAATATCATGGTGATTTTTTAAAACACGATTTCGCCCTACAAATCAAATACTACCGACCCCTTTTTTTTTTAACAAAACGTAATGTAAACAAAACTCACGAGCATATATAATATAAATACATTAAATCCCACCTCCGATTTGTGATCACCGTTTGTTTGTTTTCTTGCGCAAATCTTTGCTCTTTTTTCCCCTTGGCCTGTGTGTTGAGTGTGAGTGTCATGAGCAGATCGGTGCGAACTGCCTTTTCGTCGTCATTAGGGACTCGGTGCATTTTTAATTTTTATCTCTCCTCCCAGATCATTGTTGTTTAGCATCTAGGAAATCGATGATGCAGAGAAATGTAACTTTTTATTGAAATGCTATTATCGAATTACAGTTTAACACTATTAATATAATTATATAAATATATATATTATACATGATTATTAAGTCTTGTGGAATACATTGTAAATAATGTTGTAAATACTACAAAGAACTAGTTTCTAAACTAAGAACACAAAACCGATGTATATTGTACAGAAATACCCTGCTATATAGGTTTCTTTGTATTTTAGTACATACAAAACATTGTCATTATACTCTTGTAGCTTTGAAAGTCAAAATGAAGTCATTTAAAGAATTTGTATTGTGTCTCAATTTAGTCAGAGGTGTGTCAAATATTCCTATTCCTTTTAACTATCCTTTCTGCCTAGTCACTTGTAATCCTGGAAAACTGTAAGTAATCCTTAGAAAAAGGCGGGATTAAATCAAATTTTGGGAGCTCGAAATTTCAAGATGACAGCTCATGGGACGGATGACGGATGTCATTCAGAAGGCTTTGATTGGCTCTGACGACCAGCTTCCATTTTTTGGCACCATTGTTGTCACATCGATCTCGGATTGAGTGTCAGAACTTGACTTGACTTTCAATTCCTTGTAAAATTGAATCAATTCCCTAATTTGCCGAGTTAATAGTAACTTGACCAGCCGTAATTTGTGAGAGCGTTTTGTTGGAACTTATGGGGCAGGATGTGCTGATTTTGAGATATGGATGAGCGTGCTCTCTTGGAGATAGCGTTCTGTGCAGACTCCACTTGGACGAACGGTTACGATCCTTACCAGCAAGCCAACAAACATTTGCTCCAGAAAGTTCTCAAATCAAAGATTGCAGTAGACAACCAAGAAAATTACCTCAAGCCAGAAATCAAGATGCCCCCATCGTCCGAAGACAAATCCAAATCTCAACACGGTGCGAAGACAGTGCGAGATGTGATTCCCACGAGCCGGCTTGCCAGCTATGGTAACTACGAGTACAACCAGGTTCTTGAGAGTCTATACGCCAGTGACTTTTCGTCGGCGCAGTACCGCTTTGACTGTCCAAAAACATACCCCGAGGAAGTGTGGATGCTGGAAGAAGTCGAGGATTTGTTTAAGAAGTACACGGCGCCACTGTAAGGGATCGTTTTGTCTGTCACCTTTAATTAATAGGACATGTCATTGTCAAAACAAATCTTATTTCATACAATTGTTATAGGTACATACATTTTGGGTACCTATGTTCACGGACGACTCAATGAATTCTCAGTGACATGTTATCCCAAATTGTGTAATTTCTGTTTCAAAGATCGAGTGGTGCTAGCGATATTTCGTCATCTGAGACAACAACCCACGGTTGCAGTGACTGCCCAATGTCGAAGACCCAAACGAAGCACGATATCGACTCGTTCTTCCGCGACAAGTGCACCATCACCACTGACAGTGAATTCGCCCTCGCCAAACGCATCCGTTGCGACGCAGTAAAACGCCTCTGGGACACTCCTTTCCCAGACACCCCTTGCACTCGACGTACGTCCAACATTCCACCTGGTCCCCGCAAACATACAAGCACAGCATCCAACCTGGACTCCAAGACCTCTGCTGAGTACTTTCTGGCACGTCAGTACCAATTATGGGGCACCAGCTACGACAATGACTACGTCCCACTCCCCATACCACCGCGGACAAATCCATACAGTCTTTTCGAGCACAACGACTTCGTATCTACGAAGAAGTCTACATCCTTCTTTCCATCATCGTCCGAAGTAAGCGACTGTGGCGAACTCTTTCCTTACCTCGATGTAGGCTTGCCCATTCCAACGCACACCCCGTCGTACGCCATCCCGGTGATCCAACCCTCTCAGCAGACACGGGCTCACTCTTCAGGGTCCCCGCCGACCGCGAAGAGGATTCCCGTGCACCAACGCCCCGTCGAGCAGCACGTCGAGCGACGACGTCATGGCGCCGACCTTAGCAATCTCATCTGTCTGTCAAAACGCGGAGAGCGTCACACCGAAGAGGAACCTACGTCGCCAGACGTCGACGTCGACTCCCAAATCAGCTCCGAGATCAACTGGCTACTAATGAACTACCAGCCTCGCGTGACCACTTTCCAGCAGTCAAGTAACTTGGCCGACGAGCTGTTGTTGCTGGAGCGCCAGTTGGACGAAGGCGAGGCCACGGGATCGGCGACATCCCCACAACGTCCTGTCGAGCCTTCTGGAGTCAAACTCGAGCTCGAAAAGGACTTCCCGCCGATCACTCTGACGCAGAAGAGGGTCAAGTCCAAGATGCGCAAGCTAACGGGTCCGACGCCGACGCCGATTTCCGAGCTCTCCGTCGACGTGAGTGGCGTTTGGGGACCGCGACGGACCTACAAGGACGCGTGTCTAAACGAGACGCAGCTGTCGCCGGACTCTGCGGGAGGATTCGGGCACGACGGCGAAGACGAATATGAATTCGATGACCCGCTGCCGGATTCGATTCCCGACTCGTTCTGGGCGCCGGTCGTCAAGGGCGAGCTCCGTTGTGGGGAGCGAGGCTTTGTGGACCACAAGGTGAACTGGCCGGCGCTGGCCGATCCGTCTCTCAAGAAGTCTCCGGTGAAACTAGAAGAGATAAAGGACGATGAATCGGACAAGGTCTCGGTCAAGGAGATGCAAATTGAGAAACTGTGTCCCGTAGTGGAGATCGAAGAAATCCAAGAGTCTGAAGTAGACGAAACAAACGAGACTGATGCATTCGGGGTCGTAGCTCAGGAAGTGGAGGTTGTGACCGCTCGACGGTCCGATGAAGATCTGGCCAACAAATACCAGGTGAGCGGGAAAGCGCGCAAGAAAAAGAAAGGGAAAAACAAATTAAAGAAAGCGGTCGATGTTCTCTTGTAGGTCCGGTCGAGGAATTTCGGTTACTTTACAATGAATGAAACGGGTTCAAATTATAAATAAACAAAGAAAACTCGGTGGCTGGCAATTTGGTTTCAAACTATTTACATACCCAAACAGCGTTTTCTTTTTTTGTTGCTTTGCTGGATATTTTGCCTCCCTACACCATCGAATCGTTTCCAATGCTTCCCTTTCGAGCCATAGTTTCTCGCGTCTTACAATAGTCAACATCGGCCTCCTTCTGGCGTCAAAACGATCACGTCGTCGTTGCCCTGCATGTAACTGCTCCGTTAACACTGCTCGATTCTGTTGCAGGAGCTAGAGGAACAAGCATTGGAAACGATCGCTGGAATTAGGAGGGACGACGGTGAACAGGTGCAAGAAGAGAGCTGCGACGGGGACGGCGCCAGCGCCGTTGTTGCCTTCGACGAGCGTAAGTACTTACCACTATTGCTAATATGTATCACCTAATTTTATCTCTCACCGTACGGAACTAAACTAGGGACCTCCATAGATCCGTTTCGTTTCTGATGTCTATAATCTCAAATTTCGTGGAAGCATTGTTTCCTCTAAAAGCTAGTGTTCGGGGATTATTTTGTTTCTTTATGTCTCGAGTTTCGTTCGCAACTCTAAAAGTTACGGAAGTAACTCCGACTGCATTCTTTTCATAATGTCTTACTAAGTTTCAATCTCGACTCGCATTGGCTCTCATGCGACGCTGAAGAAAACTATCAATACTTTTGAATCCAAATCCTGAAAGAATTATAAAAGTTGTAGATAGTTTTCTGTCCAAAGTTTTTAAGTTGGAAAAGTAGGAAAAGCTGGAAAAGTCGGAAACAGTTCCCACATAATCGAATGACAAAGTTCGGAACATCGTGACCTGATCATCACCTGATAATGCTGGAATTTAAATATGGTTGTGTAGGTGCTTCAGTTCTTATTTGATTACTTTTATCATGTTATAGGGTATTATAGATACTACCTATATATCACGTAGATTATTGTTAAAGCTACCCAGAACCACAACAAGTGCAACGACCTAACTAGCCACGATGAAATTAATTGGTCAATGCTCTTTGTGTCAATGCGTCGTGAGCGCTACCTATATCCCTACCTTAGTGGGGCATAATACATTTTCGGATATGCTGCTTGCGACAGACCCCTACGTTATAACCGCAATATTTGTTTCACATTATAGGTAGGTACCTAATTTGCCCTGTATATTAATACTAATTATCAAGTCTTTCATATAGTAGAAGAATCTATAACCATTCGTTTGTTGGGGTAGATTTCAGATAAAAATACTTCATCCGCCTCAATAAATTCGTTAAAATGTCAATAATAACATATTCCCATTCACTCTACGCTCTATACAGCACATTCGCGATCGAGTGTTGATATGTCACTTCCTTTAACAGTGCCCGATTTATACCATTGGCGCCCTTAGGCTAGTATATTACGGTGCCCTTCCCCCTCCCACGAAATGTAGCGCATAATTTGTGTTTTACGAAATACGAGCTGGAAGCAATTTTATACTGTATATTAACATGTTTTAAAGTTTCAATATTTACCAATCGATGGTAGGCGGAGCTGCAAAAACCAATAAATACAAATTTTAAATAAATTTATCGCACTTTTGAAATCAATTCACATTCACAAACAATACAATCTACCGAGCAATACGCGACACTGGCACCAGAGGCCACGGAACTAATTTTGCTGACAATGTCTAGGATTAGGTGACGCCACGAACACAACCATCCCCATCACAGCTAACACGGCTATACTGACCATGCAGTGTATGCCACGTTATTTACTTTAAAATACATTACTGGGAATTCACATCGAGAGAAAAACCTGGAAACCAATGTTTCAACGCGGGTATCTTCGAATCTCATGGTCAATTCCTAAAATTTCCAAAAGAAGACAGATGTTCTACTCAAGTAAAGCGACCGAGGTTCCGGGTAGAACATTGCTGTCGTGTGCCAGCAAAGCCGCACTACGACGGTTGTATTTTCCTTGAAATTGCCAGCCCGTATTATTGTAAAAACATTGCAGTTCAATAAAACATCTCTTGCAAACTTCTCTGCAAAGGTTCTCTGCACTGTAGAGAACATTAAAAGATGTATATTTTTTCCCCCTAAAGTATAAACTATCTACACCTTAGCGGCGTCTTTTCTGGTGCCCCCCTCAGACGCGTAGGCGTATCAGCGAATATACAAAATAACCTGAGACGTACTATTGGCGAGGTTTAAACTTTGCATCACCTCACAGTCACTGTCACCAGTTTTGAAAAAAACTATTTCAAACTATGATTTGAATGCGAAATAAAAGTCTCACTGGTTTCCCGACTTTTTCATTTCATTTTATTTTATTCATTTTTATTCATTCTGATTTTAGAAACTACATCGTTCACAAAGCAAATAGATAGAAATCGTTACGTAAACTAGTTACTTTTTCAAGGGTGATAGCTCGACTGACGTCAAAAGTCTTAAGACTTTTATACTGTCACCAGTTGTCATTCCCGTCACCCGTTCTCCTTCTCAAAAGTCAAAACATTACATCTTCAACACCACAAACCAATTAATTAATCACGAACTCGAAGATATAGACAACCCCCGAGTCAAAACAAGTTCCCAATCCATCTGTCACTCCCAAGACCTGTGTTGTCTCTGTGTCCACAGCGTCCCTGCTGGAGGTGGCGCGACTGGTAACGGCGCCCGACGTCACCGTCGGCGAGTCGAGCTCGGACGACGACGGGCCGATCTTGTGCTGGACGACGCCGACGTCCGACGTCGGCTACGTGCTCGCCGTCGGCGTGCAGCCTCGGACGCGCCGTCGCTCGACTCGGGTACGATTTACACTTTCGAGGAAAGCTCCGGTACACTATTCTTGTACTTTAGGTGTAGGTATAGGCATTTCCCTCACCACAGGTACCTCGTCATATGTTTGAGCCAAGGAGAACACAATCAAGTATCAAGTTATTATAGTAGACTTATTTCGCTCGCTCTGCAGAACATCAATAGCAGGACTCTCGGGAGGTCCCGGGTTCGTATTCCGGTGCGTTTGCACATTTTTCCAGCTTCGCACCCTTCTATCCATTGCATACGCTTGTCTGCTTAAACCAGTGATAATATCCTCTGATCTACCTCGTGCCTCTTCATCTGCGAATGGTTGAAAGGGTCTAGTGACAGCGCCATCGCCGTCCTGGGGCCGAGCCCGTGAACCCGTCCCATGTACGGGTCGCTCGGCCTCTCGTCTTCCTGGAGATCCCCTTGTCCCACCCGGCGAAGTAAAAACGGCGAAGTAAAGTGGGGGAATGTGTACCTGAATAGCTCAGATGGTGGAGCACCTGACCGGCAAGCACGAGATCCCGAGTTCCTAACCCGGTTTAGGTGCACATTTTACCAGCTTTGCTTCCTTTCCAGATGCATTCTAGTATAACAGCAGGAATTGACGGGATCTCTGGAGTTAGTGATTTCTCACAAGACGTCATTTTATTCCACAATTTTCCGAGATCACCACCAAACAAAGCACTCAGCCCGAAGACCGGGTGCCAATCTCCTCTGTCAGTCAGACCGACGTATGGTTCATGGTCAAGCTCGGTTTTGCCAAATCTTTCAATCCCTAGTTGAGTTGAGATCCCAACTGGGAGTTACAACTGAGTTCAGCCAATCACATGTTGCGAATTCAGTGGTAACTGAGAACTCCTAGTTGGGATCTCAACTGACTCGTAACTCTAGAAATTTATTTTGGTCTGTTTGTGAGCCCCAAAGACAAGGTTTTCTCACCAGTTTGTTGATCTTGAAATGCGACCGAACAAAACCAATGAATCCGAAATTTGCAAAGAGGCGCAGGTCAAAAGTTTACAACTAAGAGGACGTCGGACTGTGTCATGTGACCGAAAGCTTGACTGCAGACGGCAGACTATTATATTATAAATATTACGTATTTCGTGTGATGGAGGCACCTAATATTCACCATGCTAAATCGATGCCCGTCTCCAGTAATACCTATAGGTAAAAGTAGGTATACCAATTGAAAGCAACAATTTAGTTAAAGACACTTGTTTTCCCTTTGGTCCCCTTATAGAGTCCCGACCCCCAAGTCGCCGGCGTCCCGAAGTCGTCTCCGAATGACACCGTGTCCATCATCGTCGTCCCCTGTACGTATTCTCCTCCTCGCAACGCCTTCGCCGACGCCGCCGTCGACGTCGCAGACCCCGGCGACATCGCCCCCGTCGTCGACACCACCGCCTCCACGATAAGCCGCGCGTCCTCAACCACCACCATCCTCGACGACTCAGCCACTTCGTCCACCAAGCCGGCCTGGCTGAAACAACCACGCAAGAAGCCCTCGAATCGGCGCAAGCCTGCAGTCAAGACCGTCGCGAAGCCAAAACCGGACACCGCCGTCGCCTGTTCGCACACCAGTGCCGCGACCGACCGCAAAGCCCTCCTCAAGATCGAACGCGACATGAAGCAGGCGCGTCCAGTGGCGTGGAATTTCCTCTTCCAATTCGGCTTCCCCATGGCTCATCGCCGGGACAAAAGTGTGGGCGTCGACAATCGACCTCGGTCCGACGTCAAGGGGCTGCTGATGCTGCTGCACTTCACCGTGCGCGAGCCGCTCGTGAACGCCGGCCACTGTCCGAAATGCGCGTGGGACTTCGCGCGCGAGATCTTGCCGTCGGCGTGCCCCGAGTGCCTGGACAAAGTCGGCGACGTGGTGGAACGCATCCGCGAGCACTTGCGACTCATGGAGGCAACCAACATGGACGCGACCGCGGAGAGCGTCAGGGTGGCGCTCGGCTGTCTGTCGCGGCTCGGCGAGTTCGCGCGCTCGAACGACGACTGGAACTGCAAGATTGAACGGTGAGTGGGAGGAACGATTGCATAGGACGTGTCTGAATCGATTCGGTCTCGGTCTCGCGATTTGGTCTTGGTCTTGCGTACTTGGTCTCGGTGACTTTCATATTCGTACAGATAACTTCTGCTACCTGACAAAATTACGGTTCCGACCGCCATTTGAAAACAGGCAAGTCACCGAGGCCAAGTCTGCTAGACTGCATCGTCCAAGTCTTGCGTACTCGCTCTGCTATGCGGTCTTGGTCTCGATGGATTTGCATTTCGGACAGTACATGTGACGTCATTTGTCAAGAACGAGTACGCGAGACCGCATGAAGCAGCCAATTCAGACACGGCCTTAGTGGTATGTTCGCTCATTTCCATGACACTGAACTAGTCCTTGGACTCTTACTCAGTAAGTCAGTACTCACTAAAGACGGGCTCGACCAGAGAAGACGAGTATTCACCGCCTTGCAGTTGCCCATGAAATTTCCTACCGCTTCCCAGCAGGCAACCACAGGACCAAGGGTTCGGCATTCGTGGTTGACGTGGCATGCGAATGGATTTTGCAACCTTGGTTGACAAATCTGCAATAACCGATGCCCAAACCAATGAGGTTGAATATAAAGGGTATTTATACAACCTCCTTGGCCCGGACGGAGTTCGGCCTGATAGCGATAACAGTTTAGGTACTCGTCTTCGCTAGTTGGACCCTACGTCAGGTTTCGAATTCATGGTCGTTACAGATCATATTCATAGGCGTTCGCAGGGTAATTGGTTAGACACGGCACACAAATGAAATAGTGAACTGTGGGTCAAAATGATGGTCACAGAGAGTACACCGTTTTCTATGCCCGTGACCACGAAAGGAAGTGTAGTGACAAGGTGTGGCAGCCATCGACAGCACACATTGAATTTCTATCCGTGCACACAACCAGGGCCTTCTGGGTGGAAAGCAAGTGTTGTGACAAGGCATGGCAGCCATCGACAGCACACATTGGATTTCTATCCGAGCACACAACCAGGGCCTTCTGGGTGGAAAGCAAGTGTAGTGACAAGGCATGGCAGCCATCGACAGCACACATTGAATTTCTATCCGTGCACACAACCTGGGCCTTCTGGGTGGAAAGCAAGTGTTGTGACAAGGCATGGCAGCCATCGACAGCACACATTGAATTTCTATCCGAGCACACAACCAGGGCCTTCTGGGTGGAAAGCAAGTGTTGTGACAAGGCATGGCAGCCATCGACAGCACACATTGAATTTCTATCCGAGCACACAACCAGGGCCTTCTTCATGAAAATGTTTCCCTTTGGTCTGGTCCTACGGCGCGAATGTTGCTAGAAGCATCTATGAGGCTGTGGAAAATGACAGAGTCAAAAAATACCAGACCCTCTCAAGGTTAAAGCCACCTAGACTATAGAGACATTTTTGGCATACGAGCAAATCGAAGCAAATCCATTCAGAGGGCGCTGGCAGGTAAGCATACCTTCTTACGAAAATGGATTCGTCTTGAAGACATTCACGACACGTACCATCTGAACAACGCCACCGGACGATGGCCTCATTCAAGTGGGGTAAATATGCTTTTTTCCACTTGAGATGGATTTTCCTAACATCGGCTAACTGGTGGCTCGTTACAATATCTTTGCTTATACCCACATTTTGAATGTCTCTAAAACGCGTATTTTGTGTAGAAGCTTCGAAAGGGGATGGCGGTTCTTTCAACAGCGTGCCGACGGGTCTGAAGATGCTGCAAAGACAAAATAAAACATATTAATAGTTAGTAGAAAAGGTGGCATGTTTTCTTTTATCGATCAATGCCTTTTTAAATATTGACGAATACAATATGAAAAGAAAACAATTGCGACTGTAAATTCTGTGCTGCATATAACGCGCCCTCTTGGCAGTTTGCGAATTGAACGAATTGTAATTTTGAATCCAAACAGACGTCTTTTCAATGCTCGAAAAGTGTGAATTTTATGCCATGGACTTTACCTCGATAGTAGGGTAAACGAAATCAATTCATTTGAGCAAGCTCGAGCCCGAAAAGTGGGAATAGTCTTAGACTCCGTTCGATTTGATTTTTCTCCCCAAAAGTGGAATCAGTCGGTGAGAGCATGGAAAATGGTAACAGGTGTGGTGATGGGGGGGGGGGGGGCATGATCAAATGAGACAAAGGTCCAAATGCAAACCTCTTGAACCGAGGAAAACCCCATTGTCATATCAATTAGACATGATCCCGGCTAGGGGTTTTTACTTCAGGGTTGGGAAACCGCTTGGCCTCTGAATATCTACAAAATATATAGTTTTTACATACAAACTGTCACTGTATAGGTATAAAATGACAAAATAGATATAGTCATTCAACTAACATAATAATCAATGGCAAGTTCATTGAGTCACAAAACTTCGAGCGTCCAGAGAATGAAGTTGACGTATACCTTACTACCTATAGTAGTTCATCGTAGTACGGTACAATGTTTATTGATATTGTGTGTATTTCCTGGGTAGTAATTAGGTTAGGTAGGTCGCTAACTCTGCAGCCATACGTTCGAGAGAAACAACCCGAAATATTCGGCCGTCCAACGACCTTGCAAGACAGGGAGCCAAGGCAAGTCCAAACGAACTCGATATACCAACCCTCAAGGTCATAGACTCGCCAAACAAACACATACCAAACCCCTAGGTCGTTGGCCCGCCGTGCTGGTTACATAGATGGTAAACAGATGAGTTGCTAAAGAGCCAAGCGGTCCAAGTCAAGTAGGGTTTGATGACTTTGATAGTGTCAGCTGTGTTTACATGGTTCAATGTTTCGTTCAATGCATTGAATTCAAGGTTGAATTCAATGCATTGAACCGTGTAAACAACAATTGAATTCAATGAATCATTGAACGAAAGCTTGAATTCAAGGTTTCATTCAATGTTTTCTCATTTAGGACGTGTTCTAAATATCGTTCAATTTTCCTTTCAACAGAAGGAAGGGTATGTTACTGCCTTCTAGAAACAAAGATTTTGGAAGGCTGTGCCACCAATTTTCAATGAATTAAGAACATTGAGTCGTGTAAACGGCTCTTCGAGAGCATTCAGTGTTTCAAACATTCAATGTTTCGTTCAATGCATTGAGTTCAATGCATTGAATTCAATGCATTGAACGAAACATTGAACCGTGTAAACACAGCTTTATACATTTACTATCAAAATATGATATATTGAAGGGCTGTCAAAATCTTAGGCAGGTACGAAAGGCCTGCGCTGTGTCGGTCGCGCCGCTGCGCACGCCTGTGCATTGGATCGTCCTTGACAAATTGTACGCAAGGAGAACTTATTGGCCGAATTAACTAATGATATGTTTCTGTAGTTATTTTCCAGAGCGCATGTAATGTAACCAATACATCTCAATGTATATCAGCAGCTTAGGTGTTCCAGTCAAAGTCAAGTGCAACTATCCCCCTGCATCACCCGTGTTTTACAGGTACATTGAGTTCTACGAGCTCCGCAACAACACGTTCCTGTTCGGCACGCCGCCACTGTTCGCGTCCATCCTCCCGGTGCTCGCGTACTCGTACCAAGACGACGCCAGCGCCATGCGCAGTCGGTGGCCGCGTCGCGAAGAGACCGTCTGTATGCGTCGCACGTTCTTCCTCTCGCCTACGCACACCCTGCTGCTCACGCAAGTGTCCAGCACCAGCGAAGGCGGCCACTCGTCCGTCAACACGTACTCCACCACCTTCAAGCACAACGGCGTCGAGTTCTACCAGCCGACGGAGGCGAGGACGCCCTCGCCGCCGCCGCTGCGCGTCCACGACCTGGCGGCCCCGCGCGTCATGGTGCGCCTCGGCAACGCCGTCGGCCACTTCCTGAGCGGCGAGGCCGCGGTGTGGCCGCCGCTCAGGTCGAAGGCGCCCGTGCAGAGCGTCGGCACGCAGACCGATCAGTGTCTTTGCGGCAGGAATCGCTTAAAGGTGCTGAGCAAGCAGATGTTCCAGCCACTGCCGCCGCCGCCCAAGTCGCAACCCCCTGCGCAGTCGAATATCCAGCAGCCTACGCGGCCGAATACGCTGCCACCGCCTGCGCAGCCACCTGCACAGCCGAATACACAGCCACCTGCGCATGCACCTGCTCAGCCGAATGTGCTGGCACCTGGTGCCGTGAGTAGGACGAAACAGGGCCACCCCATGAGACCAGCTCCAGGCCAGCGCTTGTCGCGGATTCGCTGTCGCTATCGACTTGCGGACAACGTGGCATGTTCGATGCCGAAAGGTTCTTTGGTGCCGGCAGGATCGATGCCCGCAAGTTCGGTGCCGGGGAGCTCGATACCGGTAAATTCCTCTCCGGTAGGTTCGGTGCCGACAGGTTTGGTCCCTGCAGGTACGGTGCCGGCAGGGTCGATGCCGGATACGAAAAGTGCTCCAGTGAATCACTCTGAGCAATCCGAGAGTCTGGGAACGACACAACAACAAACCGAGGCCAATCAACCGTCGCCGGCCCCAGGCACACGCTGTCGACCCGTCAACCGAAGCGAACCGTCTGCCTCTGAAACCGACGCCGTGCGACCACCAAGGGCATCGACTCCGATCCCGTCGCCATCACGTCGCTTGTCGGCCCTCGACGAAGCGCCAAGTGCGTCCACACGACCGGCGGAGGCGTCGCGCAAGTCGAGCTGGATACCCGAACCGCTGCGCAAAGCGAGTGCGCGGATCTTCAAGCGCGCCGGACGGAAACTGGGCCGCAACGTCAACGGCGCAGTCGTCGGACCGGAAGTCGTCAGCGCCGCAAATGCGCAAGCGAACGAGTTTAAAGGGGACCCGCATAACGAGGCTCGGAACAATTCTATGCGGGAGCGTTGCTCGAGTTTGATAGGGGCGTCGTCGATTGTCCACCCCAGTGCTACGCAACCAACGACGCCGGTGCCGGGGATGCAACTTTTAGGGGTCGCGGGTAATGGCGACGCGACGCCGACGCCGACGCCGACGCCGACGCTGAAGCCTAAAACGACGTTGGATCATGCGACGGTTGTGGAGGAACCCCAACGTTTGGGAAGAGGGGATAACAAGGGAGCGGTTAATTAATTAATGTTTGTGAGTTTATATTTATTTTGTCGAGTTTATTTTGGTTATGAAAATGTGATGAATCATTAATGAAGCTGATGATATATTGTACATGTTATGCGTCTTGGGACTGTGTTGTGATGGCACAATCAGCAATTGCTGTGCTGACTGCAGTTTAATCCATCTGTGATATACTTGATAGTCGTTGCTGTCGATAGCGCCAATGAGATTTGTAACGGGCTTGAACCTGTATAATATATGGCTATGCACTTATAATTCTGGGACATGAGAATTATGACGAATCAATTTGTTACCACTTCCATTATTATGTATATTATACTGAACGACTGTAGTTTTATTGGAGAGTGTCGTTCGATATTTCATGGTGTTTATGCGGGGGGGGGGGGAGGTATTGGAGCCAGGAACGTCAGAATTCGTATACATTTTCAAGTGATTAGAATTTTCGAGAAGGCAATGGTAAGGTTTGGTGCAGCTCCATGGTTTTCTTGTGACTGCTGCCTGCACCTATTAATCCGCTATACACAAACCGCTACCTACGCTCATCTTCAACGCAACACAAATTGCGTTCGCGAAGCCCTAGTGTCATCACACAGTGGGCCTCAAGTAGGGCCGATGGTCCGGGTGATCGGAGGTTCTGTCCATATCACGGACATCACCGATCCCACCCGAACCGACCCGATCCAACCGACAGTTCAAGAGAATCTCCGACGGTCAGTAAATGATCGCCCCATGTGATACCACAAGTCCTGTCGAACGCGGATGTTTCTTCACTCCACTTTGCAGTGGTCCGAAACTCCGGGGTTCTGTTGATCCAATGAATGTTGTTCCTTTTTCGCTAGGTTACAATCTTCAATTTCACTACCCCAAAAAAAGTTACTTGTGCATGTTTCTTTGTGTGTTTGTGCGCGCTCTATAGACCAAACGCCTGAACCGATTTGGATGAAAGTTTCTGAGGACCAACATTTGTTCTCAACTTAGACCCCCTGCGGTTTTGGATAAGATCCGTTTAGAAATTTGTTAATAAATAATTTTTTACCAAATTTTTCGATTGTTTCAAAATGTTGAATCTCTGTAAATTTCAAAGTTCTTTACATATCTTCACCAAAACTTGTAATCATGTCGACCTTATACATATTTAAACTTGCCTGAAAATCTTAGGCCAGTAGGACTTTCCAATTGGTTTTTATTCGCATTTTTGTAGTGTTTTTTCGTGATATTCGCTACTTTAGGACGACTGAATCAATTTCCTTCGTTACCTATACCTTGGTAACCAAGCTTTGTTTGCTTCAAGTTTGTCCAAGGCAAAGATTTGACAGATATATTATCATAAATAAGAAAATTTTAATTTATAGAAATAATTGAAGTAAATCCGCGCTAGAAATATATCTCCAACATAAAAAGAACCCTTTGGAGGTAATTTACATCTCTGTATTTTTTTTCATTTTTATTTCTCTTTTTAGAGAGGTGTAAAAACACCAACATAAAAGCTCTCTTCCCTGCAATGTGTACTCGAGCTAACATACACTTATTTTTACATTTTAACTAATATTTTCTTTTACCCATTTCTTCATACATTTTTTCTCTATTGACCTCAATATCTCTGTATATATGTTCAAATTACTCAATTAGCTCAAAATAAGAATATTTTGGCTATCTGACAGCTCTAGAGAGAAACAAAGGAAGGCCACAACCGTCTAAAAATATTCGAGTGATCAGAATTTTCGAGAAGTCAATGTTCTTGCATGGGGCTCCATGGTTTTCAATACAAACCACTGACTTCGCTCATCTTCTACGCAACACAAATTGCGTTCGCGAAGCCCTATAGTTACAATAATTTAGTCAAATATGCAAGAGACGGCATTACAATTGTTTTCTGTCGAGGCAAAAAAAAATTCATCAAGGGAGTAAAACGAGGTTTGAATTAGGTATGCTTCGCTGAGTGCTGGGAGGAAATATTTGAGGGGCTGAAGCAGGGTTGGTTAGGGGGGGGGGAAAGACAGTCGGCCCCGCTTTTTCCGAGAGTCAATCCCTAAAAAAACAGCACCCGCTTTTCCGAAAGTCATTCCCTAAAAAACGGCGTCGCTCATGTGAGGCCTTCCTTCCATCCATAGTTTGTTTCTTGTTTCTTGTGTCTAGGATCAGGCGGCCCCCAGCCGGTTTACCGGCCCAGAACCTGCCGGCCCTTCGGGCATTTGGCCGGTCGCCTAGTGGGCCTATCCAACCATGGGCTATAACGCCCCGTTTACACAGGAGAATTTTTGACAGAAGTCTGCCACAAAAGTTTAAGGTCAAAACGACATGGCTCCAACAAATGTTTATTGAGAAATTATACAGTTGATCACTATTTTATGTTATATTTATATATTATTTATATCATAAACATGATATATGATATAATACACCAATATTAAATGAAAAGAGCCGTGTTATTTTGACGGCATAAAATTGTTGTGGCAGACTTTAGTCAAAAATGCTACATTGTAAACGGGGCTTCGGGTAAAACACTTCTTCTCTTGCTGGATCCGACTGTAGGCGAAGGTAGCATGACGCAGCAATGATCGTCGGGGCGGGTGAAAGACAGTGGAATTGTCTTGAATTCGTATTTTAGTTTGTACATAGACCGAAGGTTTGTCGTATTGGAAACACCGGTTCACCGAGATAACCGAAGTTAAGCAACACTGCGCTGGGTCCGTAATTGGATGGGTGACCATCATACTCGTGGGCCTGCACTGCTCGGGAGAGAGGTCGGAGAGGTTTAGGTAAGTACAACAGCTTCACTCTCCTTGCTTATCAACCTCTCGACGACATGGATTAGTGGAAGAATCCTGTTGTTCGCGTTGTATACCGACATTCGGAAGGAACTCTAAACTGGTGGTCCCCTTGGTGCTTTTAGACAAGACAGTCACTGGGTTTCCCTTCCTTCTTTATTGGCTAAGTTCATCCTCAACACACTCATTCACCGACGCAATTAGGCTTTGTGCCACAGGGCCAGTTGTCAGAACAAAATATTGCGTCGTTACTCGTTAAACTCGACCACTAATCAATCGATCAGTGGGTTTGTATACCTATAGCAGTGGCGTAGCCAGGGGACAGGGGGGGGGGGGGGGGTCATGTATATATTGTGCCAACATTAGGCGCCCTTATAGACACAATTTAATATATTGTATTGAATTGAATTGAATTGATTGAAGTATGAACATTATTTTGGGCGCTGATCTAGAAACCTACATTTTCAAACTCGTGCGGCAGGCTCACAGTTTTTTCAAAGTTATGAAACTCTTTTGCTTAAAGGGCGCCCTAATTTTCTTTGGCATCTTACGCTTCACAAAGTATGCAAGTAAAGAGAGGAATTTTTCGCATCACGCTTCTCACAAAACGGAATTGTTTTGAGCCACTGACCAAGCACGGTAATTCTTTTGAAAAATACTATTTCAAACTGGGATTTGAATGCTAAATGATTATTATTAATTCTATAATTGTCTAAGCTCTAGATAAACGGGAACAAAGGAGTGCAATCATGTGATGGAAAGAGTGTCGGGAAAGGCCAGTATCGGACATGAATAATTTCTCCAGAAACGCGTATTTTTGTTCAAAAATTGACATTGAAATTGAATTTTTTCGGGGGCTGCACCCCTGACCCCCGTCGATTTCCTTTTCGACAATATTGAGCCTCGTACTTGGAGCACCTTCATCTGCCCCATGTGTATTTAATCTTTAGGTATATGTTATCCGTACATCAATTTGTACATCAATCACTGCCCGTGTTAAACCATAGGCAGTGATATTGAAACGAATGGTTTTGAAACCACAAAGTTACACAATCGCCCCCCCCCCCCCCCCCCCCCCAGGCCCCAAAACCTGTCTACTCCACTGACAGCTTTAGGTGAGGGCAAAGATACTATTGGTGAGGGGCACACAGAATTCAATAATTTGCGGGGCTACTTCCCTGATGATTATAGCGTACCCATTAGAGGAGCAGAGGCATTTCATTTGCCATCTGTTAAATTCATATGCATGGTAATATAGATATCAATGTGTTTTTTAAATTCTTATATCTTACGATAAATGTAATCGAGAACGACAAAAAACCATCATATTATCTACAAACAGCCGTCAACGAGATAATACAAATTTATCACGAAGTTATTATTGCTTGCGATAACGCTTCAACGAACGTTGCTTTGCGATGCTCGTAGCAAACGCCGTCAAAACACTCGTGGATCAACGCGCAGTTTAGGGTGTGGCCCCGCCTGTGGGGCGACGCTGCTGCGTTGACGTCGACCGCGGTTTGGGGCGAGACGGCTGCTACTGCCACCCACGACCAACTATACTTACCTAATAACATAGAGATTACTCTACGGTAATACCTTGCCCACGACCAATTCTGGCTCTTACAGTTGATTGATGAGCGGAGTGAAATCTTCAATTTCACCGCCCCCCCCCCCCCCCCCCCCCCAAAGTAACTTTGTGTACCTACCTATATGTTTTGTTTTGTGTGTTTGTGCGCGCTACACCTACAGATCAAACCCCTGAAACGATTTTGATGAAAATTTCAGAGGACCTACTCTGTTTCCCTGCGTTTTTTGAAAACATTGGCTTAGTAATTTGTTAGTAAATCAATTTTTACGAAATTTTTAGATTTTTTCAAAATTTTGAATTTCTGTAAATTTCAAAGTTTTTTACATATCTTCATCAAAACTTGGAAACTTGTCGACCTTATACATATTTATTGTGCCTGAATATTTTAGGTCGGTAGGACTTTCCGACTGGTTTATATTTGCATTTTTGAAAAGGGGTTTTTCGTGATTTTCGGTACTTTTTGACGCCTGAATCAATTTCCTTCGTTACCTTGGTGACCAAGCTTAGTTGACTTCAAGTTTGTCCAAGGCAAAGATTTGACAGAAACCAGATGTTAAGTCATTTTCATTTATAGAAGTAATTGAAGTAAATCCGCGCTCGCCTCTAGAAATACCTATATCTCCAATATTTTAAGAACCCTTGTGAGTAATTACATCTATGTACATATTTTCAAATCACTTAATTAGCTCAAAATAAAAATATTTTGGCTATCGGACAGCTCTAGAGAGAAACAAAGAAAGGTCACAATCGTCTAAATATTCGAGAAGGCAATGATCTGGCATGGTGCTCCATGGTTTTTATATGCCTTCTGCCTGCACTTTTATATCCGCAGTACAAACCGCTACGCTCATCTTCAACGCAACACAAATTGCGTTCGCGAAGCCCTAGTATTTTAATTATAGTTTCTGCTTGAAGTCTTTTTAGCAGGTGCATGTTTAATAGTGACGCTGACGATGCATTTTTGAAAATGACGTTAGATACACCATTATTTTTTAACGCTGAGCTTCTATACCTGCTTTGTTCCTTACCTGTTTCTTTGTTCTGTTTGATAGGCTTGACAAAAAATCTCAAGTAGTTTCCTAATTCCCAGGCAACTTATGGTACCTATATGTACAGCTATCTCGGTGAGGGGTTCGCAAAATCTTTTCTTTTGTCATTCAAACAAAGTATTTACTACCAGACCTAGTATATTTTACTACTTAGTATTCTTCTGTACTAGCATCCTGCGCCGTAAAAATATTGCCGTAACAGAACGTAGCGCATAACTTGGCGCATGATTTTTAAGTGCAGTCGAAAGCCAATGTTTTCAGCACGCACTATAAGAAGGACGGCGAAGGTTAACGAAGGACAACAGCTGCTGCCAGCGCCGTGACTCGGGTCTCGCTACGCTACAAGAACAACCTACAAGCAGGTGCAAAACAAAACCGGTGCAACTACAAGTCCGCTCAGCACTGCCATATAACATAGCTGACACGTCAATCTACTCTTGCCGTGCACGGACTATACCAGCATAGCACTTTTCTCTGACTAGTCGATAACCACCGCTATGCCCAGCGCTGTGGCCACATCCCACGAACTCCGGTCGTCATGTTCTCTTGCTGCAGTCGCCAGCCGCATGTTCAGTGGCCGCGCCCGAGTTATTTCTCCCGCTATCTCCATTATTGCTTTGTTTACTGCTGCTCAGCTCAGAGCAGTCGTAGAAAGTCATAGGAATTGGGCAGCGCGCTTCATGTAGCTTGCGAGGAGGGGGAGGGAGGCGACCTAAATCAAGTCACGTTCCATCTCTGTCAGTTGAGTGCCGCAATCGCTGCTCTCTCTCTCTCTCTCACTCGCGTGACCCGCCTCTCTATCTATCTAATTACGCCTGCAAAGTTCGCTGCTGAACAATTAAACATCAACGCGCAAGTAGTAATTTAAATGATTGCCAATTACAACGTTATTACATTACCCCTCGAGCGCCTCGCTGCTGTTCCAGTCATCAGCAATTCTATGTTTATTCAGTTTATGTTTATGTAAAGCGGCTCATAATTAATAGGACTTCCGCTGTAACATGAATATACATGAGGGGCCCCTACTTTCCCGTTTAAATTTTAATGACGACCTGCAGTGCAGCTAGATTAACAATACAATTCTAAGGGGATTCATTGATTTTCCCATAGTTCTGGGTCGTGGTGGATTCTTGGCAGCTGCGCAGCACGGCAAATTTGGCACGTCTCTCAGCTAAATTCCGCCGCGCCGAACGCTGGTTGGCTGCCCGTGATCGGTTCTCTTCGGAGCCTCGCCTGCTTTGTCTCGTACATCCTGGGCCCCGAGCTCGGCGCAGACGTAATCGCCCCCCTGACCCCTCTCTCTCTACGCCCAACATACATCGCTGCATTACTGAGTCGTCTGGATTTCCGTCGGGGCTCCACCGGCTAGAAACAGAGACCGAGCGAGACGGAGCGATACAGCTTCAAAGTTATCGCTGCTCAATCGCTCTCTGTCACTCCTTCCACTTTGTAAACTGGCAACTCGAAGCTGACACCGAAGCCGGATGTTATGATAACTGATGGAAAGGGGAATTATGTTGACGACCTGACGGCCATGTAGAGGGGAAATGTTCGTCACGTTATACCAGCGCAGCACTTATCATTCATCGTAGCACCCAAGAACATTGGAGTGGAGCCAGAGTGAAGCAATAAAACATTGCTAGCCTCCCGCCGACCCCGGTTTAGAGTCAGCTCAGCTCGCTCATTCTAGCTCGTCGCTCGGTTCAATAAACCGGTTGGAAGCTGCTCACGTGACGCCGCTGTCGCTCGGTCTTTATCGCACGCACTAGTCCGTGTCCTAAAAGCTCGTCGGGACCGTCGCGCCTTGTTCGGAGCCCCTACAGTGCCCCTATCGCCGTTGCCGTTGTCCCGACTACCATACGCTAGGAGAAATGGCCGGGCGGAGTATGATAGAATATCGATCGCTAAGTGTTTCACTTGGGTAGTACAACCTTTAGTGGGCGCCGTTAGCTACAAAGTTGGCTGGAAAGTAGTAATAAAGGTCATGCGGTATATATGTAGCTGTCACGCCTGGCTGGCCTCCTTTTGTGTCGTAATTCTTCAACAGCAATGGAAGTCCCATGAACACTCTGTCAGCAGACATCATTGTTGTGTACATTTCCAAATAGAAAAACCATTTGGTTCTAATCTTGCAACACTGTCGTTGCAACTCAGGCCTGACAGCGCTGTCGCCAGTCCAATAGACTATTATTAGAAAATATCTAGCAGACGCTTTTGTTCAAACTTTTTCAAATGGATTTCTTTTTCCTACGCTTAGAAAGGAAACCACAAAGAAATCGTACAATGATGCACAGGACTTGAGCGAGGGGAAGTTGAATAGCTTCTAATCACCTCGAGCAGTTTTTTGAACAGCAAACTTGTTGAAAACTTGAAGCCGGTACAATAAAAATAAGAACATGTTTGCGCGTCAGCAATCGTTATCTGATATAATACATGTAGATAATAAAATATGGAAAAAAATACAGTAGGTACCCATGGTTAGTGGTTCGCCTTCCACAGTAAAATAACTTAAGTCATAGTCATGGCATGGGTCGTTATCATCAACTTATGGTGTAGTACCTACCCGAAACAAAATATGGCTGGCCTAGAGGTAACGTCAAAATTGTTATCGGTACCCATGGTTTCAAGATCATCACAAAACATAATATTATAATAATTGTATTTTAAATAACGGTTCCTTGGTCACAATCATTATTGCGTTAGTCCTATTTACGGTATGACTAATCGCGTCAGCAATTAATAACAATTTACAATTACCTACAAAACAATCAAATTTAAAAATTTAAATACAGTTCGGTCCACAAAAAAGGAGGTAATCGTTGGTATAAGTTACAACATAGGTATCTCCAATTGCATACTGCAACATTTATTTCAATTCATTCAACAGAACGCAGTATATTGCGGCTCAACATCAACGGATCAACATTTCCAAACAGCAGTAAGCATTTCATGGAGGGAGTTATAATAATCCTACGGCTGGGCGCCGGAGGGTGGGGAGCTCGACCTCCCAGCAAACCTCTTTCTCTCTCTCTCTCTCTCTCTCTCTCTCTCTCTCTCTCTCTCTTTCTATTCTCGCTCACCCTCATCTATCTGACGAAACTTGCCGCAACCCAAGCGAGTTGCTCGAGAGTTGGAGCACCGCACCAGTTTATCCATTTCTCATTCCATTTTATATGGTGGGGCATGCCATGGGGGCGCTTTGGAGTAGGCGGGGCCATCACTGGAGGGAGATAAAGGGCACAAGGTGGAGTAGTTCGGCTCTTCGTCCCTCTGCCAGCCGGTTCGGTCCGTAGAGATCATTTTACTGTAGAAAGCCGCTTACTTGTCGGCCTTAGCGACGCGTGTCAGTCTGGAGCTCGGGATCGGTTCGAGTTTCGCAGCACGGACAGTACCAAGTCAGTTCTTGCGTTGCCAGTTGCTGTGTGCCCGAAGTTCCCAGTGTTCCCAGTGCTGTGAATGCGTCACTGCTCTATGTCGTTGATTATTCATCAATTTAAACTGAATGAATTTTTAGGGTTCTTTCAGGTAAAACGTGCGCCGGCGTGTTTTTGGGTTTGATTTGTGTTTTCTATTGAAGTGCCGAGTGACACAGAATCTATTGTCGAAAGAAGGTCAGCGACGGCGACTGGATTTTTCAGTTTGGAGCCCCTGTGCCGCTGGTTCTTCAACCACGGACTGGTTCATTTCACTTGTTGTTCACCGCGAGCGTGACGGATCACAACGCTGTCATAGCGTTGCCATGTCTTTCGGTGAGCTATGAACTTCTGGGACGGAAGTTCCTTAATTACCTGTTCCAATTATTAGTTCAAACGTCTGATGAAATTAACTATTGACTTTGGAGTGTCATATTATTTATTTTGGATCGACCATTGTGCATCGACGAAAAGTTATATTTTGTGAGTGGGATTCGGATACCTTTTTCTCATGTCAGATGAAGTGTACTCTCTTAATATTCTTTCCTCTTCCACTATTTTTAATTTGATCGATTTTCCAGTAAAGGTATACAATTTTTGGAATTCAATGCTGTGCATGCAATACTTTGGTTGAAATGTTTATTATTTACTTACGAAACCCACTTACATTTATTATAATATTTAGGTAAATTTGTAGGTACCTAACCTATATTACATTTATTAATTTTTTCACAAAAAACTGATCAAAATATTCATGTTTCCTTTGCAGGGTGGAAATGAACCAACTAGTGGACACTGAACGTGAGTTTAACATCATCGGTACCTACTTCTTCAATTACTACATACAAATTAACAATGCCTGATAAAATAAAGAGTCGTCCTATTTGCCAATAGTTCCTGAAGCTTTAACACTCTAACGTTTTCCAAACTCCTGGTTGTTAAGGAAGTTGTGGGATTGAATTTAAATTATGTTTTTTTAAATTAGTTTCTGGTAGGAATTTGATTTACAAACCGAAATTATTCAGACGGTCAAGAAATTTTAGCAATAGGTACCTAGTGTTTAGGCAGGTAGTTAGGTAGTAAGTTAATCAGTATAGGGAGGTACCTACTTACCTTACCACAGGAAATAAAGATAGGAGGTAGTATGGGAATTGGTTGCTACCTACCCACTTACCTATCTATCTATTTCATGAGTTTCCTTTACCTACCACTACCAGCAAGGAAGGTTACTATAGCACTGTAAGAAGCTGTGAGTAGCTTACATATAACTTCTGTGGTCATGTGTGGGTAGGTACTTTGGTCTTGTCATTTGACAGCCACTGAAAATTAAATTATACTGATAACCAACAGTTTGGTTAAGTTTACAACTATTGTGAAATATTTAGTGTTTCTTTTCATTTCAGACCAAATAGGACCGCCATACAAATCTCACAAGAGTGAATATCTTTATCATCAGCCACCGTGCCAAGTTTGCGAAGAAAGCGAAGACTTGACGGAAAGCGAGTTCTTTGACCATCTTCTTACGCACATTGAACTACCGCACGTGACTTGTCAGAAGCTATCTGATCGGTGAGTGCTTGCTTGCTGAACTTCTTTTTTAAATACAAAGTACCTAAGTAAGGTAGGTAATGTATTATTGTTCATAGTTATTTGTTTATCGACTGTTTATCAACCGGTAGGTATAAGTTACAATCAGATACCATTTTATTTTTCGTGAGAGCCCTCATTTTCTTGGTAACTTGTAGTTGATAGTCACTCATTTTTGCAAAGGGTCTTCAAGGTTTTAGTACCTACCTATCTGATTTTGACCAATGCCCCGTTTAGCTGACAAACGTAGGGAGGTACATGTGTAGACAGGGGGTACATGTGGACTTTGCTTGTTCACTAATTAAATTATTTTTAAAATTCCCTAAAAAATGTAAAGTAGTGTCATAATTGATGTCAGTTATCTTTGAAAGTTTTAACCACTTTTGTTGGCACATTGATGAGATATTAGTCACTGAAGTTTTGGTGGATTAAAAGTAAATTTCGTATTTTTTTTTACCTTGTAAAACATTTGTTTTAAGCAAGTTTATCAGTATAACTACTTCAAAATAGGGGCTCACTGCCTATAAAATGATCACACAATATTGTGTCTTTACTTTGATTAAGATATGTAAAATTGCTAATTAACTAGTTGTGGGGTTATGGTCACATGTGGACACATGTTGGGGGTCACATGTGGTCGTGGACACTGCTTCCGGGTAAAATTATCGACAACTCATCTCAGAATCACTTCATTGTGTATTAAAAGCATATTAAAATATATCTGCAAAAACTATGCCTTGGCCAAGCTTGAAATCAACAAATCTGGTTACCAGAATGAAGGAAACCAGTCTCTATTGAAACAGGCATTATAAGATGCCGAAAATCATGAAAAATCACTTCACAAATGCTAATAAAAACCAATCGGAAAGTTCTAGTGACATAAGATTATCAGGAATGATAGATATCTCTAAGGTCAACATGTTTACAAAATTTGGTGAAGATATGCTAGGAACTTTGACATTTATTGATTATTTCAAAATGTGAAAAAATCGAAAAATTTTGTAAAAATTGATTTATTAAAAAAGTTATTGTTAGAAAGTTACCGGAAACATTCTTGGTGGGGGGAACTGCTTGTTTCACTTTACACTTTTCCCCAGTTGACCTCAAGGAGTTCAACATTAAATAATTCCAAATTCTATGGCTAAACCACAGGTTAACCATCATGTCCACAAGTACCCCGTGGCTCGTCCACATGTACCCCGCCTAAGGGTACATGTGGACGATTGTAAGGTTTTTCTAAATATTTGGCAAGAGATGTAAAATATATAAATAAAAAATAAAAATGTGTGCCAAATGTAAGACAAAGGCCTAATCTAACTTTCAATATGGTTTGCATCTATCAGAAACTACATTTAGTGCATTTTAAGGGGTGTTCAAAAAATGTGTCCACATGTACCTCCCCTCTTCCTACCTATAATTTATAGGTAGGTTCTTACCATGTAGGTAGTGGAACAGTCTAAACCAAGAAATTAAGTTTTAATCTGGCCGGTCAATGCTGTAATGTGAAAATTTTCCAATTATTTTAACATGGTAAAACTTGGTGAAATGTCAGGTCAATATTCTACCTACACCTATTCAGGGCAAAATATTATAACAATAGGTAGATGGTCAATAAGCTGTGTACACTCTGTCCAATGAGAGATACTTTCCGCTGCAGTGCTAGTGTCTAGTCACATAGGGCATACTTTTGCTGCAGTGATAGCTTCCATTTTAAAGACAAACCTGGGCAAGAGGTATGAAAAAGTTAGTAGGTACAGTAAAGTCGTGTTCTGCCTTCCTGCCTTACTTTGCCACAGCCTGGTGGACTTCGAAGTAAAGTATCATTTGACACTTTACGATTTGTAGAGTAAAATGGTAAATATTGATCATGAAAAATACAATTTTTAATGGTTATGATACAAACTAAATCATTTGACTCTTTGGTACGGTACTCAATTAAATCAGATCCCCAGAAAGTGGCAAACTCTCATTAATTCTGGTGTGGTCTCAGAAAGAGTGGCAAAGGGCCACTCTTGGTTCACTTGGTTGTTGCAAAAGGCACCTACAGTTGAGTAGTATTGCAGTAGAAAGTATGATCTCTCATGGGACAGATTGTAGGTAAAAAAGTAAATTGAAATTTTACATCTGAAAAAGGATTCACAAGACTGGAGATAGATAACCTTGCTAATCGGCTTCTCTTCCCTCGTCCGCGCAGCTACATAGCGCGGTGCACCAACCGCACTCGTAAGGTCGCCAAGAAGCGCACCCACCGTTCGCCCGAAAAGAGTCCCAACGGGCGTCTCTGCCTCACGCTGAAACTCGACACCGCCACGTCCAGGTTCGAGGTGGTCGCGCCGCGCCACCCGGAGGCCGACGGGCCCGACGGCGCGTTCGCCGCGTACACTAGCGAAGCCGTCAGCGTGGAGCAGGTCGGTTCACTTGGCTGTTGCTTAGGGCCACTCTTGGTTCACTTGGTTGTTGCAAAGGGCCACTCTTGGTTCACTTAGTTGTTGCAAAGGGCCACTCTTGGTTCACTTAGTTGTTGCAAAGGGCCACTCTTTGTTTGCTTGGTTGTTGCAAAGGGCCACTCTTGGTTCACTTAGTTGTTGCAAAGGGCCACTCTTGGTTTATTTGGTTGTTGCAAAGGGCCTCTCTTTGTTTGCTTGGTTGTTGCAAAGGGCTGCTCTTGGTTCACTTGGTTGTTGCAAAGGGCCTTTCTTTGTTTGCTTGGTTGTTGGAAAGGTCCTCTCTTTGTTTGCTTGGTTGTTGCAAAGGACCGCTCTTGGTTCACTTGGTTATTACAAAAGGCACCTACAGTTGAGTCGTTCCTAAGAAGAACGATTGTTAATTATTGCACATAGGTCGCTTGGGCATCGACTTATCAGATTCTCAAGTCTGCTAATTAACATTTGGGTGTCAGTCTTCAAATCGCCACGGAACCATCGGCCAATTGGTTGCTTTGTAGGAGGAAATATTAAAGTGGCAAGCCGGTTTAAAATGGCTATTTTCTGGTCGGCCCGCCGGACTTTGGACTATTAGCACGCAAGATAGGCCTAGGCTCTATCTGATGGTCCGTGACTTCGAAAGGTTGCCCCCGCCATTTGTAGATGGTAGCGGTCTTGCTTTGATTTGACGCGGCTTTCCGTCCTAAACCGACCATGGTTGGTGCCAATGTTTCGTCGGCGCCGCTCTCATGCCAGCAACGGCAGACTGTCACGACAGTCCTGGGGCCTTACCTAGCTCGGCCATTTGGAGCGGCTACCAAGCGGCTAATAAGCCGGGCTGGCGGTGTTATATAACCCGGACCTAGAGCGGCCATTTCAACAATGGGCAGTTTGTTGATTTCGTAGCACCGCTAGCAACCAGTATTACGGTGGTGCTAAGATGATAGCATTATCTAGAATGCATACTGCTTTTTAAACGATCATCATTGTGCAGTGAGTGTAGTCAAATCAACCAATCTCATGGCTCGTTGCTAAAGTCAGAGTCGATGTGCCCCGGCTATCATAACCCGACCGTAATACTGCCGCTCTAGGTCGGGGTTACTGCTTGGTGCTATGGTGGTATTAATTAGCCAGGGTAGATTGCTAGTAATCTCGGGACTACGAGTGGCCGAGCTAGGTAAGGCCCCTGGATGTCTGCGCCACCGCCGACGAAACGTCGAAAGGAGGAGTTTTGCCGCGGGACAACTGATTGGCGCGGCAGACAACGAACGAGACTGACCTGTGGCGTCACGCAGGAACCCGCGGGCGCGGTCGCCGCGGACTCTCTGAGCACCGGCGGCGGAGACTCGGCGTTCGGCAGCGTCGCCGACTCGGACTCCGCCCCCGAGTCGAGCTCCGCCCCCGATCCCGCCCCTCGGGTCGCGTCCACCGACGACGCCGACGCCCCCCTCGACGACGCCGGCTTCGAGTCGGCCGCCGGCGACGACGACGACAACGAGCCTCTCGAAGATCACGGTGGCGGTGAGTTAGCTGGCGCCTCGGGGCTTTGGTTGCGTGCGTCTTCAATCTACACGAGGGCTTTTCCATTGCTCGGAAAGGTTCTTACTTTCCACAGATGTAAGCTGCCAATTACAGCCATTACATACACATGGCTATTACAGAAATCAGTCTCATACACGTTAATTGTCACTGCATAATCCTCACCAAAAAGTTGAACTATGGAAAAGAAACAGTTGTGGATTGGAGACAATGTTTGATATTATGCCTGCCGGTCACTCAGTCATCAGTGATCCTATTCAGTTTCCTTTCAAAGCAAAGATAACGCAACTTTGCAATATTTAAAAAAAAATTTACACGTACAAATTTTCTTTATGTGATTAGTGATAACTTAATTATAGCCTTGAGTCCATGTGGTATACATTTATGCTATAATGTTGTTCCACCTGCTGAAAACACCTGTCTTTGATAATAATTGCTTATTCACCCTCCTGGCTCGTTTTGTAGAGGAATCATATTGTATTCTTCTAACCAAATCCGTTGGGTTTACAATATTCTCTACCTTTGGTTTTTCTTACCTGTGTAGAGTTTGAAGACGAGGGATCAGGCCCCGAGGAAGAAGAGGAGGAAGACGAGGAAGAAGTAGACGAAGAAGTAGACGAAGGGCCGGAAGAAGAGGAAGAGGGTGAGGAAGAGATTGACATCAAAGTGCATCCGTTGTCGCCCGAAGACACAGACGCTCCCGGTGCCAAACTGCTCGAGGAGTTTTGCCGCGAGACTACTGACCAGCTCAGCAGACAAGGTAAGCGTCGAAAGCTCAGTTAATTTTTTTCTCGTAAATTTCTAAGACTCGTGACTGCTTGTCATATCTTTAGCACTAGTTCAGAAAAAACCATTTCATACTGGGTTTTGAATGCTAAATAATAACCTCGCTGATTTCCCGACTTTTCGTAACTATTACCCTTGATAAATCACCCTTGATACATCGAGCTATTGCCCTCGGAGGCACAACTAGTAATGTGCTACTAAGCACATTCAGGAGGGGAATCAGTGAAACTTGTTAAGTATTCAAAACTCTGTGTGAAATAGTATTTTTTAAACTTACGACTGAAGGTAGCTAAGCATACTTTGTATGACGATATGTCGTTATCTTCAAGAGCAGCTCAAATAACGAACGAGTTAGTTCTAGCACATTTATGTTTAGTATTCACATTGTGAGGGCGTGTTAACTAATGCTCTCAATAATAATTCATGTGCAAAAATATAACATTTTTTCAAAACATTTTCTGTTAGCTGCAGAGTACATGTGAATGGCTGGATATAATTTGGCCTTGATTGATTATCTAGCTCTGAATGGTACCAGCATAATATGAAGCAAGTTGTGTAACTCGGTTCAGAAGGTTTTGCTGGTTTGTGCTGTACGTTGTTCATGTGATGGCAATTAATCCGGTTCAAATTGCCAAGCCCATTGACTATCAAGTTTGAACCCACATTTATGCAACAATCATTAAAGGCATAATGATTCATCCGGCTTGATTAGGTACGTTTTAGTTGCATAGCTGTTGTTTATGAAGTTATAATGAACTCATTGACTTCAAGGAAGCGTATATACTGCGTATATAGACCCGCAACTGGGTACTGAAAAGCATGCCAAATTGAACGCCATCTTGATTGGGACCATCAGCCGTCTAGAAAATGTGTCACAGCTTGGCACAGTCCAACAGACAACTTGCAAGACAGCTCTTCCAGAGGCAAAAGTGCTCAGAAATTGTGTAGTAAGGTATTCATCGGATCTGGAATAGCAACAAGTAGTGCATCACAAGTGTTTCCTTTACCAAAATACCAAAATACCTAGATTCTGGTATGAAATTTGCATCAAGGAAGTCTTTGGTTATAATGACAAGTTTTAATTGTATCTGAAAATAGCAACAAGTGTTTTATCACAAGTATTTTCTACTAACGAGAGGTCTGGGGCTACCTTGATTCTAAAGCAGGGTTTACGGCTGGCAATGTCAGTGACGCGATGTCATTAATATTGGCTCTGGAAAAATCAGACTCCATGGCAGGGTTGCAAACATGACGTCATGCACATCCAGAGTCTCTGATTGGCCCAGAGCCAATGTTGATGACATCGTGTCACTGACATTGCCAGCTGTAAACCCAGCTTAAAGTGAAATTTGTACCAAAGAGGTTTTTGGTCCCAATCAAGATGGCGTCCAATTTGACACGTTTTGGTGTACAGGCAGGTATGGGCGGTTGCGGGTCCAGCCTTATATACGTAGTATATACGCTTGCTAGAAGTCAATGGATGAACTATATATTCATAATATTATGAAGTTATTCAGCGCCACCATATAGGACATGAAACGTTCAGTCCAAGTAGTAAAATGAATTTGATAGTGTGGCTCTGATACCAAGTATGGTATAAAATAAAATGACAATAAAGATAACACAAAGTGTAAAAAATTCAGAATTCAGCTTGAACAATGGCTCCATTAAACTTGTCGAAGAGTTGCGCTCAACAATGATCTTGTTTCGAAACGTCACTGGCTTGAGTGCAATTGCGATGCAGAATAAATGTGGCAGCCGCATTCAAAATGGTCAATCCTTGCTCAAACTGATTTTCGACCATTTCTGTGATTTTGAATGGCAATAGTGGCATGAAAAATGCCTTCTTTCCATGTGTTTGTATCTCATGAACTATGAACCATGATGGTTTGGGTGCTTTTACTCTAAGCACCAGTAATTCACATGCAAGCATGGATACCTATAGGAGGCTACAGGTAGTTTATATGGAGACACTAGAGGTCTATCATGTGATGGAAATGACGGGATAGTATAAATTTGAAACAGGTTCTTGATGCCCTGTCACCACCGTAACAAAAATTAAAAATTAAATGAAATTGTACTGTTTAAACCCGTTTGTTTCTTGCACATATTTATCTTAAAATCGCAAACAGCTGATCAACGATTACATGCGGTGCTTTTTTTTGTACCGGAACGCCGTTCCGGCACCTAATTTCGGTACACTAAATAAAAATTAAACATCTGCGGGAATATATCTGCACTCCATTTCAAGTTGAGGAGGAGAGTGTATTTGCACCTTCCTCATGGGCCCTCTGCTTCAAGACATGAGCTAATAGTTTGAAAACTTACAAGCCATGTCTTGAACCAGACAAAAGGCTCTTCAGCCCATGGGCAGTTTTGAAACTCTTTGCTTGTGTCTAGCAGCAGTGGGTCTATGAGTATTTTTGCTGTATCTGTAGGATGTGTGGTTCTCAAGAATATAAAAAGGTACCAACCACCTTTGGTCCAGTGCTGCGGCCCACGGGCTGCAAATCCAACTTGCCTCCATATCGAGATCGGGGTCATTATCAACTCCTGAAA
The DNA here is from genome assembly GCA_921293005.1 of Nemoura dubitans. Taxonomy (NCBI): domain Eukaryota; kingdom Metazoa; phylum Arthropoda; class Insecta; order Plecoptera; family Nemouridae; genus Nemoura; species Nemoura dubitans. Next base: position 37,417,828 of record OV121077.1, read on the forward strand.
GTTTCATTCCTCTAAAATAATTCGCAGTGACTATTCGCACGGCAAAAAAACACGGCTCCACTGTGTGGACAAACCGCTGAAACTCTATTTGCACGGCTAGAACCGTGCGAGCAAGCCGTCAAAACACTTTACACAAGGTTAGGTTCTCAGCTGACAGTGCGCGCAAATTGCACAGGGGCTATAAACACGGTGGCACAATCTCAAAGTCACCACAAAAAATATGGCATGTACAAAAATTCGAAGTTTTAGGGGGGCCCAGATGACAACTTCCTGACAGTGATCAAGGGCTACTTCCATGTAGTGGAGGCGTTGAAAATGTAACCAGGGAGGACGACGTCGAAGGCAAAAGCACAAAACGACGTCGTGCACAGCAAGGAGAGGCACTTAGGACGATGGCGGCGACGACGATGACGGAGTCATCCGTTCTCCGAGTAGAATGCAAATCGGCAACCCCTGCGATTAGGAGGTAGTGACCTGGTATGACGGCGACGGAATCGTCCCCTACTCCAAGTCATAATGCAAATCGATGATCTCTCATACTTGGAGGCAGGGTGCACTGACACTACGGCGACAACAAAGGTGTAATCCCATACTCCGTGCACGTTTGAACTATGCGTACGCGAGCTCAGAGCAAAGTATATGTGAGCGGTCTATGAGGAATGCCGCCGCCGGCGGCGGATCGTGTGCTCGATGCACAACGCTCAAGTGGTGGTCGTGGTCGTGGTCGTGGTCGTCGTGGTCGTCGTCGTCGGACTGTCCAAGGCTATAAACCGTAAATGAATTGAAGAAGGAGAAGAAGAAGATAAATCTAGACCACAGACAAGCCAATCGAAGACTTTGTGGCCTCAAGTCTGAACTCTGATGGTTATTAATTATCATGGAAAAATGAGAAATGAATGCAAACAAATATTTTTTGAGAAAAACTTAGTATGTATTCAGCATTCACAGGACAGATCAGTTAGCCAGAAAGTGGCTTTTCAGACCAAAAGTCGCCGAGTTCTCAAGGCCACATCTTAAAAAGTTATAATTCCAATATTTCAGTATGTTGTAGACAAAATTTACGTAAATAAGGGCGACCCTGGCTCTTTTTCCGAAAATTTGAAAATTTTTGAATTTTTTTTCGAAACCATTCAAAGTGCAGCACAGTGACACATAAGTCTCCTAATTTCTACACTGGTGCCCAACATGTTTTGAAATCTAGTGCCCCTGATGGCAAAACTTTCTTCAAAAAATCTATCTATAGAGAGGAAAAATCGATGCTAACTGCGGTCCTGGCCGTCATCGCAATTTGTGATTACTGACATGAGAGAGTTAACTGTTCTGCATTGATTGACAGAGTGGGTGACCCAGATAACGAAGCGACAGTCTTTATCCAACGACCTCCTTTCCGTTTGCACCTCTCTTCGCTGACACAATCCTAACTCCTAAGCATCTAGGTAAAGGAAATCCCACGAGTCCTTACACCTGAGGGATAAGCATACATATTTCTCCCTTATTTGTTAATCAAAGTCGACCAGCCAAGCCCGACGCTTCTTGTCCTCATTATTCGAACCGAAACGAAAACAAGATAATTAAAAACAAACGACTGTTGTTCCAGGAAACGACTCTTGCGGCTCGAACGAGTACGGTCCTCCGTCGCCGACTCCCAGCGAACAACTCCGGCCGAGCGGACTTCTCGCCCCTACGCCGCTACCTCCCGGCCTCCAAACCGCCAACATGGTGCGTAGCAGCGGACTTCATACTTCATAGCAAGGCAGATGAATTCTTAGTCTCGGCTTGCTGGCTAGCAAGTAGGATACAAGTGAACTTTGGCATTGAAGCCGAAATGTCTTTTTTATTTCTATTTATTTATTTTATTTCAAATCCCGGAATGGGCAACATTTTTGGGAGGCTAATTTGTGTACATAAAAATAAAAATGACTAGCCAATTTACGAGCTTTCGTAATAGATGAGCGTAGCGAGCGTAGCGAGCGAAGCGAAATCATCAATTTCACTACTGCTAAAAAAAACACTTGGTGTGTTCTCTTTTAATCTTATTTAAATTACGAAAGCTCGTAATTGGCTATTCATTTTATTATTATGTACACAAATTAGCCTCCCAAAAGTGTTGTCCATTCCGGGATTTGAACCCGGGTCCCCAACATTCGCGGCTGGTGCTCTAACCGCTGAGCTAAATGGCCATTAAATTTGGGAGAAGTAATTTGCATACAGGGTGAGAATTGAATGTCCCCATGGGGGTATGGTCCAGAGTCTACGAATACTCATAGTGGCTCTGGTACCGCGTGATTTCAACGCATCCAACGTTAAATTGGAGTTACTCGAGGTTGAATGTAAAATGTGGTTGCAGTATAGCATCACGCGGTACCAGAGCCAATGGACAACACTTTTGGGAGGCTAATTTGTGTACATAATAATAAAAAATAAAAAAAAAACACTTGGTGTGTGTTTGTATGTGTGTTTGCGCGCGCTCTACAGGCCAAACGCCTGCCTCGATTGGGATGAAATTTTCAGGGTGTCTACTTTTGTTCTCAACTTAGACCCCCTGCGTTTTTCAAGTAAATCCTCCATACCCTTCACTTTCAAAGCAGAAAAAAGAGCAATATTCGACAATTGGGCATGTTTGGAAAAGTACGGAAATTTATTTAAAAGTGCGTATTTTTTTCAAATTTTCCCAATTTTGATAGTTGCCTTTAGAAACCATCGAAACATCACACCAGATTTTTTTACTTGAAGTTGACTTCAAGATTTGACAGATATTAGAAATTTTGTCAATTTCGTGCATTGCAAGTTTTTGAAAGTAAGTTCGTGGCAGAAATATCTCTCCAACCTAATAAAAACCCTTCGGCATGAGTTGCATCTATGTATTTACATGCACATTGCTCAATTACCTCAAAATGAGCATATTTCCGCTACCCGACAGCTCGGACAGAAACAAAGAAAGGTCAGAATCGTTTACATTTTCAAGTGATCAGAATTTTTGAGAAAGCAATGGTCCGGCTTGCTGCTCCATGATTTAGGCTTTTTGCCTCAATCTTTTTATGCGCTAAATACAAACCGCTACGCTCATCTTCAACGCAACACAAATTGCGTTCGCCCTAGTTTAAAATAAGATTATAAACCGAAATGTCTTGTTCGTTCAATTATCGTTCAAGTATTTTCAGACGCACTAACATTGGCAATCATTATATCGGGAATTAGTTGTTCAATTTTATTGTGTCATTTGTTTGTTATAGCAACAATTTGCCATTTTAAAGAAAACCACAGTCAAAATATGTGTCCATCCGCAATTTGAATCCAACCCACTAACCTTTATTTAGAAATATGCAGTGTTTTCTTAGAATTGACAAAATTACAATGATACACTAGGGGTAATTTGAGTTCACTGTCACACAGATTTTTGAACTGGAGCGCTATACAATTGGTTCTTATGGCCATTAAATTGTATGACGGCTGTGGGAAATGTTAACCAACAAAAATTCTACTTAAGAATAGAAAACACAAAAGCCGATCATTTTTACTGTTCTAATTTTGGTAATACTGTAAAGAATATTGAATACATTTATACCTAAGGTTTAATGTGTTGGAAGGCAGAAACGACCATGCGAACAAAGTGAGATCTGGTCGTGTCTGCCAAGACGATGGCCGATACGCAATTGTGTACCCTACCAAACCTTAGTGTCCTACCAAAAAGTGTTTGCCACTTAAGAGATAGTTTGTATCGTTAGTCAATTTCCATAGAGTTATATACACTAGAATTAATTTGAGTTTGCCACTTTTTGGGGATCTCATATCATAGAGTACAATACTATAGAATCAAATGATAAGTTTTTGTCATTAACATTAAAAAATGTATTTATCATTAAAATTATTTACCATTTTACTCTTTACAAATCATAAAAGGGTCAATTGATACTTTACTTCGAAGTCCACCAGGCTGTGGTAATCTTAGGCTAACACGACTGTATTTATAATGTGTCCACCTGTTATCTGTACACAAGATAACGCTAATAAATAAACACAATAAAACTCGTCTCGAGCTTACGCAGCGACGACGACTCGAAAACGCAACCGATCGGCGAAACCTAACGCCGGCCGCTGCCGCTTGCAGGTGCAGGAGAACGGCACGTCGGGCCACTCGACGTCGGCCTCGCCGGGCTTCCCGTCGGTGTCGCCGGCGGCGCCGTCCGAAGAGCCGGCCGCCTCCGACAAGCCGCCCGACTTCCACCAGTTCCACTTCCAGTCGGCCGAGACCGAGACCAACGTGACGTCGCCGGGCGAGGAGCACGACCCGCTGCAGCTGACCGATCCGCTCGTGGGCGAGTCGCTGCTGCGCGGCTTCCTGGCGTCGCCCAGCAAGGAAGGTGAGTCTGAAGCTGGGTTCACACGGTTCAATGTTTCCTAGGTTGAACTCGATGCATTCAGCCGTCTAAACAACAATTGAATTCAATGAATCACTGTATGAATGCTTGAATTCAATGTTTTCTCATTTAGGACGTGTTCTTAATATCGTACAATTTTAAGTAAAGGTATGATACTGCCTTGTAGAAACAACAATTTTGGAAGGCTGTGCCAACATTTTCAATGAATTTAGAATATTGAGTCATGTAAACGGCTCTTCAAGAGCATTCAATGTTTCGTTCAATGCATTGAGTTCAATGCATTGAACGAAACATTGAACCGTGTAAACACAGCTGAAGCAGTTCAGTGGATGCCGGATGCGACTAACTAGCGTTAATTTGACGGGGAAGAAAGATTGAGAAGGAACGCAACTTTCAAACCTCTCCTGTGAACAATGCAGTTGTTCTCCGAGTGTTTTCCTCTTGTAAAACCTTTGCCCTTTGGTACTCTTTTGTGAAATGTGTTTCTTCATGCATTGCTCCTTTCCCATCATATTTTCTTGGCTATTTATGTATTTACAACTATTTCTTGAACAGATAAATATCTAGGGTGAACTAGGGTTAACTTGAGCAATTACACTTGAGCAATTACACTTGAGCAATTACAATTAGTGGAGCTTATGGTCTGCTTTCCTTTTTGCTAGGTACCTGTTTTACTTTAAGGTTTTACACAGTTGTTAACCTCTGGTTACTGTAACTCCACCACAGGCAAAGGGCCCAGGGCTAAAAATATTCCGCTTGAGCGGTGCTAGGTGAACATCATGATAAATGAACATGTAATAATCAGGGAGTAGTTTGTGAAAATTGAAGGTTTGAAGACATTCAAACCCAAAGGATGGTTGATTGAAGGGTTGCTCGGTTTGACGCAGGTGTTGCGCTGGGCACGGAGAGCCACCTGAACCAGCTGATGAGCTCCGAGTACATGCCGCTGGACCGGCTCGGCGAAAACATGCCGGCGGCCGCGTGCGACGTTTGCGGGGAGCGCGCCGCCGACCGCGCCGCGCTGGACGTGCACAAAGCGCAGGTACGATTGGCTCGGCTAGGAAATCAAAGGGATGCCGCCGTTCAGCGTTCAAGTAGGACAAACCTTGGATCATTGCTGGCCGGGATATGCAACTAGCTTGGCAAGCTCGAAATCAAAGGGATGCCGCCATACAGCGTTCAAGTAGGACAAACCTTGGGTCATTGCTGGCCGGGATATGCAACTAGCTTAGCAAGCTCGAAATCAAAGGGATGCCGCCGTACAGCGTTCAAGTAGGACAAGCCTCGGATCATTGCTGGCCGGGATATGCAACTAGCTTAGCAAGCTCGAAATCAAAGGGATGCCGCCGTACAGCGTTCAAGTAGGACAAACCTTGGATCATTGCTGGCCGGGATATGCAACTAGCTTAGCAAGCTCGAAATCAAAGGGATGCCGCCGTACAGCGTTCAAGTAGGACAAGCCTCGGATCATTGCTAGCCGGGATATGCAACTAGCTTAGCAAGCTCGAAGTCAAAAGGATGCTGCCTTACATCGTTTAAGTAAGACAAACCCAAGCCTTGCCAACTGTTATCATGCCGTCAGATCAACTCTGCGACGAAGAATATGTCGTTACGTATTGCCGTATAGGAATCTATGGAAAGTATGGAAGGTATAGGAAGCTGAAATTTATATACTAGTGGCTCCTTAATAAGTAAATTCAAGTTGAATTTTTATGCTGCTAAATAATTCACTGTTTTCATTTTGTTTCACCTAAATTCAAGTGGAAACCGGCTCGCATTTCCAATGCTGCAATAGCTGGCTTTAGCATGCCAGCCCATATGCCATACCAGAGCTAGAGAGCCGTCAAAACACTAAGCGCTGATGGACTAATTCCGCCGGTCTCCGCAGGCCGGCCACTACAAGTGCCACCGACTGGAGTGCTGCAACAAGACGTACGCTACGGCGGACGAGCTGGCCACGCACCTGCGCTTGCCGCTGGCGGGCTCGTACTCGCCGCGGCAGCCGGTCATCTCCATCAACCAGTCGCTGCAGTCGCCGCCTGTGCAACAGCTGCAGCAGCAGGTAAACTATCGCCGAGGTGTCTTGTGTACCTTCGATTTCGTACCTTGGCTTGTGGAACGGGACTAAAGTTTATGTAATTATTCTGCTTGTCGAAGTGCAAACGTCGAAAAAAAAACACGTTTTCCCCGTTGTTATTTGTAAACCAATCGATCGCCAAAATGTGGCAAACAGAAATGCAGTTGAAAATCATTTGTGAAAATTTACGTTAGCGAAATCTTAGCTCCTTGCCACCGCAAGCGATTTCCGTAAAAAAAAAACACGTTTCCCCGTTGTTACTTGTGAAGCAATCGATCGCCAAATCCTCACTTTATCACCGAGCTCATTGCACACGGAACACGCTCCCAGGATAATGTTGCAACGTTTCCGGTGGCGGATTTCGAAATAATCACAAACTCTTCCGAGCGTTCACGACGATTCCCGAACGATTTCATCACGATTAAACAGATAACCGAGTTGTGGAAACCCAATCAACGCCATCTCTGATGGCGAGTTGATCTTGATCAAGTCTGTACAGCGTGATCGAGGTGTAAGCCGAGTTCCTCCGTCTCCGCAGGTCCAGCGCATGCCGATGAGCCCCAACATCTACCTAGCGCAATCGCTGCAGGCGCCGCTGGTCCAGATCCCGAACAGCAACGCGGCGATGCTGCAGCAGATGATGCAGCCGCAGCAGCCGAGGCCGCCGCCCCTCTATCGGCTGCCGCCCCCGACCGGGATGCCCGCCCCCGGGTTCGCCAACGTGCAGATCATGTCGCAGCTCTATGTGCAGCAGGTAACGACAGGGCGTTGCTCGATGTCTCGAAGGTTCCGTCGAAAGACCGGAACAGTTTGAGACTAGCGCAGGGTTTTTACTTGTTTTACGAGATGATTTGTCGGCAAATAACTGGAAGGATTGTGATCCTAACTTCTCATACTGATCGAACAATTACCTTGACCTGGCCAAGAATGCCTATGACACCGTTGTACCTTCAACCTTCAATTAATAATAGTTATTACTATCAATATTACTATTCATCATTGAAGATTTACCATTGTAGAGAGATTATTTGTTTCCAAACATAAATATCTCATGGGGTGAATCAATGTTCATTAAACAAGTTTATCTAGAGTTGTTTGATTTTGATTTTGTTGCTCGTGGTTTCGCACTGGTACACTTCCAAACCGGCATTTATAACATCCATGGATCGCAACGAGAAATTTTTATTTTGATATATTACTTCATTTCACCTTACCTTACCTAGTCAATGTATAATAATGATATGCACAAATCTCTCTACTCAAAGTGGACGTGGCGTGCAAATCGTCGAAACAAAACGCAGTCCCCAGCGCAAGTTCATTCATCAAACTGTTCGTGCAGGGTCAGTTCCGAGCCCCGCAGCCCACGTTCCAGCAGCAGCAGCAACAGCTTCAACAACAACAGCAGCTTCAGCAACAGCAGCTCCAGCACCAACAACAGGCCAACTTCCAGCAGCAGCAACAGCGACCGCAGTATGGCTCGATGATGCAGCAGCAGCAACAACGGCCGCAGCAGCAACAGCAGCAGCAGCAGCAGCAGCAGAGGATGATGCATCCGGGCAACAGCCAGCAACGGCCGCAGATGCACATGAATCCGCAGCAGCGCGCCCAGCAAATGCAGCAGCAGCAGCAGCCGCAGGTGAGAAACGCATCCTCGCTGCGATGCTGCGGGGCAAGGGCGGTGTGCAAAACAGTTGATAAGCGTAGCGAGCGAAGCGAAATCCTCAATTTCGCTACTTCTAAACATAAACACTTTTGTGTTTTTTTTTTTTGGTATGTGTTTGCGCACGCTCTAGACACAACAAACGCCTGCTCCGACTTCGATTAAATTTTGAAGATGTCTACTTTTGTTCTCAACTTAGACCCCCTGCGTTTTCAAGGAAATCCTCCATACCTCTCCCCTTCAAATCAGAAAAAAAAACAATATTCTAAATTGGGAATATTAAGGATATACGGAAATTAATCATCAAGTGCGAATTTTTTCCTAATTTTCCCAAAAATTTAATGCGACTTTGTGTGTGACATTTGTGTGTGGGCAAACCGCTACGATCATCTCCAAAGCAACACAAAGTGCGTTCACGAAGCCCTAGTTATTCCATCACAGATGTAAGGTTACCCAGATATTCTACCATACCTAGCTATGGCATATCTGTGGTTCTATGCTGTGTTTTACAATTACTGTTCCATATAACTGGTGTTCTACAATGTTCTGGAGTGTGCCCAATGCCCTGAGGCACTCACAACTTGAGACACTGTGTACAGCAATTACTCTCACAGTGCTGGGGTGATTTAAAAAATGAAAACTGCCCTTGAAGTAAAACGGATATATAGTTATATTGATAACAACTGATAAATGTAAGATTGCAATGTTGTCGAGCATTTTTCCTGTTGGAAGCTGGCTCACTTTTAGTTTCCGGCGTAAATCAATGGGCTAAGTGAAAACATCCCTAGTGAATAGTCAGTAGTGGTGACTAACCTCCATTCCACGTCAAGAAGGAGAGTGGATTTGCATTGTCCTCGAGGACTCACTGCTGCTAGACACGAGCTAAGGGATTCAAAACTCACAAGCCATGTCTTGAGCTGGACAAAAGGCTCTATGGGTAGTTTTAAAACGCTTAGCTCATGTCTAGCAGCAGTGGGTCCTCGAGAATGATGCAAATGCGCTCTCCTTCTTAACGTGAGATGGAGTGTAGCTGGTGAATACTTTTAATACCAACCTACCCACGACGATTGCACTACGCTAGCATTGGGAAAATGTACACATGTGTATTAGAACACATCTGCTGATGCCGGATTTCACCAAGTTGCAACTCGAAGTTGAGATTTAAGACTATTGGAGTGAGTGCTTACTCGACCACTTCTCGCTCAAATTTTACCTCCTACTTGATACGAACTTCTGGCCACACCTTTTGTAAATCACACAAATTGTGTGATTTATAACCACGAAATACCAATAGAAAGTTGAAATATATCTTCATGAAATTATCACCAACACCCACACCAATAGCCTTAAACACAAAGTTCAAAAATTCGATAAAACCGATCCGCCTCGCTTCGTCAGATGCGCGGCAAACGCATGGCGCAGGCGCCGCTGCCGCCGCCGGGCCCGCCGAAGCGGCGCATGGAGGACCCGCGCGGCCGCAACCCGGCGCAGCCGTCGCCGCCCAAACGCACCGACGGCATCCACGTAGGGGACCCGATCTCGCTGATGCGCCAGCCCGGCGGCGCGGTCACCGTCACGCCCGTCAGCAAGAAGAGCGAGGCCAACGCGGTCGCCAGCGTGTTGGCCGCCCGCGGCATCACCGTCATCGCGGCGGGAAACTCGCAACGACAGGTGGGTCGCTGCCACCGGACTGCGTTCACAGTCTGGTCGCGGATAGAAAGGATACCCAGATTATTCCCTTTTTACTAACCGCAGCTACGCCAAATCCCTACGCCTTCAACAATCAAGACGTTCCCGTCACCTACAAGCTAAAATGGTTTCGCCGACAGGCACGAAATGGAGCCACTGTGTGTTGCTATATCACACCTAACCACAGTAACATGACACCTGTTGGTAACTGATTCATTTGAGTTGACCAATGCAGAGCCTTCTAACTGGAGCTGTTATAGATTGGCTCTTATGGCCATTACGTTGCTAGAAGGCTGCACGGGAAACATTATCCGTAAAGAAATAGTAGGTGCTGTTAACTAGTAGGTATACTTAAACTAGTATTAGTTACAAAACTTTGAGAAACTAGTGAGACATTTATTTAGCATTCAAATCCCAGTTTCAAATAGTTTTTTTCAAAACAAAATACATTGTTTTTGCTTAGTAATGCCTTCTATTAGGACTTGAAATAATTTAATTTTGTGATTTACAATAACATTATTTGAAGTCAATCCAAGCAGTTTCTGCTGTTCGAAACACAAACCAGATGAATCAGACACTCAACTCGCCAAACATCGCTTCCAATGTGTGCAAGACCGCATTCAGAATCGCCGACTAATCTCCGAACTCCCGTCGCTTCAGCCTTCCCGACCGCCACCGCCCGAAGTGACCTCACTGAAGCTCAACTCGGCCATCTCGCTGACGCCGACAAACAGCGGCAGCGGCGGCGGCAACGGCAACTTTGCGGTGCCGCAGAACCGCGGACGGCAGCCGCAGACCAACTCCGTGGACCGGCCGCCGAGACCGCCCACCGTCGACCTCACAGGTGAGTCGCTCTGCTTTCGTGCATTTCATTGATCTAAAGCACGTTTGAACTCAACTCATCAGACGGTGGAAGTAAATTTCCAAGGGAATATGATATAAATCTTCAAGCGAGAGCCGAGGAAATTTCTGTGTGCACAGCATTCTAAAAACGTTTTTATAAAAAATCTAAAAAACATTATTTTGAAAAAACAAAAATACAAGTGTCCAAAGAAATAAATCGTAGTTTCTGCATACGTCAAGTTACACATATCTCTTAACTATCACTTTATGATCAACCAAAATAGAAATGCAGAATATATCCATGCAACCGTGTTCTTTGTTGTAAACCCCACAGTGCTTACTTATAAGAATTTCCCACGAAAGGCGGGTGCATGAATAGGGGCGTCCCTATCCGTGCGCTGACTTGATTTCCGCCCCCAGGAGACAACCTGCACGGGCAGCGGCCCGGCGGCCTGCCGATGCACAAGCCCGGGCGGCGCGGTCGACCGCCCGGCAGCCGACTCACGTGCCAGATGTGCGACAAGGCGTTCTCCACCGAGGAGGCGCTCATGCAGCACATGCAGCTGCATCGGAGCCCTGGCAAGCTGCCCTATCGGTGAGTAGGAAACGGACCTTTTTCGTGCGATTTATTGCGATAAACTTTGGCATTACATGGTACTGTATGCTCCTTTGGTGGCTTTGCTTTGGTGTGTTTGACAAGAAACTAGGACTTAAGCCCCTTGTAGAGTGGCATGCTGTTCCGTAGGGTTTAAAGTCGGCGGATCTAACCCACTGATTGGATATCGGCTGAGTGTACGGCTATTGTAATTTCGGGACATAGGGAAGCTACCAGTTAAAAGAGCTGACAAAAATAATCAATACAGTCCAGCCCGTGAGAGAAGATGCCACAGCAGGACCTGCCCCCTCACGAACCACCAACTCGTGAATTTAAATTTTAATGGCGGGAAAACAAAACACTATTTTGGCTACCAATAAAAAAATTTACAACATGAATCTATTTCATAGTTATGAGTAAAAATATCAACGAATAAATAGATAGATAAAAACATAAGCTTTGGTAATATTAGAAGGTATAAAGATGACGACAGGATTTCAGATTTGTCAAATTGGCGGTTATGTAAGCGACAGTGACTACTAGCGCTCCCAGCGGAATGGTGTCTTCTTAAATAAAACGAAGTGTAAATACATCACATTTCTTTGGTCTGTGGTCGGGTAACTTTCCCAAACAGAAGCACGGGAAACAGGGCATCGAAACGAGACGCGACAGACCAGCAAGTTTTGCCGGCGCTTGCAGGTGCACCATCTGCCCGGCGCAGTACCCGACGGCGCAGGGCCTGTCGCAGCACCGGCAGCAGTTCCACAAGGAGACGAGCGGCCCGGAGATGGCGATCCCGGTGGTGAACCTCAAGGACCCCGGCGTGCTGACGCGGCTCGCCAACCTCGGCATCCAGCACTTCGTGCCGCTCTCCCAGCTGTCCAACTCACAGGTAACGGGCGGCACGGCAGTCGGACTCTTTGAGACTCGTGTCGAATGCGTCGTTTAGGCGAACAATAATTAGGATTGAAAGTCTCGCTTGCAAACAGCCGATTACAACCCGCGATTTGTTTGCTTGGCACACTGAGGTTCAACTTTTGAGCAAATATTCCAGGCTTCAACCATGTTACCTTTTTGAGCCCAAGCTGGTTCACCTAGCAATTAACGAGGCATACTTCTTTCTATTGTTAGCAATGGTTTTAAAGGAAGCTATTTAAACTGGATGTTGAATGCTAAGCAAAGACACACTGTTTTACCAGCATTTTGCTACCTAGTTAATTTATCAATGGTCTTTAAAGTCCAGTCATAGTGCAACTATCTATGGCTTATAGATAGCCTTTCAGGTCTTAGGCAATCATTTGCGGTGTGCCAAAATTGTGTTCACTTTTTTGTGTTTTTTTTGTGTTTTTTGTATTCACTTTGAATAGCAATAAAATAAAAACATTCCAGAAAAAAATAGATTTACGGGAAAATGACCCTTTCCCATTTTCAATAGAATGGAAGCTGTCTGATGACATCTCTTCTATGCCTTTAGTGTGTTTGTGGACTTGACAAGCCAGTAAAGTAAAGTTACGTTTGTGTTCCGACAGGGTGGCATCTTCGGCCTGCCGATCGTTTCGACCGACAGTGCTCGCGACCCCGCGGTTGTCAATTTGGGCATGCTCGGCGCTTCCAACATCCTCTCGCTGGGTCCGATAAAACAGTTGAACCGGAACTAGTTAACCGCCAGCGACCAGTTAGCGAACCAATTGTTGCAATTCCGTACCGCTATCGAAAACTACTACCGTTCTGCAAACTTCATGGACGGCGCGTTGGGTCCAGGTCTGCGATTGAACTGGTAAATGCGGTGGCGACGGCAAGCTGACTGGCCGCTTGAACACTTTTGCACATTAATATGTTCCTCGCGGAGGCAAACGAGTCTCCGCCAGCTTTAGTACAAGAAGTGGTAGATCTGGGGTGTGCCTGTATTTATTGCCTTCCTCATTGTCCACCTCGAATCAACAATTGACATCGGAAATCGGTGCAATTCTTTTGAACATTCTGTACAAAACTTGAGTGTACAGTTAGGCAGTGTTTTTTTAGTTGTTTTAACTTTTGTAGCAAATTTAATTGATTTTGATTTGCTGCATTTATTTATTACAAGCTCATTTATATGTATCTACCTACCAACATTATGTTATTTCATTTCATACCAGACTTAGGTCTCTCAATATTTTCTTTATCTTCTTCAGTAAGTAGGTATTTATTCCTACAGTAGGTAGTATAGTATAGGTATCTTATTTTGTTGATATTATCGGTATCATTAATTTTCTCTCGTGTCATAGCAAGTTGGCAGCATTTACGCATAGAGAAATAATTTTCGTGGGAAAAGAGTTACCTACCTTAGTGACAGATTTGTATGTTGCGGCATGCCAAACTGTGAATTGTCAATTACTTCATTGACTGTGATCATGTGGTCAAGCTTGATCTTCTATACATGTGTGATGTATGCGATTTGTTCACAAGGAAGGCTGCACTCGTTTTGTGGTTTGGAGTGGTTTTGCTTCCATTGGATCTGCTTCCTTGCCGCAATTCCAACTGTTCAAAACAACGCATTCCCTTTGGTGACGACTGACGACCAAACGTATGACACAGACTATCATTGCAGTTGTCTCCCAGTATTACAGTTTCTTTGTATGCAGTAAATATGTTATCTGTATTCACTCTTTACATACAAGAGGACTAGGACATATTATGATGGAAATTAAGGACACGCATTAACGTAGTATATGTGCAATTCTGTAGTGGGAGCTAGATTTACCAAAAAAATTGGCATTAGATTATTTTTTTACCATTTCATAGCCTTATCATTTTTTTAGCGATGACGGATGTAAATTGCTTTGAACTAATGAATGCGAAGCCTAAATCTAGTGTATGATTCTCTCAGCGTATGTTGTTTTATATTCCTAGATTTACCTAGAAATCTGTTGTACATTATAAGATTCTCATTCGAATCCTTTTATAATATAAAACATTGATGAAGTCCTGTGTTTGTTTAAACTGCAAACCTATCTGATCATCTTTCAAAAGTCCTCAATCTTGATCCTAGTATTTTTATGATATGAATTTCAATTATGGGTGTTGGGCTGCTCTGATTTGAATCACTGGGAAATGTTTAGGTGACAGTGGCATGGAGGCATTTCGATCCCCGGAGGTAACCAAGCGACATAGAAATATTTTTAAAAGTATAAAGGTACTCTAAATGAAGAAAAGCTAAGTGTAGGTACCTACTTCTAAGTTGATTACAAAGCTATCATTGTTGGAAGTTAGAGTATAATGGTCCTGTACATAACCTCCAATCAAATTCATCGTACATTTAAAAAGCTGCGCTAAAAACGGTAGCATGTAAAATTAACCAACCCCTAAATCTAATCAAGGGCGTTTTTTAAACCTGCCGCCCTTCCCACCCCCTTCTGGGAAGGGTGCAACCCAGAGGGAGCCTGGATGCTGTGTTATTGATTTTGTCCCATCCTTGTACTCTTGAATACCCAGCATGTCCTGTCTGGATTAGAAAGCCACTGTGTTTCGTATAGCCGGAAGAACAGAAGACTCCCATGACCGTGGAACCGAAATCCTGAGATGGGGTAATCAAGGTGACACACCTACTCATCAGCCTAATCAAGCTAATGGACAGGCATTGCATCTCATGGTATTGATTGCCTGCTGACTGACTTCGCATTAGGGGTCCTGCATTGGTAGGCCAACAAGGAGACTAAAATGCCGCAGAAGATTGGGTTCACGGTCGTTTATGTGTCAGGTGAGAAAGTTTCTTTGGAGATATTGAAATTTTGTATTTTATTTCCATGTATATAGTTATTATAGAACTTATATTTTAAAATATGTTACGCCATAGTGATAGCATGCATGCTGTTCAAGAAAGGAAAAAAAGTTACAATTATACTCACCCAGGTTTAATATTTTTATTGCCTATATTAGCCTTGCCATAGAAATAGATTGCAGTAGCCTAAAGCCATGCACAACAGTTGGTATGAAAGTTTTCAGTGATTTTCAGTGAAGGTTTTCAGTGATCAAAGAAGCATTGAGCTTAATTTTAGTAAGATTGGGTACACCAACTGATAGTTAAGCTTAACTATTAGTTAAAATCTAACTATTGGTTAGCAACTCATGTAAAACCATCTAGAGCTAACTAATAATTAAATTTAACTAATTTAGCTAAACCTAAACTATCAGTTGGTACAACCAAATCTAAATCAATTAATCCCTGACCAGGACGTCAGATCCTATTTACCAGGGGCGGCTCGCGTGCTATGGGTCTGAGCTGAGCTGCAAACCCACCTCTAAAATTTCAAAAAGAGATGCTTTTTAATTAAGTTTTTAAAATATCACAAGTATCAATAAAGTCGCAGTGAAATTAGCCAAAAATCAGTATATTTTCATTCAAAATGGAGCGCCCGCCAAGCGAGGGCAACACCTCAACCCACAGGGCACTGACTGCAATCTGGCATCACATGCGCTGCCACCGCCCCCTGGCCATTGCATTATGGGCTCTTTTGAGCTGTGCTTGCCCGCAGACCTGGCAGTCAGTAGCAAGCACATGCGACAAACGATATGGAAACGCTCTCGCTTTGTCTCTACAATCGGCCATGCTTCGAGTGATACGCTCCAAATCACGTAATTTATTCTTATGTTCGTGTGTTCCATTTCACCATTTACCTCAATCTTAGATCGCGCAACCAATCAGCTCCGCTCCTGCATATATATATATCTATCACGAATAGTAATGGTACTTGTAAGTACAGTAAAGAGAACTTCCCCCAAGAGACCTGCAAAAAAGACAATTCACAAAAAAAGCACCGGGTCTTGGCAAAGGTTCACGAGCCCCCACTGCTATTTACCCTTGCTTGACGAGCAAAGTGGTTGGCTGGCCGAGTCCGAGTGATTCGTCGTGCTATTTCAGGGGAGTCGGACACCCACCGCGGCACCGAGCTCAACAACCACGGGCCGACCGTACGTGGCTGGCAATCGGCGCCGGACTGTCCGTTCCCGCAGGAAGTCGTGTTGCAGCTGCAAGTACTGGCGTCGGTCGAACGCATCCAAGTGCTCTCGCATCAGTTTCTCATTCGTGAGTCGTTAGCGGCTTCTGTAACTCTTTAATTCGATGGTTGTCATTCATAACTACCCTGATTTGGTCTACCCAGCATGAGATAATCTTGACAGACCAAAGCTTACACAGTGTTTAATTGCTGCGTTTCTTTTACATTAAGACCTGGTTTTTCTGTGACACGTTAAATATCTAATGGTCTGTTAACTTGTTCTTTGCTTAGCAACGTCCAATCAGAGCCCTGATTTTTCTTGCTAATGGGCCGTTAAATCTTAATGGGCCACTGAAAAACCGGCACTTAGTCGTTTGTCAAGAACATAAGTAGGTATACTTACCCTCTTCTCATTCCTAAACCCATTCTTAGAGTAGGTAGGTCGGTACCTACCTAATTTGTTTCCATCTCTATAAATAAAATTTCAACCTCAATTAATTCCACAGTGTGTTTGAATTCTGAATCTTTCTTCTCTACGATTTACATTGACATTGGTTCATCAGAAAAGCTATATTTTAATCAACAATAGCAGCATTCCATAAAATGGAGCCATGCAGTACCTAGGTATTTCAATATTGAACCAAGTACTGCTTCCGTCATATTTCTATGAAAATTTTAGTAATTTGTAATAAAATGACAACAAAACTAGCTGAAGTCATATTATGCACAGCAATTCCTTGCCAGGATATAATTTTTCCACTTATCCTAGGAGAAATGCTTACTAAAGCATTATTTATGGAATGCTACGCTCAATAACTGACCTTAGCCAATTCTAGCATCTCTTCCATTCCTCCCTTGCTTCGCAGCCGAGAAACTGGAGCTTTGGGTCGGCGATTCCACACCCGAAGCCTCCACGCCGACCACGGCGGAGTACGAGTATCTCGGGTTCATCACGCTCTCGGACAACCGCTCCACCGAGTTCCGCTCGAGAGAACTCAAGTCCGTGACGGTGCCATCGCGACGGGCGCGCTTCCTCAAGCTCAAGCTGCATAAGAATCATCCCAATGCACTCAACGTTCACAACCAGGTGAGCAATGATGTGGTTAGAATGAATTGTTATGGTTTCAAAGGTCGCAGTCGCATCAAAGCCACTGGACGCTTGACTGCAGGAGCTGGGAATCAAAACGATCAAAGGGGGAGGTATGGATACAGCCAATCCCCTTTTAGAGACTCCCAACATTTGCCTAGAACATTTTTATTATTATTTATTTATTTATTCTCATACTTAGGCAAGGTACATGTTCTTATACTAATAGGTACTTAGAATAATAGGAAAGTACATTTCTGTTAAATCATGATTGCTGGCTAGGTATGTACCTAAGGTCACTGTCATTTTATATTAAGCACCTTTATTTTTTTCAATTCCACCAGACTTGTCCATGAGTTATGAATATCCTAAGTGATTCATTACATCATTCATATCTCTGCACAGTCAAGTCTTCAATATATATCCCGTTGGCGTTCTTCACAGGTCGGTCTGATCGCTCTGAACGTGCTAGGCCGCATCGAATCCGCCGCCACCGACGACGCCAACAACAACGGCGGCGGCCGGGTCGCCAACGGCAACATCAACGCGCTGCTGCTCGTCAACAATCCCGAGTACACGTCGCCGTACGACGATCTCGCGTTCGAGATGTACGTCGACCCCGCGGTCGCCGCCATCATTCGCACGCTCGACGAGAAGAAACAGCAGGCGGTGATCGGTGAGTGGGGACTGGGGACGAGACGCAAATCGCTAAGAGGCGGCATCGGTTGACGTTTCGTACCCTTTTCTAGTTGCTTTATCAAGGGGATAGGAAAACAGTTTGACTGCACTTGGCAATACACTCTGTCCCGTGAGAGAACATTCCACAATTAGGGCCTCCAACTTGAAGATTACCAGCCAAAGGTGTGCAAAATTGACTACCTACTAACACTACTGCAGAAAGTATTCAATATAATGGGACTGAGTAGGTATATCATGTAGTGGGTATACCCAGTTTGATTAATTATTACCTAGAAATACGTGCATTCACTGCATTTGGTATTAAATTAACTGTATTCATTAACTGCATCCTGTATTTCAAGTACCTACTTGATTAACCATGTGTATGTATATATAAAAGAATTGACAATAAACTAGGGCTTCGCGAACGCAATTTGTGTTGCGTTGAAGATGAGCGTAGCGGTTTGTATATAACGCATAAAAATATTGAGGCAAAAAGCCAATGAAAATCATTGAGCAGAAAGCCGGACCATTGCTTTCTCAAATATTCTGGTCGCTTGAAAATGTAAACGGTTCTGACCTTTCTTTGTTTCTGTCCGAGCTGTCGGGTAGCCGAAATATGCTCATTTTGAGGTCATTGAGCAATGTGCATGTAAATACATACATGTTACTCATGCCCAAGGGTTTTTCTTAGGTTGGAGATATATTTCTGCCGCGGACTTACTTTTAAAAACGTGCATGCACGAAATTGACAAAATTTCTAATACCTGTCAAATCTTGAAGTCAACTTCAAGTAAAAAAATCTGGTGTGATGTTTCAATTGGTTTTGATGGTTTCTAATGGCAACAATCGAAATTGGGAAAATTTGACAAAAATACGCACTTTAAAATAAATTTCCGTACTTTTCAAAACTTTCCTAATTGTCGAATATTGCTCTTTTTCCTAATTTGAAGGGGATTGGTATTGAGGATTTTCCTGAAAAACGCAGGGGGTCTAAGTTGAGAACAAAAGTATACACCCTGAAAAGTTCGTCGCAATCGACGCAGGCGTTTGGCCTGTAGAGCGCGCGCAAACACACATACCAACAAAAAAAAACACACACACCAGTGTTTCTTTTAGCAGTAGTGAAATTGATGATTTCGCTTCGCCCATCAATAAATCAAACTCAAGTAACAAACAAGCCGCTGTAACCGCGACGACACCATTGGGTTTCCGCAGCCGAGCGCTTCGAGTTTGCCCGCCGGCTGAAGCTGGCCATGTCCGAGCTCCGAGTGGCGGGCGAGCGGCTGGGGCGGCTGGAGCTGGACAAGCGGCTGGCCATCGGACGGGAGGACTTTGACCGCGCCAAGGCCAAGAAGCTCCAGATGGACGCGTTTCGGCAGTCGGTGCACGAGGGTCTCGGAGTCGACACGCTGCTGGAACTCAACGGGGTGAGAACGGGACGACGACGATTTGAGTTCCAAGGTGACGTAAGGCATGTCTTGCATTTCGGAGGGCTGGTGGCCGGCTATCCAGGTTGTGGTTTTATGTGATCTTTTGCATTTACTGGGGTTAAATGCAGGGATAGTTCACTACCCTGCCTACTGCCTAGATAGTAATATACTATCCATATCCATAAGCTATTACAGCTCCATTAACTCCATAAGTTTATCAAATAGAAATAACACATCCACATGACATGGATTCTACCATCATCAATGAAATAGTCCAGTTAGTTGAGTTTGTGCATCACCTGTTCTATTTGTTGTAAATTAATAGGTAGGTACCCAAAGTCTTGAAATAATTTCTTTTCAGAAGCAAGCCAGGTAAAGGTAGGTAGTACCCTAAAGGTTCAATTCATGACGTTTCGTTCCGGAGCAAATTTTCATTTTCGTTTTTGAAAGAAGAACATTAGTGCATAAATAACATTAACGAAGCCGCTGAAGAGGCTCCTCTTGTATCGTACAGATGGACGCTCGCAACGACGTGAGCCTAGAGGCTGCGGTCGAACCGCAGATGCTGGCTCCTGCCGCCACCGCCGCCAACCGCGCAATTTCCCCGCCAGGCTCGCCACACCACCCGCATCGCGTGCCCAAGAAACAAGGTAACAATTGGTGTGCTGTTTCATAGTTCCAATCGGTTGACCAGCAGTCGTGAAGTCACGTCTCGTTTCGTTTCATATCTTCTCGTATTTCATTTCGGTGGCATGTGCTCTCTTTTGCTTTCTGGGGAATGCTTCTGAAGCCACAGAAGCTAAATTAAGAATTGTTTTATTTATAAATCCACTACACAGAAACCTACACTTACCATCATGAAACCCTCAAGTCAATTTTTTATGGCTCCCCGGCCTGTCAAGGATCCTAGGATTTTTTATCGGTCCGTTGATTTGCAGGCCTGACCACGAGAGTGAGCCCTCCGCCGACAGTGTCGCCAACAAACCTGCAGGCTCGCGGTGGCATCGCCGGTGTTGGCAGCACTGGTTCGCTGCGAAGACGCCAGCCCAAGCCAGCTAACAAGAGCAGCTACGAGGCCTACGAGGAACGGACCATCCCTGCTCTAAGACAGTAAGTGCATCCCTCAATCTAGCTTCATACTAGCAGCCGATTTGTACTCTGCAATGCCTGCCGGGAAATTGAATCCATCACCGTCTGTGTCTCTCCATCGCTCATAGCCGATGCAATTGACATTTGCCAATCCGTGGATTGGATCCGTCGTGAATCTATCTTGATTGCATTGGTTTACAATGTAAACTACTGATATTGGCACTACGTAAATATTTAAAAAATCTGTTTTGTTATCCAGAGTTGTGAATTTAAACAAGTGAACATGCAAGTTTTTATATTACAAGCTCCAACGGCATTCAAATTTAGTTTCAGTTTCATTGCTTTACTCGAGCAAGTCATATGCAATGGCACATTCACAACCTTGTCCATTCACAATCCTCATTGCAATTGTTCTGCTGGCCGGACAGGTAGCTGGGAAATGAATATGTACATTCAATTTTTGTCACTCTTGATAAACACAGAATAACCAATGGAATACAAACAATTCAGATTTTTTCAGAGCTGGTGAAATATCATAGAACATGAGGTTTCATTCTGCCAAGAATGCAAAATTGTGTGTTATGCACCAAGACAAAGCTATTACCTAGCACCTGTTGCGATTCCAGCGGTCACGTGACCTCCCTGCGTGATACCGACGACGCCTTGGAAGGGTCGACGTCTCGTTCCAAGCTGACGGAGCGCGAGAAGAAGCAGGCCGCGCTGCCGCTCACTGTTTTCGGCAACGAGATGGTGGAGAAGTTCTTCTCCAAGCACTACGCGGATAAGGTGGGCTGCATCGCTTCGCTCGTGGGCCGCAGCTCTGACGTTTCTGCACTCTTGTATTATACTGCCGAGCTCTGAAACTCTCAAATGGCATTGCTTCTTTGCTCTAAACTACACCTACCAAAGTTTGCCAAGTCACAAGATTCTAGATAAGCAAATTCATTACATAATGATTTACTCTTTAAAAATTAAAAAGGTACCTAGGTAGTAGGTACCTACAAACCACATTATAGAGTATAGACTGTTAATTCTTACAATCCCTTGCCTATCATATCATAAGCAAGATTCAAAGCACTAAGCCAGTGGTTCTCAAGCTTTTTTTGTATTACTCACGTATGATATATATACCTACTCAAGTATTCACGTGCATGATTAGAAAGCAATCTTATTTTCACGTTTGCACAAGATGCCTGTTTAAAATATATTCGTTTTAACTTGTAAGTGTTGGACCAAAAGTGCAAGAAATTGCATGTCAAAATATTTGTTAATTTGACACCGACAAAGATTTTTGTATTCGAAATCATGTCAATTGTACCGATCGGGATTAAATATTATTTCTACAGAAACAATGATAAGCATGGAATCGTTTCAAAATATGGCGACGCCCCAGGAAGCCGTGACGCACAGTTTGCGATCCATTGCACTGAGCAACAACCAACTTCCGCAGGAGGAAGGCCTGCGTCTGCTGAAGGACGAGTTGCGGTCTCAGATCGCGCGAAACCGCGTGCCGCACGGCCCCAACAAGACGGCGCGCGCCACCGTTCACCTCCTGCACCGCGCTCTGCGCGACAAAGTCTTCGCCGTCTACAGCGCCGCCGCCGAGGCCATACGCATGTTCTTCGCGGAGTTCGTGCCTTCGCGGTACGCTTTCGCTCGATGTTACGTGCCTCTATCGCCCAAGTGGCACGCAAAACGTTCTGCAAACATAATCACGAACGTACGCTGGACGTTGTAAAGTTAACGGGGGACGACTTGCGTTATAAGTTCACATTCATCCAATTTCGAGTAGGTTCTACATGAAAGTTGAATGCAAGTTATTCTCCGTAGGTAAGCTTTACGAAGTCCTCTGAACGTTTTTGTGCTACTTGGGCTTGTACTTGTATGACCTCGTTCAGTACTTTGTATGGAGCAAAGGCTTTGCAAGAGAATTATGTGGCTGTTTGTATACAAGCCTACATATTACATATTCCCAATCGCCTGCCCTAAGTTTTTCTGAATATCTCCCGTTATCTCCAATGAGTAAATTTGCGATAGGAAAGTCTGGATCCGCCGATTGCAATCCTTGTTGAAAACGACCTCATGAAAGGAAAGGAACCGAATGAACTTGCCATCAAAGTGAAAGTGAATATTTTTGTCAGAGCCAACCTCAATGTTATACCAGCCAACTTCATTTCAAGTTTGCGATAGAATCACAAAGTTCAATATATTGGTAGAAAGAAAGTAAAAACTTATGAGGCTATCAATGACCACATAAAATACATAATTTAAAAAGCCAGTCATTTGGATACAAATAAATGGACTGATCTCACAAAAGTGCCATCAACAATATTCCTGCAACTAGCAGGAATTTCAGCTCCCACAATTCATCAATGATATTGTAGTGAATCGGAGAGTGCCGGACAGTGCCGGTACCAGAAAGTGATCCCCGTCGCCGGTGGCTTGATTGGTTCCGTGTGCCGTGTGCAGGGTGACCGCGGCCGAGGTGGCTCGGAGCGTCGACCGGCTCCTGCCCGAGCTGCTGGCCAAGTCGGGCGACACGACGCCGCGCATCCACAACATGGCCGTGCACACCGTGCTCAGCATGGCCGACTGTCCGCAAGTGCGGTGCGTACCGAACCGGCGCAGTCGGTGGGTCAGAAGCGAACTGGTCATCGCTAGCCGGGATAGTCAGGAATCAAAGGGATGCCGCCATACAGCGTTCAAGTAGGACAAACCTTGGATCGTTGCTAGCCGGGATATGCAACTAGCTTGGCAAGCTTGAAACCAAAGGGATGCTGCCGCACAAAGTTCAAGTAGGACAAACCTTGGATCGTTGCTAGCCGGGATATGCAACTAGAAATCAAAGGGATGCCGCCGTACAGCGTTCAAGTAGGACAAACCTTGGATCGTTGCTAGCCGGGACATGCAACTAGCATTGCAGGCTTGAAATCAAAGGGATGCCGCCGTACAGCGTTCAAGTAGGACAAACCTTGGATCGTTTTTACTTGTTTTTACTTTTGTGAGATGAAGTAGAAACCGGCATGCATGTCAATTTGCAGTAAGAATTGGCGCGGCATACTAGTTGCCCATCCCATACCGGAGCAGTGAGAGCTGGCACGGTGTACTATTTACGTATCCCGTACCGGAGCAGTGAGAGCTGGCACGGCACACTAGTTGCCTATCCCATACCGTGGGCTATGATCAAAGATCACACTTGACAAACCAATTTTTTATTTAGATGGCAAACAGATCATAACGTGCATGGTTGTTTGACAAAAAATCTGAGTGCCTGAGCAATACAGTCGAATTAAAACTGGCAATTGATTGCAAACCCCCAAAAAAAAAAATACCGTGCATTCCGTCACCGTCTATGATAATTAATTGAAGTGCCTGTGTTACCGTAGGGAGCTGCACGTGATCCCGGTGTCCTTGAGCCGGCCTATGACAGCTGCCACGCACCCACGACTCGCGCTGAGCCGGCTCGAGATGGTCGAGCAGCTCGTAGTCAACCAGGGCATCTCCACTCACAAGCACAGGTGCGAGTCCCCCCTGCCTACCACAGGCCGCAAGGTAGAGAAAGTAGACGCTGCCAAAGTATGGCTCTCATCTTGATGGTAAATACACCAGATGAAGGATCTCTTTGCTTGATAACCCATGCCCAATACTATAGAAGGATATAATTGAAAATGTTATTTTGAGTCCCCCAAAAGCCGTCAGCAGAGGCGTCATCGGGGGCATTGGGATTCATTTTCTTTCCCCTTGGTAATCAGTAATCAGTCACCTTCCCTTAACAAAGATTCAGCCAGCCAGGTATGTCTTTACAACAATTACTTTTCATTGAATATCATATCACTGTAGAGCTGTGCTAATGCAATTTGTGTTGCATTTGCAGTGGATCAAAAGGTGAAGGCAAACATTGTAACACTAGACCATGTGTGAAGATATAATGGGCTAAGAAGGAAATGTTAATATAACTTATAAGAGATTTTGATTAATACAATTTTGTAATATATACCTACTGGAAGTTTTTTTCTCAACAAGAATTAGAGAATGCAAATAAAAATGTAGTGAAAAAGTTGAAAGTAACACAGCAAGCAAAACTTGCAGAGACGCTAATATAAAATATAAAATAATAAAATATCAAATCAAAAATCAAAAATCAAATAGGTAGGTAGGTATAAAAAAATCAAAACAACAAAAACCTTTATAGCAAGCTACGCTCATCAAAAATTGCCTTAGCCTTAATCCTGTAAAGAAGACGTGCAGCTAGCGAACGGTTCTCCGCTCGACAGCGGCCTCTCTTGCCGCACGCTCTCCGAGTTCGGCTCGTCGGCGCTGCACCATCCCGCGGAGGCGGTGCGGAAACTGGCCGAGCGCCTGCTGACGTTGGTGTACCGCGTGAACCCGCGGCTCGTGCGCCAGCAGCTGCCGCCCGACGACGACATCACACGCAGGAATCTGCTCTATCGACAGCTCTTTGCCGAGTTCGACGTCATTGACACGCAGGTACCTACTGGAGGCTTACACTTTGACGATGCAAGTTAATCAAATATTACAAAATAGCCAAATTTAAATTAAACTTTTTAAACTCTAGGTTAATCATCCAACCCTCAGAAACAGATGAATTCCATGGAATACTGGATTAGAATTCCTACCTATAAGTTTATTTACAACTTTGGAATTGGATACACATTTGATGTTTCTTTTTTCTTGAGGTTGCAATGGGTTCTGTTCTACATAGAGCAATGATAATTATATGTAGTAATTATAATTCTGTTACACCTAGGTATTACGGCGGTTGAAATGACAAATAACTTAATTCCTTCTTAACCTCTGGGTTGAGGCAAATATTCTGTAAATGAAACCATGGTTCAACCATGCAGGTCCGCTTACCTGCGGTTTGTTCCGTAATAAATAGCTGTGATCAGCTGTGTGGGTCCAGCTGGCTTTGGTGTACGTTTGGTCGCAACCAGAGCGACCGACGATTTCTAGCCGTAAATCTAAAACCAGCTCATCAACGGGTTGATTTTCTGGTTAGTTGAGATCCTAGCGTAAGGACTACACACAGCCGAAGTGAAATCTAACTGATTTCCTAGCTATATTAACCTGAGATGTGATCTAAGAATATGAATGGGCATATTGCTTTTTCTTGCCCAATAAAAGGTGTTTATACCTAAGACCGTACCGCCGGACGCGTCGTTCCAGATGAAGAAGGAGGTGCTCGAACGCAACCGCATGGTGCAGAGCGTTTCCGTGACGACCTCGATGAGTTCCGCGACGACGAGCCGCGCACGTCCGGGCAGCTCGTCGTCGTCTGCGTCGGCCATCACGTCGCCCAGCGAGAGCACGCCGCCCTACGCCGCCAACGCAAACGTCGACAGGTACGGGGAGCGAGATTATCGTTCCACTTGTGCAATATTGAGAGCTCAATGAAATCACGGAGGCACAAGATGTTCGGCGTCACTGAGATGAAATCAAATTACATCCTCGTGCCATCCACTCTGATACTGGATCACGCCAGAATCATTGCTGATGCTTTCAGTGCGCTTGCCACACTAGTTGCTAATTGTCTAACCTAAATGAATGTTGATAAATGATAAAAGCACAGATGAAATCTACCCAGAACCAGATATTCTATCCTCCCAAGTAACTGCTAGATGGGAAACAAATAGTATCTAGAAGGTGCCTTGGCAGTTCCTAGTGTACTTTGCCAGCACAAAGAGTACTCCCGTCAGACGTGGCGGAGAACTGTGTAGCGATGATCGGCATGGCGAGTGAAACAGGTAGTATAACTTCCAGTGGCTCCATCCATCGACGGCCAGGGCAAACATTCTACCTTGTAGGCGAGGGCAATGCGAGGAACGCCGCAGGTTGAGGGCTTTTGCAAAGCTTTGTAAGTTCGCGTAGCCACGTCAACATCCGAACGGACAATCTGGGTTGCCATTTCAGACAGTGCATCTTCTGCGCTGCCCGCTGCTCCGAGAGTCTCAACAGCCACTACTGGCGCGCCTGTCCGATGCTGACGAGATGCCGCCACTGCAAGCAGGTGGTCGAGGTCTCCGGACTGAACCAGCACCTCCTGGAGGAGTGCGACTGCCACGAGTTGTACCGACGATGCGATGTCTGTCTCGACGCCGTCATGGAGGACACGCCGCACGACAAGTGTCTGCGTGAGTTGAAACGTTCGGTGATATGGTTTTATGGCTGTCCGTAGCTAGGTGCCACTTTCCTGACATGGACGGATCCTCCTGGCATTTGAATATATGCCAAAAAACGTTTACAGGCAAACTATTATAGTAACTGGTACCTAACAGCATCGGGTTAAAAGAGACAAAAAACAGTCTTTTCATCATAGCATTGTAGGGTAAATTTTTTAATAATGGCTACCTACCTACTTTCGCAAATGTACGCTTTTTGTCTTAGATGCTCAAATATTGAAATGCTAACTTAAATGGATGGCTGTCAGCCATCTTCAAATCTTCAGATAGCTTTATGTTTGGTCATGGGGTGCTAAGGGGCAAGTGGTTAGCTTTTTTGAGGCAAATTTGTACACGTATTAGAATAGAAAAGAATTGGGTTTCGGCAAGAGTACACAAATTGAACACAATCAAAGTTCAGCATGCCATTTTTCGTCAAGAAATAATAGCCAAACTGGTTAACAATCGGTTTTGCAGTGGCCCGCTGAAAATCGTACTGTGTGTTTCCTTTTTATTTTCTCATACCAACATCCAATCACATTCATTAATTTTTTTGCTAACGAACAGTTAGTCTCGTCACGGGCCACTGACCGTGCCAATTGTTTCCTGTTTCAGCCGCGGACGGTGACGGCAGCCACTGTCCGTTGTGCCACGAGAGCGTCTCCCCTTGGGACGACGGCTGGCGGCGGCACCTGGTGGACGACACGTGCCCCAAGCACACCCGCGGCCGCCACTCAGGTACGCCCGGCGATGGAAAGGGAACGCATACAAATACAATGTCCAAGCACAATGTACCCACAAATCACAATGGTAGTGAAAATTTCTGCAAACAAAAAACCTCCGAGAATATGTTCTGCACATTTCTTACTATTTTGCTGTAAGAAATTTTACCATTTTGTTGATTATGTACGGTCTTTGTGCTGCAGGTGGGAAAATGCCTTCCGAGCTTTCTGATCAGAACATGTCCATGTCCATGTCATGCAAGGATCTCAACACCAAGTAGTCGCCAACTCCGTCTCGCTTCCTGTAGTCGTCCATTGGCGCTTATAGTTTTGGCCTGTGTCTGCCACTTTTTCATCTCACTAGTCTGGTTTTCTAACTATCGTCATTGCGTCCTCAGGAACGAAGAAAAGGGTAAACTTAACAGTAAAAGCAATTTGGATTCTGAGTAAAAGGATCGTTAATTAAATTTGTAGTGGCTTTTTCATTATAGTAAAGTAAGTACCTATGATATCAGCTTTTTAAGTGATTACCTATATATAATTATCAGTTGCGTGTGCATTCTGTTTTCCATCAATATAAAATTTTTAAAACCCAATACCTCGATCATTGACCTCCTTGTTGAATCAGTACTATAACCTATGCAGGCTATATTTAAAATATCTGACTCTTATGACCTCCTTGTTATATGCACATGACTGTTCTTTTTGATTAGGTGTAAGTAAAGTATAATTCAGTACCTCATCTTAGTTCCGAGTTACTGGAAGATATTTATTATAGAAGGTTTAAGGAAGAAGTGACTAAATAAAGAAGATTTAACAAAGAAATGGCAGAAAAAAAGGCCTCGGCACTTTTTCCATTATGATACTGCAATGGTATAAATTAAATTGCTACTGGAAATGGAAATGCTCGGTAATATTTTGGAAAGATTTTTCATCAATTGATGTTTAAATGTGATGTTGCATTAATTGATTGATTGATGAAGGGGAAGAAAATTTCGGAATTTTAGCATTCTTTATTTAGTGGCATTGCCATCGTTTTGATGTTAACTATTAATACTACCTAATAAAATGTAATTGGGTGACTTATTTTTAAATTTTTTGTACCTTCCCTCTTCCACCCAAAGTAAACGATGTGAACGAGGCGCCAGCATGTTGCTTTAACCTAATTTGGCGTGATAACCCGGGCGAATTCGTTGTTTAAATTGGGACGCCGCATTACACGTCCACAGGTAATTATGATAAATAACACTTAGATCTCATTATATTTGTAAACATCTCGTGATAATCTTGCTTTGCACTTCCAGATGTGTTCTAATAGTATCGATTGTACGAGTATTGTTAATTATATTTGAATAATTAACATGCTAATTTTGCTGCAAAAATTCTTTGATCATGACTCATGAGCACCGATCTGAGATCGATTGATTACTTGAGCTTTTGTTAGGTTACCGTAATTGGCAAAATCATTGATTTGCAATGTATTCCTTGCACAAATTCTTTCCTCGAATTCCTGTCAGTCTATTATTTAAGTTTCTAAAGCCAAATATTAGCCAAATATTTCAGTAGAACCATTTGGCAGAGCCAGAGAGTTGATGTCAATTACCTACATCTTCTTTGTGGCTCTCAACTGAGTCTGGAAAGGTTAAAAACCTTGATGCCCTCTGAAAACATGTTATTTTATTTATTTTTATTTATTTATTTGATAACAGCTATAAAACCTTTTTTCCAACTGTGTGAATCATAGTCAATCCTGCCGAATCTTGCCTGAACCTTGTGCATGTTGCGGCATCACCCAAAGATAGGTACCTACGTAGGTAGGTACACTTGTGGACTTTGAAAGCCAGCCAGTCGAATTTTGGCTATCTGCTCAGAAAGGTTTTGCTGAAAACAGTTTAGGTACCTATTGGCCAGGAACCGACCACGTGGATGAGCACATGAAGGAATTGGATGAGGGTCCAAAACTCGTGAAAAACCAGTTTTCTTGTTCAGCAACTGCCTTGCTCCGTGAAATGAGGAGCAACCAAGTAGATAAATCGATACACTGGAGTTTTGCAATAGATATCACGCAAGTCTAATCTTCCAAATGACGTAATTTTTACGCTAGAAGATAATTTAAAAAGCGCCCTGCCTCTTCTCTTTACGAAAAGCACATAAATGGTACCGATTTTTCGGTACTTTGCTTTCGGTACTTTTCTTTACGGTACTTTACTTTCGGTATTTTTGCTTAATTGTTATCTTGCATTACCTCCGATCCGACTGGATGAGGTAACTGTTGTAAAGCCACTGGATAGGTAGGGTATCATTATCAGCAAGGTTGGATGGGCCCACTAGGCGACCGGGCAAATGCCCGAAGGGCCGGCAGGTTCTGGGCCGGTGGACCGGCTGGGGCCGCCCTTGTGGTCCGAGACGCAAGAAACAAACTATGGATGGAAGGCCTCACAGGAGCGATGACGTTATTTTTAGGGAATGATTTTCGGAAAAGCAGGAAACGTTTTTTGCAGCGAATAGATTTCCTTGAGGGCCGACTTTCTGAAATGCCCGGGCCGGTTTTTCCCCCATCCATCCCTGACTATCAGTATAAAACCATAAAATTCATTAAAAGATTACCTACCGAAGCAATTAACCGAAATTAAATGAATCTGAATATGGAATTGTATGTTTTCTTTATTATTAAAAAAGTAGTGACATAGAAGTATTCCTAGCCAAGAGTACCTACCTACCTAGACAGGATAAGTTTTTTATTTCATTATCTAACTATAAAATTATGTGTTTTAGGCCGGTGGGGGTTTGTGGAATTGGGAACAAAACTTGTCAGAGAACAAGATATTCACTAGTTACAAGGCAGGAACTGATAATAAAACTGATTTGACAAAACTAGATTGCGACCGATCAAAGTAGGTACATATAGGCATCCCCTGCCACCAATTGTGCTATTCCAGGAGGCCAGTAGGTGGTGCCTGGCCCGCCTATGATCGTTTCAGACAAACCTCTCTGCAGACGCAGCCAAATTCGACTGGCTTGCTTTCAAAGTCCAAAAGTGTACATTATCTCACCTACCCCCAAAAAGTTGTAAGAAATGAGAAAAAAGTAACTGTAATATAATCAACCGTTGCATAGATCAACCAGGGGCCCGACCTAATGTAGCCATGCGGCGGTGTTATGGCGGGGCTACCGTGGTTTTTCTTATTTCCCAATGTTTTTAGCATGGCAGTAGCACCAGGGCTACCAGCACCAGCACCACCGTAGCCCTGCCAATTGTTGATATTAGGTCGGGTCCCAGAACTCACTAAGTTTGACTTTCGTTTGTCTAACTTCCTTTGAAGGCAAATTTTTGCTGAGCATTTGTTGGCACCAATTGGCATGTGAAAAATATTACCATTTACCTACATTAGTATTTGTTATATATTGGCAACACTGGCGAGGTTGGTAACTTGCCGGGCCATGCCTCGTCTCGGCCATTCGTGTTCCAGCTGGGTTTTTGGGAAGTCGTGCACTATTTGTACAGAAACTATATGCATCAGAATAAACATGTAGTAAACGGTTATACCGTTGCAATACCTGGACGCATTATTCTGGGACCGACTTAACAGTATTTTAAAGATTTGAAAAGTGCCACACACATTCTTCTGATCATTACCAAATTCCAGCCAAAGGGCCTATAGGAGCACTCTCAATGGAACTCTTCACGCCCTTCGTAGGCAAGTCGTAGGAGTACATTTTATGAAAATTTTCGTATGATTCTTACAAAATTCTATATCATGGAGTTCACCTCCCACGCCCCCCCCCCCCCCCCCCCCCCCCATCTCATAAGGGTATGGTACGTGCTATGCTTCCATCAACAATCTTGCTGCATGCTGATGCCTTACCACTGTTCTATAGGAATCTTCAATTTTTCAAGAGTCGACTTTGGAGCAGTCCGGTTAAAGGAGAATAATTGGCAAACTAATTGCTATGCCATACGCAGAGACACAACATTTTGGTGACAAACGTGTCTGCCGTTTATGTCTTCGGTGCACTGACTATGTGGTCGAGGATATCGCTTCGCTGGCAACACTAATTGAGTACGTCACTAAATTGAAGGTGAGTTTAAATTTATACTCTACTATTTATTTTCTTTACCTAGGTCTATTTGATACGGAGAAGAAGCAAACATTCACATACTTTTGGGGCCTGTTCCTCCAGTTCTAGGATGCTTGCTAATCTGAAATTCATACATGGAGACTATTATTAATACCCAGTAGTGGATCTCGAGTTTTTCCCGTGGAGAGGCAGCAATTAAATTTCATGTACCCCCCCCCCCCTTTCCTCGTAACTTTCGAAACAATACATTTATTGGACACCTTACTCCGTAATGGTGAGCAATGGTGTGGGCCTACCACAGGGGCGGACTGGCCCGGGGTGCGGGGGTGCTATCGCACCCCGGGCCTTTGACTTTCCGGGCCCCTGCCGGTCATATGGATCTTTTTCCCCAATGCATTTAAACTTTTGCGGGCCTAAAGTTTGTACGGCAAGCCGGGCTTTTTCGAGCCAGTCCGCCCCTGGCCTACCATATACTGTTATTCATAGCTTTTGGTTCAGGATGAGACTCATGAACGAACAGCTTTGCAATAAACGCACGGTGTTCTCCAAAACGCTTTTATCGTGCTTCCGTCGCAGTCACACTGACTGATGAACGCCAAACGCTGTGGTTTGCATGTGTCGGCACGTTTCTGATGCATCGCTCTCAGCAAGCCGAGCTCGAGTTTGAAGTCTAGCCTGGCCAACTGGTAGGCATCCCTCCCATGCCGCTCGACGAAGGCTGGTTAGCTCCATGTTTGCTCCTAGAGGCTTGCGTTCAAGGCCATTTCCTTGCACTGATGGCTGGACAGACAGAGCAGCAGCCCTTGCCGCCCGAGCGTTGCGGGTGGTATTCAGGGTGAAGGTAGCAGACATGCGGTGCTCGGGCGCTACTCGAACGATTCGTTGCATTCGGCGGCTCGTGCCATCTGCACATCACAAATTTTAACAGTTACACCCATATTTATATGCAAACAAATGTCCAGAACAATTTAAATGAACGTAATAGCACAGATAATTGTAAATGTTTAAATTATAATATGATAATTTTATCTGTCACCCTGCCGCCCTCCCTCACGAACCACCCCTATTAATACCTATTAATACCTGGCCAACCTCTAGTTCTAGGATGCTTGCTCATCTGTAGCCTATGGACAACTACAGTTCCAGAGTCGATCAGGAGTGTGGGCAAATAATTGCAATGCTTTCTTATGGCGTTCATTTTCCCACACTTGTGATTGATTTTGGAACTGTAGTTGTCTATTAACTACATGGAAGGGTAGCGAAGCTGGAAAAATGTGCAACCCCGGATATGAACCCGGAACTTGATTGCCGGTCTGGTGCTATTTCATACCTATCCCATCTGAGCTATTCAGGCACGCATTCTCCAGCTTCCCGGGTGGGATTAGGGTATCTCCAATGTTTCACAGTGTTATAACCTGCCTTCAGGCCAGTTTTTCTAGCCGATTCAAAACTTTTTTTAAATCTAAAGGCCTCATTCCACTAGGGTTCCAACCTGCCGATCCGACCCGCCGATTCCAATCCGCCGGCATGTTACGCTATTCCGCACAGCAACATCCGACCTTCCTAGCACACGCCCAATGCTTTGAAACATGACAAAGATCTGGCCAGACAAGTTTTCATGCAGGGTAAAGCATTAAGTTTTCAGTCAATTTACATTGTAATACCTTTCAAGCTGGCCGCTGGCTAATTTGTCTTTAATTTATCGAATTTAAACATTTCTTCAGGTTAATCAATCAATAAATTTGAGAAAATATGTATTTTCATTTCGATTTTGTTGACGGATGAAAAGAAAACAGCTGACAAATGAATGCGTACAAATGCAGTGGAAAAAAGTATCGGCATGGGTCGCCTTGTTTCTATTGGCCGTTTCTCAAAAGCCTGCCGGTTACAATTGATCGAGTTAGAAAAGATCCTAGCTGCCGAGCTGTTAGCGCAAACTGCCGCACGCATGCGCAATGCTGTTAAAATGAACCCGCCGGGTCCAAACCACGGGCTGCAACCCTAGTGGAATATGGCCTTAAATTTAAAGATGCAAATTTTTTATTTTCAAACTTGAAAATGTTTTAGTCAGGTTACCAACTGGCCTTTGCATAAATCCCTGGTAGCAATTTCATCGATTGAATTTGATATGCATGCTTGTTTGATCTCTGTTTTGTTTATTTATAACACAGTGAAGTGAAAAATGAAATTACAATATAGGTTGTACCTACCTAATCAACTTTTCTCTCTCAGGTGCTAGATGGAGACGATCTACCTAAGTACATCTGCAACCAGTGTAAGATGGAACTATACAGTGCCCACGGTTTCATCTACCGCTGCGTCATAAACGACCGTACTCTGCGATCTCGCGGTTTTCAGGTTGGTACCCACAGTGTTACCCATGTATTTGGCATATAAACTGGAAACACAAAGTTATCTATTGCATTTATGAGTAAGATTTCATTTAAGGCTATTGGTGGGGTTGTTGGTGATTATTGAATGAAGTTTTATTTGAACTTTCAACTAGTATTTCGTGATTATAAATCACACAATTTGTTGCTAAAAGTGTGAGGATTCCGTAGACCGTGGTTTCGTTGCAATCGGACAAACGGTGTGGCCAGAAGTTAGTATCCAGTAGGTGGTGAATTCTGCTCATGGGAAGCGGCCCGAGGATACGCTCAATATTTCGACGTAACAGGGTTGTTATAGAATGTTTGAAAATACTAGTTGAGTGAATATTTTCGAGATTTGAAAACACACAATTTGTTGCCAAAAGTGTGATGATTCTGTAGACATGGGTTTCGTTGAGATCAGACAAAAAGTGTGGCCACAAGTTGGTATCCAGGAGGTAAAATTTGAGCGGGAAGCTGCCCGAGTATATGCTCACACCATTAGTCTTAAAATCTCTGGTGCTCTTTCAGAGTAGCCAAAAGCTCAAACTGAAGTTTTTAAAGCTACCTACCTTAAAATTGGCTGGCATAATGTCATATCATCATAATGCTTGAAGTTGTAACAGATTTTTTTGCCCAATTGGATCTTAAAATAATTATGCCAGTGACTAAATGCATCCAGGTATCATAGGCAATCCTTGTTATAAGTAATACATGTACTACATAGGTACCAGTTTTTTGATTGCCACAATTAAATTATCCGGAAAACAAAACTAGGTTTTATGCAATCAGTATTTCAAAAACACTTTCCCGGATTGATCAGTAATCAACTGATCACTGACTTGCCAGGGTGTATCACTCAGCTGGCAGAAATTGGGATTTGTGACAATTAAAATATTCACTCTTGGATCAATTTTGATTCTATAAAAAATTTACCTTACCAATAATTGTTTTCACTGTGATATTTATTTTTTAGTTTGGTAGACCTACGCAATCTACAACATTTATTTAATACAATACTAGAAAGAAGCCCGTGCAAGCCCGGGACAAGACCGAAAAGCAGAAAACATTGGATTTCGAAAAATACCTCCAAAACAACAGAACTTATGATGAAACATCTAGTCCTCCCCATGTGCTTGCATAGGCTTTTTTGCTTGTGATATAGAATTTAATACTCATGATGGCAAGGTCCAATTTCGTTCCGGGGGCATTTTAAAGTTAAGAGCTGACTCGTGACCAAAGATTCTCATGCTCCCAGTGTTTGCACGGCGACAGACAATCTCAAACTGAGGGCGAGCTAGCAGGCACCAGCCGCTAGCCAATGACGGGTCTGCCCCAATCCCTTCCCCAAACGGCGGGGCGGGAGCAGCCAGTCGGCGTTTCATACATTTTGAGCAGTTTTTAGAATAAAAGTTATATATGGAGCAAAGATACATATATAAATATATATACATACCGTTTTGACATAACAATTACCGTTGTGTAGTGAATGGGTTTGCTCTCTTTTAATTAACAGACTAGTGATCCTGATGTTTTGATGGCGTTGGCGGCGACATCTTCAGGACTGTCGCCTGAACGTTGACGAAACGCCGACGAAGGTCCTTATTATGACTACAAGTCTGTATACACATAGCTAAACCATAAACCGTCCACTACAAAACCATCTGTTCGGGACTCTGAACCACTCTACTATACCAATTTGCTATTATTCTGTTGTGTATTTTAACTCAAAACGGTACCTTCGTTAGTGTTACCCGGACGCAATTTAGTCGAACATCTTGCCTCCCAAAACATTTAATAGAGACTCAGCTGGTGTGCTGATGCAATTGAAGTGATTTAAAGTCATCTATTGACTTCTTGTGTTGTTCCAGCTTCATCGGGACGTTTCAGTCTGTGGGGCCAGAAGCGGAGAGAATCCTCCGGACCGGGTAATAACTACAAAAGCTACCTGCAAAGATCTGCACCGGTCAGGTATGTTACCAAACATCTGCATATTGTTAGAGTTTTTTGAAACAGTACGGAGAAGTTGAGAACATGACTCAACTGTACCCGTTCCAGATTTTTAAAAATGTTTTTAAAAATACAAAAGAATATTTTTAAAATGTTTTTTTTTTACTTTGAATTGTCAGCAGGAAAAATGTGATGTGATTTCAATTAGCATTTGTGATATTTTTGAGTGATTAGCTTCGGGGTTGGGGGCATTTACGTGCGAGTAGTTATGTGAAAGGGGTGTGGGGGAGGGGAGTATTTGGCATGAAAGCATCTGACAGAGGCACTACCACACTACTTGTCACATAATGTGTAGAGTAGAATTCTTGGCAAAAATATGGTGTGCAGTTAACCCATGATACGGGCATTATAATAACACATGTGAAACAAAGAATTGGAACTGATTAAAAGAGGGTGGGAAATTGTAAAAAAATATCTCAATGAAACTGGGGTTTAAATGCAAGTCAATCCCATTTTCCGTCATTTTGTCACCATTTTCAATGATTTTTTTTCAATAAAGGCTAGTTGACTAAAATTATTTAAACAAGGCCTTATAATGTGCTATTCATTTTCAGGTCGATCAGCAGTGTTAGCGGCCAACAAAGAAGAAGTAAAACCAGAATCATACGAAACAATGGAGATTGATTTGCCGAATTTCGAAGATGAGGAAGATTGTATGGATGCGGACTATAATGAGGTTCTACAATTAAATGTCCGAGACATAATTTCAAGTATGCAAAATCCGTTCGCAACAGATTCTCAGCAGCTTTCAGCTGGAGTTTCCGATGATGATGTCTTTTCTGATAATGTCTGTTACGATCCTCAACTGCTTATGTCTAAGACTCGAAATCATAACAACAAGTGGAACGCTGCTGAGAAGCGTTCGGCCACCAAAAAGACGTTAAGGCAGCTAAAGCCAGAGTTGCATCAGTGTAAGACCTGCTTTAAGATTTTTTCATGCAAGAAGGGCATGATGACTCATGCTTTAACCCATTCCAAGCCGGTTGGTTGCAAGAAAAGCAGGGGAATTTCTGCAAACATCGATCAAACTCGAACCAATAAAGCCAGTAATATCACCTTGGAGAGTGCCAACCATCCTGATAGCTTGTCAGCCCAAGCCAATATCTTGAAAACGGCTAATACAGTGCATCACTCGCTACATGCTCGAACCCGCCCCATGCTCGTTGCTTACAGTGTCCCGAACGGTACTGATCTTGAAGGAATTCAGGACGTTCAAGAGGCAGCTGATCGCGAAGAGGAGGCAGCTGGTGAAGATTATGGAAGGAAGGTGAAGCCAAAGTCCAGTGACCAGTGCAGAAATTCGGTTGTGAAGCAACGTAGTGTCCTCCCTGCTACAAAGCCCGTGGAGGCCGATAAAGATTTATCCAGTGTCTTAACAGTGGTCAATGCTGTGGAGGCGGGTGCCGCGGAAGTAGATGGAGGGACGGCAATGCGAAAGGTGTTTCAATGTTTGATCTGTGGCAAGTCTTATGTCTATGAGAAATGCTTTAAGAAACACACTCTGAGCCACCTGTCCAAGCCCGTTGTTGGTACGGCCGCAAGCAAACGTAAACGAACCCTAGCTGAGGTTTCCTCAGAGAGGTCCACGAGGGCCAAAGCTCGCTCGAGATTGAAACTGCGAGCTGATAAGTTGCCGCAAAGTTCTAAAAAACACATCAAACAACCACTATACTATTGTTCGGAGTGCGACAGAGAATTTGTTAATAAAGCCGGCTTGGGTAGCCATATGCGTAGCCATATGAGAAAAGCGGATGGAAAGAAGAAAATTGGTAAAACTTTTTGAGTTGGAATCTAATTTGAACCGACATAGGCTAGACCATGTCAGGTTAGCTTTTTCCAAGCAATACACACAAACACTGCCAAAAAGCTTGATCATAAATGCAAAAAAATATGTCAAATTTGCTGATGTCTTGCTAATATTTAGAAACTTATGGAGCCTGTACAAGAATTTTGCGAAATAAGTTGAAAAGAATTTGGCTGCTCGTCAGAGTTGAAACAGCATCGTTTTAATTATGGTGCAACATTTGAAATTTAGCCAACTCTAAGTGCTCAAATTCAAATGAGACATTTGTCCAGAAAGCTATAATTTTACATTTGCGTGGACGTGACCTTGACGATGTCACTCGAAAAAACACTGCTTTGAGAAACCGGTTTTGAAACGGTGCTTTCGAAGATTAATAAACTTCAATGAGTTTAAATGTAACATGTGCATGGAAATGTTTGCCCAAGCAAGCTTGAATTCTTAAACATTTGTGCAGAAAAGCATCATGTTCACATGTGAATATTTCTAAACACTGCAGTGTTTAGAAATATTCACATGTGAACATGGCTACATAGCCATGGCTATAGGCTACGAGGAGACGCTCAGTAGCCATCAGCGGCAAACCACCCCAGTTGCTGGCAGCCGTTGGTGCCCCGGTTGACATAGAATCGTTGACTTGCACATTCTGTTAGAAAGTGTACAAGAACACCAATTTTACAACTCACAAGCAGGTGAACAAAAGGCCACTTTTTATTGGAAAAATTCTTGGTTATTAATGTTACTTTCAAAGAGGGTTTTGAAAACCTTGTCAGATGATGGCTGCACTAAATTATCATTCAAGAAAGTATAATGTATCTGTTGGTTCTGAAACTTAGTTGAGAGATTCAGAATATAAATTTACAAAGCCGACATCAAGTTCGAAT
Source organism: Nemoura dubitans (assembly GCA_921293005.1). NCBI lineage: Eukaryota > Metazoa > Arthropoda > Insecta > Plecoptera > Nemouridae > Nemoura > Nemoura dubitans. The sequence goes on from OV121077.1 coordinate 37,456,376, forward strand.
TGTGTTGTTTGGTACTTTGTAGTCACCACCAATCATAAATTTTGTGCAAAAAAGTATTTCTGGCTGCTTTGATTTATCTTTGGATGAAAGAGATTTTTGTTGTTTTCCGTTTTGTTGATTAGGTGATTTATTATGTTTTCAAAATAAATTTCATGCTGCTACTGCAATTTATTGATTTTTCAAAAGGAACTGAAATGTAGCTGCGTTGTAGAGAACTGTGTGGTGAGATGTTTCCGTTACAACCAATATAGGTGAGGACATTGGCACGCGGGTTCAAAGAACAAAGTTTGTTATTTCGGTCATTTGAAGGCTGAATACCTTCAAAATCTGCCCTCCTGAACAACCTTTATTGCCAGGTTTTCATGGTGTTGCATTAGTCGAGACTTACAGTCTATTTTTGTTTGGTAGCAAACAAAGTACCTACTTAAGTGCAACTAGCACTGTACGAAAGTCTAATTTTGGTAGTCTCTGCCTAAGCATAGAGCTATATATATCGGGCTGCATAGTTTAAAATAATAATTGATTGCCGCTTTATATCCCGGCTCAACAACTTCGTTGTTTCGTTGCGGCAGGGTGCCTTTAATCCTAATTTCCTACATTACAATTTTACTATAATCTTATATCAGAAACTAAATTTGAGATCATCCATACTCAACAACTTGTACGTAAAAATATTTGAGCTGATTTTATTTTATTTTAAATTTGCAACATTTGCATTTTTATCAGTGCTCCAAAGATTCAGCCTGAAATTCGTTTCGAGGTTAACCTTGGACACACGAGGACGGGCTTTGGATCCACACAGTTTTGACAGATTTTATTTAATTACTATCTTAATTAAAACATAATGGGACGAACAAGAAAGAGAAACCGAGATAAGAACTTTTCTGAGAAGAGGAAAGCCAAAGAAGTTGGTGAAATATAAATTATATATACGTTTTTCATTTCATAACCTCACTTTTTCATGCATTAATTTTCTTCTGCTCTCTTCTGCAGAATAAATGGGATGAAAATGCCCCACGCCACTACGCTGAGATAGTGAAGGGAAATGATGAATTTGAAAAGTACTACAAGGTAAGCTAATGGCAAAATCATTATTCTGTACCTAGGTAGGTAGGCACCTGTTTTTGTCTTTACGTACCTAGAAATTCTGTTACCTACTACGAAATGACGTAGTTACCTACTCGCCTGTACTCTGTATGAATTATCTTTCGTGCAAAGTTATTTCAATTACGGCATTTATTTCCCAGATGCAAGGCATGATCCCAGAGTCAGAGTGGGAGGCCTTCATGGCAGCAATGAGAGAAAGCCTACCCACAGCATTTCGAATAACAGGATCAAGATCTGAGGCCCGTGCATTGCTTGCTATTGTCAAAGGAGAGTTTTTCAAAGATTTATTCAACCCGTCAACCACTGAACCATCAAAACCAGACGAGAATGGAACTGCTGCCATGGAAGTCGACAAAAGAATACAGCCGATTTGTCTGCCTTGGTAACTAGAAAATAATATACCTATCCCAGTAGGTACCTATTGGAATCATCTAAACCTATTCCTTGAAAGATGTTCCTCTCATACACGTTATGCCATTTCTAGGTACCCAGATGAGCTGGCGTGGCAGCTACAGCTCACGCGCAAAGACATCCGCAGTTCGGAGGTGTACTTCCGCCTGCACAACTTTCTCATTTCTGAAACTAGTTGCGGAAACATCAGTCGGCAGGAGGTGGTTAGCATGATTCCGCCAGTCGTTCTTGGAGTCGAGCCGCATCATAAGGTAGCTTATTACTTATGGCTTCAAAATGGCATGACTAAAGATGTGTAGTTTTATTTCGGCTTCAAATATTTCATGAAACCATTATTTCATGTAGGTATATATAATAATTAATGGATATTTCATGAAATATTACAATACTTACCAGATGCACATGTATTATCATTACCAGTGGTACAATTATGTTATTTTAAATTTCAGGTGCTCGACATGTGTGCAGCTCCGGGTTCGAAAACAGCACAGCTAATCGAAGCTTTGCACGCTGACTGTGGCAAAATGCCAAGTGAGTTATACCTTCATAATCATTTCAATTGCATTTATTTAGTAGTCATACTTTAACCCAACAGTTTGAACTTATCACAATATATACACAATATATACAACAATATACACAATATATAACAATGAAATCTCCTTGTAAATTTTCTGGGGTCCAATAATGCTGCTGATTATAGTTCCTAATCGCCTTCCTACCTAATCAATTCTCAATGCTCGAAAACTACCTATAACTTGAATATATATATTTTTTGATGTTGTTGAAAATGCACTTAGAAATGTGAAAATCTATGCCAAGCCAGCCCTAATAATGAGTACAATCTTCTTAAGAAGTAGATCTCTAAGAAGTAGATTTTCTTAAAAATAACATTTTTCTAGTGTGATTGGTGTGTCGATTTTGCCTAACATTTGTACCCCCCCCCCCCCCCCCCCCTGTCATTGACTTTTTGGTGCCACTTGAAGTGGGGAATTGATCATTTGGGACTTCATGGTGTTCAGGCAGAGATTACACCCCAATTTCCCATGGTAATTTCAAGTTCTAGGCACAAGCGTTAGGCACTTTCCCCTTCAATTGAAAATTGTGTCTTCAAAGACTCATCCCAAGAACTAGCCATGGGAACGACCATGCCCTTTGGTGGAACTTCCCCAGAATTTGCCTCAAGCAGTTGTTGAAAAATCACGGAAAACCACATCCCGGATAACCATGATCGAGCCTGAGATCTGCCGAACACAATGCGAACTCGTGTTGAGAGTCGCTGTGCCTGCTAACCAATGCCGGTTGCAGCCGGGTTTGTGATCGCCAACGACGTGGACAACAACCGCTGCTACATGCTGGTGCATCAGGCGAAGCGTCTCAACTCGCCGTGCATCGCCATCACCAACCACGACTCGGCCGTGATGCCCAACTTCGAGACCCTCAACCCCGGTGAGTGGGCGACCAGCAAAGTTGCTACAATACTACACTACCGACGTTGACCTTCGACCAGGGCTAGCTAGTAGGGATGTCGGCAAGTACCCGGGTACGGGGTACCTCTCGTACCCGCTTCCAAATCGGGTTCCTAATCGGAAAAAATATTTACTTAAGAGATAAATTCCCGTGTTTTTCTAAATTTACCCAACTTCGAATATTGATATTTTTTTATAATTTAAAGAAGGGTACGTAGGATTTTCTTGAAAACGCAGGGGGTCTTAGTTGAGAACAAACGAAGGGACCCTGAAAATTTTATTGCAATCATTGCAGGCATTTGGTCTGTAGAGGCACAAACACACATACAAAAAAAAACACACACACACAATTGCTTTTTTTTACCAGTAGGTAATGAAATTGAAGATTTCTCTTCTCTCATCAATTATTACCACAGCCTGCCTCGCCTTGTTCTGGTCACCAGGAGACGAAACGCATAAAAAAACACAGTCCGCCGCATTAGACCATGTCAATAAAATACGCTAGCCGAATAGATTACGATCTGATCAACTAGATTATAGCAGAATTCTAGACATGTCGTCCAGTAGTTTTAGTGTGGACTAGACCGGTCGTCTAAGCAACTCGATTAAAATCGGCAACCCTACGGACATGTGCCTTCCCCGACAGACGGATCGCGCGTCGTGGTCAAGTTCGACCGCGTGCTGTGCGACGTGCCGTGCTCGGGCGACGGCACGCTGCGCAAGAACCCCGACATCTGGTGCAAGTGGAACGCGGCCAACGCCAGCAACCTGCACGGCATCCAGTCGCGGATCGTCCGGCGCGGCCTCGAGATGCTCGCCGTCGGCGGCCGCCTCGTCTACTCGACCTGCTCGCTCAACCCGCTGGTACCGTTGACCGTTTTTAATGGGTAGCGTTCGACCGCAGATGAATTACTGGTGGATGGCCCAGTTGTGACCAGTTGTGCGGTACCTAATGTAAAATTTTGTTTGAGATAACATTCGTTATCTCGACCAGATAACGTGTAAATGCCCCTAGATACCGATTGTTATCCCTGGATACCGACCGCTAAAAAGTTACATAATCACCACCATGGTCAATTTTTGTCAGCCGATAGCTCAGTATGTGAATAGATCCGCAATTTATTAAAAGTAAGAGATGCCAACGTCATTTTGAATACCACGTCTTGGCTTGAGATTGGCCCTTCTCAAATTCAAAGTAACGTGAGTGCACATTTTAATAGTGTTCCTAGGGCCACAACTGTGTACCTGGCCTCTTACCATGGTACCATAGAGTAAGGAACTCTATGATGGTACCTTGATATATTTTATTTTATTTCTGACTAATATCTGCTTGTCCTATCTTCACCACAACCAGGTTTTCAGGAAATCTGTTTCAAATTGGGTTTTGAATGCCAATTAGTAATTACAGGCTCACTAAACCCGCTGGTAAAGTGACTCAGCGACTGTTCACACACTGCATTTCGAGAGATTTAGATAATATTTCACTATAATATTGGTTCATTTGCACCCATATTTTGTGTTATTTTGGTATTTTAATACTAATTTGTGACTACCATAATATTTTTAAGCATTCCCTTGATCACCAAAATTTGAAACAATTTGACATTTATCTCAACATTATCTTTGTCATTAATTGACATCAAGGCAATCGTGGGTAGATCGACATATCACAAATTATCTTTCGTGTTATTATATCTGCTAATTACTAGCGCCAATGTTTCTCGCTCGGCCAGTCCTTCGCATGATCATAACACGCTTGATCCGAGCCGGTGCCGTGTTGCCCCGCAGGAGAACGAGGCGGTCGTGCACCGCGCGCTGCTCGAGTCGAAGGGCTCGATCCGATTGGTGGACGTCTCGTCGAAGCTGCCGGGCCTCGAGTCTCGGCCGGGGCTGGAGACGTGGCGGCCCGCGTCGCGCGATCTCGTCGGCTACGCGAGCTTCGACGACGTGCCCGAGAAGTGGCACACGCAGGTGCGGCCGCAGATGTTCCCGCCCGCCGAAGCCGACAGGCAGAAGTTCGGGCTCGACAAATGGTGAGTTGTTATCGTCTTTGATTCGTTGAACCACGTCTCGTGTCAAATATGCTGGCACTGACAGACATGCCTTTGTTGAAATTGACCGTGCATAGCTCAAGCATGACCAAATTACTTCAATTTTCAAGACACTCGCCGACTTAATCAATGCATGGCATTGTTAGCACTGTTTTGTCGGCTCTGACGTTTTGCATTATGCTGTTTGATCTGTAATATTTGGCCGGAAACTAATTGACACAAATACGCCATGTAAAAATGCATTCTAACTGACCATTTTGCCCCACCTGAGTGTTTCGCCAAATGTATATAAATAAGTTGGACTTTAAGATTGGCTCACAATATCTTGTGGAAAGAATGCCAAGTAATAATTCCAGCATTCACCACACCAACAAGCTAATTATTGAAAATACAGTCAAGAGATAAATTCACTACCTACTGGTAATTCACTTACCTGTTTCAATCTGATTCTGTTTCATGATCATTGAACACTCTGCCAATAATTACTATGTATCCTCAAGACCCTCATTGTTCCTCATGGCATGCTAATTGGTAAACACCAGCTTCAGCTCATTTTCCTACGCAACTGCTCCGATGTTTCTAACTTGTCTAGCTACTTATTTTATTTGCTAAACTAAATCCGTGACCGCGCCGTTTTTCCGCAGCATCCGCGTGCTGCCGCACCATCAGGACACGGGCGCGTTCTTCGTGGCGGTGCTCGAGAAGACGGCGCTGCTGCCGTGGGAGGCGGGCGCTAAGGCGCAGTCGGAAGCGCCGCCAGTCGCCGCAGAGGAGGCGCCAGTCGGGGACGCAACGCCGGTAAGTGCTTTGAGCCAACGGCACTTTGGGTGTCCATGCTTTAGTAAGTCTGTTGATTTAGCTGTGAACTCGGGCCGCTTCCTTTACCTCGTACAGGATACACTTTCCAGGCCACACCTTTGGTCGGATCGCGATGAAACCTATATTTTCGGAATCTTCACACTCCTGGCAACCAATTGAACCATTTTCATTTCGAAAAATTCACCCGTCAATTACTTACACGCGTTTTAAAACATTTACATACACATTGAAAGATGTCAATTCCAGCTAAGAATTTACCTCTTACTGGATACACTTTTCAGGCAACGAAACAAATATCTATGGAATCCTCACACTTTTGACAACCTCGAAATATCTCCTGGAAATCTAACAAATGTTAAATTCAATTTACCTCAGCAACCATCAATGAACGGCCTTAAATTTGAAAAGATGGAGTCTTGAGGGTAACAAGCATGATGTAGGATAGATACATACAAAACAAACCCACGGCAAACCCAGAGCAGTGCTTGATGTTGTTTCGGCTGGCTGCGGTTGGCAGGCGGCCGAGGACGAATCGAAAGCAAACGGCGACGTCAAGGAGTCGAAGGAGGAAGACTCGACTCCGTGGGGGCCGCAGCGCAAGAGGCGGCGCGTGCAGGGGTACAAGGAAGACCCGTTCGTGTTCTTCGAAGAAGGGGAGGCAGTCTGGCCTGAGATCAGGTGCGTGCTGGCAGTGGTACACCGCAATCGTCTTGTAGGCAGGGTGCCGACTCGAGGAGAGGGTTAACGCTTCTGATGAAAAATTAGTGTTTGGAAACTATTTGGTCGGTGGCAAATTTAAACTAACAGATTACTGAGTTATTGTTTAAGCATAGTTATAGTTATAGCTAGTTATCAGTTTATTAGTTAGACTGGGTTGTACCAACTGATAGCTGTTATGCTTAACTATTAGTTAAGACTGAACTATTAATTAGCAACTCATGCAACGCAATCTACAGCTAACTAATAATTAAATGTAACTAATAGTTAAACCTTAACTATCAGTTAGTACAAACCCAATCTTAGTATAACAAATTTTATTATTTTATTATTATGTACACTAATTAGCCTCCCAAAAATGTTGCCCATTCCAGGATTTGAACCCGGGTCCCCAACTATCGCGGCTGGTGCTTTAACCAGCTAAGCTAAATGGCCATGAAATTTGGGAGAAGTAATTTGCATACAGGGTGAGAATTGAATGTCCCCATGGGGGTATGGTCCAGAGTCTACGAATACTCATATTGGCTCTGGAACCGTGTGCAACATTTACATTCAACCTCGGGTAACTCCAATTTAACGTTGGATGCGTTGAATTCTAAATTCTAAATAATAAAAAATAAATATAATAAATTATAAATAATATATAAATTATTATAAATTATCTAGATTATAAATTAGTATAACAAAGTTTGCGCTATTTGCGCTGTTTGCAGGGACTTCTACGAGGTGTCCTCCGAGCTGTCCGAGACGTGCCTGCTGACACGCAGCAAGGAGGGCAAGAAGAAGAACGTGTACATCACGTCGCCTGCCGTGCGCGACGTCCTGCGCTGCAACGCCGATCGCGTCAAGTTCATCAACACGGGCGTCAAGGCGTTTGTGCGGTGCGACAACAAGTCGGCCGCCAACGCCGGCTGCTCGTTCCGGCTCGCGCAGGAGGTCAGTGCACAAGCCTCGAAGTTTCTTGTCCAAACCTACTCGCAAGTGCAAATTTCCATTCGCTATAAAATAAAGGGGGGGGGGGGGGGTCGGAGAGGGGGTCAAAAACTAAAGTGCACCTAACCTATAAATCCGCGACAGCCCACTTGCGCTTACGTCCGTTAACATGTCGCTTGCCAGGTGCACTAAAAAAGCACGTGTCAATGGCCGCACTGGGGTCATAAATCTCCGGAGGGAGTCCGTTTACAGAAATTGCAGCAAGTCACGCAGTGTTTCAGTGCTGAGTGACAGTCTCTGCTTTGTTTCGACGCGATTGACGTAGCTGAACCCTCGTTCACAAAAGGCGGTGGACACGGCAACACACGCCACTGCTTCTTAAACTTCGCGAAAGATCACGATGCGGACGCTCCGGAATTACGTGATTGTAATTCTGCGGGAAATTTGAATTTAGCAGCTTGCACCACAGTGGAAGTTTAGACGTGGAAAAATATATCTTACGACGGGATTTTACTGACTTGCAAGGACCTAGTTTTCACTCGCAAATTTCGAGCTTGCGAGTGGGATTTTCGAGGTTTGAGTGCACTTGCCGATCGGATCTTTTGAAAACTTGTTTTGCACGGGGATAAAAATTTGATGCAATAGAATTAGTCTGGGCACTACTAGTGTTTCAAAGTGATAAAAAATATCGAGTTGAATAACAGATTGACGTACCCAGATACATTATGATATGGGAGCTAAGGCTAAGGCAAAGACATAGGAGCTAGTAGATAAGAAAGCCGTGGCTGGAGGGCGCTAACAGAGAAGACTGTGTAGAGCATATGAAAAGAGCTAGTGAACTAGACATTAGAACATTAGTGGCACCATAACCCAATCGCTTTCCGACTTATTTTAGCTTGCTGGTGAGGGGACTGGGGTAATTATTGAGGGGCTCCCTACACCGAAAGATTTCGCTTAGTGCTGTTAACATTGAGATGGACTATCTGGGTATGTCGATCTGTGATTGCATAAGATATTGTGACTATTATTGGGACATGGGGTTAGATCATTATTTCTTGCAAAAAAATGTCATTTTCCAAACACAGCACACAAAATAGTCAATTTACACACAACCCACATTGCTGCAGAAAGCAATAGTACCTACCTCAGCCAATAACATTTCAAGTTTTTGCACATTATTTGGATAGGGAGAAGGGACAAGGTAGCTACACTTGAAACAAAGCTGACAGTTAGTTTTTACTACATCTGGGAGTTTATGAAATGATAGTGGGTTCACATAATATCTAACATAAATTGTCGGCAAGCAATTCTTAAAAAAATAAAGTGTGTTTGTTTATACATAAAAATAAATTAAAATATAGTGAAAGCTGCAAGACAATTGCATGGTGTTTACTGACAGATCGATAAGTGAACATGGTACCTAAGGCAAGGAGAGAGGGCAACGCCAAAGAAAGAACTTGGTTCCAATATTGAATGAATAGTAGGGTTTTAAGGCGCGCCAATCTTATGGTCATTTTGCGCCTGAGGTTTCAATATTTCACCGTGGAAGCAAAGACCGTTGTGGCATAGGTACAGTCCGTTGTGGCCGTTGCGGCAGAATGCCGTTGTGGCATTGGACAGTAAAGGCCGTCGAACGAAACGTACCGATCTGCGCAGGGCTTGCTGAGCGTGCTGCCGTTCCTGGGCCCGCGGCGCAAGCTGAAGGTGACGCGCGACGACCTCGTTTCGCTGCTGACAAACGACGATCCTAAACATCCGCCCGAAGTGACGACCTTGGACCCAGCTACGCAGACCCGCGCGGCGGTGCTAGGTGCGTAACGTACCGCTTTCTGGATCGACCTTGTGGTTTCAAAGAAGATTCCAAAAGGTTCCAGTATCTCTGAGTTTTCGTTACTTTTTTGTTTGTTTTTGCATGATTTTTTAAGTAAATTTAGCTGGCACAAGAACCCAAAAAGATCTGTAATTGTTTTAGAAAAAACATTGTAAAAATTGTGGATTTGTAATGTTTCATAAACCCAAACTAATATTTCAACTAATCAGAACTGCACCTAATTTGATAATTTTATTCATTCAGTGGTTCGGATCCCTGGTTTGGCACGTTTCGGACTTAGTGGCAACTCCTTCATCAGGCTGAACAAAACAAACGTTTTCCAAACTTCTTGTAACTCTATTTGTCACTTCTCGTGGTAATGCTGGACTGAATTAAGAGCATTAAAAAAAAGAACTACAAAAGTAATGCTTAGATTAGGAACAAGTCGACATGAGCCTGCAAAACGTAATGGAGGGTTGACATCTCGGTCCTCAGGCCAAGGCAGCTGCGTGTTGGAGTACGAGCAGAGCCCTGCGCCCGTCGACGGCGATCCCCTCCGCCTGCAAAACGTAATGGAGGGTTGACATCTCGGTCCTCAGGCCAAGGCAGCTGCGTGCTGGAGTACGAGCAGAGCCCTGCGCCCGTCGACGGCGATCCCCTCCGCCTGCAAAACGTAATGGAGGGTTGACATCTCGGTCCTCAGGCCAAGGCAGCTGCGTGCTGGAGTACGAGCAGAGCCCTGCGCCCGTCGACGGCGATCCCCTCCGCCTGCAGATGGTCGGATGGCGCGGCACCCGCTCCGTGCGCGCGTACATACCCGTCCCCGACGCCGTGCACTGTCTGCGTCTCTGCGCCGCCGACGTCTCCAAGTTTGGTACGCTACCGCTGTTTGGCGTCTTTTTGCCTCGGATAGAGTCGTCGTGGACACTCGTCTCGAAACACGTTGCGCTCAGATGAAATGTTTATTTATAGTACGTCTCGTGTTCTTTTGGCAGCGCCTCGGGGCATTGGGCCTGTACTATAGTCTATAACATTGTAGAAGACCGTGTTGCTGCTGCTAAAAGTACCTGAGACATACTACAGAAGCAAAAAAAAATCTGTCGTCCACTAACAATAGAATGAATAGTCTTTAGTTTTATAATCTTATTTAAATTACGAAAGCTCGTAATTGGCTAGTCATTTTATTTTTATGTACACAAATTAGCCTCCCAAAAATGTTGCAAATTATAAAATTATAAATATTATAAATTATAAAATTATAATTTGCAAATTATAAAAAAGTATGCAAATTACTTCTCTCAAATTTCGTGTCTATTTAGCTCAGCGGTTAGAGCACCAGCCGCGAAAGTTGGGGACCCGGGTTCAAATCCCGGAATGGGCAACATTTTTGGGAGGCTAATTTGTGTACATAAAAATAAAAAGTCTAATTTAGCTTTTTAAGAGCGATTCGTGATTTTTGGATTGCTTATTGATTGCTGTAACTAAGGAGTCACTCACTTCTGCAAGTTTGGAGTGATCATTACTCAGGGATGGTAATTGAGGCTGGAAATTTCATCCCTATGTCCCAGATGATGTCACCTAGGGCTCCAAAAAAGGATATTCACACTCGATTTAAATTGTAAATATTTTTTGCTTCAGCCATGACCCATTGCCGGGGTTATAAAATGCCTAAATTCCTGAAATACTACTTGATAGCTTTGTATCTTAATGTATGAATGTTAGGTATCTTGACGGGAGCCGTGCAATTATTGTATTCGTATCTTCAACTGCACTCCATGTAGATAGAACAGGGATGCCGAAACTACTACCTTAATTAATATTTCTGTTTCACTTGCTCAACTGTTCATTGCCATTCAGCGAAACGGTTCCCATTACTCGATTTGGGTCATACTATACGGATGAGGCTTCAATATTTCTAAAGCAGGTGGCTCGATTTGTATCGTTGTGGCACTGTGAGGAAAGGATCTCCTTTAATGCTTGCAAAACCTTAACAGATTCCAGATCTGTACAGATAATCAAAGCAAGATTCCTGGCATTCACCTCACCAATAATGCTAGAAGCTAAGCAAATTGGAATAGGTACTACTTTCAGATCCAGAAACATTTTGTTTCTTTACGTTATTTTGCTCTCTGCTGATAATTGCTACAGAGTTCCGTTACCATCAGTTGTCACAATGCTAGCGTAGCCTTAGATCCATAAACTTCATATACTAGTATTTTGTAGTGTGTTTATTTGTAACATCTTACAAGCGTATACAGAATTTTAAAGCGGCAAGGTTCCTATGGTCAGATAAAATCCTCTGAAATGCTTCAGTGAATCGGAAAATGGTAACATCCTCAGGTAGGCTGAAAACAGTTACATAACATACTTTATATAGGTAGGTATGGTATTTGTAAGTGGTAAATGTTTTGCAGTGAAAAACAAGTTCCTGGCCCGCACGGAGCGCGCAGGCGAGGAGGGTGCGGTGGCAGACACCGACGAGGCGGGCGTCCCAGCAGAGGAAGGCGACGATCTCGCCGCTGAAGAAGACGTCTCCATGACCGGCAGCGTCTAGGAGCATTTGACGGGAGACTCTACGGATTGTAAGTTAACACGCAGCTAACAGTGCTAATTTGGAGACCTCCGTTACCTTCGATGAACGTTTTTCTGAATTGGACACTCTGCTTCAATGTTGTTTCAGGTGTCCCGATCGTCAGACCGGCTTTGGATGGTGTTCCGTATTTACTGTGGCGAGCAGAGGGAAGGCATTAAGGCTCACGTGGTGGCAATCGAATTGCCATTTTGATTAAACTGGCGTGAAATATAAAAATATTTGTTTAATTTCTGTACTAGCATCTTAGTTTCACTTTACTCATTCCCTAATTCCCATCTTATGCTTGTGACTGTGTTATTGTTACCAACCCACCCAAACTCACAAAACCTCTTCAAGTTCATGCATCCTTTCCTCCAACCTAAAAAAATGTCTTAAACAATCCTTCAAATGAAGTATTGAGGAACTAAGAAACTAGTGAGTTAACTGTGTCATCTCTCTCTACATAAGATACATAAGAGCCTGCTAGGTAAATTTGGTAGCCAGGGCAACAGTCGGTGGTGGTCCGAGCCTTCCCCATGCATTGGCGCGAGTTCTTGGGCTCGAACACCCGCTAAACACAATACGGTTTGGGGGGGGGGGGGGGGACGAGCACTGGGCATAGGCAACCCATGCTACGTGGCTGCACTTGGTAAAAACACACCACAAAAACAACCAGTGATTGCAAAAGTGGTCATGCAATGAAAATGCAGTAGGAAGCCACTGCAAATATTACAAGAATAGAGTAGGAAATCTTACCTACATGTACTCCATTTCACGTTAAGAAGGAGGGTGGATTTGCATCTTCCACGAGGACCTCTACTGCTACACACGAGCAAAGAGTTTTTCCAAACTTACAAGTTACATGCCATGTTGAGCCGGAGAAAAGGCTACATGGACAGTTTTGAAACTCATCTCACGTATATATAGCAGCATTGGGGCCTCGAGGAGGATGCTAGTAGGTACTCTCTCCTTCTTAACGTGAAATGGAGTTTAGGTATTTGAAGGCCAGGGAGTCAGAGAAGCCAATACCAATGCTGTCCAGCCAGTTGTAAGTGACTTCGAAACAAAAATCTTTGGTTGACCCTGCGGTCTGGAACTAAGGCCCATTGCTTGGGAGTCGAAAACATTCACCACGGGGTCCTTACACTTGGTAGTTGCACGCGTTATGCCTTCTCCCTGGCTTGAGCGGTGCGAGATTGGCACTAGTCGGTGTCGTTCCAGTCGACCAAGCCAGCAACCCAACCAGCGTCGCAGCGCCGTGACCCGTGTGTGTTCGGGGCTTTTTGGAATGCTGACTTCGGGTCTGGTAGATTGGCTTCAGCATCGACCCTACCGAGTTTGGCTGGAAGTCTTGACTCGCCTCTCTTCATGGATCCCAGTTAGCTCAGTGGCAGAGTGCTGGGATAGCAGCCGGGCGGACCTGGTTCAAATCCGCTCGACTCCATCCGAGTTTGTATTTTGAAATATTTATCAATTGCAAACTCAATTAATATATATTATTTCTTCACCGAAACGCATACTCCCTAGTAGCCAAGTTGGTTAAGGCACTACTAGGATGCCAGTGAGAGCGTCCAGGTGAACCTGGTTCGATACCGCTTACGATCGCACACGGCCTAGAGTTTTGTCTGATCTCTGTCGGCGCAAGTCGAAGCGTTGAGGCTACATAGTGGCCCACGTCACTTCCGCCATCCACAGAGCTCTCAGCGACTCGGCCGTCCCCATTGCGGGGCTCGACTCCGGACGGTGTCGTCCGTCGCGGGTGTATCGGACTCCTCAGGAGTCCCAAGGAACCCAGACACCCGGGGGCCTCACTGCCAAACTAGTAACTAGGGAGTTATTTTTAGCCAGAGCACATCATAAGTCCTGAAGTTTAGTACCAGACTTGCCAACAGAGAGTGCTGCCTGACTGTAACGTCACGCTATCTGCTAAGCACTCGGGTCTGTAACGGACAGTGAGAGTTTGTAGGTCAAATAAAATCGAGGGTTGGGGGGCCTGGGGGTAGGGCACGAACTAAACTCGGCCAACTACAAACTGCCCAGTATCTGGTTTGGCAAACAGGATACTGGGCAGTTTGTAGTTGGCCGAGTTTAGTTCGTGCCCTACCCCCAGGCCCCCCAACCCTCGATTTTATTTGACCTACAAACTACCTAGGTTCGGAACAGTGCTGAGTGATGGCAACTTAGTTAGGCGTCACAGCCAGGCAGCACTATCTGTTGGCAGTTCTCGTACTAACCTGGGGACTTGTAATAAAATCCATATCGATTCATCTCGGCATTAGTTTAGTAGACACACAGCACTTCCTGTTGGAAAGTCTGGTACTAGTCCGCTCGAGACGTACTATCGAGGTCCGAGTCGGGTCGCTTCCCGCTGGCGGTCGGGTCCTCATCCCCGTCAGCGCCCTCACTTTCACAATCGATTGCCGGTGAATGAATTCGACTAAGTCAAATAACACGGGCTCTTATGGGGCAACACACTTTTGGACTTGTAAAATAAATTGACATTGAATCGACTTGGCTTTAGTTCAGCGATTGGCTACCAGGGCGACTGCAGCACGGACATTATTTTCAGTGAGCAGCCGAACCTAATACCAAAAACCAACTTGGGCTGGGATCGAACCGACGCCACCGGCTGGAGAGTTGAGCGAACTAACCACCACGCCACACTCTCTTCTGAAATGGAGCGAGTTAAATATCGTGTATAAATTATAAATAAAAAACTTTTGGCAATTGAACTTCTCTTCTTTTGTCACTCTGTTATGCACAAGAAATGTTTGATATATTTTACTAAGTCCGCTCCTCAAATAAATCAAGTATAATAAAGATGTCTTCAGTAATCCGAAAGTCATCGGCTAAAGCGTATTAACCCAAATCTTAGAGAGTAGTTAGCTAACGGGTAACACTCGTTTCCACAACGCACACAACCCACCACCAACAAGATTGAAAAACGCACTAACGCAACTTCAGATTCACCAGTCAAACGGCCCGCTCGCCGCAGACCTCAGCGACGCAAAGCATCACGACTAGAGAGTCCACAGTGGCCAACATGATGACACTTTTCTATAGGCTGTTCAAATTTCCTGCTAAACGGACGCCATGTTTTTACCAAGTTGATCACGAGGCACGTGGCAGTTGTCTATGAGTTTCTCATATTGCTTTGCATATCTCCGTATCACGTACGTAAGTTTGTAACGTCTCAACTACTGCTGAAAGGGCTGTTGAATAGTTCAAGTTGGTAAAAACATGGCGCCCATACGTAGAGATGGCCACTCTCTAACCGTGTATAGACTCCCTAATCACGACTGGTGGCGTCGCATTGCCAGCACACGTCAATAGCGAAACGCCACTTCGGGGTCCTGGGGAGGCCCAAGACCAAGGTCCAAAAATAGCCCCACACAACCACCACACCAGACGTGGGGTTCTGACTGGGCCAGCCGGGACCGAACCGACCGCCGAGGACCCTCATACGGGGGACTCGACGACTATTCCTGACCAGCGGATTGCCGGTCAGAGTGCGATCGGACCTCTCCGTTGCTTTAATGTGCCCGTCGAGGTCCGACAGCTTCATTGCCTCGAGATCCCCCAACTATGTGCGGCTGGATTGGACGATCAAGTCCCCAGTGTTAAAACGGCAGCGAACCCCAAGAGCTATCTATAGGATATCTAGTTGATCAATACATTATCAATTAAGCAATTGAAATGACGATAACAGCGCGAGTCGGTAACCGCGCTACCTGCCCACCGACATTACATGTGACCGGTCTTTTCAATCACGTGTACTTAACGAGGCAATGTTCAAAAGCAAAACGCTGGTGCTCTGACAGATCAAACCAGACTTTTTAAATCAATCTGTTCAATTTATTAGACTCTACATATTATAACAGACGGTATTGACATACAACTTTATATAATACAACCCGGAAAGGACCCAGCAAAGATGGTTAAGGGATAGGGAATGTAGTATTTGGGGTAAAAGGAGTTTTTCCACACTAAATCAAAGAGCCATTGTTAGCAGCACAATGACAAATGAATCAGGGTCGACATTCTACGTTGCTATCACGCCATAATTTCAACTGCCCATAGCTTAACCACAGAAATATATTTTTCCTTCTACACTCTTAGTCGAACTTCGTTCGACATCGCAGCCAGGCAGCACTATCTGTTGGCAAGTCTGGTACTAACGTTCGATTTCCATCGATTCATCATTGCATTAGTTTAGTAGGCTGCACTTACTGATGGAAAGTCCGCTCGAGACGTACTATCGAGGTCCGAGTCGGGTTCTATATTATCAAGGCAAGGTGGTCGAGTAGTATTGATCGTACCCTACCCCCAGGCCTCGAACTCTGATAGGATTACAAGTAAACTTGGTTTTATTATAAACGGAGCTAAATTAAGTATCATACAGATGATTTCGATAATGCAAAGACCAATGACAAGATGCAATCTAAGAGAGTCGTTGGCAGCATTTGCTTCAACTACGGATACAATCCATCATGTCCGAAAAACGGTTAAACGATTCTCTGAAAGTAAACTTTTAAGTTGTAAGGAAAAATTGGTTTATTATCAAATGTTTTTACAGTACTTAGAATTTTTAAACAATGACAACGAACAATTTGTAACTCAATAAATAAATAAATACAAAAAAATACGAAGAGATTTTTACATGCTTAAGAAATAGAGCTCCTGCAATAGATGTAATCTCACTGGTGGCAGCATACTAGCATTTGTTTTTAAATGGGAAATAACATTGAGGTTCTCCACCAGTGAGCTTAAAGAAGGCAGCTGTTGCAGGTGCTCTATAGTATTGCGCCAACCGTACTAACGGGTTGACCACCCTAGATGCCACCAACAAAATCCTACTGGAGCAATTTCACCGATCATCAATGTACACCAATTCTAAGCTAGCACATGCATCACCGACTACTTAAGTTTCGATGATCAAAACGAAGTCTAATAACATCATTACATTAGACGGCACAAATAAGTTAACAACATCATTACACATATTACACCAGTAACCATGCAACATAGAGACATAGAGACGATGACACCGTGGCCGACAACAGAGTCCTAAAAACACCGAACCCCAAGTCAACGCCAGACCACGGGGTTCGGGAAGGCGGGGCGGCCAAGGGGGTCGACCATAGGAAATTGTTTTTTTATTTTCAACTTGAAGACAGTTATTTGTACAGCAAGCAAATAAGAGTACGATGCGCACTGCCCCGCACACAAGGGTAAGACCCACAAAGACACTACCATAATCTAAAACAGTATAGGACAACACAACCATCAGAAAAATACATAATATTTTTTTTTATTTTCAACTTGAAGACAGTTATTAGTACAGCAAGCAAATAAGAGTACGATGCGCACTGCCCCGCACACAAGGGTAAGACCCACAAAGACGACACTACCATAATCAAAAACAGTATAGGACAACCAGCACAGCTCGCACCGAAAGCGACATCGAGGCCCGAGTGACTATGGGGCATGATCGACTAGAACCGTCCCGAGTGTTAGTGCTATTGGCGTGACGTAGTGATAGCAATAATTGATGTTAAGTGCGCCGGACTGGTAACATGTGAGGGCCAGGTTGGAGGGCGGGACTGGGCAGAACATTTTTTCGTTTTTTGCTTTTGTGAGCAGACTTTACTTCACATCATTGACGCATGAAGCTGCTAAGCGTATTTTACTTTCAATTCTGGCCTGAACGGTATTTTTCACCTCAATTTTTTTATCTTTAGGTGTTCTTAGTACATAAACACTGGCACATAAAGATACAAACTCTAGATATAAGATAAACAATGAGTACATTTTAAATAGTGACAAAGTATAAAATAACAAAGTAATTGAGAATGTCCTATTGGCTGCAGTGCTTTATATTTATAAAAGAGACGCTTTAAACGTTCGCGCAGGAGCATATATAGGGTGGGAAAGGTCCCAGACTATAGGTGGGACCAGGCAGCAAAGGTTGGGGGGTGTTCATCTCACAGAAATGATGGGTTATTACTTATTACAGAACTTCTGTAAAGTATATCCCTATATTTTTCGAGGAAAACGTGTAATTCGAACTTGAAACATGGCGGTTTTATTATCAAGCGTAAGACGGTAAGCGGGTATGACACGTTTTACATTTAGGGGAGCCGGGAGGATGCATGGCTCTACTTACCAGTCTGTAGCTGAGGACGTCGGTGGCATTCGACACATGGAGACAAGACACCAATCCACCGTGACGAATGCAAGAGCGTCGTGGTCTCAAAGCTCGCAGGCGTCGAGAGCTGGAGCGTCGGTGATGGGCCGGTGGTCGTTGCTGGGGCTCCTCGAAGGACGGGCGTCGAGACTAGCTACTCACCTCGTTGTCATGTAAACGATTTTCTAGTTTGAATTTGGGAAATTGGTTTTACGACAATGCATTTTACACACGTGATTTTCCGAGAAATAAATTAACTTTTACACAGAAAGTCACAAGGTGGCCAACGATTACACATATCATACTCTATACTATCTCCTCATTATCATTTAAAGATTTTAAAGTCAATGAGTTTGGGAAATAGGTTTACCTACAATGCGTTTATATTATAGTTGTTATTTTCCGGGAAACCAGTGTTAACTTATATACAGAATACAGAGTTGCGCAACGGACAGAGGCACCAAGCAAGGGCCAAGCACTTGCAACAATGTCCCTTCGAACCTTGAAAAACTTTGAAAAAGGCTGGCGAGCCAACTAATAATGTTATCAACCAATTAGTAGCCATTGTGGTTGGCTAATCTGCAGGTGGACTTGTGCAGGAAATACCGTTACGGCGATTAAAGTAGTACTTTTCTTTTAACCAGTTTCGCTAGCAGTGTCAGAAACAATTGGCGCAATTGCCTTAACAGTGCCTTATTGAAGCAGCCAGTGGCAGCCATGAATCGATACTGAAGGAGGCGGATCGATCGAAGCACGTGGCTGGTGACGTCACACTCACAGGTGGACCATGTCGCTACTACTCTCTCTCCTGGGCGCCGGATACTAAAAGCGATTTTAACCTCCGCGTTTCAGCGTTTTGAAGTCTTATTTGATTCCTTTCGAGCGCTGGTCCGCCTTGCGTGTAGGCTAGTGGTGGTATGCTTGGTGGTTGCCTACTTACAATTTTCAGCGATTAGTCCATGCTGCGGTTTTGCCCAGACATTTTACGGATATTATGACTTTGGTTCGACAAATTTCTTTGGCGCCCTTTAACCACCGGGGCCCAAAAGCGCTCGCCTAGTATGCCTTGCCTCCTAGGCCTAAACACGCCACTGGTTTTTATGCTAACTTATGCATCCTAACTATAGTGACGGACGTTTTAGTCAAACCAATCATAACTCAAAAAATATTTTAATGTAAATTGAAAGTCAAAATACCTAGGAGGTGAGCTTTTTTTTGTGGGGTTGTCACTAAATATAGTTTGCATGTAAAAAAACGTTTGGTAGATATTCGTTGGCCAAGGTATAGGTAGTAAACCCACCTTAATTAGTAACAAATACATAAGTATAGCATATTACAGCGTTTTAACTGAATAAGTGTGAGATAGGAATTTTTTGTCAGGATAAATGAGTAGGTAAAGATATTTAAAAGTTTAAGATAAGATAAAATATATTATTGATTGAAGATAGAAACACAAATTTTATAGTATAGAGTGTAACAGGATGACTGTTACATGTTTATACGACTAGGGCTTCGCCGAACGCTCTATACCGTCGCGTTGAAGGATGAGCGTAATTTCATTGTCAAATTTGCAATAGAATGCAGTCCCTAACACAAATTAATAATACACATTCAAGAACAAAAGCAAAAGTCACATACAGATTTATAAATTAGAGTTTTTATATTGGAATTTATATAACCAAGGACACCGATCAAATGTTGAATCAGGCGTCGAAAATCACGAAAAATCACTACTTAAATGCGAATAAAAACCAGACGGAACGTCTTACCAATCTAAGATTTTCAGGAATGATAAATATCCATTAGGGCAACATGTGTACAAATTTGGGCAAAGATTGGTTAATAACCTTGACAGTTATAAAGACACAAAATTTCGTAAAAATCGATTTATGCAAAAAGTTCCGAGCCGATCTTTTTCAAAAACGTGGCAGATCTAAGTTCAGAGATTTTGGAGGTGTCCTACAATTTTCATCAAAATCGCTTCAGCCGTTTGGTCAGTAGAGCGCGGACAAACAGACAAAAAAAAATAAACATGGGATTTTCTTTTAATCTTATTTAAATTACGTAAGCTCGTAATTGGCTATTCATTTTATTATTATGTACACAAATTAGCCTCCCAAAAGTGTTGTCCATTCCCGGAATGGACAACACTTTTGGGAGGCTAATTTGTGTACATAATAATAAAACATGGGATTCTTTTTTCTACGGGTGGTGTAATTGAAGTCTTCGCTCACTTCGTTCGCTCATCCAATAAGATTGTATATATACCTATCTAATTATGCGATTGATGTCAATGTTATTAATAATTGATTTAAAAGGGCGAGGTAGGGACTTGGAGGGCGAATTTGGGTCTGATGGTTTTATGATGAGTATATACAGGAATGAGACATCCCTGAGTATATTGAGGTACCTACTCTAGGGAAAATTTTGGGCTTAATTGAGTTTTAAAAATTTCTTTTAGTTTGTAAGGTGGGAAATATGTGCCAGTGCTGGGGATAAAGTTATTTTATAAGTAATTTGAATAATTCTCATAGACTTTATTAGTTTGTGTGGGTGTGTGTGTTTGTGTGTGTGTGTGTGTGGTGGGTGCAGTTACCCCATCCGACAAAGACACCCCCTTTAAAAAAGCTACTCACCCCTTACCGTTCCATCCATGGTCTCACCAACCCACTGACCCCCCCCCCCCCCACCACCACCACCACTAGGCACTGGCGTGGCCGCTCCAGCATAGTCAGGCTATTGACCAAATGATGAGAATTAGCTGTCCTCAGTGTGGTCTGGTAAAATGGGCTGCCTTCCGACAAGGAAATGGTCCACTTCTGAGCTCGCTGCAGGAGCAAAGCTACACGAGGTCAAGTAGTCTAAAACAGAAGATCTAGCATGCGTGTGTCTCTTCGGAGAGATTTTCATGGGGAGCCCCTGTTTTCTTCTCAAGTAAATTCTGAGGGAGTTGTTCACAATTTAAAATTAGGAATAGGTACCTGTGGGAATACTGAATATATATATATATATATGTATATATATTGCAAAAGTTAATTACTAATCAATTAATTGGCAGAATTATACGTCTAAGAAATCAATCTAAGAAGCGTGTTGAGGGTGGTTACAATACAACTTCACCTTTGGTCACAGTGAAGTACTGGCGCATTCTTACAAATTCTAGAAACTCACAGGTTTTTCACAAACACCTCGATTTTTCGATTCTTCAAGGCCGAAACATGTAGAGGCAATTTTCTTCTGCAACCGCAATTGGTATGCTACGAGTGGGGGGGGGGGGGGGGGGGGGGGGGGGGGCGATGGACCCACTGGCGTTGGTGTTCGAATATCTAAGAAATTTCTTCTTACAGATTAACTATTTGACAGCTCAAAACAAAATGTGTGCATGGAGTGCTGATAAATGATTAAACAAGGATATTCTGTATTTGTTTGTTTGGATCTAGCCCACATTTTATTACCTATTTATTTATACAAGCAAATGATTAGCAATCATGTAAAAATATAGGTATCAATACACCTTACTATAGGGCATTTTACATGTTCAGCCAAAAATCAGGTGCATTTTTAACTTTGCTAACCTATCATTAATCATTATATTCACACACTTTGGCGCAACTAGTTGGAATACATAGGTACCTACATAATAACATAATATTTGATTAACCAAACTTTTAATCTTAGTATTTATTTATTTATTTATTTATTTATTTATTTTCCATTGCTCTTTACATAAGTTTCAAAGTACGGGTTAGGCACACTCCATAATGGTTTTGAGAATAAAACCGGAGTCTTGGAAATTGTCATGTTTATAAAATTAAATCACAAAATACAGCTCTGGCCTTCAGCACATGTACAGTTTGTTATCATTAAATATTCATTAATGCTATAAAATGCATGATTCACCAGGTATAGTCTTTAATTTTACATTTGTACACTTCGCCCTGCTTACGCCTAGTGTTTTGAGATAGATCGGGAGGCCGTTGTATATATGGGCTCCAATTCTAGAGGGGTCTCTGGCGGTCACTGTTAGGCGGCTCATTGGTGGATGAATGTCGTCACGGGGCCTTGTGTTCTTCTCATGTACAATGAAATTTTTTGAGAAGTGTGTCGGGTTGTCCTTTACAAAGAGCAATATGTTTAGGAGGTACAAGCATGGTAATGTTAGTATCTGTTTTCTCACGAATATTTTTTTGCATGACACCTTTCTTCCCACTCTCTGTATAATGCGTAGCGCTCTTTTCTGCTTCTTAAAAATTCGTCCTGCAAATGTTGACCCTCCCCACAAAACAATGCCATAGGTAATTAGGGATTGGATGTTTGCGAAGAACGCGATTCTTCGCGTCGCTTCATTATTAAATTTGGACACTACTCTGAGTGCGTAGCAGGCCGAACTGAGCTTTTTTTCTAGGTCTATCAGGTGTGGTTTCCACTTCAATTTATAATCTATTGTGAATCCCAGAAATGCATGTTCTCTACTATTTCCATTTCCTTGCACTCCAGCTGTTTACCTATCAAGTGGAATATCATTATTTGGGCTTTTTCTTCATTTGATTTGAGCTTATTAGCAGAGAAATAGTTGTTGATGCATTCTGAAACTTCGATAAGGTTTGTGATGAGCTCATTTCTGTTGCTACCGTGTACCACGACACTCGTGTCATCTGCAAATAGGATTGATTCGCAGATAGTTAGTGGTAAATTCGCTATGAGGTCATTTGCATACAAGCTAAACAATATTGGAGCCAGTATGCTCCCTTGCGGTAATCCGGTTTTAACTGTCCCCCACTCTGACCTGTAGGCGTCGTCATTGATTGTTACCCTTTGCTTCCTGTTTGAGATGTATGACCTGATCCATTCCAGAGCTAGCCCTCTGATGCCATAATGATAGAGTTTTAGTAATAGAGTATTGTGTTGGATAGTGTCAAATGCCTTCGACAGATCGAACATTTTCGTCCCCACGTGTTGTTTTGCTTCTAGTGCCTCCGCTACTCGGTGTGCTAGGCTGAAGGCTGCGGTGGTCGTTGACCGGTTTTTTCTAAACCCGTGCTGTTGATTACAGAGTATGTTGTTGTTTTCTGTGAATGCTTAGAGTCGCAAGTAGAATATTTTTGATATAATCTTCGCGAAGTTACTTAAGGCCGTTCAATGTGCTCCGAAGTCGAGCCGTTTCCTTCACCTCGTAAGGTATACACTTTCCAGGCCACACCTTTCGTCGGATCGCGACGAAACCTATATTTTCGGAATCTTCACACTTCGGACAACCAATTGAACCATTTTCATTTCGTAAGATTCACTCGTCAATTACTTCGAAGAGTTTTAAAATAACCATGTTTAGCCGGTACATTGAAAGATGTACTTAAGGGTAAATTCCAGCTAAGAATTTACGTCCTACCGTATACACTTTCCAGGCCACACCCGTTATCCGATCGTAACGAAACAAATATCTACGGAATCCTCACACTTTTGACAACCAATTGAATATTTCAGAACCTCGAAATATCTCTTGGAAATCCATAAAAAGTTGAATTCAATTTACCTCAACAACCATCAATGAATGGCCTTAACAATGAAATAGGGTGGTAATTGTTCATTTCTAATTCACTGCCTTTATTCTTAAATACGGGTTTAACCGAAGCCCAGGTTGCTATGTGCGGAAATTTTCGTTCCTTGAAAGACTGGTTGCATATGTGTGCCAACGGAGCTGCTATCACTGGGCCTACTTCCTTGATTTTGCCGCCGGGACCCCATCCCATCCTGAAGACCATTTGAGCTCGTTTTTATACTTTTATAGATGATACCCCTCGGGCTAGCCCCATTAAATTAATTTCGAACTCCTGTAGATTCTATCTGTTCAAAATGCCATAGGCAACACCAAAGTCTAGAAAGAAGCAGATTGCCAGTGTATTTGGACTGTCTATTCAAATGTTCACCAATTGACATTCAAGATTTCAAATAGCACAATTAGTGCACATCGTACACCAAAACATGTGGAAATACTGAAAACAAAGCAATTGAAAGTATAACACGAAAAATTGATTTTTTGCTAGATATTGTACCCAGCGGGAAATTCAGCTCTCTCTAAACGTAGCAACACTTTTTTAAATCGTCAAATATAAAAAATCTTCAAGAAACGAGGTCAATAAATTTCCTGCAGATTGCCAACGGATAAACTTGTCATCGGTTATTGCTGGGCCGACAAAACCTGCACAGACCTCGCACGTAGTGCATCAATTCTTATATAGCTACGTGAACCAACATGTTGTGCCTACTCTGTTGCTTCTCTGGCCAGAGGATTTGCTGCAAAAGGACATGCATGCCAAGTTCTATTGCCTGGTGTGCAATGTGCATGAGTAGAGGCCTGTATACTGAAGTGTAGTGGATAACACAGGGAGGTGGGTAAGGTGGAGAACGCTCCTGTGCTGATGGAATGTGTTGAAGAAGTTAAATTGTTCTTTCTTATTTAATCTTTAAGTCAGACATTTGATGACATGACTTCATTTATTGTACTTGATTACATGGCATGACTTTATTGTACTAGTACTACATAAAAACTTTGTACACAGGCCAAAGTGCCAAAACAAAAGTAAATGAATAAATAATAAAATTTTACAAATATGAACATTGAAATATCTATTGCATGGTGGCTATTAACTTAGAACATATTTAAGTAATTATAAACTAACTCACCCAGGTAGCCACGGTAACCCCTTGGTACTAGAGGTCACATGGTCCCGATCGCTCACCAAAGAACTCCCTCCTGACAACCGAGTCCATTGTGCCTTTTATACCAAAGGTTTGTTGTGCTGCCTCAAACAACAAACTGACTGCTTTATAATAATAACAAAAGCTGCACTGCTAGCTTTTCTAGTCAGCATAACAGCTCTAGTTCTAAATAGATACATAATCGTAACAATAATTGCTTCATTACACCTGTTTAGGTCTCTCAAGGTTATGAATATATCCTCGCACTTGGCACACACATAACCTTTGCCACAGACTTCGCAGTATCATGAACCAACAGGTGTCTGTTTCCGAGGTCTTTCTGGGCTAACGACTCGCTGCAAACATTGCATGCAAACTTAATTACGCCAGTGTGCGCCGGCAGGTGTTGGTTGAGACAGCCCAAAATTTAAAAATCTCTTTTTGCATTCTGCACACTCTTAATCTTTGACACTGCTATGGGTAAGCTTGTGTACTCGAACTGCACTGGCACGACGAAACCCTTTGCCACAGACTTCGCACTAGTGTTTCTCAGCACTGCCATGAACAAACATGTGCCTGTCTTTTTTGCCTTTCATGGCAAAGGACTTGCTGCAAATATTACAAGAAAATTTATTTTCACCAACGTGCACCGACATGTGCCTGTCTCTGTGGCCTTTCTGGGCAAAGGACTTGCTGCAAATGTTAGAAGCAAAGTTCTTTTCATCAACGTGAACCAACATGTGCCTGTCTTTGGTGCATTTCTGGGCAAAGGACTTGCTGCAAATGTTACACGCAAAGTTCTTTTCCCCAGTGTGCACAAGCAGATGCCTTTTTATGTCACCCAAGGTTACGAATCTCTTCCCACAGTCGGCACACTCGAAATCTCTGACACCAGTGTGGACGCACATGTGTTGGCGGAAGGAACTGGAGTGATTAAACCTTTTGCCGCAGACGTCGCACTTGTGTTTCTTATACCTGCCGTGAACCAACATGTGGCTGTCTTTGTTGAATTTCCGGGAAAAGGACTTGTTGCAAATGTTACAAGAAAATTTCTTTTCACCAACGTGCACCAGCATGTGCCTGTCTTTGGTGCCTTTCTGGGTAAAGGTCTTGCTGCAAATGTTACAAGCAAAGTTCTTTTCACTAAAGTGCACCGACATGTGCCTGTCTCTGTTGCCTTTCTGGGCAAAGGACCTGCTGCAAATGTTACACGAAAAGTTCTTTTCCCCGGTGTGCACATGCAGATGCCTTTTTAAGTCACCCAAGGTTACGAATCTCTTCCCACAGTCGGCACACTCGAAATCTCTGACACCAGTGTGGATGCACATGTGTTGGCGGAAGGAACGGGCACGATTAAACCTTTTGCCGCAGACGTCACACTTGCGTTTCTTATCCCTGCCGTGAACCAACACGTGCTTGTTTCTGTTGTATTTCTGGACAAAGGACTTGCTGCAAATATTACAAGAAAATTTCTTTTCACCAACGTGCACCAGCATGTGTCTGTCTTTGGTGCCTTTCCGGGCAAAGGACTTGCTGCAAATGTTACAAGCAAAGTTCTTTTCACCAACATGAACCGACATGTGCCTGTCTTTGTGGCTTTTCTGGGCAAAGGACTTGCTGCAAATGTTACAAGCAAAGTTCTTTTCACCAACATGAACCAACATGTGCCTGTCTTTGTGGCCTTTCTGGGCAAAGGACTTGCTGCAAATGTTACACGCAAAGTTCTTTCCCCCGGTGTGCGCAAGCAGATGGATTTTTAGGACACCTAAGCCTGCGAATCTCTTCCCACAGTCGGCACACTCGAAGTCTCTGACACCAGTGTGGATGCACATGTGTTGACGGAAGGAACTGGAGTGATTAAACCCTTTGCCGCAGACGTCACACTTGTGTTTCTTATCCCTGCCGTGAACCAACATGTGACTGTCTTTGTAGGCCTTCTTGGCAAAGGACTTACTGCAAATATTGCAATCAAAGTTATTTTCACAGCCAACCACCATAGATTCCTGCTCACATTGAATAGGCTCGATGATTTTTAAGCCCGAGCAAGAGGATTTGTGGGAACACTGTAGACTGTCGCAATCGTGACCTGTATTACGGACGTTCCCCTGGTCTTTCTTGTGACTGGACGTGACTGCAGGTCTGCTTCTGGGAACGTTGCAAGGTGGAAACAGATTCTTGAAGCAAAGGAGCTTGATGTGTTCCAAGAGGGTTTTCTTGTCAGAGAAATTTGTGTGACATGATGCACACCAAAACGATTCCGCTTTAACGTCTTCCTTATCATCATGTTGGTTGAAATTCCGCGAAGATGCCGCGTCGGTGGCGTCCGAATCTAATTACAATAAACCACATATCCGCAATAAGTATTAAATGGGTTGGCTCCTTTCACTTATTTAGTAGAAATTCCCTAACTCCGCCTTTGTCGGCTTCCAGTGCCAAGAAAACAAACTCTCGTAAGAAATACCCAGTAGCACTTTTTCGACCCCTAGGACTTAAAACCTCTGAACAGATAAAATATTAAAATAATTTGAGCATAGTTGTCCATCCTTTAGCTCTGTTGAAATAATTTGCTTCTTCGATCAGATTTTTCGTTTAGCCAAGCTAGGTGGATTACCGCACGTATGTAATCACTAATCAGCATGCTGCATATTTTTCCTGCAGTACCGCACTGAGCCGTAGCGGCAGCGCTCGGAAGGGGGAATCGGTAGGGAGGGGATAGATCACTGTCAGTCGTACTTATTCTGCAGATAGCGTCGTGCGAAAGCCAGAAATCTTAGATAATTAATTACAAATATATATTTTCCGAAAATTGTTTATATACCTACGTAAATTTCTATTCATACTATAGTTACGAATCTATAGTAAAAATTAATTTTAAAATGTAATTGGTCCTTTAAAGTAAGCAACAGAAGCAAAGCTAGTGTAAATATTTCCTCTGTTGATCCAAAATTAATAGAAGCACATTTTTGGCAGCAGATAGGTGCACAGCAGCAGAAAGGTTTTTTTTGAAAGGTCTTTTTGAAACTTCCTATACTGATTCTACTTGCAACTGTGCAAAAAATTGCAACCTTGCTGATTCTGGCATGTGTGGCCATGCATACAATATGGTCAACCGTCTTATCTCTGTGCTACGTAAATAATAACGACGCTTCTTTTCTTACGTACCTGATCCCTCTTCAAACTTCATGTCTGAGATATCTATCTCCTCTGGCTTGATCCAAGAGTGAACTAAAAATAAAACAAACCAAATAGGCCTTCAGAATGGCAACATTTCTCATGTGTTTTCTTAAAAATATCTAGGTGGATAAAATGTACATTTTTTTAACCTGTATGAAACCAGAACAACAGTTTGGTTTACGTGCAACAAAAAAGGAGATAAAAAGTTAGCTTTAGGACAGAAAATTCAATTAATTTAGCACGCACCAGCAGTATCATCATTGGACTCGAGAGTGTTTTCCGGTAAAGTGCAGGTAGTATTTGCCTCCCCGTCGCTTTGCCCTGAAAAATAAAATATAGTGGTATAGATATGGTATATACATAGATATCGATTTATAGACATAACTTTCTTTCCTACCCGATTCCTCATCGAACTCCATGTCTGAGATAATGAGCTCCTCTGTCTTGATCGTCACTGAAAATAGAACAAACAACTGTAAGGATACAAATAAGATCAACAAACGCATTTGGAATGTTCAATTTTAGTGTTCAAAGTAATTAATATCTCTTCAGTTATGCTATCAGCCTAGACAACATTTGTTTTTCATATTTCTCAACAATATAGAGATTTTGCACAAATTTTTTTATAAATTGCTTGAAATCAGTTCAACCGTTGGGTCAGCGTGCACAGCTCAAAAAACAAAATGGGGGGAAACGTATATTTTTAAACACAAAATTCTTTCAAAAATAGCTCGCACCATTTGCAGTGTTATTATCCGGCTCTGGCGTGTTTTCTTGTACAGGGAACGAGGTATTTGCCCCTCCGTCACTTGGCTCTGAAAAATAAAATATCAAGGTACCTAGATAGTAGGAATGTGGGTCGGTAAATTTTCGATGGTAAATTTAGGAAAAATGGAAACTTTCCGGGAAAATTTTCGATTAATATTTCCGGAAACTTTCCATCTCCTCAAATACTATGTTTTCACCCGTTATTTTTTGTGTTTTCTTTTTCCATCGTGATAAATTACGCATAACGTGTTTAAAGGAAATTATGTTATCATGTTGTTCATAGCCATAGATTTGGTGACTCACTGGGCAAGGTAGACCAAGAGTCTGGTAAGTGGGAACTATCCACTACCAAGATGCCTAAAGTTCCAGGCACATGTTGGCGCTAATTTAACCAAACATCACTCAACAACTAACAAGGACTGTCGGTATATATGTTCCATTTGGAAAACTGTAAGATACACCAGCAATGCAACAATTCACACAACCCACAAGCTTGTTTTTCCCACATCCACATACTCCTCCATCTAAACCATCTAAACTTCATAGCCAGTGACGGTTTTGTCAGGCAACTGAGTTTGGAGAGAATTTTCGGCAAACTCTTGGTGTATTTTCATTTTTCGGCAAGATTTCTGAGTCATGGGGACCTTGCCGTCACATCGCATTGATAGCCACAAAGACAACCAGGAATTTTCCAGATTGAATTTTTCCGGAAAACCCACATCACTACCTACTAGATAGTATATACAGATATAGGTGGACCAGCAAACCGTATCTAAACCAGTATCTATTGCATAAAGTAGCAATATATGCTGCGGTGCATATTGACTTGCTCAAAGGATCTGGGTATTTCAGTAACCTGGTCTGAGCCAGGGTCTAGGAAAACAGCCCGTGTTTAAATTTCAACACAATGTGTACCTACTAATAAAGCCAGCAACTGAACATCACGTACCAGGCTTAATGTCAACACCGGACTCCAAGATGCTGCCGGCTGCCATTTTTGTCTCCATTTCATTTCCGGGAACCGAACCTGCAAAAAAACAACAGAGAGAAACATCGAGCCGTTCGGTAAATAAAAAATAAGTAATAGACGAGAGTAGCTAGCGGAGCAAAATCTTGAATTTCACTAGCCCTAAAAAGAAACCACTTAAAGGATCTTTTACCTCTTAGAATTAATTTTTATCATCGATTAGGATGATTTAATAAAGGCATTTGGGCAGCAAAAAAAACTTCTTGTGTCTACGGCCACCCGTACAGAAGTTACCAAAGTCCGCGTTTTTTGGCCTAGGTGCTTAGAAAAACAACTCCCATAAGGTTTAACACGTAGCGCTTTTTCGACCCCTAGCACCTAGACAAACCTCTGGCCCAATATCATTCAAATAATTTGAGCATAGTCCTCCATCCTTCCTCTGTGTTGAAATAACTTGGCACTTTGATAGGACCAACCGTTTGGCCGCGGTAAGTGGATTACCTGAAGCATGTAATTAGCGTGCTGCATATTTCTCATGCAGTGCCGCTCTGAGCGTGCCGGACCGAGACGTAGCGGCAGCAACAGCGCTCGGACGAGTGGGAGGGGGTAGTGAAACTGTACAAGAGAATCATACTCATCTTGCAGATCGCGCCGCGCGGAACGTCAGAAATCTTCGATAATTAATTAAAAATCTATCCTTTCAGAAAATTCTTTCAAATACGTAGACTCCTATTCAAATTATAGTTACTAATATATGGTAAAAAATGTATTCTAAGAGGTAAAAGGACCTTTAACAGGTTTTTTTGTTTCTGCTCGACAAATGGCTTATCCAATTTTGATAAAATTTGCAGAGGTCCTTTGCTAGGTTAAAACTTAGGCCATGTGCTTTTTCACCTAAATAGACTGGATAGTTTTTAAACTATTAAAAACTCTGAAAAAATGCATAACTTCCAAAAATATTTGTTCAAACTGTGCAGCTGAAAGTTCTCAATATTTTTTTCACGAATCTTTACAAGTTACGAAACGTGATGAACCCAAGCATTTCTGAAGTCTTAAGGCTCAAGCACCGTTCCGATTGTTAATTTTTTGCAGAGTTGATTCAAACGTGGTACACCCCTAAGAAGATGGAATCAGCTGATTCCATCTAGCATAAAATGATCTAAGTCCTTGTGTCTTATTTCTTTCACATCGGGTGAACAAAGTTGAAAATCGATCAATTAAAATTTTTGAAACAGACCAAAAGTTGCCGACATCTCAAGGCCACTCCATTAAAGTTATTATTCCAATATTTCAGTATGCTGTAGACAAAATACGTAAATAAGGGCAAACATGGCCCTTTCCCCCAATTTTGCTTTGCACAGTTCATATACATGGCTCTAAAAAGGGTAAAAAACGAAGATTTTGGGGTACGTTCTGGCATTCCGGGGGAAACTTTTGAAAAGAGGGCCATGTTCGCCCTTATTTACGTCTATTATCCACAACATACTGAAATTTTGAAATGATAACTTCAACGATGTGGCCTTGAGATGTCAGCAATTTTAAAACCCTTTATACCAACTTACATCTACAACCCTACAACCTACAACCAGTGTAGGGTGAGTGGTGACCACATTCTCAAACTAAAAAACTGGTAAATTTTCTTACGGTGCAGGGCGGAGGGTGGGATCAACCAAACAACCCGGCACCTTGTGTCTCGAAAGCCCATCTCCTTATTGATGATTAATGATTATCAATTACAACAAAATCTGCACAATTCGACCATTCATGGTTCGAAAACTCCTGGTTTCTAGATCGTGTTTTATCACTGGTAGGGAGTATACAGTCGTGTTAGCCTAAGATTACCACAGCCTAGTGGACTTTGAAGTAAAGTATCATTTGACTCTTTTACAATTTGTAAAGAGTAAAACGTTTAATAATTGTAATAATAAATACAGTTTTTAATGGTAATGACAAAAAATTAATCATTTGATTCTATGATATGAGATGATATCTAATGTGGGATCCCCAAAAAGTGGCAAACTCAAATGAGCACCTGCAGCAGCAACCTTCGTTAAACTCACTAGTGTACAACCTCAACGCTGATTCCCATTTAAACTCAAATGTTAGTATGCTGCGCACCAGTGAGATAACATGTAGGTTATTGACATGTATACCGCAGTAGCTATAATATAGGCACCCTGGGTGGAGTCTCTCCGGGACAGGGACATCAAAACCAGGACTGTCTTAGGAAAACCGGGACGTTTGAACACCCTAAACCAATGAGAAACACTGTAACAGACGTTCAGACGTAATTCAATACCATAGACGTCCTCATTATCAGTTCTTGCAGTGCTAGCAGCATTGCAGTTAAATTCATAGGTTATGTATAGAGCACCTCTAAATTCAATGATATTATACTACTGTTCTGCACTTTTCTTCGCATATACCTACGCAGACTTCTCGACGAGGGGTGGGACCACTCCTACTCTAAGATGCTGCTAACACTTAAAGTTGTTGAAGTTACCTGTATTTTTCATTACCCAGCCGTCCTTGACGTTAGCCACCAATATTGGACACTACTCAGGTCAAATTGTGCATTCTAGTGGCCGAAAATTGTACCATATTAAAAGAGTTCTGCATCTTCGATCACTGCCTTGCAATGTGTAGTGTTTATAACTGGCGCGTAGGTACCAAACAAAATTGGAATATGATATGGAATAGCCTTCCTCAAGACTTACTTCTTTCCTTATTTTTCGCCCATCCAAGGGTACCTACCTATCCTAACTATGCCGACATAGTGCTGGCAGACGAAAGTGTCTGAACTCTGAAGACTTCGCCGGTAACATTATCGAAGATCGTAATGCATCCAATGCCGATAAGATAAGCTTTTCGAGTAGGTACCAAAAAACCAAGGAGCAGAACAAGGTAAACATTAGATGCATTTCATGTGGAGTACCTACTCCACATAAAATGCATCTATTGTTTAGCTTGTTTGTTACTCTACCAAGACATAAGTGAAGGAGCTGTTCACAAGCCACGAGCCAGATAATTCCCCTGCGATACACTGACCTATTGTGTAGCTATGTGCAGGAGGCAAACAAATCAGGTCTTCGAAAAAGAATTACACTGAAGGGGACGCTGAGGGGCATGCCGCATCTCCTTAATAAAAAATATTTGGTAAAATATTGTATTTTCCAACAAATCAGTTCAGGAAAACAATATTCCGTTTTGTTGGTCTGGCAGCGTTTTCTCATACCTGTGCATTCGAGGCTCGACTTCTACTTCTTCCTGAATCTCCCTATACTGGAAGAAAGCACACCGGTTCTTTTGTCAGTGCCTCGAGGCATTTGGCAAGCACTACAACATTGTAGAAAACCAGTTTGCACCTGATACCATAGGACTGCAAGCAAAGGAAATAATATGAAATAATTTGCAAGTACTTCGTTCATCTCAAATATAATTGCGCATCAACAATGACTAACACAAAAAATCTCATTTACTTTATTTGAATCACAATCACGTTTTGCACTTTGCAGTTTTCAGCATCTTGTAAACAACTTATATTCAACTTGGTAGGTATGCTTGCCAGAGGTTTAACAAGTTAAAAAACAACAAACATTGAATTGCTTGAGAGGGTTCTTACATTGTACTTGAAACTTCCAACTAAGAATGAAGTAATAAAATGCACAAAGGCGGCTCATTTCTTGCATACGCCACGGAATGATAAAAATTCATTGCTTTGAGCGACACAGCGCTTAAAAACTCTGGCTTTGGACAGTCATAGGCACGTACACCTACAAAAATGCGTGCCTCAACAAAAAAGCCTCCTTAAATACTACGAGCAAGGAAACGGCAGCAATGGCCGGCTCCACAATGACGAGACTAAAAGAGTTGACTGTGGTTAAAACTAAAAAGAAAAGTTGGCCATAATGGATCGAAAACATGACTGAAAATTGACCTAGGAACAAACTTCCCAATCCTCAAGCTAGACCCTCAATCATCAAGGTACAGATCTCGCCTCGATTAACGTTATGTATAAAAAAATATCTTCCACACTACTCTATCGTAGACACCACACAATGTCTGACTATGGGCAAGAGCTTCGAGATCTAATCTAGAAATGTGTATAAAAATAATAAGTAGGTACGTAGTTGCCTAGCGTTAAAAATATTTGAGGCGCCATCGCCCCGTTCAGGTACTCGGGCTGCGCAGAGGCCCGCGACGGATCCCTCGGCGAGGATTTCCAGCTCGGCTCCTCGGCGTTGCCATGGGTTTCGATGCATTCACATGTCGACAGCGACCGGGAACTGAGCGGCCAGGCGACGTTTGTCTGTAATCGAAAACCGGTAAGTAATAAAATAACTAATCAAATAACAAAGTTAAAACTGGGTTTTGAATACTAATTAAATTAGAATTACTAAGTGAAGTCGAGCTGATTTCATTTGTCATCAAGTTAATTTTTAGCTGTTTGTGTTAATACAGTCTGTTTGAGTACACAAATGTTTATTTTGAACACTTTCACAAGCAAATATGGTGGGTTTAAATCTCTACCAAAGAGAAGAAATATTACATTGAACTAAATTAAATAAAAACATTTAACATTTAAATAAAAAAGGATTTGCATGGAACCCCATTTATTATGACGAAAAATTTGCCATTATGAATATAGCAAGTTGCTTCTAGATCTGGGACAAAAGATTGGAGAAAAGTATCTATCTATTCTCTTAATTAAGCGTGGCCACTGAACGTTCAGCACGTCTAGGCAAAGGTCGACGCTTGGCCATTGCCCCGCGTGCGCAAGCAACTCACGCTTTCCGGCGCTGCCGTGGGCACTTCCGGCGCTCGAGTCGAGGTCGGCGCCGCAGCCCGAGTCGCCGTTGTGACCCGCGTCGCTCGGCGGGGAAACGGCCTGGCGCTGAAACGGGCAACAACGCTCAAAAGTCGGACACTTGAAAAAAGGTCTCGTGCGGTTTTGGTCGTGCGATTGGGAATTTTGCTCCAGGACACCAAAATAATATATTAATGCAAACACAATTAAGTAACTTGATAAGTTCAGGTAAGAGCCTAATGCCTCGTTCACACTACACGAGTTGATCATGATCAAGTCCTCAACTCGATCAAATATGGCGTTGATTGGGTTTCAAAAATCAGTTGGTGTTCACACTTGTTTCCTTACTTGATCAAGATCAAGTCATTCGGACAAGTTCGGAATATGCCCGGGATACGAACACAACCGGAAATCGCGACGAATCTAACTTCACTTTATCACCGAGCTCATAGCACACGGAACACGCTTCCAGGTTAATGTTGCAACGTTTCCGGTGGCGGATTTTTAAATAATCACAAACTCTTCCGAGCGTTCACGACGATTCCCGAACGATTTTATCACGGTTAAATAGATAACTGAGTAGTGGAAACCCAATCAACGCCATCTTTGATAGCGTAGAGAGTTGATCATGATCAAGTCTGTAGTGTGAACGAGGTATAAGTGAGCCCTTTATTTTGAGAAGAGTAAAAACCAAAAATAGTTGCCTTCCTGAGTTCCATCTACATTTAGCTATGAGCTACTCAGCAACTATAAAATTACTACGAAGCAGTGTGGTAAAGTTGAACGGTTTAACCCCAAAACTGCTGGGTAGTCTTTGAGTTGGTGCTGTCCAACACAAACTGGATTTACCAGCAGCAAAACTGCCAGCAATGGTGCAGTCAATGGGGTTAGTTGTTTCAATGGAAGCATAAGATACTAATGCAATTATCTAGCCTCTGCCAACAAGTTATGTGTATTTCACAACTCGTAAAATTCATTTCACAGCTCGGGACAGGTTGACAAGTCGCAGCTTATGAGCGAAATGTTCCGTTAGTGAATCGCACGTTGCCAAACGGACATCAGCAAGTCAAGCGGGCACTAACCGAGCGCAGGGCAGTAGGCATCGGCAGTTTGCTGGCCGAGGGCGACTCGTAGCCGTGGGGGAACAGGTGGGCGGGCAGCAGAGACTTGGCGGGTGAAGTCAGCTCCAGCAGGGACCGCTTGACGTCCGTCGACATGGACATCGTGGGCAGCAGGATCGGCAGACCCTGCGGGAGCGAGCAGACGACGGTGAGAATATGGCCGCTTGTCGACGAATTCAGCGGCACGAGACGATGGATCAGAATTAGAAGCCGCTGACAATTTGTATATTTTCTTAATCATTCTGAGGCGGTCAAGTTATCCAGCACTGCAGCAAGTAGGGTACCTTATGGGTATCAAAGGTCTTGACCTAGTTCAGTGGGATTCTTTGCAAGAAAATGAAATGAGAGCATTCAGTAACAATCTCTTTAGAGTTTAGAGCAAAGATAGGTGGAGAATCTTGCTGATCGAGTTGTGCTAGTCTTTGGAATGGGCAAAGTTATGCAGTGGCCAGATGTTAGATAAATTACTGGCATCTTGTTTCAGCTTGGCATTGGATGCATAGTTTTAACTTCACAATCTAGATCTCATCCACTGCCAAACGTATCAAAGCAATGTGATCCTTTTATCAGCAACATTATCATTTCTCAATCAAAGCTAACACAGTAAGCAATGATATGAGTTATCATAATTACCACATAGTCATTTCGCGGCTCCAAGCAAGACGGAAACGGAGCCGATTCCATCCTCTTCTTGGGAACCTGATTCCACACATCAGTTTCGGCTTTAAAGGCCGCCTGCAGAAACAAGACACCCTGATTAGCCTTACTCAAACCATCTTTCCTGTCAAAGTTCCGACCTACTAAGTAGTTTCTGAATGGCAAGATGAAACTCGAAACCAGACTCTGGCACAAGAAGAGGGGAACTACTGAAAATAGAGTGGCAAAAGTCCGTGTCCCCTCATTTCCGCCACGCTGAACGTTGCACGCCGAGATCAGGTATCGCGCCTGGAGTAAGATCAGCGGCGGCGGCGATAGCAAAGGGAACCAAAGCTCGACCTCCGGCCGCCAGCCTCAGACTCGGCCTAATGATTGTCATCACGTCCGGCGTGCAACGTTTCCACACACGTGCATGCATCCCAGGCGGCATTGTATTTGGGCAATGGTACTTGGGTAGGATGTATTGCCAAAGTATTGAAATCACATCATTGACCAGATTAACGGAGGAATGTTTTTCTGGGTAAGGTGTTAGTCAAGTCGGTTATTGTAAAAAAATACACGCAGGTATACAGAGGGGGGCATTTAGTTGAAAGGCATTATTACCAATTTAACATTTCTTTAGTCTTTACAACTTCTAACTATCCAAGGCATATTTTGCAATGACAAAAAGATGACTAAGAGAGGACTGACCAAAAGACCAAGGGACTCAAATGTGAGATAGGCCTCACTGAGTTGCTGTCTCTAATCCATGAACGAGGATTCGTAACACAAAAGGCCCCACCTTGACGGATTCCTTCGACGGCAATGCCTTGTGTAATGGGAAGCCGCCGAGCAGCGAGTTGCCCGTGAACGTAGTCATCTGGGCATCTGGAAACGCAAGCACAACATTTGCTGTCACCCGGCAAATATTTGCAACCATGGCTGACGCAAGCAGCGGATTTCTTCCATTTCAGAGTCACATGCACTCAAAGGATGGAACTTGTTTCATGCTACACAATGCCTTCTTAATCCCTCAATTGTTGCCTTGCTACTAAAGAAGTAATCAGTCAGTGAAGCCACGGTAAGTTCAAAACAAAGCAGGCTGTTCGATACTTGCTGTCAATTGCGTAACACTTTAAAAGACTGCACTAGAAAATCAATTTGAAGTCACTTCCTGGCTCTTTCTTTTGTGTTCACCTTCTAAATAGAATTGGAGATCCGACATCAATCCTACTAACCTCTTGCCAAAACAGAACTGATCTAGTGCATGTTAGCCACCCACAAAACACCGTACACAGCGCAGTGTTCATCGTCCTACGAAATCTCGGCAAATACGCGAGGAAATATCCCCGCAATAGATGCAAACAATGCACAATAGCTCACCGCTCGGGTCCTCCTGGTCGAGGCCGTCGACAAGCCGCATGCCCGCATCGGCGAGCGCCGGCTGCAGCGTCGCTTGGCCGTCGACGCCCACCGCGATCACGTCCGCAACGGCGTCGGCCAGATCGGCGCACGCTTTGTTGCCGGGCCGTGCGCGGTACGACCGCTCCAGGTCGGCCCACGGCACGGAGCCGCCCGCCGCGAGTATCGCGCGGTACGCCTCGGCGGCAAACACCATCGGCGGCGTCAGGCAGACGTGCTGCGTGCCGTTGGCGGCGTAAACCTGCTCGGATGACGTTGGTGATTTAAGGGGGTTTGCTACAATACATGTTTATGCCAGGTTAATCAATATTCTACACAATTTTTACTAGTTTGCTCCATTTCAAGTTAAGACAGAGTGGATTTGCACCTTCTTTAAAGACCCTTTATCGCTGGAAATGAGTTAAAGAGTCTCAAAACTGTCCATAGAGCCGTTTGTCCGGCTCAGGACAAGGCTTGTAAGTTTTGAAACTCTTGGCTCGTGTCTAGAAGCAGGTCTTTGAGGAAGAGGCAAATCTACTCTCCTTAATATGAAATGGCATCAGATTGGGTTGTACTAACTGATAGTTAAGGTTTAACTATTAGACAAATTTAATTATTAGTTAGCTCTAAAGGGCTTTGCATGAGTTACTAACTAACAGTTAAATTTTAACCAATAGTTAAGCTTTTAACCATCAGTTCGTACAACCCGATCTCAGATTGGACAGTCTGGGCAACGGGATCAGCGGCTGTACCTTGACGCGGGCGGAGAGGTTGGTGGTCAGCGACTCGAGGTTGGCCACCTCGCGGTGGCAGCGCCAGTACGCCTGCAGGAAGAGCGGCGCGGCCATCGGCGTCGCGGCGCCGTTCTCCACCAGCACGCGCCACGCTTTCAGCGACATCGCGCGCAACTGGGCGCTGTCCAGCGCGCGAGCCATCGGGCCGCCGAAACCGCTATCGGACACCTGTCCAACGCAACGACATGTGCGTGCATTACATTTCCAAGACTTGCGTCTGCTTGTCCTA
Organism: Nemoura dubitans; assembly: GCA_921293005.1. Taxonomy (NCBI): domain Eukaryota; kingdom Metazoa; phylum Arthropoda; class Insecta; order Plecoptera; family Nemouridae; genus Nemoura; species Nemoura dubitans. Next base: position 37,495,045 of record OV121077.1, read on the forward strand.
TCTTTAGCGCTAGCCTTCAACAAAAGAATTTGTAGCTGGGGTTTGAATGCTGACTACACGTTACATAACGTCTATGCAATTGGGAGATTTCGGCCAGTTACATTTATTGACATTGCCAGACAATGCCAAACTTCTGAAAGCCAGGCTGAAGGAGTTGGAAATAGAACGTGTGATAGAAACAATGCGATTGGTTGTTGTTATTGTTGATCTATGATTATTATGTATCTCTGACTAATTATTGATTATTGAGTCGATTAGTAATATCACGATTATCTATATTATTTGTACAGTCTAGCCCGTGAGAGAAGATGCCCCAGCAGGGACTGCCCCCTTACGAACTACCAACTGGTGAATTTAAATTTTAAAGGCGGGAAAACAAAACACTATTTCGGCTACAAGTACAAAAATTACAACATGAATCTATTTCATAATTATTATGAGGAAAAATATCAACGAATAAATAGTTGAGAGATAAAAACACAAACTTTGGTAATATTAGAAGGTATAAAGATGATGACAGGATTTCAGTTTTGTCAAATTGGCGCTTATGTAAGCTAGTGACTACTAGCGCTCCCAGTGGAAAGGTATCTTCTTAAACAAAACGAAGTGTATGTTGAACGGAAAACGAAAACAAAAAAAATGAATACATACAAGTTGAGCGAGAGAAGTAAGGGAGTTAAGGCTGGTTTATAGTGAAAATGGCCATATTTATAAGCAGTAGCAGACAGATTCGGTTAATAGATGCATGCAAAAGGCAAAGACCACCATGACTCACCACGACGGTGTCTCGCAGCTTGTGCATGAGCTGCAGCAGCGACGAGCAGCCGTGCGTCTCGGGACACAGCGCAAAGCCGTAGCGCTGCTTGTACGCGGCGGGGATGTCGGCGATCAGCATGCAGCCGAACGGAGATGCCGTCAGCATGGCGCACAGCTGCTGACTCAACGCCGACAAGCTCAGCTCGGCGCCGAGCGTGACGTAGCGCTCCCCTCCGCCGTCGTCCGTCACCTGCGCGGGGAGGCGGGCGTCAACGCAGGGATTGCATCGACTCGGTTTTAGACACTCGGCTTTTCTCGGGTTTCGAACCTGCATCGAACTGAGGCGCGTTGCATGCTTTTTTGCTATGCCCTATCAACTGGCTTTAAGGGCCGGTATTACAATATTGTTCAACTTTGGGTTAAGCGTCTAACCCTAGGAAACAAATGAATTCTACGGCATCCTATTGGCGGTTGCCATGACAAATAACTCCTTTAACTCTGGGTTGAGGCACTTGTAATACTGGCCCTAAATGTAATTTTCACAAACACCGGTTTTTGAAAAGAGATGGCAGCAGCTAGTGACAGAAATTGAGAAGGCACAACCTACCTACTGCAACAGCTTTGCCAGCCCCAAAAATCAAAATAGCATTGATAAATGACATACAACATATTTCATGACATTTAATATAGACCAACAGATAATATAGGAACATACTTTATAACCAGAGAGGTTTGGAGAGAGGTAGGCAAAAATTGCGACGGACTAATGAACAATATCAGCACCAGGCCTCGGATGAGCTAGCAATTCTCCAGACAAATAAATCCTCACAACGAAACAAATAAATGGTTACATGTCACAATGCTACCTTTGGTTATTTGTTACCGCATCAGTTTTGACCGAAATCAACAGGTGAAACAGGGTCACAAACATTGGGAGAACGTTCAACAAACACCAAGAGGAAAAGAGAAAATCAACCATGAATCAGAAAGACATAGAAAATCTTGCCACTTGATTGCAATTATGAAGAATTGATTACACTTTGTTCAAGCGCAATTTGGATCACCTGGATACTGGATAGTAAGTGTCAAATTGCAGTTATACAACATACGAACACGCACACAAACTTAAGAAGTCACGTTAATATTTCTTGGGGATTAAATCACTGAAAATCAAGGCACAGCAACACAAATCTAAAACACAAAATAGTAACGCTGCTAGCCCATGGAACACCAAGAAAGACTGGAAATCAATAAACACGATTCATTATAAGAACACACATACTAATGAAAAAAGACACATTTAAAGTTCGTAAGGATTGAACAACGGCTGAAAATCAAGACACATCGAAACAAATCTGAAAACACAAAAAAGGCACATCCCTAGCCCCTGAAACAAAGCCGGAGACCGAAAATCAAGTCGACACACCGCAACGAGCAACGAAGTCCCTCCCCCACGAAAACCCCCGCGGCCGCGTTAACCTGCGCGACGTGACCGATGGCCTCCAGCAGCTCGATCAGCTTGTTGAAGCCCATGTCGGCGACGCGGCACTGTCGCCGGAAGAAGTGGTGGTAGGCCGGCACGAACTTCGTGAACGGGATGCGGCACTGCGGGGCCAGCCACAGCATCTCCACCACCTGCGCCCGCAACCAATGCGCTCGTTCAGTGTGCCAATCGGGGTGGGCAAAAGCACGGGTCTTTCCGGGTGTGTTTTGTACCCGAAAGGGTCGTTTCGGGCCCACGCTGACGTTAATGCCCTGGCGCAGCAGCCAATGTCTACGAATTGGAGATCGCAAGAGCACCGTTCGGTATCCCGTTCCGTTCTAGGGTAGTGAGAGGCATGTCTGCCCATCTGCCATCTCTGGTAGTGCATACTACTGACTAACCTGGTAGCTATTGTCTGCCATGAGTTTGCATTTGGTATGTCCCAGGTTGAAGCCTGGTCATTAGTTAATTGCTATTTTGGTAGCTCCCATTATTCCAAGAACCCTTAGGGCCAGGTAAAAAAAAAAAAAATGCAGGTATAGAGAACAGTTTGCAAGAGAAGGCAGATCTTTGGGGACGGTTCACGGGGGCTGCCTGTGTTAATATAAAAGCAGGAAAGAAAATAATCTGTCCTAAATTGGAGTGAGCAGCTCGATTCTCCCCCCTTCAAATTGATTTAAAAAATAATTGCTATGCATTTGTCGATGATCATTGAACTGAGAAGTCGTGACAATTAATAACTGAAAGGAAAAAATACAGAACACATTAAATTAAATTAAACAATAATAAATGAATAAATTGGGAACAACGTATTTCAAAAGCCATGAGAAAACCACTATCTCAGACGTCTCGTCAGCACTCAAACGAGCCAGTACCGCAGCAATCCACAATTCTGCGAGACAAACAAAAGCCGGACCGCGCAGTGCCACGGTCCCGAGGAGAGACTGACCTCGCCGGCGAATCGCGTCGTGTTGGCGATCTCGGCGGGCGTCTGCGTGCGGCGCGGGATCGAGACGATCGCGCCGAGCGACGTGTGGGTCACCGTCACCGCCGTCTCGTTCAGCGAGTCCAGCAGGTCGGACAGTTCGCACACCTGCGCGGGGGAGGACAATCGTTAGACATGTCCGTATGGAGGGGTTTCGGTGTCTGTTGCGACTTCGATCATTGCTAGCCGGGATATGAACCAGCTAGGCACGGCCATGCCGCTGTACAGATTTCAAGTTGGCCAAACCCAAACTATGCCAGCTTATACACTTATAAGGACCCAGACTACCTCGCTCCCAGCTGCGACGGTAGTATGCACTTTTTTACTAAACCGTAGGTAAGAGATAAAACTATTGAAGTAAGAGAGGGAGTTGTAGATAAAGAATCAATCTGTGTCCGTAACGGAGCCTTTTTTGGAATTGTAATCTCATTAATCTCCATCAATTCACGTAAAAGCGCAAAGAGCAAAATACAACATTTCCCTTCAGACCGAAAGGCCCTTTTAGACCCAAAAAATGGAAAAACAGGTATGTTACTGACACAGATCGATTCTTTAGCTACAAGTACAACTCTCTTGCTTACTTGAATATTTTATTTTATTTAAACAAAAGCGTTTACTCGTGAGTCTCTGCATTCACGCCATCTCGCAGCTGCTAGCAGCTGGGAGCGAGGTAGTCTGGCCTCTTAAGATCATTTGGAAAGCAACTCTCAAGTTGAATGCAGTAAGAGTTGGCACAGCATACAAGTTACCAATCCCATACCGGAGCAGTGAGAGCTGGCACGACACACTAGTTGCCTATCCCGTACCGGAGCAGTGAGAGCTGGCACGGCATACTAGTTGCCTATCCCGTACCGGAGCAGTGAGAGCTGGCACGGCATTCTAGTTGCCTATCCCGTACCGGAGCAGTGAGAGCTGGCACGACACACTAGTTGCCTATCCCGTACCGAAGCAGTGAGAGCTGGCACGTCATACTAGTTGCCTATCCCGTACCGGAGCAGTGAGAGCTGGCACGGCATTCTAGTTGCCTATCCCGTACCGGAGCAGTGAGAGCTGGCACGACACACTAGTTGCCTGTCCCGTACCGGAGCAGTGAGAGCTGGCACGGCAAGCTAGTTGCCCATCCCGTACCGGAGCAGTGAGAGCTGGCACGACACACTAGTTGCCTATCCCGTACCGGAGCAGTGAGAGCTGGCACGGCATACTAGTTGCCTATCCCGTACCGGAGCAGTGAGAGCTGGCACGGCATTCTAGTTGCCTATCCCGTACCGGAGCAGTGAGAGCTGGCACGACACACTAGTTGCCTATCCCGTACCGAAGCAGTGAGAGCTGGCACGTCATACTAGTTGCCTATCCCGTACCGGAGCAGTGAGAGCTGGCACGGCATTCTAGTTGCCTATCCCGTACCGGAGCAGTGAGAGCTGGCACGACACACTAGTTGCCTGTCCCGTACCGGAGCAGTGAGAGCTGGCACGGCAAGCTAGTTGCCCATCCCGTACCGGAGCAGTGAGAGCTGGCACGGCAAGCTAGTTGCCCATCCCGTACCGGAGCAGCGACCAAAGTGGAAAAGTACCCCGTACTCGAAGACGTCCCACTCGCGTCCGGTGGCCCGCTGGTACACCTCGGCGAACTCGTCGGCCGTCACCTGGCGCGACGCCTGCGCCTTCAGCATGCGCAGCACGTCGGCGGTGAAGCGCCGAACCTGCGCGCGGTGCGACAGCGTCACCTCGCGCCGCTCGCCGATGCCGATCACCTGCGCACAACGCAACGTTGACAGTTTGAACGCTTCGTTAGGTCGACGTTTTAAGCCTGGTTTTACCGACTATACTCCATTTCAGGCTAAGAAGGTGAGTGGATTTGCATCTTTCTCGAGGTCCCACTGCTGCTAGACACGAGCTTAGAGTTTCAAAACTGCCCGTAGAGCCTTTTGTACGACTCGAGACATGGCTTGTGAGTTTTTAAACACTTGGCTATGTCTAGCAGCAGTGGGTCCTCGAGGAAGATGCAAATCCACTCTCCTTAAAGTGAAATGGAGTTTATGTAAATTACTGAAAAGATCCGAGGGGTGTCGATTGATTGACAAATGAGTAACGAGTCCGTAAATATTAGTTTCTCCCCGATCTTGTGAAACATGTGGCCTATACAGTGTATCCAGTACGAGGTAAATTCTGCACGGGAAACGAACTTGGCTCAATTCACGTTATTCTCAAATATGCCCAATCGCAAGCGTCGAGTACCTGCACTACGTGCGGCATCGATTCCAGCAAGTCGGCGAGCTTCGTGAAGCCGTAGTCGGCAACGCGGCACTGCCGACTGAAGTGGTGGTGGTACGCGGGGATCAGCTTGCCGAACGGCAGCTGGCAGCGCGGGAACTTCTTCAGCAGCTCGACGATCTCGCGCGACAGCTGCGTCTGCTGCTCGGCGAGACGCGGGCTGGGACCGTTGGCTGCCGGGCACGAGACGGGGTTAACGAGGACGTCGTGCTGATAGTAGCACTTTTCTCGATAATGATACAGACCTTGACAGAGGTTTCACGAGAGCACTTGTGTAACGATTGCTTATACACCATTGTTTAAAAGAGACTGGCCTGACCAACGGCCACATGTAGAGAATTGACAGGTTTGCGAGCTTGCGGCTGAAGTACGGCCCCAACAGAACAAAAATGACAATGATAGCTTTGCCACTACAGATGGAAAGGGGATGAAAATATGTGTGTTTACTTCATGAACCTGAGCCCAACATTCATTTACAACTTGAGAACTTGTAAATCATATCTACACTATTTTAACCATTTTGGAGCAAGTGAAAGAAATAATTTGAATGTAATTTGCAAACTAGGCCATACAATTCCATAAAGCGTAGAATCAGAAAGTTACGTTCTCATTTCGGCTTTTTTCAAAAGCTGTGTCTAGCAGTTCTCAGTTATGAGACGAGGGTCTACCATTGTGAGCCAGCACTCGGCTGTTAAAGCTGTTCATTGTTGGTTGTTGAGGTAAATAGAATTTTACATTTTTTTGGATTTCCAGGAGATATTTCGAGATTCCGAGATATTCAATTGGTTGCCAAAAGTGTGCGGATTCCGTAGATATTTGTTTCGTCGCGATCAGATAACGGGTGTGGCCTGGAAAGTGTAACCAGGAAGAGATAAATTCTTAGCTGGAATTGACATCTTTCAATATACCAGCAAAACAAGGTTGTTTTTAAAAGCTTCTAAGGAATTTACGGGTAAATTTTTCAAAATGAAAATGGTTCAATTGGTTGCCAGGAGAGTGAAGATTCCGAAAATATATGTTTCATCGCGATCCGACCAAAGATGTGGCCTGGAAAGAGCATCCCGTACGAGGTAAAGGAAGCTGCCCGAGTTCACAGCTCAATGAACAGACTTAAAGCCCGAGCCAAGCTCAGCGTAACTCACCGGCCGTCGCCTTGCCCTCGGCCGCCCAGCGCAGCACCTTGCCCGCGCCGCCCGCGTGGATCTCGACGCCGGCCACGCAGCCGAGCAGATGCTCGAGCGGCACCCCGCCGTCGGCGACCGGCACCGGGCCGTAGAGCGCCTCGTGGCACCGCGCGATGCTCGCCAGCGGCAGCGAGCCGCCGTGCGACATCACCAGGCCGTGCGCGCGCTGGCGCAGCGTCGGCAGCGAGACGAACACGGCGGGGAGGGCGCCGTCTTCGGCGTCCGCGCGGCCGGAGAGGGAGCCGTGCTCGGGGCACTGGCCCAGCTCGGTCTGCGGGCGGGAGGATGGAGAAACGAGTATTGAGAAACAAATGTCTAGAGGCGCCTTACGTATCCAAGGTCGGTGCCCATTTAGGAAGGGTCTCTTCAGCAAAGGAAGGGCACCCCAAAACAATTATATAATGAGATGAGATACTGGAGAGATATCAACATTGACTAGTGAGGCTTCAATTTAGTCGAGCCAAGTAAGCAAGAATGACAAAGGCCAGGTCCCGGAGAGAATTCCAAACCGGGTATCGTATATCATGTGCCCATGCAAATGGAAATGTTCACAACTCATTTCAAATAAAAGAAAAATTCCCACAAGTAGGGAATGCGTAAACAAATCATTTATGGCCTTTTTGAAGTTTTAAAACTAGAGTTGGAGTGTGAATTAGGTTTCTGCAATGCTAGGCCAAAAGATGCAGTGGTATACAAATTTTTAACGGGTGATAAGAAACTATACACATAAATAACACATAAGAACTATAGATACTTAGAACCCAAGAAAGAAACTCCGTCAACGAGCAAGACCAGAAAGATGCGACATTACCTGCGAGGGCACGTGGTTCTGTCCCGGATTCAGCCGGATCGCCCGGGCACAGGAATCGTCCTCGACGATGGTGCACACGTCCTTCAGCTTGTGGATGTCGGCCAGCGACGCCGACGTGCAGAAGCGGCTCTCGAACAACTCGAAGAACGTCACCAGCGGCAGCGACTGGCCCGGCATCGAGCCCAGCAACGAGATGATACGAGACCTTGGGTGGCAATGGAGCATATTAGAGATCTTTATTTCCTAGACGTTTAATTTCTTATTATTTGATTTCATTGGATTGTGTTGCAAATATGTCGATACCATTGCACTCAAGGCAACGAATATCTAGTGGCGCCTTCCACATACGAGGTCAGTGCCTATGTAGGAAATGGCGCCCCAAAACAACAATATAATGAGAACTAGAAAGCAAATGTTGAGTCGGGTCCTTATCTCCATAGATGTTTGTTTCGTAATCGCAAAGATCTTGGTTGTGAAAAAAAGGTACAAATATTTGGCTCATCATGGGGCCAAGTGGTCCTTTCATCTTCCGACTGAAGAATTATTAACAACATTGATTTATAAATATATTTTCCACATTGCTGTTAAAAATTGCCACGACAGTTCCATTAGCTCTGAAACCGAAACGACCAAACCGGCAAAGACCGAAATGTCAGTGTAGGCCAGTAAGACACTCTTCCTTGCAATAAACAATTCAATTTGTCCACTACTTAATACCCTTGTCACAGTATTGATACAAATGACACACATAGCAAACTTAATTGCATCTAAAGTATCTAAAATACAATGACTGGCGGATGCCCGATTCAAAATGCAAAATCTCACCGCTGGACAAGTTGCCCGATTCCCTCACCTGACCAGCTGTAGATTGCCGGTCGCCTGTCCCGGCTGCGAGATCAACAGACGCTTGCGCCCGAACTTGCGCCGATGGAACTGCGCGATCGCCAGCTGTGCATCGCGCACGCTGGCGACCTTGACGCGAGCTGCCACCGTGCCGTCCGACTGCGTCATGATCGCCACGTGAATCACCTGCCACGGGTTGCGGGAGGTCAAACACCGCTCACTTTTTAACCGGTAGAGCCAGCGCAAACTTTACTGCGCTAACTGCCTTTTCAGAGTTAAATTAATAGATTCGATCATTTAGAATACGTTTGACATGAATTTGGGAAATAGGGCAAATGTGGCTAAATTTCAATTTGCCACCGTCAAATAGTCTAGGTACCTATGCCTATGATAAAATTGGCTGCGCAGGTAATCATTCAATGCTCAGACCATTTAACCATTTAGCAGAATGTTGCAACTTTGCAACTTCTAGCTCTTTGTATGGCTAGGAAATGCATGGCTAGGAAGTGAATACCTATCTAGGAAAATATACTAGGCACAACTGCTCTGTGGCACCAAACGATACTCACAAGTTAAAGGGTTAAGGAGAGTTGATTTGCGCCGTTTTACCAACAGGCACGCATGCATCAAAATTGTATAAATTGTTACGGCTAGCGAAGGCTTGCGCCCGTGGGCCACTCACCGAGACGTGCTCGCTGAACATGCGGTGGATGGCGGCCTTGAGCTCCGGCAACTTGGCCCCCTGGTCCAGGTTGGTCACGTGCAGCTCGACGGTCTCCGACTTGCCCGCCGAGATCGGGGGGAAGTAGCGCTGTCGACAGGCGGCATATCGTCAGACAGCACTCGCGCAAACAATGCCGCTAGATTTAGTTGAGTAACTCATCAAAGATGGCTTTTAGATGAAAACTATCAGGTAATTCCATATACAATAAATACTTTGAATGCGCTGTCTCACTATACGATATTTAATCATATCATAACATAATATATAGCAAATTTCACTTCCAGGGGAGCGATCATTCAACTGTTCTTCATTTGATTTGGCTTGAAATCACTCGATTTCATATTTTCACTGCTCATGTTAAACCCTAGGGCAGTCAAATAGAAAATAAACAATTTTGAAATCGCTAAGTTACACGATGGCCTCCCAGGTATCTGGCCGATCCATTTCCCAACATTTTGCGACTTGTGTTAAGGCCCTGCTCTTACGGTGCCTGTCTGATTGCTTTTACGATTGTCTTGACAGCTTATCAGATGCATTGGTTTTGCTGTTGTCCACTAGAAGTTCTTAAGGCCGTTCATATAAATGGTTGTTGAGGTAAAAGAAATTTAACATTTTTTGGATTTCCATGAGATATTTCGAGATTCTGAGATGTTCAATTGGTTGTCCAAAGCGTGAGGATTCAGTAGATATTTGTTTCGTCGCAATCAGATAACGGGTGGCCTAGAAAGTGTATCCAATACGAGGTAAATTCTTAGCTGGAATTGACATCTTTCAATGTACCAGCAAAACAGGGTTGTTTTAAAATGAGTGTAAGTAATTGACGGGAATTTATCGAAATTAAAATGGTTTAATTGGTTGCCAGGAGTGTGAAGATTCCGAAAATATAGGTTTCGTCGCGATCCGACCAAAGGTGTGACCCAGAAAGTGTATCCCATACGAGGTAAGGGAAGCGGCCCGAGTTCACAGCTCGATGAACTGGCTTAAAAGACTTTGGTCGTCTCGACACAAGCGGTGCTCAGACGAAAGACTTCGGCGAACGGACGCATGCACTCACATCTTGGTCCTCTTCGCTGGACCCGCTGCCAAAGGGCGAGCTCAGAGGGCGTCCGTTGGCCGCGGTGGGCGGCGATGGCTTCCGGGGCTGCGCGAATGCGCTGCGACCGCGGCCGTCGATCGAGATCGACCCTCGCGGGGGCACGTACAGGTCGTCGCGGTCTGTGGACGGAAGCCAAATGATCTGTGTACTGGTAGGTACGGACTCTTTCACAGTGCGAATTGCTCTATGTGTCAGTGGAGTTCATAGCTTGTTCAAAGTCATGAATCAAGATGAATGAAGCTGCTATGCTTGGCTCAGTTCAATTGAAAAGCACTAAGGAAATTTGCCCTGTAGATCTTCAGATCGATAAATAAATTGAAAGGAATAATAAGTAACAAAGAGAACTGGAACTGTAGGAAAGTTTTTTTTTTTAAATATAATCTCTTAGTGAATTATAGATCCCAATATTAGCAAATTCAAAATAGTTATGGCACTGATTGCTCATTATATTATTTTATAACATAATATAGAAAAATATGATACCTACAAATCAAAATAGAATGATTATGTCAAATAGTAATATTTTATAGTAACACCCCAGAAAACATACAAAATTTTTTTTTTTAAATTGCAGAGTAGTTAATTAAGATGAAATCATTTAATTACATTGGTTTCAAATCCCAGTATTTCCACCCAAGAAATATCTACCTTTAACCAAGAAAAAAGTAAAATCTGTGACAATAGCAGTGATGAAATTTGTAGGTTCAAAATTAAGCGCCAAGTACGACTCGAGCGCTCCGGACGTGCACACCTTAAGGCTCGTTTACTGTTTCACTTTACGAGCGTTGTGAGCGTTGCGCTGTGAGCGTTCTCCAATCAGAGCCCAAGGTCGGAGCGTTACGAGCGTTGCGAGCGTTACGATCGCTGCGATCGCTGCGCCAGAAATGTTGAATTCGGTTCAACATTTCCAAGCGTTGCGCTGGGTTTTTCGCTAGCCCCGCCCCCATAGCCATCTCGATGAGCTACAAACCGACCGTGATTCCGTGTGTTTAGCTAGCTGTGGCAAGAGTGCCGATTTAATTTTGTTAGGCGCCAAACGTCAAACTACAATCAACGCTCGCAGAACGCTCCGCTGTAAACAACCCAGCGCTAGTAAAGCTCACAGCGCAACGCTCGCAAAGCGAAACGGTAAACGAACCTTTAGTAATACAGCAATATCGTGCTGCCATCTATCTACAACTTGGGGAAACTTTTAAATTTAGTATTGTAGCCTCTGGGGCAAAAATCATATTAATTCTGAAAAAGGAATCGGCTCCTTTTGGAATCGGTAAGGAACCGAGTACCCGAATTCATCCCAAGTTGGTACCCATAAGCATTTTTATTAGGTACATACATTACACAATTGTTTTGCTGCATGGAAAAATAATAGATACCTATACCTCTGAGGAGAGCATTAATCACCCCAACTTAGGTAAAAAGTAATAGCAAAAAAAATAATAATAAAGACTTGAAACGAACAGAAGTCACCGCCAGAAAGCACGTACCATGACGAGTCTTGACGATGCTGCGCATCTGGTCGGGCGTCTTGGTGCGGCCGTTGGCGAACTTGATCTTCTCGCCCGGCTGCCACGTGGCGTCGGCGACCGTCGCGCCACCGCCGTTCGCGTGGCCGTTCTGCAGCGGCAGCTGGAAACGCCGTCCCGTCAACAAACCGGCACACGAAACGATCGGATCGCTCATACGTTGGACCGGGTTACTTTCGACGTCGAGAAGATGGCTCAGGGGAGAGGAAGTGAAGGAAGAGCAAACTTTTAAAGAAGAATCCACAGATTACATGCAACAGACCCTTGTTTTCATTTCATATGCTTTGGGCACTAGTCTATAATCTTGGCGGAGCTATGTCTGCATTCAAATGGGGATATCTTGACCCTGGCGGTAAATTAGATATTACCATGTTGAGTGATAAGTGATAACCACAAAATAATCACTTAAAATAGGATCTAAGCAGAAAAAAATTCAACCCCAATTTTTGCCCCAGGATATTTTCCGTAAAAATATCCGTAAAAGCAAGCTTTGGCAAAGTTACCAATAACGGATGAACACAGTTCAGGAGTCTTCACTTATGTGGGCAAACAAACGAAATGCTTTTCTTATCGCAATAATGTGCCGCCCACATAAGCGACGTTCAAGTCTGCATAGAGAAAACGTGCACACTTGGCTTCAAATCTAAAGCTGGGTTTACGCGGTACAATGTTTCGCTCAACGCATTGAATTCAAGGCATTGAACCGTCTAAACCATGAAAGAATTCAATGAATCATTGGATTCAAGCTTTAGTTCAAGGTTGAATTCAATGTTTTCTCATTTAGGACGTGTTCTCGTTCAAGTTTCATTTCAAGATAATAAGGAAGGGTACGTCACTGCCTTCTAGAAACAACGCTTTTGGAAGGTTGTGCCACTATTTTCTATGAATTCAAAACATTGAGCCACGCAAACGGCTCGTGTCAAGAGCAATCAAGTTTTTGTCTCGATGCATTTAATTCAACCTCGAGTTCAATGCACCGAGCGAAACATTGAGCCGTGTAAACCTAGATTAGTCTGTTGTGAAGACTCACCTTCTTGGATAGCTGGTTCAGAGAGGAAGACGTCGATTGCGTGGAAGCGCTGCTCCCGTTGTACTCCATCGCCACCTGGAAGCACGGCAGAGAAGTTACCAGACGTGTCAGACTAGAATGGCTAGGCACCTTGACCTTTCCATTGGCTAGGTACGTTAGGCCTATGTACGTTACTACAGGTACGTTAGGCTAGGTAGGCCTGGCAGAATCGTTGGCTGGAAATAAGAGTGTGGCACCGGCGTGGCGCGTTCAAGGTAACGTGGAAAAGGATATCGGGAGGGAGCCTGCTTGACTGGACAAAGCATCTCTAGCATTAAAGGGCAATGATGCAAGGAAAATTGAGAAAATATATCTAAGCTTGGCCAGCTATTAGTGCTGGCAGCCCAAAACAAAATAACTAGGGACCTAGGTAATTTAAAGATACTTTAAAATAAAGTAATAATAATTTTTTTGTTATGATAACACTTGAAGAAAATAATCCACAACTGTCATAATTTCATAGTTATTTCAAATTGCTTTTGCATGGAAATTGGAAATGGATAAAATCTAATCTAATCACAACACAAAAATCTCGGCAAAATTGTTTAGGGCTTTCCTGTAACCAGTATTTCCGTAAAAAATTATTTGGTACATTTACTAATATTCAAATGCCATGGGTTCCCCACCGAAAAAGATCAACTTACACCAAGAACGGTTTAGAAAATTCAATATAACCTCCGAAACAAATGTGCTCGCAACGAACATAGGAAGAACTACCTCTCAAGAGCGACATCGAAACCTAGAAAAGCAGTTGGCGTAGGACATCGGGAAAGGAGTGGACTCACACGCAGACACCGATCAAACGTGCGATCGTCGATCGCCCGATGGAACAGACCGAGCGAGCGCGGCGGCGACCACCACGCGGGCATCGCCGCGCCGAGCCAACGCAGCGGCACGCCGAGGTCGGCCGACGGCAACGGAAGCGTGTACGTGACGCTGATCGAGCGGGCGTGCGGCCAGTGGGTTCGGTCGGAGCAGAACGGGAACGACTGGGGAAGGGCAAGCGGCGGGGGAGCATTCGAGGACGGGGTCAGGGACGCCGGGCTGGAGGAACGGGAAATCGTTCGGTGGCGCAGGAGTCGATTGCGATGAAAAGTGCGATCTCGACTGGTTTGGATCTGGACTCGTTCGGATGTCCTCGGAAACTGGTATTCTACTATGTTTTAGAAGCTGTCCCTTACCCCGAGATCGTGAAATTCGAATCTTAGACGAGGTAGAGATCAATCTGATGTGAACATGTCCAGCGGAACTAAGTTGGTACTTTTGATTTCTAACAGAAGATGGAGACTGATTAAAATTTACCATTTAATTCTTCGCTGGCTTGCATGCTAAGTTAGGAAGTAGGTTCACTGCATATTGATCAAAATTACCATCACTGCAAGTGCATTCACCAAATAACCATTATTCAGGTCATGCAATTTCATTGCAACTTGTAATGGTTTAAAGAAAGGTAAGCTAATGGTAAGTCAACGGTAAGCTTAGGTTTAAAATGGTTTTTTTCAAACCAGTGCTGAGGTTAGGTCGAGCAAATATGAGCCGTAGACGTTTAAGCATTCCATTTATTTTGCAAAGTGCATCATCCTTGTCCGTCGTTACCTGCACGTTCCGGAATGCGGTGGAGCCGTTGGACCTCAGCGAGAGACTCCAATCGGCCTCCCCGAACAAGTTGGAGCCGGCGTTTCCGAAAGCACCGGCGAATTGCGACATGCTGCTGCGGGTTTCGTCGCTGCTGGCCATTACCTGCACGGGCACCAAACGTCGGGGTTTAGTAAAGCGACAACAAGTGATAATATAACTTCACACAGGTATTCAGAAACTACGATTCATTTCATTGGACACACGATTTGCGTTTTTTTTTCAGGAAATTTCATATTGTTTAATTAATGCTTTTAGTAAGCTCTGCAAAAACAGTTATTTGCCTTCAGCGGCAAGGCCACTTGCAAGTCCGTCACTCTAGAATCAGTCCAGGCATTCGTTAACAAGATATGAACCGACCGAACTGAGTTCGTTGTCTTGTCATTATAATTGCAGTAGTCGAGTAACCCATTTCAGCTTATGCACCTTAAGCTGCTGAACTCCATTACCTTAGAGGCCAGCACAAACTACGCCATGGTACCGTACAATAATACTTCATTACTCTCAGGCAGACTTCACGACATACCTAAATAAAATTTTCTCCGTTCCTAGGAAGGTTGCATCAACGTTTGTGTAATTTAAATACAGTTCCAAATGTATGTTTAAGTTAAGCACATGACAACATTTTGTCATATATAAACAAAGAAGAAACATAAAACTGGCTTGTGCCTTGGCAATGGTGCCATTGACTTTGTACCTAACTACCTACAGGTAGCCTACAAATTAAGGTCAATAGCATTGACTTCTAAAGGGGTAGTAAAATATCATTAGGTATAATGACAAACTGGAGGTCATTCCAATTAATTACCCAAACAGTAGTAAAAAGAAAGAATATTTCGAAATGGAAATGTAGAGCACAAGATATTTTAATGAATAAAATTCATGTGCAATTATTACTAACCTGAGGAGATTCAGATCCAGGCCTCAGTCTCGGATTTAAGTCCAGATCCAAGTCCTCGGTCTCGGACTTTCCGTTTTCTTTCTCGAGTGGAACAGGTGTGCCCACACAAATTTTATGTCCAAAGACGTCCGCTCCTTGCATGCGCTTTTGTGCCCTGTGAGGAAACAAAAGCGTCGTTGGACAAGGATTTCCTTGGGGCTAACTCAAAAAAGGACAGCACAATAATGAAAACATAGCAGTTTAACTGAATTCCATCGCATTGCACATTTTTTTAAATGAAAAATACATTTTTCTCGATTCTTGACACAAGCTGTCAATAAACATGCAAGGTTATGGGCAAACTACATTGAAATTTTATGGATTTTCGAATAAAGCTAAGAAGAAATATCAACTAAAGAATAAAGCATAATATACTAATTATATCACAAGAATTATAACATTGTATTGTGATTGTATCACATTCTTAAACTTGCCTGAAGATATTTCTTGCCAAGTTCAAAAAACGAAGTATTGCCAGCAATATTTCAGATTCTAAACAGTTGATTCCAATAACTGATTATGTTTAAAATTAAAAGTATTTAAGTGAGTTATTTTCTGATAAAATGTATATTCACTCAGAATAGAGTTTAGCTGGCTAGCAGCTATGTTGCCTGTGGAGCTTGCAGTAATGGAATGAGAGAGGTATGATTTACCATCCAACATCCAGCCTTGCTAGTTGTTTACCCTAATAAAAGGCCATCCTTGTAGCCCATTAAAATCAGGTTCACTCAATTGAAAGGCATTTACAAGATAAAAACAGGTACTGGCAATGCAGTATTACTAATTAATTACTGACTAATAATAAAATATACAGAGCTCAAGAATGCCCAAATCAGAAAGAGGAGTGGCCCCAAGACAACTGAACTGAACTGACAGTTGGTGTTTCAGGCCACAACAATGGGAACAATTAAATGGTTGTTAAAAATTTGAAAACAATTCACGATATTATATTAATTAAATTGATATAATATTATTGTGTTTGGTTCAGGGATAGTATTGCACAGATAGTTATTGTTAATCTAGACATTCCCAAAATCTTTCAAATATTTAGCAGGGATAATAATATTAAAACTAATGTCATTGGTATTTGAGTCATTACTCATTATATTCAAATCCATCACATTTAAAGTAGTTCTATTTCTAATGTTTTTATCTGATGGGCTATTTCACCAGGTTGAACTTAAACGGCCGTTTAAGGCCAATTTAGCCGTTGCTTTAAATTCACTAATTTACCGACTGTTTTAAAAGTTCAAAGCAGAAATTTGAGACAGGTTACTAAAAAATACTTGAATTTTAATTTTAAAGTGGCAGTGATTCTAGAAGGCATTGTTTTGACAGGTGAAACATATTTTATTTTGTAACTGTCATTATTAATTCCCTGGCTAAACCATCATCCATTATTTGAGCCCCCAAGGTTAGGGAATTAGCTTTTAAACCGCGTTTAGTGGTGAAAGAAAGTAGTTCCAGACACAACAGTGTTTTCAGGTCACCAAATATTCCTATATGTTATCACCACGGAACTAAAAGTCGAATTTGCATTTTTCTTCGAGAGAACTCCAAATTCTCCACTTGAATTATTGAAGAACTGAGTTTTGTAAAGAAAACGAATACGCCAGTCAAAATCGGTCTTAAACGACCGTTTAGGGGGTATTTAACCGACGTTGGTGAAATAGCCCACGAGTCTATTATTATAAAGTGAAGCCCTTCTACCTATCCTAAAATATTATGTACCTACACAAAATACTGAGAATCAGAAGTTACACATTTTGATCCCATGAACAAGGCAACAATTTTTAGACAAATTTAATAAACTATACACACGGAAATTAAAAAAAAATCATAACGACATATTATATATATATAAATATATATATATATTTAAAAAAAAGACTTTTGGATAAACTGTGGTGTTTTATTTTTCATTTTCCCAACGTTTCATTATAAATCATAAACATTGGTACATCGGTCAAGACAGCTAGCGGACAAGGAGCACATCGAGGAAGAGTTGACAACATTGAGGGAAGCTTTGTCTCTCAATGGCTACACTAAGTCAGCGATAGACAAAACTTTCAATTGGGTAACAAAAAGAGACCAACCCAAAGACACACCGGATGAAGACGAACATAGCTTAGCTTTCCTGCCATTCGTAAAAGGTACAACAGATCGAATTGGACGCTTGTTGCGAAGACACAAGATAAAAACAATCTTCAAACCGGCCAGGAAAATCGGAGCTATGTTCGGCAAAGGAAAGGACTTGATTCCAAACGAATCCCAAGGAGTTTATGAAGTCCCATGTGGGTCGTGCAACAAAATTTATATTGGCCAAACCAACAGGAAGATAATGCATCGAATTCAAGAACACAAAGTAGCTGTCACGAATTCCTTGAAGACTTCAACGTTGGCACAGCATGCAGATCAATTTGGACACGTGGTGGACTTCAAAAACGCACGGACGGTGGCGAAAGAAGAGAAATTCTACCCGCGCATAATCAGAGAATCCATTGAGATAGAAAAGCGCCCCGACACAATGAACAAGAGAGATGACGCCAAACGACTGCCACCAGCCTGGAAACTGGCTCTTCTGCCATACAGGGTTACAGCCGCGTCCCAGAAATCATCATACGAGTCGAACACTGAATCGCCCATACACCATCCACCCACCCCTTCCCTGGGGCCTACAACACGAAGCAAGACAGCATCGAAACAGAATCGACCTTGACCTTCTCGCTATATGTTTCTTGTCAAAATGTGTGTGTTTTTTTTTTTTTTTTATAACTTTGGTTTGATTGTTGAGATCTCTGGTACCTTTTGTCCAATGTTTTGTTTTTTGTAGTTCATTGATTGACCCTTGAGAAAGACCAAACAATTTGGTCGAAACGTTGGGAAAATGAAAAATAAAACGCCACAGTTTATCCAAAAGTCTTTTTTTAAAACTAATTGCTGTGAAAACTTAAAACAACATATATATATATATATATATATGTAGATCACAACAGATATATCGATATTATTTAATCTCCAGCTTAGCAACGCCTACAACCGGAGCAAGAAACGTGAACTGTGAGTGACCCGAGAGCAAGGGAACTTGCCAGTCAGCCACGAATGTGCCGAGTTGAGCATCTCCAGCCAGTCAAAACAACATACCTACCTAATAAATTTGCAACTCTAGCCCCCACATCTAGTAGTAGCTACAAAATCGCTGTGAAATTATCCGAAAAGCAGTGTATCTTCATTCAAAAGTAAGCGCACGCCTAGCAAGTGCGACACATCAATCCACAGGGCACTGACTGCAATCTGGGCTCACATGCGCTGAGCTGCGACTGCCACAGACCCAAACAGGCCCCCCAAGCTCCTCGCGCTACCACCGCTCCTTGGCCATCGTGTTATGGGCTCTTTTGAGCTGTGCTTTCCGCAGTCCACAGCGATCTCAGCAAGCACATGCGACGAACGTTTTCGCAACGCTGTCGTTGTAGCTCAACAATCGGCCCTAGATAGGAGCGATACGCGCCAAAACATAGTATATTTTTATGATTGTGGATTCCATTTCACCATTTACCTCCAATCTACCAAACTAATCATCTACCAGTCAGCTAAGAAGATCTATCATGATTAGTAATTGGTACTTATAGAGGTACAGTATAAAGATTAAAGACAACTACCCTAAAACTAACCCCAGGAGACCTGCAAAATATCCCGATTCACGAAATAAAGCACCACCTCGGCAAAGGTTCACGAGCCGCCACTGCTGCATAGAAAAGCCTAGCATGGCCAAAGTCAAACTTTGTTAATGGAGCTTCATTAATCATCTCTCACAATAAAACAAAGTACATGCATAACAGAAGCCGACCAAATCTCATGTAGGTACCTATCATGGAGTAAAAAGGAAATAAAAGAATACCACAGCTTACCTAGGTGATGTATATGGTTGAATAGTTAGACAGACAATTGTCCTTTTCAGTTTGTAAAGACTCTAGTCAACTCTATGCCACAAGAGGGGAAATTTTGGACCAAATGGGTCAAATTAGGTATAAAAACAGGGATCCGATGCGAAATCAATAACGGTTCTGATTAGGTACTGTTTTAGTTCTGATTTTTTTCAAATATCGGTTCTGGTTCCGGTTCTAAATTATTTCAAATTACGGTTCCGGTTCTGGTTCCGGTTCTTGAAACAATGAATTCAGGTTCCACAAAAATAGTGGTTCTTTCGGGTTCCGGTTCGGACCCCTGGTATAAAGCAAATATTCCACTAGGGCTCGATCAGCGCATTACAATACGATCTTGTTCAAGATCTCCGAGGGAGACTTTGCTCTCAGAATTTACCTCACACTAGAATTTGGATACACTTTGACTGCCACACTCGTTCGGTCGTGACTCGTGAAGAAACCTTTATTTAACGAATGCTTGCTCATTTGGCAACCAATAGATACCCTTTGCATCTTCAAAGATTTCACCCGTCAATTATTTTCAAGCGTTGTACAACAACCCTGTTTATCCAGTTTAAGACTATTGGAGTGAGTGCTTACTCGGGCCACTTCCCGCTCAAATTTCACCTCCTACTGGATACTAACTTGTGGCCACACCACTTGTCCGATTGCGACGAAACCAGGGTCTACGGAATCCTCACACTTTAAGCAACAAATTGTGTGTTTGCAAATCTCGAATATATTCACTCGTCAAGTATTTTCAAGCGTTGTATAACAACCCTGTTACGTCGCATTATTGAGCTAGGGCCGCTTCCCAAGCAGAATTTACCTCCTACTGGATACTAACTTGTTGCCACACCGTTTGTCTGATTGCGACGAAACCAAGGTCTACGGAATCCTCACACTTCTAGCAACAAATTGTGTGATTAAAAACCACAAAATACCAATTGAAAGTTCAAATAAAGCATCATGAAATAATCACCAAAAACACTCAATAGCCTTAATAAGCGGTATACTCGGGCCGCTAACAAATATCTACGCAGCCTCACAACTATGACAACAAATCGACACCCTACATATCTCTAATGCACCTTTGGAAATGAAAATAAAGATTTGTTCCATCACTATCATAGCTACTATTGATGATTGATGGCCTTTTAACATATTTATATATTATGAGTAGACTATTGTTTTGTATTATTTTCTTGGACCTTTTGCAGGGTATTACAGAAAATAAGTCGTATAATATGTTACAAAATCTCTTTATAAAAAAGATCAAGGAAACGGTCAAAATTTACCAAGCTGCTCAAAATTTCTTCAGTACCTAAGTGGAAAAC
Organism: Nemoura dubitans; assembly: GCA_921293005.1. Classification (NCBI taxonomy): domain Eukaryota; kingdom Metazoa; phylum Arthropoda; class Insecta; order Plecoptera; family Nemouridae; genus Nemoura; species Nemoura dubitans. Next base: position 37,515,624 of record OV121077.1, read on the forward strand.
TGTTCAAACCTGAGATTGTTTACCGAAAAAAGGAATTTTGATATGTATTTGTCTTTGCAGTTATTGGGTTTATTTTAAAAATATGATCATTTTTCAAACTGTATTGGAGTGTTCTTTTTTAATCTTATTTAAATTACGAAAGCTCGTAATTGGCTATTCATTTTATTATTATGTACACAAATTAGCCTCCCAAAATTGTTACCCATTCCGGGATTTGAACCCGGGTCCCCAACAACGGGGACCCGGGTTCAAATCCCGGAATGGGTAACAATTTTGGGAGGCTAATTTGTGTACATAATAATAAAATGTATTGGAGTGGTTTGAAATATACATTTTTATAAATTTTTACCATGTCCATTTGAATTTTGTACAAGGTACAATAATAATAATCTACTCCCATTTATAATATCTCCCATTTTGTATTTGAAGTAGTACCTACCTATTAAAATTCTTGTAGTCATGTCTACTTGTCTTACCTATCTTTAGCACTAGATTTTTAAAAATAAAAAATATTTCAAATCGTAGTTTAAACGCAAAATAAAAATCTCGCTGTTTTCTTAACGTTTTGCAACATATTATGCTAGTTACCTTCTCGAGGGCGATGGCTCGACTATCCTTGAAGCAGATTGGAGACTTACCTTCTCGAGGGCGATGGCTCAACTATCCTTCAAGCAGATCCGAGACTTACCTTCTCGAGGGCGATGGCTCGACTATCCTTCAAGCAGATCGGAGACTCACCGTTGCGCGAGGTCCTTCGAGGTGAACGTCAGCGTGGCGATCGTGTTCTGGAGATGGACCACGCGGCCGCCGCAGTTGTCCGACACGCGTTTCAGGCGGTTGCGGAGGCGCGCGCCGTCCAGGCCCAGCGGCAGGTTCGACACCGTCAGCTGGAACGGCTCGGCGCTCGTCTGCCGATGCGAACGTTTCGGTTTCAAAGTCGGGGTTACGACAGGGGGAACGGGTGGCGGAACATTCGGTCAATGCTTTGGTACGGGATAAGCGACTAGTGTGCCGTGTCAGCTCTTACTGCATCAGAGGAGCATGCCGGTTTCCACTTTATTAAAAAGTGGATGAACATGAATATTAAGAAACTAGGGAATTATGGAACAACTTCTGAAAATCGATTAACTTATTTTTATTTATTATTTTTATTGGGCTTGGGTTTGTCCTACTTGAATGCTCTAAGGCAGCATCCGTTTCATTTCGAGCTTGCTAAGGTAGTTGCATATCTCAGCTAGCAAAGATCCAAGGGTTGTCCTACTTGAACGCTGTACGGCGGCATCCCTTTGATTTCGGGCATGCTAAGCTAGTTGCCTTTCCCGGATGGCAATTATCAAAGCTAACAGACACTGCGCCAGGGCCAGCCGCTCACCTTGCCGTCTCGCTGGGGCAGGTTGCCGAACACGGTCTCGATGTTGTATGCCTCGTTGGCGCACACGAGCAACGCCTCCGCCGTCTCGTTGCGGTGCAACAGGATCACGTGGATCTTGTGTCTGCAACCGAAACGCAGACGTTTTCTACGAGCTTCACGGGTTGTACAAGGGGATGGGATTGACCCCGAGAATGTTAGGCTCGTAAATGTCACGGTCTGGTAGGGCCTTTGAGTATTGGAGTATTGGAGTTAAGTAATTGTGCAGGTATTTGCTAGTTTTATGGCCTGTATTACTTGTTTTTTTAACTTCAGGGGCTGTCCGCAGAGTGCCTACTCTCAAGTCCACTCAAGACGTACTCCACTCAGTACATGTTGAGTGGGAGTGTAGACGGAGTTAGCAATTCCATTGCGGAAACAAGATTTTTGTCACACTCAGCTAACCACGCATCTTTAGCATCAACTCTGCAATCAGCTCTAGGTTTTCAACTCATATCCTCAGAAATATGTGAATCCCAGACATACTATTGGTGGTAGCCAAAAAAAATTTAACTTAGCTCTCCAACTTTAACCCTGAGTTCTGCTACCAGTTGTATTAAGTTGGTAAAATCATCCAAGTTAGTTCTGGATACCGATGTATTCTTTCAGCCTGATTGAGAAATGACCTACCAGTACATTCACTCTAAGCGAGCTGCAAGTTCCATTCCAAATGAACCGTGATTACCATTACAACCAAATCTCTATTCATCGTACAAGAAATGACCATGCCGGACGCCATTCTCACCTGTGTCGAAGGTCGCACACGTCCGCGATGAAGTTGATGTCGCTGGTGATGAGCACGATTGCGGCGGGCGCGCCGTGAGTGTCCGCAAAGCGGCGCATCGCCTGGCGCAGCTTTTCGTCCGCCGCGTTCTTGTGCAACGACGGTACATGTACCAGCGACACCTGCGAGCACCCGACGACATTGGGACATATCTTAGACTCACGTCTGCTTATTCGTAACTTGAGCTCTTCAGTAATTTCACGTCACTAAAGAAAGTATTGTACTGTAGACTCCAATCTTTCAACCCTTTAGAGGAACAATGGGATGGCCTGCGAATGTTGACACCTTTGGCTCTTCTAACAGCAGAGGAGTCACATAGAGAGTGAAACACAGCTCTCCTTTTAAACATGAAAAACAGTAGGTAAAGCATTCAACAGCAAAAACAATTAGCTGGGCATTGGATCCTGAGTGGTCCTCTGTCTACTTCATGTGATACGCCATTTTTGGCCATACTCTGTTTGAAGAACAAATCAGGTACCTGTGCATCATTAAGCTCCTCGATGACTTTGCTGTGTTCTTTGGTGACGTCGCAAACTACGATAAACTCTGCTTCTCGATAGCCCTCGAAGAAAGAAGTCCTGATGACCTGGGCCACCATCACTGCAGAGCACCCTCGTGGCACCTGCAGCCAGGCACAAACAATTCTCGTTGGTGTTTGGTTCGTTCTTAGCTCATACACCATACCGTACTTGCCTTACTTACTACCTCATACCTTACTCATACGCTCATCCCTTACTTACTACCTCTTAAGTCTAAGCTAAGACTAATTTTCAAGAAATAAGCCCACACAATTTTAAAAGGGAGTAAGTGCAGTGTGCTCTACAGCTTGGACCAGGTTGGCTTGTCAGCGCCTCCGGGCACTGGGAATATTCTATACCATTGCAGAATGCCCCGAGAGGTTGGGAACAAGCCGGATTTGCAATACACACTGCGCTTAAGAATCAAATTGGTCCAGCACACGGGCTGGAAATCGAGTATTGGTTGTTACAGGAAGGTGCACTGCCAGACTAGCCATTTTATGGCAGGTAGATTACAATATTAAAACTTTATATTTTGACAGCAAAATTACCTCTATAATAAAACGCACTTTAGATAAGAAATTGACACTTCATTGGTTGGTAGATCTAGGTAAATACTACATGGTAATTATTTCAAGAAAAATTCCGTGTAATACTCTTCATTCACCACTTACATTGCAGTTCTCGATATCCCAGAAAACACCAATTGGAGGCAGGCAAGAAGAAAATGACTTTGGGCTACCGCTTAGGTTCTCTTGTGTTCGAATATTGTTCCTTCTAATCGAAATAGGACACGTTCGTCGCACTCGGTGCCGAGATTTGCACCGACGGTCTTCTGTTGGTGTGTCAGAATCACTTGAGCAGCCACAGTTGGAAGACGACGACTGTGGTCGGATTAGGGGAATGTTCGCTGGTCGGGGGAACTTAAAACCATCTATCTTCGTCGGAGTTAGATGTTTGGCAATGTTTATTTTGTTAGCGCGCTCAGCTTGAAGATCATTTGAAATATTAGCCATCGTCATGCTGCGTAGTTTTGTCTCAATGTCGATCATAGTTGGTTAAAATCAACGTAGTAAAATGATATCTGGTGAAGATGATTGCACAAGTCCAGTAAGGTTAGGTTTGACCCTTATATCCTTGCTATTCTTTCGGCCTTGTCAGGCCAATGGAAGATACCTTAGATGAATCGAATGAAATTTGTCAAAAATCACCCGTTATCTCTTTTTCAAAGTAGGCGAAAATGTTAAAAAAATAACGGCCAAATCTTCACACAAAGAAAAAATTAGAGGGCACCAACCAACTTTAATATTGTCAGTAAATGTAGAGAAAACTGCTTTTTGATAGTGTTTCTTTAGTAATACAAAACCTTCGTGCAAATACTCTAAATCAGAGACTAAGAGTGATATATAATGGTCATTATATAAGATATAAAACAATAAAACTTAACAGCTAAGACAAGCGATACTTCACAACAACGCCATGTTTCTTTCAACCAACGTTTGTAGTTTGTGTACCGTGTACGCAAGCGCGGCTTGATGATTGGCGGTATTTTTTAAAACCCAAACAATTGAACCAAAATCAAAATCTATCCAAATAAAACTAATACATCATGGTAGGAATAAAACAATAGCAAAAAATAAATAATTTCGGTTTGGAAATGTGTGTTAGCTAAGGACACACTGACATATATTAGTGATACTTGCAAAGATTAGTTGGACTTAATAATTTTTCACCCAAAGCTTCTGCTAACTAACTTCTAACGTAATGAGATAATTTTATAAATCATATTCATAGGCATGCTCAGGGCAAATGATTAGATACGGCCGAGAACGGGGTGAATCAAAATGAAATTCACAATAAGTACACCGTTTTCCATGCCCGTGACCGCGAAAGCAAGTGTTGTGACAAGGCATGGCAGCCATCGACAGCACGCATTGAATTTCTATCCGAGCACACAACCAGGGCCTTCTTCATGAAAATGCCAGAGTAAAAAAAAATACTTGGATTGAATTTCACCATTGCTCGCTCATGGTCAAAGCCACCCAGATACATTTTTTATTACAAGCAAATTCAGAGGGCCCTGGCAAGATTCCTTAAGAAAATGAATTCGTTTCTTGAAGATTTCCAAATGGAAGTCAATGAAAAATTATCAGTTCTCGTAAACACAATCCCTAATTTGTACATGGACTTTCATTTACCTTGTATATTATATTAGAAAAATCTGCAGAACGTGGCAAAACTGTAGTGCGGGCAAAATCGTAGTTGCGGTCTGTGCCATGTTGTCGACCGCACTGCTGATTTTTGGAAAGGTAAGCAGAAGCAAACAAGTCATATTATGTTATCTTTAATTTACATTTTATTAAAGCTCGATATGTTCATATAATAATACAACGATAAATAAACGACTACAGATGTTTCACAGTGGCATTGCTTACTTTCTATTGAATCATGTTAAATTATTGTGATCTTGATATATATTGGAATCGGTTACTGGCAGTTCATTGTGTGTTTTCAGTCGGATTTAATAATAATACCATCATATTAAAAACTATGGACACTTTGTTGTCACTAATTAGTGGAGATAATATAAAAATTGCAGTGATCTTGCTGACTTAGGACTCAGATTACAATCGCTCGACAATCCATTCGACATAATCAACATTTTCCCAAGTTAAAGTGATTGTAATCGCAAGTCCTGTTGACAAAATAAACACTAGCTTTGCCTTAAGGAACACAGAATTGGGCAGATTTATTGAACAAATAAGCTGCCATAGTTGTTTCGAGCTAAATTATAATGTTCTTCGTGAGGTATTATGTGTGTACAACAAAAAAAGTGGATCAGCAGTTGAGTGTGGTTTTTGAATCAATGGTAGTGATTTACAACAAAAAACAATAACTAAATAAAGTAATAAACATGTTTTGAATTATTTAAAAATTATCGTTTACAAAATTATTTGCATAGCATTGTAATAATGGTTTGCTACAAGTGTTTGGGTTAGAGAGAAACAGATGAAGAGAAAGAGCCGTTAAAAATAAAATATATAAATATTATATTGTTGCATGTATTGAGCTGAAATAAATAAAGTGTAAAAACTGATAATAAACAAACGATCCTGATCGAAATATTATAAGTTCGACAGAGATAATATATAAAATAATTTAACCTTTTTGCTTTCTATAATTAATTAGTACATTCAATTTCAGCATATTATTAAAAAATAATCAGCTTTTCTCTCATCTGAGAAATAGATTGTATATACATACCTAATCGAAATTTGATAGATTTAAAAAAGTAAATCTAGATAGTTATAATATAACTAAGTATTTTCTAATTTATAAATCAGCCAACGTATCAGCATCAGCACATTATTGCCTCCACTTGCAAAATATTTCCACTGCGAGAAGTACAAACAATTCAACGCAGTTTCGACTCTGTATTTTCTTTGGTATAAAAAAGAGAGCTTTGAACGAAAGCTCCTTCTGACGACAAGACTCAAAATTACCCAATTCAAAACACTCCTCTATAATATAGTTTACCAAACAAGTCAACTCAAGCTACTAAGACAGTCGTGGCCGGCATTAATCAACTAGGTGTTATTCACGACCAAGGCATGAAGACTAAATATAATACTCAAGTAAGACTCACTGACAATCGTCTGGTTTTACAATTAGGTAATTAATTTAAATAAGACCGTGTTTTTACTCGCAGCTATAAGCGTTGAAAACAGATGATTAGAGCATTGACCGCATTCTTTCGAGATGGATTGGCAATTACAACATTTCTCGAAATATCTCGAGTTTATATCCATTCTAAACAAAATATTATTTGCTAAACATTTTGGAAGTTCAATGATGTTTTTTCAGGTGAATTGCAATTGGATTCTTAAAATTTTTCTCAAACCACATTTCAACCAATGCCTATGCTCCGATTATGTGAACGATGCATAACACGTTCATCCGTTGCCCAATGAAATAATTCATTTTACTGTTATAGTTATGTTGGAAGGCTGTAGTTTGATATAATCATATCTAGAAAAAAAAAAACACAAAAAAAACAAAGAATAGGTACCAACTACAAAAGAACGGCAGCCAAGAATTCGATAATAATAACACATAAGGTAGTAACTTTAGTCAGCATTCATTAGGTAGTCATCATAAATAGTACAATGTCATCGTGCTATTCGGACCTAATCGCTAGCGGAAAGCGAATGTCAGCCCAAGACAAACGCACTCAAGAGTTTGAGCCCGATACCATCGCTCCGTTAAACCCCGATTACGACTCAACAACGTAATTAAATTAGTAAGTTACTTCTCTATGACTAGACTCGGTAATCACTTCATCACTAAACGTCAGCCGCTCGCTTGAACAATTACAAGCGAGTGAAAACGTTCGTCATGTCGCGTCAGGTCTCGTCGAAACCCGCGACCGCTGTCCGAAATGTCGACAATGTCGAGACGTCAACGGAAGGAAGTCATCAAGGGCCCTAGACGGCCGTTTACTAAGTCCTAGGGTAGCGATATTCGTCAAGACGTGTCACCACCGTTTGTCCAACTCCGAGCTTTACGTTTTACGTTTTGCGAAATTTCAGATTGATTTGCCGTCTTTCAATTGCCCGCTTTCGACGGGCTGTTCTTAATATACTTGTGAGGTTAGTAGATTTGAGTCGCTTCAGATGATTACCTGCTGCAACTGTGATCACGATTAGTGAGAAAATGTACAATTAATAGCCTGTGGATAGCTATTAAGGTATGTTCGATATCAATATTTCCTTCCACTGTATATCTTTAAGTTGAAATCGTCGTACCTCCACAGGAGGTACTACGCCAAACCACCGTGAACCACAACGGCTGAAGGCTTCGCTGCAAACGGTCCTAAACAAATTCAGCGAAGCCCACCGCCACGGCAAAACCACAAACAAAACGAAGCGTCAAATCCCAGAGACTTGCCGGCGAGCATCGCCCTCACCTCGGCGCACGTCGTCGACGAAACCGCAAACGTCCCCCAAAACGTTCGACGCCACTTTAGGGCGACGACGTCGGCGCGATTGCGCGCTACGCCGCCGCCCCCGCCGCCTGTCACGGATAGACCATGCCGGTGGAAATCGCGGCCGCCGCCGGACTGAACACGTTGAAGAGCACGGCGAAGATGGTGCACGCCGCGTAGACGCCGAGCGCGACCCACCAGAGCAGCTGCTCGTGGAGTTTCTGCTCGAAGTTCTTGAGCACGAGCAGGCCGATGGTGAGGCCGGCGAGCGCGCCGGTGAGATGCGCGACGTACGATACGGGCGGGCCGAGCTGCTCGGTCGAGTAGCGGTCGTAGACGGCGAAGCCGACGTCCGCGCTGGCTGGGGAACGGACGGGCGCGGTTTGAGATTGGTTGCGGGCGCGGTTTCGGGGGAGATTGTTTTGGAATCGATCGTTTGGTAAGATCAAGATCGACATCGAAAAAAAAGATCTTTTAAAAAGATCGATGTTTGCGATACTTTGTTTATAAATTCAAATTCAAGATTGTTTTATAATTAAGATCAATTTCGTTTAAAATATCGTTTTTCAGGAAACTGGGAAAATGGTCCATTTTTGTCCGTCAATGTACCACTAATCGGTGATGCATTGCCTCTGTTTGGGCTAGTCCCGGAATAAACGGTAAAATTTGGAAGTAATGTTTTTGCCTGAAATCCCATGTTAATAACACACAGAATGCAATACAATTTTCTCTTTGAAATATGGATTCAAGCACATTTTCCCTTGCTTAAAATGTTCAAATGAAAAATTTTTTCCAAATAGGTGAAACACAATAAAAACAAGAGAGAAAATCAAAGCATGTACGTAGGTAACCTAATTCGATGATGTCAAAGATAATCTCACGCAACATTATTCTACCCTGGCTTAGGTCTAAAGAAATCGCTTGGTCAACTTACCTACTACAAAGATGCCGATTAGCCTGATCACTCCAAACTCCATGTTGTTGTAGTTCTGAAACACAGAAACAAATCCTCCGTCAATTTTCTGTCCTTTGATCCTGGTTGCTGGGTAGTCTGGTTATGGAGTTTCCGTTATTTTTTGTGACCAAGTTAAACCAAGTTTAACAAGCTTCAAAGTTGCTAATGAAAATATGAAAAACAAACTTCATATCGGTACCTACCAAGATCATTTTATTGAGTTTGTGGCTATATGTCGATGCGAGTTTTATGTTTATTTCAAACGAGAAGACATGACAACTGAACCAATCACACCGTTTGTCTACATCTTGGCGTGGCACTCACCAGCAAGACGTTAGCGAGATGCGCGGCCAGCAGGGCGTAGACGCCGCCCGAAGCGCCGACCAAGTAGACGTCGGTGTCAAACACGGACGTCCCCAGCGAGCCCGCGAGCACGCCTGCCATGTACACGGCGCCGATTCGCAGCGAGCCGTGGACCATCTCGAGCGGCAGACCCACGAGGACTTGCACCAGCAGGTTGAACAGCAGGTGGAGCCATCTGAGGAATGCAAGATTGAGGTTAGTTTTGTTAGCAATCAGTTTGATTCCTTTTTCCAATATTTCAGCTCTCTAGGAGGCTTTGACTTTCATGTTCACTGTTGTTTTCTTCTCCGACTTATTCTGCAAAACTGACGGGAATTTCACGTTTGATTTTATACAAACACTAGAGCAAATCTATTCATACTAAATGCACGATACACGTTATGATTAATTATCGAATAAGAGTAAGCCGGTTACATATCTACGATGTAAGAAATCGCTGAACAGAAATTCATGTTTTGTGAATGTGTTTCCAAATATTTACTCCACGCACCCCGCGATACAGAGGTGTCTCACAAGTTGCCTACCTACCTAGGGCACAACTTTAATATGTGTCGACTTCAAATAATAATAATAATAATAATAAGAATAATAATAATAATGTTTATTGTCATAAATATCAAATTGATGTACAGACAATTTTTAATGCTTGCGCATGCTTTCGCCTTCTTAAGATTCCAATTAATATAATATAAACTGATGCGGATTATAATAATAATATAGAAGTCAATAAAAAATATATAATATAATATAGTATAATTATAATATAATATATAATACGAAAATATTAGGAACAAATTAGGTAGTACTACCCACAATAACTATGAAAATGTTTTGTATGGGGAATAAAATACATCTGAGATAGCATACGAGTGCATAGCTCCAAGGCATGCCTAGAGATGAGAAAGAACATTATATTTCGTTACACAGGTGATGTGTAGGCTATGGTTTCAGGTATTAAGTATGTTATCTTTGGTTGCATGTGTACGGAACAAAACCTAGCTGGGCAGCAGCCATCAATTTCCAAAACCAACTTGAACATTTTATGAAACTGTCTCTACCACTTTAAAAAAATCGCCATTCCGAGCGAACGGTATTTAAATAATAATAATCTCAATATTTTTTGTTGTCTCGTGCATTTCTCGCGCACGGATTCGAGTGTTCCATACATTTAATAATTATACCACATAAATTTGTTTTCAAAGTTCAATTCAAAAAAATATATAACTCAAACCCGAACTGAATTTATGTCTGACGGTATGGCATTTCCATCCACCCATCGGTGAAGCCTGTAAATTAATTTTCAAACACACAGAGGAGCCGACACTCGGTAATATTATAGTGAAGAGATAATCGACGCATACATTAACGTTTTTCAATCTAAATAGCTCGCAGCTACACTTCATCTAGCCTTGAGATATACGGAGTTTTTATAGTTTTCAGATCAGCCAAATGACTAAATGAACATCCTCGGTCGCATCGTTGATATCAATGCACAATTTCTGGCAGCTTTCGGACATATCTTGCCCGATACACTGTTATCTTTGTCGTCAAACTGTATATAGGATTTAATTGACCAGCTTGTTTTAAAAACGTAAAAGCTCTGGATTAATAAAGTTTGCATTATTTCAGATAGGGTGGTAGACCAGCTTGTAAGGCTCATTTGCATATACCTAAGCTATAATATCGACAAAAATACCCATGCGTGCACCGATAGAAGTTATGGTGGTGCATGGGGAAGGTGTGGCGTTTTAATTTCATGTCTATCATAAAGACCACAAAGATCTAAAAATGAACGCGAGGTCACTATTTTCTCATAATATTGAGAGGTACAAGAAATGATAGAAAGTTCAAACTCAAATTTAAAAAATTAACTCCGTAAAAACTACTTTTTTCGCATAAATCCTTCATACGCTGCTTTATATGTGCATTTAATCTATCTGAGAAGTCCAGAGTTCCTCGTCTTCCTTTCCCTTTCACTTCCTATCCCACCCAACGCCAACCCAGTAACCCCCGCTACGTACTGCGTGATACAGGGAGCATTTGCGCATGTTTCTCCGCACTGTTTCTCACCGTTTCACTTTTCTCAAATGTTTTCTCACAAGTCACACATTTTCGCAGATGTTTTCGCATGTTCTCGTCTCTTCCGCCCTGTATCTCAGACCGGAAATCCTCACGCGTACACAGTGGAAGTTAATTTTCTAATGTGGGGAGGAGGGGGCGCCACCCCCAACCCAACCTCCCCAGAACCAACACCATTGAACCAGGACACAATTACAAACTTTTCCAATATGGGGGGCTGTGCCCCCCAAACTCCCGCATTGGTTCTCCGACCGAGCATTCTCACACATGCACAGTAACAGGCAATTTCGGGAAATTTTGGAAATTCCCTTTTTGCATAATTTCGGTATTTTTCCAAATTTTCCCAATTTCTGATATGTGCTCACCTATGTGATTTGAGGGGGAATGGGGTGGAGGACTGGGCTCAAAATTTAATAGAATGTAATGTCACCGGAATCTGGCCTGAGTACTAAATTTCAGCTCGATCGGATGACAAACAGTTGGTTAATTAACCGTCGCAAGATTTGGCCGCCCGACCGGCTGTCCGGTTGGCTGCCACAAAAGCGAAGTTAATAAAAGGGTTTAAAAACAACCCGAAGTTTCCAAATTGGCGATGCCCCTCTTATGAGTGGTAATGAAAACCGAAGGCGATCGAGATCCCCGGGACGCCTGAAGCACGAAACGACGAAGATGGGACATGAAAGGATGAATGTGTCACTGGTGAAACCCTTATAGGGAGGATACAAAGTGTTGAACGAATATCTGCCTTCTCGCAAAAATTATTACTGTGCATCTCTATATCACTCGAAGTTTGCAAAGCCTCAAAAAAAAAAAAAATCGACGTCTTCTCGCTTTGAAAACATTTCCAAACATAATTGCAGGCCTCTTGCGACGATCGGCATCCAACGAAACCAACCCGTTTAATTCCCCGCTCAAACGCACACGCGTACATTTAACCACTTAAACGATCGCACCAAGTCGTGACTCGCTCGCGAAGCCCGACCCAGCGACCAGCACGCGTACGGTCGGAGGAACGTCGGTCCATGGGCTTGGTCCGTCCTCTGGTCCATGTGGGCTGTCTGCACGAGACCGCGCGGACGCGGCACACGAATTACCGGCACGCTACACGCGAGCAGACGATGGGCCATTCGCATCTGGTCGCGTCGGAGTGCTCAGCCGGTGCCGGCACGAAGCACGCTACTGAGGCTACTGATGCTACCATGCGTATAGCTACTGTTTGAAAGTCTAAGCGAAGGGAATAGGGATAACCGTTTGCAATAGGATACTAGTCTAGAAGTGAGGATACCTTTGGAATTTGCGTGCGGAGCCGAGAAGTTGATCAGGGAGGCGATTCGCTATCAACTTTATATACGAGAATCGGTATTTTTCACGGTGGTCACCTAACCAAAACTTGAAACAGATCAATGTTGCTTAACTAATACACAAGAATATGAGAGAACCATCGTTTCCAGTCCCTGAGTATTGTGTCTTTGCCTCTGCTATAACCTTTCCATGCCTGAAATCTGACGCAGATGTTATATGAAAGACCTTTATGCCGGATCTAGTTCTTGCAAATATCACAATGAGTTCAACCGTATAATTGCTATGGCCAAATTTGGTTTCTCGGCGCGACAACTAGGTATATAGCTCAGTTGTAAGGAGAGTGGATTTGCATCTTCCTCAAAGACCCCTGCTGCTACTGCTAGCCATCGAGTAACAAGCCATGTCTTGAGCATGACATACGTATTTATAATCAGTTGTGGAACTCTAGCTCGTGTCTATGGGAGCAGTGGGTCCTCGAGGAAGATGCAAATCCACTCTCCTGGAAGAAAAATGGAGCTAAGATGAGATTGGAGATGTAGTTGACGTTTGTGCTCTTTTGAATAATGTACCCATGTATACTTGTGATCCTAGAAAGGACTCTTTGGTCGACGTTTCGCCGGCGTTGGCGCCACATCCACAGGAACATGATTAAATTACCGGTAGTAAAGTTCTTCAAAATTAACCAATAATGTTACTAGCGATAGGCGATTGGAATTTTCTTGAAAATCGATATTTTGCTTTCGGTTCAATCGATTGTTCACCTTGCGATTAATCGGCGAAAGATATTTTGCTGCCCGAATCGAAATCGATCGGAGGTATTACCTACCTTTTACTGTTCGATCCCATAAATTCAATAAAGCCCCGAAGGATATTCACCGTAAAGGATCATTCGACTCTTTGAGGATTTGTAAAGAGTAAAATGATAAATAATTGCAATGATAAATACCTTTTTTAATGGTAGTGACAAAAACTTATCATTTGATTCTATGGTATATGGTATTCTATGATAAGAGATCCCCAAAAGGTGGCAAACTCCAATCAATTCTATAGTGTAGTGACAGTGAGTGGAGCTTCCACGGACGACCGCTTACCCGGCGTGCAGCACCATGTAGAAGAAGAAGCGCCAGACCTCCGTGCGCTTGTCGGGTCGGTAGATGAAGACGCTGTCGATGGGCACCGGCCCCGAGGGGTTCACTTCGCCCATCGCCACCGTGTAGTACGTGAAGAAGCCCAGCTGCAAGAACGAGGGTGACAATCAGAGTTGGCTCATTGAAATCACTTTGTATACCTATATGCATACTGCAGGGTGGCTATTTTGTCTTCGATCAGTCTTCGGTTTTGTAAAGCTGGGTTAAAAGCTATAGCAATGTCAGTGACACGATGTCATCAACATTGGCTCTGCACCAATCAGAGACTCTGGATGTGCATGGCGTCATGTTTGCGACTCTGTCATGCCTCATGGAGTCTCTGATTGGATTTCAAGCAAAAACTTTGCGTTAATTCTACTGCACCCTTGTTCTACACCCCTTGTTCTCTTCCCAATTCTACGCCCTGAGGGTCGACCGATTTATTGATTATCCCGAATAATTACTATTATATTTTGCAGATCTGAATCGTCTTTTCAATCACTAAACTAGCACCACAATTATTCTGGTTTTTATTTATTCCTTTTGTTCCTTGATGCGGGCATTGCAGCGTGATGGTCGGCCAACCGCAAACTGACCCAGCACAATGTTGCTTAACTTTGGTGATTACATGCCTGCAGCAGGGTTTCTGGATAACCAACACGCCGGTGTGAATTCGTGTACCGGAATGCATTTTCAAAAGGTGAAAATGAAAACCGACAACGTTGAGAAGGTGAAGAAGAGTAACAACACAGCTGTGAGAATTTCAATAATAATAGAGATGTAAAAAACGTAACTCATTCTCTAGACCGCATGCCATTTCGGAACGGAACGAAAGTGAATTGAAAACTGTCACGTAACGGGTTCCTAAAAGCCGCGAGAAAATTCCCTAACTACACGAGAAAACGTTTTTCACTGAGTAAAATTCACATCGCGAGAAAAACCATTGCAATCATAATAAAGATTGAGTAACGACGCTCGCATTCCAGCTCTTTCGGGCAAAGGAACATTATATTAATGTCGCCCGGCTCACTCGTCCCCCCACTAAGGCGCGCCTTATGGCAGTCCCGAATCCCACACCCCGCCCCCCGTCTCCATTTCCCGAAAAACCGAGCTGATATCCCCAAAACCAGCACACGCCGGCACAATCCGAGAGCCGGCTGTCAAATAAATCACGGCCCCCGCGATTCACTTAGCGTCGCGCCGAAATTGCACCAGAGGTCCGGGGCCTGGGGTGTAGGGGTACACGCAGTGCGCGCGCACGCACGGGGACGATAATGTTTAGGCTTTTTGTTGCCGCTCCTGGGAAACGCATGGTACGCGACACGGCGGCGATTCGGGGGCCTGCACGAGCTGAAAATTCGCGACAGGGTCCGCATCCCACACGGAAGTACATACAAAAAACATATGGAACATATATGGAAGGTTGAAATTTTTATAAGGAACATATAAGTTTCTTATAAGATATTGCACTTTCGTATATTTTCCTTATATGTATCATATATGTTCGTACCTATTTGCTTTTTCGGGTGGGATTGCCATCGGTTGCAAGACACCTCTGATTGGAGCCTCAATTCTCTCCAATTTTATTCACTTCCCTTTGTGATTTGCGATCAGAGCATATAATTTCACAGGCGGTGTCAATATCTAACAATTGGTTCCCGTATGAAACCTCGACAGGGAAGAAATAGAGAGCTGGAGGAGAAGTATCATTCGGAATAAGAACCCATCACGGACCTGCCACTTCAGATTCATTTGCCAGGCGTTGAAATCCCTTTTCGCTTTCAATATAAGCAGGGCACAATTTGCATCAACTGGGGCAGTTTAAAGTGCACCTTCGAAGTTCAAACTCAGTGTCGAGAAAAGATCAACAGGATTTTTTCTTGGACCTCGTTTTGAGTGGGGAGTGAAACTATAGCCGAAAAACACTATCAGCACACGATATCTTTCTCTCTAGGCTCCTTTCCTCTAGGCGACTTTTTTCCGGGGACTGGGTAAACCGTAAACGCACGAGAAATAATGACTTCCTCCTCGGGTTTTGAGGGAAACGTCCCGGATTCCGCGTCGGGAGCCGGAGACGGGGCACAACAGATGCGCTCTGGTCTGTGGGGTGCTGGGGACGATGCTGGGGGGGGGGGGGGCTTTGCAGAGCGCGCAATTTCACGAGCGCCCGAATGCCGGGAATTTTCGGTTAGCTAAGTGAACTGAGACAACACGCTTTGCCGTTGGAATCCATTTCACGGGTCGTTTGGTTGTGGTGCGAGAATCACTGATTTCCAACGTGTCGATCAAAATAGATTCTTTGGACGGTAACTCAGTCTCTTTGCAATGGAAGTTGTTTGGTTCACCCATTATTTTCACGGCCGTTCGACATTTTGAACTTATATTTCATTTCAGAGGCAGATGACAGCTGCATTGGAATCAAAATCGGGCTGTACGTGAATGAGTAAAATGCCCACCAAATTGCAGACTGTTCATGCAATCTTGTATAACACATTTATACCTTCTTGCTCAAGATTTATGCATGTGAATCTACATTCGAGGTTCATTCTCAATGGAAATTTTAAACTTTTAGTTCCGGTGACATTATATCGCGAACACGGAAAAAACTAAAACCTACAGGCTCAATATAATAATATAATAATATATTAATATATATATAGAGGAAGGGATTATCTACAGAGTCAAAGGCCATTTCAACCACCAAAAACGACAATTTTAAAATATAATTAAATTTCAACTCTACACGCAGAGAGGCAGCCGACAACCCCAACCGATGATAATTATCAAATTAAATCTGTCCGGGCCCTCATCAACTACACAGCAATGTGCCGGCCAAATGTTTAAACCCCACGGCCCGTACGTTGGTACATAAGCGACGAGGTCTTCGACCGATCCACTGTCCTAAGGGTCTCTTCTCGCCTAATAAGTCGGCACCGTTAATGCCTCGAGACTAATGACATGTTTGCCTTCCTCCCTTGATGACTTCCGGCAACTAGTCGGCGATCGCGGCGAAGTCGTGGACCACGTGCGTGCCCTCCACCCTCTGCTACCTGCACCCCACGGATCGCCGCTACCGGGCGGGGGCAGGAGGGGGGGGGGGGGGGGGGGCGTTTAAAGCCCACTGCATCTGTCTCGTATGTCGACACCCGTTGGACGTGATTTTGTCTCGAGCAAACCGAGGATCTGAGACTCCTCGCAAAAGTCGCTGAAGTCGAGTAGGCAATTTAGACATCTCTCATGTACCTTGTTATATAAAGCAGAGCACTAACATAAAAATGTGTCGAAATTGTATAGTATGTAACTTGTATGAATGTGATTTGTATGTATTGCATAAGCATTAAATTGCTTTTAAATAAAACAAATTAAAATAATTTGTCGTTTTTCTGTTTGCAAGATAGCCACTCTGCATGTGTGGATGAGGTTTTTCAAAAGCACCCTGTAGCGGAATTTTAGCGTTATACAGAGTACTACGTATTTTGGGATTATGTTGGTGATGGGGGGGGGGGGGCAGATGAGAGAGCAACAAGTGTAGGCAATGCGGTATTTATAACAGTCGTCATTCAGTCATTTATGGTCTAAATTGTGGCTCACTAATCTATACGTCCAGCTAGATAATAGCACAGATAATAGCTTGTTTTCAAAGATCGCTAACGGGTCGTTTAGGCATCAGTTATCAGATTCTGTTTGCTAATTTCGACCCCTGGGCCTTTTGGCTGCGTGCTGGGAGGAAATATTGGAGGGACAATTTTCAGCCGTAAAACAAGTCTTCTCTGGTTGGATCCGGCCATAGAACGCCAAATGAACAATACCGATTTCATTTTTTTAAAATAAAATAAAACAATTAAGTCGTCTCTCGTATAATGAATGGCATTTTGGTGCAATTGGATATGAGTAGTTTCTAGTAATTATTGCTAGACATCAATTTTTGAACATCACCAAAATGATCATGATCATGTTTCATGAGTATATGTGTCCTCTGAACAGGATATTTGACTTCCGAGCGGTTACTTCTTTAAGGAAGTGCGAAACAAGGGTAGGTTTAAGGGTTCTTAATTTACATGGAGAGCCAAGCGGCCACGGTTCCGATTTTAGAATATGGCTCTCCAGGGGACATTGTTGTGTTTGATGGGGGCGATGGGACGACAGTCGTGCCAGCGCCTGCTCGGGTCGGCGAGGTCGAGTTACCAGGCGAGAGAACCCGACGCTAAAAGTGTCTGTCGACGAGTGTTGTCGGGTACTAGGAGGTTGTTCGTGGGCTGGGAAGACGGGGGGAGGTTTGTCTTAGGCAGATCAGGGGGGAAACCCTGCAAAGGAGTTATTTTTTTGGTATCATTTTGGAGTATACCAAGTTTCAGAAAGTTTGGGGGGTCAGTTAAGTTTGACCATATTTTCAATTGAAATTTGAGCTGAAAGGAACCTAGTGCACTTGTTCCCAGTGATAAATACGATATCACGGGTGATGAGTTATGACGAACGATTGTTATATCACTTTCGGTTCGAGGATACCTTTACAGGGAGCCTTACCCATTAGGTATTCCAAATCCATTTTAGATCGAATAAGTATGTAAAAAAAAAATTGCGTAGACTCAAGAAGTGACGCTTGAGCTATATATCTTTCGTCTATTGCTCAACATTTTTTGGAAGTTTTCATAATTTCAGGACGTGTATGGAATTGAAAAGATGTGATTTTGTCTCGGACTCGCGTATTTAAGTTTCGATTACTTTATTTACAAGTTCGTACAGGTATTTACTACCTGACTTAATTACGGTTCGGATCGGCACAAACAATAACAAACAAGTCACCGAGACTGCATTTCCTTCGTAGTAAATTGTGTCTCAATGTAAATTATTCATTGGCCACTGTTACTTTTAAAATAGATCGGCAATAAATGAGACAAATTACTTAATTGGCACCATGTTATTTTCAAGGAAACAGAAAATGACGTTCCCACATACGAAAC
Source organism: Nemoura dubitans (assembly GCA_921293005.1). Classification (NCBI taxonomy): domain Eukaryota; kingdom Metazoa; phylum Arthropoda; class Insecta; order Plecoptera; family Nemouridae; genus Nemoura; species Nemoura dubitans. The sequence goes on from OV121077.1 coordinate 37,534,105, forward strand.
CACAAACAATTTATTGCTAAAACCATAAAAGGCATGTCCAAAAAACGGGCTGTCAGTAGCGGTATACATAGTTAACACAAGACTAACGACCCGTCAGGGCAGAGGGTGACAATGTGTATACGCGAGTTTGACGCCTCGTGTTTGCAGGGAGAAGCCGTCGCAGGGAAGACAACACTTCGCCGATGCAAACGCGGGGAGAATGAAAATAGAGAAACAAACGTCCCACGGGGGTGCTACGCTACCCGACAGGAGCACGTGGCCGGGACTTTCCTACTTTCCTAATAAATGTGTGATTACTGTCTATTTTCGGAGCTACATTTTGGTGGTACGGGTATATGGTATGTGTGTGGCCAGAGATAAACTTTTAAACAATGATTAAAACCTTAGGGAAAACTCTCCTTTTTTATTGCCTAACTTTTTGAAAGAGACATTAAGGAAGTCGTGAATTATCTAAGAAATCGCTGGAGACCTCCGTTACCATAACCTCTCTCTCTCTCTCTCTTTCTCTCTCTCTTCTCACTGACTCTCTTAAGTTAAATAGCGAAAAAACAAACGTTGCGATGTCTCTCATTTTTTTAAATCGCTTGCGGGCATTTTAAGACTTTTTACACACATTATTTATGTATTGCTATAGGAAACGCTGCCAGTGTGTTCAAGTTGATGGATGAGCGTAACGTAGGTAGCGAAGAAAAAGGTGAATGCAGAGCGTCGTAATAGCCATGTTCAGAATTTAAGCTCTATTTCATGAGCGAGAGTGGTTTAATGGACGACTACAGTTCCAGAGTCAATCAATATATGGGAAAATAATGGCCATAAGAACAGCATTACGTTTATTTGCCCACATATGTAATTGACTCTTGAACTGTGGGAGTCCAGCAATCCCAAGTAAGGACACTCAGAAATACAGTAACAAAGCATTTGGGGAAGCATTTGGGGGTAAAACCCATCATTTTTGTAAAATTTCCGTATTTATAAAAATGTTCTAATTTTCTAATTTTTGCTCATATGTGTGATTTGAATGGGAGGGGTATGGTCGATTTTCTTGAAGAACGCAGGGGGTCGAAGTTGAGAACAAAGGTACGTAGCCACCCCGAAAATTTCATCGAAATCGACGCAAGCGTTTGGTCTGTAGAGCGCGTTAAAAAACACACACACACACACACAGACACAAAGTGACTTTTCTTACTAGCAGTGAAATTGATATTTCGCTTCTTGCCTCGCTCATAATCAAAAGAAAATGCTGTAACGATTTCCAAGCTAAATCTACACAATGCTATTCTCATAGAGTTAGCAGTTTAGTGACATTTGATTTGAAGGCGCCCGGGCATTTTCTTCATGTTTTCAAACTACTTTTGTATCTAATAAATGAGCTATCGCTTCGCCCATCTCCATAAGAAACCGCCCAATACACAAAGAACACTTCGAGATCGGCCACCCCATCAGCCGACTCCCGACCACCCCCTAAAAGCACGAGCTGTGTCAGCCCCGAGTCGAACTGCTGATGCCGCGAGAGCGGCGATTAACTACTTCCCCTCCGCGCCAGATGGACATTCCTGGCACCCGAGCTTTCCAGAAATCAGGAGGATCACGGGCGCACGAGACGAGATTGCCATTCGGATAGCGCACGGCGTCTAGGACCGGGGGGGGGGGGGGGGGCGAAACCCTAGAAGACAACAGATGCGCGGAAGAGTCGCCGCCATTTTGCCGAGTGCAGTCCAGATGCAACAGCGCGCGATGTCGCGGCGAGTGTTTGTCTTCGTGGACGAAAAACAGGACTGCGCACGGCTGGCGCTGAGTGGACATAAAAGGCACGGCCTGTTGTTGTTTTTGTGAGCGAGGACAGAGATTTTTGCAGTTGGGGGACGGGGGACAGAGGGTGGTCCCAATTGGCAAAAAATATGGTTGATTCAAGTAACTTTGATATGCGTTCTCAACTATGTAGCAATGGGCGTAAGCGATCATATGACTATTGGTCCTATGAATTGCAATGGCATATACTGTGGCTTGGGCAATGGCCTTGGTGCCGCGGCCTTGGATATGTATGTGACCTTGAGAAATAAACGGAATAACCGCAATGAAAATTTTGCGTTAGCTGAAACGATGAGATTTGGTAAATTTCAGGTCGTTGAGAAGAACTCCAAATCTATCTCTTTACGATTATATATAAATCTCTTGTTAAATACAGCTCTAGTTCACGAAAACAAAACAGAAAAATTTTAACTTAAGCTAGGTTTACACTGATCAATGTTTCATGAAATTAATGAAACATTGAATGCTCTTGACAAGAGCCGTTTACACGGCAGTTTTAAATTAATTGAAAATGGTGGCACAGCCTTCCAAACGCGTTGTTTCAGAAGGCTGTGGCATATATCCTAGTCCCTTCCTTCTCTTGAAGGAAACTTGAACGATATTTAGAACACTTCCTAAATGAGAAAACACTGAATCCAACCTTGAATTCAAGGCTAAATTCAATTGTTGTTTAGAACACTGAACCGTGTTTACCCAGACTTAGACTTTCGAATGAGCAATGCAACGTTTCGTGCTGTACATTGTAATCAGTTTCGAGTCGGGACGTTGCGAGAGATAGACATATTAGGTAGGTACCTCTATTAGCGTGACAAAGACGATGAACAGCGGCGGTGGACAGCACGTGTAGTGGTCCGCGTAGTACTTCCGGTCCCTCTCCTCGGTCAGGAACTCGTCGGCGATGATTCGGACCATCCTGGAACAGACGGGAGCGGCGGGTTAGCGCCACCAGTCGCACGGGAACATGACTAGTGAGCCTATATACGGTTAGAGAGTGGCCAACACGATAACACTTTTCTATTGGCTGTTCAAATCCCATGCTAAACGGACGCCATGTTTTTACCAAGTTGATCGCGAGGCACGTGGCAGGTGTCTATATGAGTTTCTCATATTCCTTTGCATGTCTACGTATTATGTACTTGGTGAGGTAAGTTCGTAACGTATCAACTACTGCTGAAAGGGCTGTTGAATAGTTAACGTTGGTAAAAACATGGCGCCCATACGCAGAGATGGCCACTCTCTAACCTTATGTAGGCTAACTAGACGGGACTAGCCAGCATATAGGGACCGCTCTTGGGAGGCAAATCAATTCTAGTGCATTGCGCTGCAACGTATTAAACTCAATTACTGTACTATGGTATATTTTTCACGATACAAAGGTTAACGTTGTTTTAGACTCCAGACATTTCGCTGTCAATCTTTCGGTGCTGCAACCATTCCATCCTTTAGCGGGACAATGGGACGGTCTGCGAATAGTTACACATTTGGCTCTCCTAAAAGCAGTGGAGCCTCTTTCAGAGTGAAACGCCGTTCTCCTTCTAAAAGTGTAAAATACTTTAGACCCACAATAAAACAATCTGTATTTATAGAAGAAGATGCAAATGTCTAGACCTGAGGTCTGGAGTCAGCATTATAAGGTTGCTCATGCGCTCATTGTGTCCATCCGGGAGACGAAATAGTGATCACAGGATCGTATCTCAGGAGCAATTTTTAGTGGTTATCCATCCCATCCCCGAACCAACAACGTATTGCTTAACTCGGAGAACATTTTTTGCTAGTAAAGGATGGCCTAAACAATAATCACGATCATTTATGCCAAAATATATTACTCTTGTGAACACTATCAACAAACCCAAGTGAATTTAGCTAGACTTTTTCGATTTTTTGCACACCCTTTTTATCCAATCTAACAAGGTCGAGACTTGAGAATGATGTTGGAAGGTGGAAGGTGGAAGGTACAAGGTGGAAGGTGGAAGGTGGAAGGTGGATGGTGGATGGTGGATAATGGATAATGGGTGGTGGAAGGTGGAAGGTGGAAGGTGGATGGTGGAAGGTGGAAGGTGGAAGGTGGAAGGTGGAAGGTGGATGGTGGAAGGTGGATGGTGGATGGTGGATGGTGGGTGGTGGACGGGAGTGTCGTGTACCTGTGCAGCACTGGTGGCTCCTGAGTGAGGATGTGGAAGTCGTTCTCGCTGCACACCTCGCGGTCTCGTTGGTGCACGGCGCATTTAAAGCTACGGCTTCGCTTCCCGGTCATCTGCAGACAAACAAAACAACACGCGGGCGTTAGTGACTGAACACAATATTTTACATGGGGGATGGGGGGGGGGGGGGGGGGAGTTCACATAAGTCGTGCAAATGTACTGGTAGCAAAAAAAAGCATGTATGGAGGTTTCAGTAGATCTTCTTGTCAACGGCCATATCATGTTGAAAACACGGTTCTCGTCCGGTTACCTAAGTTAAGCAACATCGGGCGTGATCAGTACTTTGATGGGTGAGTAGATCTTCTTAGCCACGTTTTAAACAGAAGACCGCATTTTTCGCACGGCTATAGAGCAGACACTATAGAGTTATGTAGACTTATGAGATAGTAATTTCTATCAAAGAGAAACATCCGGCATGGCGGCTGACATGGCATCGTGGCATGGATGGCATCGTGGTTGACAACGGGTCCGAATTTCTCATAGGCTATAGCCACACCAACAAGATTGCATCAAATGTACCACACTTCGATTGGCCATGGAGATGGCAATTTATTTCAAAGAGAATCGCGAAGAGAAAACTCTTTTCAAAAACATACAGCATGGCGGCCATGCATTTTTCGTTGCGATTGAAAACAGGTCCCTTACAGAAGGTTTTACAAGTGCCTCAACCCAGAGTTAAAGTATAAGTCACATTATTTGTCATGGCAACCGCCAATGGGATGCCGTCGAATTCATCTGTTTCTTATAGGGTAGGACAATCAACCCAGAGTTGAACAATATTATAATACCGACCATAAATAAAATAATACGTTTGCTTTAGAGATTAGGTAAACGGCGTCGAGAATATACAACCCTCATACACATTACTATACTATCGTGATCACCTCGCAGACGCCGAGACTAACGAGACGTCGGCGTCGTCGCGACGTCGTTAACGAGCGCCCGTTAGCGATCGGCGCCGAGGGCAAAAGTCCGCCAGGAATCCAGACTCGCTCCCGGCGCTCGGCACAATGCGTCGACGGGACGCGTGACCCCCGGGACTAGAAATAGTTGTTGTTGCGCGGGGAATCGAACCTAGGACCGCGTGCATTGCGCGGCCGTGCGACATCAAAGCGGCCGATGCGTTTGTCGATGGCGTGGAAAAACGACGTAAGGCGCAAATTGAGTCAAAAAGAAACTTCTCGATTTGGTTCAACGTAATACAGTTTGGACCAGGTACAGTCTATACCATTGCAGGAAACCGGTGAGCTGATAACAAGCCAGACTGTAGTTTGATTATTTTTTAAATGTGGGATTGTTTGATTGTTGTTTTTGTATTGTATACTGTATACAATATGTTATAGATTGACTCTTATACCAAGTCGACACGGCAATCTTCAGGACTGGTTGAAAATGTTTTGTGTCAAGTACAGTAAAGTTGTCATGTGCATCGGCCGAAAATTTCGACACTTTACAATAAGTTATAGCACTGCTGGACATTGATAATGACGGTTTCTGGCCAAAAATGGCGCCAATAAGCATGAAAACGATCAATGGACACTGAAGTTTCTAGAGCTAAAAACGGAACCAGAAATCTTATTATTTCCCTAGAGCCGGGCTTTTATTGGTCCGTTAAACATACCGGTCTGTTAACTAGTTATTTGCTATACGCAACGCTCAATCAATGCCTGTTATTTCCTCGCTCACAGATCGTTAGTCTGTTATAGTGGATCACTAAAAAACCTGGTATTATAAAAGCATTATGATAATGATCAAGGAAGACTCTTTATCGAACTAACCCACCCCCCCTGATACCACGGACCCATTAATAAGTCCAAAACGTCAGTCCGTATCGGACACGATAAACAGGGAACGCATCCCGAAGACTAAAAGTCCATGCGTGGAGCGAACACCGCGATGTGTCGTTGTTGTCCGCACCCGCTCGTCCCCGATCGCCGACCGACGCTTGGCATCGCGACGTCGACGTCCAAGTGAGTGCAGCGTTGGGCGACGGCCAACTCGAGAATGCACTCGTTGTGGACGGCCTAAGACGCCTAGACTTGGTTGGTATCAATCGTTGTGGACGGCCTAAGATGCCTAGACTTGGTTGCTGCTTGTATGTGCCTTCATAGAAATGAAAACGCACAATCGCGAACAAATCGTATATACCTTTCTTCACTATCGGAACTGAAATCGGAACTGAATCGGAACGGAATCGGAATCGAACGGACTCGGAACGAAAGTCGGAACTAAAGTCGGAACTAAAGTCGGAACTATCAGAACGGAACTTGGTGTTTCCAAAAAGCTTTATGAGCAGCAGTGTTTCAAATGTTTTCAAAGTTTACAACACCCTGTGCGTATATAGAGCTTAGCAGAGCTAACAAGGGTCGGCACGCGACTTCCTACCCCAAAATCTCAATTGGGGTTTTAACCAGTAATTCGTGAACGTACTATATACCAGGGGCCTTATAGACAAATCGGACCCAAAAATGACTAGCCAATCACAGACGGCGTTTGCAGAAATTTAGGAGGATTCAAGCACATGTTAATAAAAAACCAGAACATTTAATTGGCTGATAAGAATTGAACCTTCTTTGAAACCCGAATGTCGCTTCGTGAACCCAGAAGACACAGCCTTCTACCTGGAGCTGTTGTACATAGGCTCTGCATCAATCAGAGACTCCATGGCAGAGTCGCGAACATGACGTCATGCACATCCAGAGTCGCTGATTTTTCCATATCCATCGTTGATGGCATCGTGTCACTGACATTGCTAGCTGTGAACCCAGCTTAAAACATCCCAGTTTTAGCACAGGTTTAAGATATAATCGGCGAGCGAATCCGATGCGGGTTCAGCCCTCCCAGGCCGACCCGGTGGCCCGTCTCCTTGACCCTAGCGCCGCGCCGTGCGACGGTCTTGGCGTGCGACTGCGAGCTATCGCCGAAGCTTACGCCAATGTGTATCGCCGAAGCTGATTGGTCAAATCAGACGCTGCAATGAGACGCGATCCTTGTTGTGAGTGGTTAATTTTAGCCGAGTGCCAAATCACGAAGCGGCTTAACGCTTTATTGCCAGGTTCATTCATTCATGATCTTACTTAACATAACCATATCGCGGGTGTAGGAATTATTTTTGGTGCTCTTTGGCAAGTCAACAAGACGTATGCACAAGAACTACCAAGACCTCAAGACCTATGCACAAGATCTGTACAAGATCTGAATACGAGACGGATTCTCGCAAAAGGCGATTTTCTTTACCATAATCGAGTGAGATTGGATCGAAAATTTCGTACTCTATGAAAATTCCGAGATATGACCATGGGCACTGAATTATAAAATCTTGTTAATGCATGTACGGGGCAATTGTGGTTAAAAATGCTGCAAATTATATTGTTTCTAAAGGTTAGTTATTTATTTATTATCATGCTTTCAAACAGGAACAAAAATAAATAAAGCCCGATTTATATCCGTGCTCCTCTTATAGTTTTTCGTAAGCAAGTCACGTCAGGCCACAACATTTCACATGATAGCGCCGTATTTTCGGCTTAATACACTTATTATAGACAGACTTTATAACCATATGTCTTACACCAAATTCTCGGTACAACCATCTCAGAGTTTCACACGAGTTCACTGCCTCAAAAAAACAACCTTCACCGACGTCAAACTCCCAACACCATGCAAATGTTCCCGATCCCCATCACCGTCCCACCACAACGCTCCGCATCGCATACGGTTGGCTCCGCTGGGGGTCGAACCCACGTACCGCCCGACGCCGCGACGGTATATTTATCTCGCACTGCACATTAGCCAGACGCCGCGTCCGTATGCGTCTCTCGGCGTCGCGACGTCCTTGTCGTCGCCCAGAGGACGGCCACAGGGGCGGGGGAGGGGGTGCACCTCTACCTGGCCGGGCCGGTCACGGACTGCCGGCACGAGGCGCCGATTCCGACACCTCGCGAGCCCACGCCGTCGCCGCCGCGAGCTCGCGCATTACAATGTAGTCTAGGTACAGCTACTTCTGTATACGCACACTCGCGCACGTTTAACGGCGCATTTTCTCGACAACGCGCCCGTGCGTGTCTGCTTGGAGTGTGACTTATGGCCGTGCCTACGAGCTAGGGATGAGTCAATCCGGTGCCGCGGCACGTTTGAGCTGGGTTTAGACGGTTCAATGTTTCGTTCAATGCTCTTGACAGTGGCATGAGCAGTTTACACAAATCATGCCCTATTGCACCAACGTTCTAATTGGAGATTACCTCCGTGATCGTTGATTATAATTTGGTTTGGTGTTTTACCATTGAAATCGTCAATTTAAATTGGACTTAATCTCAAATTTAATTTCTATTTAATTTATGATTATTTTAATTAATGTAATAATACATTCGATTAATTTAAGTAGACGATTTCTATGATAAAACACCATACCAAATTATAATCAACGATCAAGGAGGTAATCTCTGATTAGGCCATCAATGTTTGAAATTCATTGAAACTGGTGCATGCACAGCCATCCAAATTTGTAGTTTCTAGAAGGTACACTTCGTTCTCTTGAAAGGAAACTAGAACGATATTTGGAACACGTCCTAAATGAGGAAAATGCATTGAACGAAACATTGAATTCAATGGAAGGGAGGCGAAGCTGGAAAAATGTGCACCCGAACCGGGATACGAACCCGAGACCTCCTGCTTGCCGGGCAGGTGCTCTACCAACTGAGCTAATTCAATGTTTCAATGGTTCAATGTTTCAATGCTCGACCTTGTCATTTTGAATACATGCGGTGTTCGTTTGAGCTTTGGTACTTGATTCTGTGATTAATGGGCTAGTTTGAAGGTAGCCTAACTTTTAAGGGAGCTGAGGTTGTGCACGGTGTCGATATGCTATAGCTTGCCCATCCATCAGGGCCTCTTTCGCACTCACAGTTGGCACTGTCCCATGACTCCTATATCTATCGCACGAGGAAACCGGCACTGTTATGCTAGTCAGGACTGGATTCATCTCATGCCACGGCAAAAAGCTCTGGTGAAACTTGTTTATAAAAGGAAATAGAGCCGAGTGTGAATCCTTCCCAGACTCCATTTCAGTGTGGATTTGCGTCTTCCACGAGGACCCCCTGCTGCTAGACACCAGCGGAGAGTTTTAAAACTTACAAGAATTGTCTTGACCGGAACAAAAAGCTCTATATGGACAGTTTTGAAACTCTTATTTCTACCAGCAGTGGGTCCTCGAGCAAGATTCAAATCCACCCTCCTTCTTAACGTGAAATGGAGTGTAAATTCAGCAGCATATTAAAATAATCGTAAAATAAACTATCAAACAGCGAATAAAGCACAGCGCTACTGTCGAACATCGCGTATTCAGTCGAGATCCTTTTCTTTTCTATCCCCAAACCCGGACGTAGAGTCCAGGATATCCTCGTCCTAGCCCCGTGGATCGGGCGACGGCGACGCCCTCCGGTCCCTTCGCCTCAAGGCAGATGCAACCCAATTGACACGCAATCCCGCACAACAGTAAATGGATCCCGTGACAGGGTCGCGTGTGCCGCTCCATGGGGCCGGGGGATGGACGGGGGGCGGGGGGGTGCTTTCGGTGCGACCTCCAAGCTAGTATGCAAATCAGGGGGCGGGGTTCCGGGGCCCGATGCGACCGGGGGGCACGCGAACCTCGAGGGGTGCATGGTCCGGGGTTGGGTCGTGGCGGGCACTGGACTTATCGTAGGGGTTGAAGGTTGGGGGGTGCCGGGATTTGTGAGTTGTTATAAATGTGTGTATCGTGAGTTTGCTGTTTTAAAGATTGGAGAAAATGAATTTTCGGGGGAGTTGTCTTTGTGATTCGTATATGTAATGGGATCACGTCACGAATTTGGGAAGGAAGTAGATTAGAGGATTTATATGTAAGTGTAAGGGGTGAATCTTTCGTGGTAACTATTCATAAATTGGGAATTTCAGCTAACAATCTAAGGAAACAAATCAAGTTACAAGACTCCGTACTTTGGAAAGGAACAGGCGATGGAGATTTGTGCAACGAAGTTAGCTATTAAACCTGTGCTATATTATACAATATTATCGGCGTCAATTATATTTTGTGTTTCAATTTTGTTACATACTTCAATCGAACAAATTTGTATTGAAGCTTGCAGCCAAATCGTAAGCCGCATTGGAGAACTTTCAGAGAAAGGGGCTCGTTTCGGGATTTCCAGTTGGGGGAAAAACTATTTCCAGACATTGCGAATACATGATCAAGACAAACACACTTGGGCATTTCTCGCATCGTTGGTCGCAACACCGTAACAGCAACTTATTGGTAATTACCGATCCATGCTGACAAATTACTTAGAAGCGATACAATCTCCGGCTCTCGTCTATTTCGAGTATAAACATAGTGCAAATTAAGTGGTTTTCACAGTTAAAATGCAGAAATTCCTGGGTCTAATTTGGTTCGCACCGATTTAGTCGTCTGCAATTGGTGATTCAATCTGCAGGAATTTGCCCGTCATTAGCATCCAGGAAGTCGGTCCTGGTCGAAACTCAGATAGATTCGGACAGGAATTTGCTATTTCGATCGGTTCGAAGCAGTCGAAGCAATTTCCCACGTCTCAACGAATCACGATCGGACCTTTCGCTCTTGACGCCCGGCATTTTGGCAAGCTGGCAAAGGCGATGAAAAGTATTGGCAGTTTTATGGTCCGTAACTTCTGGATTGCAAGCTTGTACAAGTCATTTCAATGTTTTGCCAAAAAGGTGGCGTGAAAGATTATCATTAAATCGAACAAACCGATGATCAAACGTTATGTCATAAGCAGGCGAAGGGTAAATGGTTAGATTCGGCACAACAAGAGATGGACCAAAATGATGGTCACAAAAAGTGCACCGTTTTCTATGCCCGTGACCTTGAAAGCAAGTGTTGTGACAAGGCATGACAGCCATCGACAGCACACATTGGATTTCTATCCGAGCACTTCTTCATGAAAATGTTTCCGATTGCTGACTTACGGCGTGAATGTTGCTAGGAGGCTGTGGGAAATGGCGCTGAGTCAAAAAAATCGCTCAAGGTCAAAGCCTCCTAGAGACAATTTTGCCATGTGAGCAAATCGCAACAAATCCATTCAGAGGGCGCTGACAAGTGGCAAGGGTTCCTTCATATGAAAATGAATTCGCGTCTTGAAGATGTCCAAATGGCAAATGAAAGCAAAATAATCCCTAGCGCCGACATCAGCAACATGAAACTCTAAGCAGCGCGTAGCGTCGCGTCGATGGCCGCCCCCCGGGGCAGGCACGGCGTCGCCGGGAGTCGAAGCGGTCGCCCGAATTTCGGGCCCCCCACGAACCGTGCGTCGAAACGCCGCAAATACCCGACGTCTGGCCGCCCCCGCCGCCCCCGCCGCCCCCCTGGCCCTCGGCACGCGGGGCCGCGGTTCGCGTCCAGATTCGAGCCTTAAGGCTTATAACAATTCGACATAAAATAGTAAAAAATCGCGTTTTTTTTTTAAATACACCAATTAAAATCAATTTCACTTACTTAATTAGTTGTATGGTATGTTTCTCAAGCGCAAGTACCTTTAAAGAAATAAGCCAGGAATATTAGACTTTGCTCACTCGTCAATCTTTACAATCGGGGTGCAAACACAAACAATTTTCCGGATTGGGATCGCCTGTTTTACAAGCCAAATGAAGCAATCCGGTTCTGCCACAATTGGATTCGATACTGTAGTAGGTAACAGCAAAACATCTTTCAACTATATTAAACGACACAGTAAAAATCACCGTTACCCCCCCCCCCCCCCCCCCCCCCCCCCCCCAACCAACCCCGGGGCAGGCACGGCGTCGCCGGGAGTCGAAGCGGTCGCCCGAATCACGGGCCCCCCACGAACCGTGCGTCGAAACGCCGCAAATACCCGACGTCTGGCCGCCCCCGCCGCCCCCGCCGCCCCCCTGGCCCTCGGCACGCGGGGCCGCGGTTCGCGTCCAGATTCGAGCCTTAAGGCTTATAACAATTCGACATAAAATAGTAAAAAATCGCGTTTTTTTTTTAAATACACCAATTAAAATCAATTTCACTTACTTAATTAGTTGTATGGTATGTTTCTCAAGCGCAAGTACCTTTAAAGAAATAAGCCAGGAATATTAGACTTTGCTCACTCGTCAATCTTTACAATCGGGGTGCAAACACAAACAATTTTCCGGATTGGGATCGCCTGTTTTACAAGCCAAATGAAGCAATCCGGTTCTGCCACAATTGGATTCGATACTGTAGTAGGTAACAGCAAAACATCTTTCAACTATATTAAACGACACAGTAAAAATCACCGTTACCCCCCCCCCCCCCCCCCCCCCCCCCCCCCAACCATTCGAGGGTATACATCAAGAGGCACTCGCAGCCAGCAGTCAGCTGTTCGTGACGGCTGACGTGGGCTTTTCCCTTGCGTCGTGTAACGCGAGCTTTCAAGGTCAGACGGCGTCGAGACGGGCGTCGCGGTGCCTCCCCCCCCCCCCCCCCCCTCCCCCTCTCCCCCTACCGCGACGCCCACGCACGGCAGACACTCACCGCGGGCTGGCAGCGCGTGCGGCGTGCCGACGGCATGGCCGGTTTAGGAACCTTAATGGGCTTGTGCAATGCCAATGACATGGTGTTACGTGGTCACCCATCCAATAACTGGTAGATGGCAGTGTTGCTTAACTTCGACCATCGCTATACTCCGTTTCACGTTAAGAAGGGGAGTGGATTTGCAGCTTCCTTGAGGACCCGCTGCTGTTAGAAATGAGTTAAGAGTCCCAAAACTGCCCATAGAGCCTTTTGTCCGGCTCACGGCACATGGTTTGTTAGTTTCGAAACTCTTAGCTCGTGTCTAATAGCAGTGGGTCCTATGAGGAAGATGCAAATCCACTTCCCTTCTTAATGGGAAATGGAGTTGATGTGCATCTAGCCACAAGTAGAATAGCTGGTCCCTTGATTAATTGACCCCGTGCCATGGCCTGGTAGATGAAGTCAGCTAATTGGTTAAGAGAATATAGATATTTTGATTGAGATCCAAGTTCGGGAATAGATTTGACCATCCAGAAATGTTGTGGTACCAGAATACCTGCACTAATAACCAAAGCGAATAAATGTGTAATGTTTAATTTGTTTTTAAATCGTAGAATATCTTGGATGAATTGAAGAAAACACGCAAGAAACCTGCAAGCAGACTAGCGAGTAAAATGCAATGACCTTGAGAACAGAAAATGGCCTGTGGACACGTGGCATATGGAAAATGCAGAGAAATCTCTCGCGAAATGTAACCGATTTTTTCAACGTTGACTTATTAATTTCTTCAAAATTCGGAATTCATTTTGTCAAATTACTTAGAACCTATCATTCGAAATAAGGTTCTCTTATATCGTTCTCAGCGTATAGAGCATAACCCTCTTGGTCTCAATATGTGCACAAACACATCACCTACCTTGGACTATATTCCCGCACGCCACTGCCGTCGCCAAAATGCTACAGACAGACTCCGCGAGCCACGCGCAAATATACAAATGAGTTCACGCACCTGTTCGCCTCCCGACCAAGTTCACGGAAAGATCAAAACTATACCTGCGGACCGACCCCACTTTCGCGATTGCCCCCCCCCCCCCCCTCGGCCGCCTAATTGCCCCCTACTGTCGACAGCTAAGTACCTGTTGATGCGTGGTGTTGTACACCAGTTGCATCTGGATCCATCCACAAGGGGAGGGGGGGGAGGGGAGGCGTTGGGCGCTAGCTATACTGCAATAACCGAGTGATGGATGAGCTACTTTGCAACATATGAATGCACCGTGAGTTTCAAACTTTTCTCGCCGATTTTTGGCAGCGCGTGTCTTGCAATTGTGCGGCATTCAGTGTTTGGTTTGCGGCGGGAGTTGCGACGTGGATCGCCGGGGCGAATGGTTTCAAGCGAGCCGGACTTTATTTGGGCATCTGCGGATTGATTACGTCAGCGCGGAAAGCGACGGAAATTTGACGACAGGGAATCTCTTTCTATTATAGTTGTTATTTTAAGTGATGTGAAATTTAAAAGTTTGTTTAATGAGATTATGAAATTGTTACAAAATTACACAACACTTTCTGTGAAGTTCTCCCATATTTTGTAAAAGTTTAATGGGATTGCTATATATGTTACCGATTGGGTTGAGCTTGTCTGGCTTATGAAACATTTAGGCATATGGAAAATGTCTGAGAGAAAAAGTTGTCGAAACAATAAAGTATGATTTTTGATAAACCACGGCATTTGTAAATGTTATGTCTTGTTCACAAAACGTTGGTGTACATGGTTGTACGATTTAATTGAGAAAAAAATGTCTGCAGCAACACCTAGGTGCTACAGTAGCCTACTTCAAATCCAGTCAAACAACAAAAGCGCAGGCAAAACGCGAATAAATTCTCCAAAAGTCAACCCCCAACGAAAAAACCGCTTAAGGAGACAACACCAACTAACCGGCCATCCCTAGCGCAGGATCGCGAAGACACTCGCGTCGTTCTCGCTCGGCGTCGGCGTCGGCGTCGGCGTCGGCAGCGTCGCGCCGCGTCGGCGGCCGAGCCGACTGTGAACGCCGCGACGCCGAGCGTCGGGACGCCTCGGGCGGGGCGTCCTACCCGAACCAGCGTAACCCCCGCCATCCGCGTATCTCTTATAGTTCGCTCATCGACGCCCTCCATGGCGGAAGCACGAGCGTGCCGTGGACCATCGCTAAATATGCTCGACGTGAGTCAAAGAAATTCCCGTAGACCTTGCATGATTAATTCTGTATGCGCAATCAGTTGGTTATAGTCACGTGACTAAACCGGAACAATTTCTTCGCTCAAATTTGGAGTCTCAAATTTAGCCATTGAAAATTTTGAGTTGAAAATAAAATATAGAATAAGTCACGCGTGGGAATCCGACGGGCCCAGCCCACGGGCTCGAAAGCGTAGGAAAGTGTGTAATGAGTAGCGATCATTTAACTTTTTATCATTCGATTTGGCTCGTAATCATTCGATTTGAAATCGAGTGATTTCGAGCCAAATTCGCACTCCTGGTCTTAACAAGGCTTTGAAACGCAAACTATAGGAATTTGGGATAAATTCGTAGTGTCTAACGTTACAGGTACCGTATATTCCACCGGAATACCACCGGAAACCTAGAAGTAATATGCAATTTTAGAATTGACTTTGCCAAAAGCTTCAAAAGTGCCCCGTCGCGAAGCCAACGCAAATCTCTTAGCAAAACGCCAATTGCGACTCTCGTAACGATCCAAGCTATAGATTCGCACAACTCTCATTGCTGTCGGGCGCAAAGACGAGACGGTCGGCGGACAGACGTGTCGGGATGGCCGGGAGCCAGCCGCAGCAGCGCACGCATCAAAGCCGTGTGCCATCCTGCAGTGGCGTCTCTTCAAATCAGAGGCCTCCAAGCAAAAAAACACCGAGACCATCTTCCCCCCACCAGTGTTGCCGTTTCAGATTTCCAGAACGTATAAATTGCATGCGAAAGTACCAGATTTTACCAGATTTTACCAGATTTTTGCCGCCTGTGAGAAAAGCCATATGACTACAAAAAAGGTCATCGCAATTTTTTCGGATTAACTTGTACAAAATTTCATAGATAAAACAAATTTCGAACCCGGTGTGTGTGTGGGGGGGGGGGGAGGTAAAAATGTATCATCGCTTGCACAGGGGGCCCCCCTGAGCCCGAGGCCCCCGAGCACTGCAGGTACAGCTGCTACCCTATAGTTACGCCACTGCTCCTGCGTGTTGCGTATTGCGTTGCGTTGCGTTGTGTGTAGCTCTATGGGGGGGGGGGGAGGGGGGGGGGGGCACGCATTGTCGCGTAGATCACGCACCGGATACCGTGGCGGCGGCTGGCGACGAGTGTTGGCATTTGTCATCCGATCGAGACGATCGTGTTCGATTGGCTTGATCGATCGTGATAGAGTCGCCAATCGGTCGGCGTCATCTTCACTCGGCTGGCTAATCTGAACTAGGTACATGCTAATTGCTAATTGCATACGCTATATAACCTTAAGTGACCTTACCTACCCTAGCACAAAACCTCACGTATCTTTTCATTACCCGTACCTAACCCAATCTAAACTAAGTATAAACTGAACGGGCAGTGCCAAAGTTCCTCGGAGTTCTTCCTTGTCCCATCCGGCGAAGCTGAAGAATGCGTGCCCGAAGAGGTCAAAAATAGTTCAAGGTTGAACTTCATTAAGGCGCTGGACTACCCCGCTGCCAGATTGTGAGCAGCTGCGAGATAGCGCGAATGCAGTGTCTCACGAGTGTGCGCTTTTTTACTAATCCGTGAGAGATAAACTATTGAGGAAAGCAAGGGATTTCTAGATAATGAACTAATCTGAGCCGGTAAAGGAGCCTTTTTCTCAATTTTAATCTCCTTAATCTCTTTATCGATTCACGAAAAAATACAGCAAAATACAACGTGTTTAGAAGCGGGTTCGGCCCTTTTAGACCAAAAAAAAAAAATGGAAAACGGCTCCGTTACCGATACAGATTGATTCTTTATCTACAAATTACTCGCTTACTTCAATATCAATAGGAATTTTATCCATCAGAACCGATAACGGCATGAAGTACAAGTTACAAAATCGCTAGGCTGATATCATTATGGGTCCAGGTTGTCACGAACGCATCGAATTCCCATCCCCCGATCGGTCACGTCTCATGCACGACGAATTCCACCTCGTGTCAAATTGCGTCGCGACAGATAATGCGTGTGCGTGTGCGTGTGCGAGCGATGTATAACTAAACGCATATCCGGCCCGTCGGCTCCATGCGCAATGCCCACTTCCTGCCAACAGGACAGCGAGAAAACGAGACTGTATATATACGCAGGAGGGAGGCTATTGGAGAGACAGGAAAAAAAAGACAAACAAATACACTCTTATACGGATATCGGTGAAACAAGCGCCAGCGCCGACGCAGGTGTGCGCCAACACACCCAATTGGAAAACAATTGACGTATTGTCTGGTCGACGTTCGAGGCCCCCGCGTCGCAGCGGAGCAGACGACGAGTGGGACCACTTATCTGGACTGTCAGACTTGCCAAGATGGCGGACGCGTGCGTGGGATATGCGGATAATATGTTGTCTTTGTCACGGATTTTGATAAACATTATACATGATTAATTCACGCAATCTCAATGTATAGGCTTGTTTGAGGCAACTTATATCTGGACAGACAGACTTGCCAAGATGGCGTATACCTTTCTTTCAGAGTTTTTCGAGTATGGCGTCTAGTATGGCATCACTAATTTTGAGCAACATAATTTGATTTCCTCGCGCATTAGATTTAAATGCAACCCCTATACTAATTGCTCCAAAATCCCATACTTTGTCACTCATAATGTTTCAGTTTCAACTCAAGACAGTCAAATTGCTAGACGCCAAATTGTGTCTCCTGTGCCGCCTTGTTGAATGACACTGTTCCACAATATTTTTTTCGATCACTGCACACCGATCTCTATGTTTCCCGCACGGCGGGAACAGCCAGACTCTATAACACGGTTCGACAATCGTCATCGCCGTGACTGATAAGCCAGAAAGATCAACAGGCGGCTGCCGCTGCCAGCTGATTGCCGTTGACAGAGCTGGCGTCAGCCCGACAAACCAGTTGGCCCATTGTCTGACCAAGGCGGCGGGCATAGAGTTTCGAACGAGGGTGTCTAAACTAATTACCGTATTGCGATGCAATGACAATGTTGCGTACCTAAATCCTCAGGTACCTACAATTGCGGCAACTCGTTTTGCATACGTTATTTCGAACGTTGGGTGGACGTCGAAAAGCTAACGGGAGATAACTTGCGTTCGACGTTCACATTCGCCAAACGTTCGATTAGGTTCTACCCGAACGTTGAACGCAAGTGATCCCCCGTTAGATTTGAACCGTGTATACAATGAACAGAGAACATTGAACCGTGTAAACACAGCATTTTAAGCTAAATTCGAGTCTGGAATTGTTCCTGTCAGTTCCTTCTCACTCCTGTCGACCAGCACGAGAACCTCCCATAACGCATTCAGATCTCAAGTTGACATGACACGACCTAATCTCACGATTGCCACCGAAATTCCGCTGAGAAAACGAAAAAAGCACTCTCCGAAATTGTCGCTGCATCGGTCGGCCTGGCGTCCCCCTGCCCGGCCATCGGATGCTTTACGACCGCCCGTCGAAGCCACCGGGGACGTCCGTGTCCCGGGGGTGCACTAATGGGGACGCGAACCGCGGGACGCCCGTTCGACGGCGACGTCGCTCGACGGCGCCACGCTCGGGGCCCGGAACGACGCCCCGACGCCGTCACGTGGCTTCCGTGCACGGGGTCACGTCGGTCTCGGTCCTTTGTTACAAGTCCCCCCCCCGTGAGCGCCAGGCAAGGGGTGTCTCAGGGATGTACCGCGTTTCTTATATGGTTTGTGTTCGAGATCGTTTTCAGCTATTGGAGTGCGGTTTTCCGAGCTCCGAAAAGCCAATGCCTGGGTGAACCGCATTGAAAAAATATATCCCATTCAATGCAAGAAGGAATGTAGATCATCATTTGAAGGGTACCTATTTTAGTAGGTATACATGAAAATTTACAGCCCCATACAAAACTTCAACATAAAAATTTTACAAATTTACATCCCCATTGTCATGGGCTTAAAAAAATGCTGTATGCATGGGAAGGTATTATTGAAGTGTTTTTACAATATATAATGTAGAGCAATGGGGTTTCGTTTTGCAGATGAAAACCCATTTTCCAATGCTTTGAGAGAGATAGAGGATATTTTACCAGCAGCATTATTGTCAGAGCATATAATATCTATAGATATAAGCAGTTTATAACGGATAGTTTTGAAATATAAGCCTAAAAATGCAGCGCAGAAAGCTTGAATTTGTACGAAATACCTTCTTGTGCTTCAAAATGTTACGATTTTGTCTATTGGCGTTCAAAGGTCTCTCAGATGTTTGCGCGATGTGTAAAGTTGCATGCACAAAGGCACTCGGCTGTCATTAAATTACGTCGAGACGTCACGGTATATGTTGGGAACACTTATAGTGACTCGGCGACATATTTTAGGATCTTGGTTCGATTTCGTGCGCCGTCGAGGGAGCCACTGCCAGAAAGTGCATGTGTGTCGTGGATTGAAGTTTTAGTGGCGCTTTTTAGCGTCATAAAGTAAGTCGTTAGTAAAGGAGGGCCACAGATGAATTTTGTGGTTGTTTATGTGTAGTTTGTGTTTCTTACCAAATGATTGCAATTTGTAATAAAATATGATTTAAACGGCCTGGCCCTCGCGTCTACTGTCAAATCAGATTAAAATGTATCCCTTACCAGTTACACTATATATCTGTAATCGGTTTTCTATTACACACTGAAAAATGTACTGTTTTTGAGAGAGATAAACTGAATGGTATATGACCAGACCAATGGTGTCTGATTAGTTTGTTCTAACTGTATATACAGTACGTTACAGGTTCGGGGTTGTAGTAATTAATTATTTAGAACAAATTTATGTTCGAATTAAGCTGCTAATTTGACCAAGTATAAGAATATGAATCACACAGAAAGGGAAGAAAATGGAGGGACAAGATTTGACCCGTGTGTTTCATTGCTCTGTATAAATCGTACAATGGAAAGTGTTTAATTGTGAAGTGTAAGAGGTCAGGCATTCATTTATTACAGGGCATAGGGCATGTTATTCTATAAACATGGAAGAATATATACCCTGCAACGTGCGCAAGGAAATTGGGAAGCCAATTTATTGAAATGTGAAACTCGGCCCCAAATTGTGACGGCTAAATTGACGGGCAAATCGATGGCGACCGGAAACCGGGGCAGACGAAGCTGTGGCGGCGGCGGCGGCGGCGGCGGCGGCGGCGTCGTGACTTAGGCGTCGGAAATTAACGACGTCGTCTCTCAAAGGCGGGTAAATATTGATTTGGATCGACGCCGATATATAGGCGATAGGTGTTTGGAGCGTCGAGCGTGAGGTGAGACTAGCCATGCGTCGAGAGCCTTTGCTGTTGGGAAACTATTTCAATTTGAAATTAATAGTTGGAGAGATGTAGAAATGTAGAGTTATGCTCAATGGTACTATGAGAGGAAATTGTTACTGGTTTAAGCAGTTACCTGTATGCAATTGATGGAAGGTAGGCGATGCTGAAAAAAAGCTCAGTTGGCATAGGGCACCTGCCCAGCAAGCAGGAGGTCCCGGTTGTATCTAAACTACATTTCACGTTAATAAGGGGAGTGGATCTGCATCTTCCTCGAGGACTCACATGCTGCTAGACACGAGCTAGTTCCAAAACTGCTTTTATAGCCTTTATGTTATGCTAAAGACATGGCCTGTAAGTTTTAAAACTCTTAGCTCGTGTCTAGCAGCAGTGAGTCCTTTAGGAAGATGCAAACTCTCTCTCCTTCTTGAGGTGAAATAGAGTTTACCTACAGATATACAATATCATGTATTTAATGTTTTAAGGAAAAATATAATTGGTATGTTGGTTGAAAGTAATAGTGCGTTAAGATTTCTGTAACTTCAGTTGTTTTAATGTACAAAAATGAAATTGGCTTTCGATTTTCGCATATACCTCTATAATCACTATACATGGTCTAAAAGGTTCGAACATAAGAAATTCGGTTTGAAAGTTGCTATTTAAAAATATTTTACACACAAATATTGAATGATATGGGCATCTCTTGCGTTATATCGAAGACAGACGATTTTGGAGCAAAAATGCCACGCAGATGAAAATCTTAAATTGGGAGCGCACAAAAGAAAATTGCTTCAAATTGATGGTAATGATAGGCAATTTGTTTGATATATAAAATATACCATGGGGTAGGTATAGCGATTGTGTAAAAATATACAGATTAACGATCGATAGCTAAAACGCATGTATATATTTCAGTGGGCCGTGCTATACCGAAAAACATCGATAACTTTTTATAATCGATAACAATCGATAATTTTTCATAATCGCTAATAATACCCTCTGATTCTGAACCAGTTAAAAACGGTAGACATATTTGAGTCATCGTGAACAGCAGCCACAGACACAATTCACGGCCAATTCGACCCCAAAGCACTAAAACAAAATCCAAGCGGCGTTTGAAAATAACCACACCGAGTTGGCTCGCAAACGCCGGAAATCCGACGAAATGCAACAGGCAGGCGATGGGATTCTACGCGACAAGTGTTATAGAATAGACGACGACGACGACGACGAAGACGACGACGCGAACGCAAAGAAAGCATCGACAAAACACCGTGCGACACAAAAAGTGCGCCTCTACGAACGAGGTATTATTTCCGTATCCCCATCTATATACGTGCGTGCATTTTCACGAAAAGGATCCACGGATTAACCTATAAAAGAGCTCCTCGCGGCGACGTTCGGAGTTATCGAGTGTCTGCTTCTTGTGTATTTTTAGCAGGCATTATGTCTACGTGGACCTGCCGCAAAGTTGGAAGGGGAAGGTGCATAGTTGGTTACTTGTATATATACGCATTGTATGACCGTTATTTTCAAATTTCAGGGAAAAATCTTAGAAATTTCATATTCTTCTCGCACCTTGTTTTTGGGATATTGTTAACAGCGCACGCAACATGGTAATTCGGATTCGATTGAAGCCATTTTCCTCACTAATATTTGGCCAAACGTGGCTACGTTGCGTGAAAGGTTATCCAGATCGCATATGGCCTTTAAAATCTTGACCTTATATTATTTGTATTAAAATTTCAGACATAGACATCAAAAGGAAAAGCCTAAAACATTATAGGTCGCGAATGTCCACTCGTTTTTAAGGGCGAAGCAAGCGTACAAAAATTCTGCTCGTTTCATTTTGCACTTTCTTAAAACTGATTTACAAATGCGAATTTTCCTTCAAGACCGAATCGTTTTTCTTTGTTTACCAGTGTTTGGCTTTGATGTGAAAGAGAAATAATTACTTTACGACATAACGCGTCGTTAGAGTCGAATCATTTAGACCAATCACTCGGCATGAAACAGAACAGAAGCTAATAGTGTGGATATATGTAAACATTGGTAAGCTTTCTAGATAATTGCACGGAATTGGGGGAAACGGCTGCAAAGGATCGCGTTGCCCATGTAATTTCGCCCGCCCAGTATGCGCTCCATTTCCTACGTGCCACCACCGACCAATTTACAACTTAATCGCTCCAATTTACTAATGACTGTACATCGCTATTTTACGTTAGGATTCAACCCCATATGCCATGGTTGCATACCATTTCAGAATAGTAATCGAGGAATACACTTTTCACTGCAGCACTGTGTATGCATAGTCAAGTTTCAACTTATTTTCATTTCATGTCATTTTGTTGTACCCGCAGACAAAAATTACATTTCTGTATGGGCTGCTTTTTTTGCTACAGAGGCCACTATCCGGAATATGCTGAGGCAAAAAGCATGCCAAAGTGACTACCAGCGCTGCAAAGGAGAGTACCATACATCTTAGAGAAACTCATGAACCTAACCATCACCCACACGAAGTCATATATAGCATAGTCTCAAATGGGACCGAGTACATTCTACAATATAGAGCTAAGGTGAATTTGCTCAAACTTGAATCTCAAGTTTCGCATTATGCATAGAATGTGCAAAATTGCACCTTTTTCTGCTTCTGAAATGAAGTGATAGATGGAGCTGTCATGCATTTGAACTCCAAGGTGTTCACATCGCAGTAATCGAAGTGCAAGACCATAAACCAATCAGATTTATGTGTGTTCGAAATGTGCTCGAACACCGCGTCAAAACAAGACGTGATTTCATTTGAAAACATCGAGAATATAGTTCATAATTTCAATGCCACAGTCATTCTCATGAGTGACAGCGTGATTGTTTCTTTGGCACCTTGTCAAACTGTAAGGCAATACCACTGTAGGTATATAGGCAATGTTCAAATGTAATATTGAAATGTCGAAAATAATTGGAGTCATGCGCATGAAATGATTTGTTTAAAATGTGTCCAATAAATCGGCGCTGAATGCGATGTGATTACACGAGGGTTCGTATATCTTTGGGCACACCGACGTGTTTATGTATTTAAAAACAATAGTAAATCAGTTTTAGCGCAAAAATTAACACGTCGCATTACCTGCGTTTTATTTTTGTCCTGCAGCACGGAATTTTTGAATTGGATCCTAATTGAAATGTAATGTTTCTCGCGGCACACACATTCTAAACGTGGTGAAACTTAAAAACATATTGCAATGATTCATCTTAAGTGCAAAACATGTCGCCATGTTTATTGAACATGTTATTGCAACTGGTATTTTACGTTCAAATGCAATTCCTAGCGCATAATATATGAAGCATGTACCTATAGTTATAAATAGTTAAAATTTATTCAGATAAATTTACGCTAGGTTAAGGTATACTTGAAGCTTTAATCATTACGTGCCGAAATCATTTCCATGTTTCCAAAATTGCTAATTGCTAATACACATAACGTTTTGAGCCCTGAGGGCTGGACCCGTCGGAGCCCGAAACGCTCTGAGAGGCCGAGAACGAGACGGATTCGCAATACACACTGCGCTTTGGAGCCCTCAGGGCTGGGCCCGTCGGAGCCCGAAACGCTCTGAGAGGCCGAGAACGAGACGGATTCGCAATACACACTGCGCTTTGGAGCCCTCAGGGCTGGGCCCGTCGGAGCCCGAAACGCTCTGAGAGGCCGAGAACGAGACGGATTCGCAATACACACTGCGCTTTGGAGCCCTCAGGGCTGGGCCCGTCGGAGCCCGAAACGCTCTGAGAGGCCGAGAACGAGACGGATTCGCAATACACACTGCGCTTTGGAGCCCTCAGGGCTGGGCCCGTCGGAGCCCGAAACGCTCTGAGAGGCCGAGGACGAGACGGATTCGCAATACACACTGCGATTTAGAATCCGACGGGCTCAGCCCACGGGGTCAAAAATCGTATAGAGTATTGACTAGTCTACTCAAAATATACAATACTATACAGTTCCAGAGCCGATAACTTAGGTGGGAAAATAAATTGCCACAAGAAAAGCAATGCATTTTCTTGTCCCCACAATGTGATTTGACCCCATCAGTGCCCATCAAATAAAGGCCCGCGCACAATTGGAGTAAGAATAAGAGTAGCAATAAGAATAACGAACAAAAAAGTTAAAACATAGGGAAACGTATGCAAGTGCACACAATTGGCGCAAGCCGTAAAGTGTTGGGAGTAACGATAAGAATAGTGAATAAGGAGATGAAATATTCCAACTTTCTTATCGCTATTCTTACTTCAACCAATCAGAGATAAGTATTTTTTGAAAAAAACACGGTGCAACAATCAAACTGTTGTTGTCACGACAACGGTTTGAAGTTTTCCTGTCACTGACAGGAGTGACAGCTGTCAGTGAACATATTCCACGTTTTTTTAGCAGCTTGTACCTGTGCTTACTCTTATTGTTATTTCACTATTCTTATTCTTACCTAAATTGTGCGCGTGCCTTTAAGGCTACCAAAACTGACCCACTGCGATGAGCCGAGAGGTTAAAGTCCGCGGCTCTTCAGCCGTTACAGGTTCGACCCCGGAAAGCGGCAAGCACATTTGTTCCGGCCGTCCGCGTCGCTGGCGCGTATAGGCCCTTGCCGTGAGCGCTAGCTGGGAACGAGGATGCGGCCCTTGGCACAATGGACGCCGACGTCGAGAGAGTGCAACGGTCTGCTGATGGCCACCATAGAGTCGGTGTCGCTGGTGGTAGGGCGCAATGGCGGATGTCTTTCACGGATATAAGGGGTAGTGATGCTGGAAATACAGTGCTGCCGGGCAGGGAAACGAACCAGGCACTTCTATGGAAGTTTTGAGTTAAACAATGTCTTTGTCTTTGATTGGTGGCTGGTGGTTATGGTGGAATTAAGCTCTATTTGAATTTCCTTGGGATAGGGAAACGTCGACAGTGAACAACGAAAACTTTAATGTCGATCATGTTTATCATGTCCTGATAATACAATAGCATGTATAACATGTATGAGTTGATTAAGGTTTGAAAAGTATCCTTTGTCTTTGGTAAAGGAAGAACTCTATGTATATATTCGAAGTAAGAACAGGAAGAGAAACTGCAGGGAAAGTGTGCAGCTGAGTCGGGATACGAACCAGGGACCTTCCGATTTCGGCAACGCAAGCAGCTGTTATATTATGTGTTGGACTTGGTTCAACTAATATCGGCACCCAAGTCCCAACACAAGGAAAGCTGGACTAGCTGGTGGACTCAAAGGTTTAAACAAATAATAAACATAACCCATATACCACAGATACCCTACAACAAAACCTAGACAACCAGAGCTGTATTTTCTTTTCTAATCGTAGAAATATTATAATATAGAGATATTAGTGACAAGTGACCAGTGGTAAATTTAAAACGCAACACGCTCTGCAGAGGGTGCAGTCAGTTTGACAAGCCTTGGGTCCATGTCCGCCATTGCGGATCATACTTGTAGACGCTCGCACTGTGGCGGAAGCATGCGCGGAACAATTGAAAATCTGCTTCTAATTACACGAGGCCATGCGATATGAATTATGCATAATCTAGATGCGCACAACATAACTGTGTTTTCATTCTGTTTCTCTTCTTTTCGGTCCGTGTATATACGGTGTATACTTGTCTTTAATATATTATATAGGTGTCGAGTTTGTGAATAGTTTTCTGATTTCAGGCTGCCTATCGGAGAACGGGTGATGCCGTGATGACTGGCTGTGAGATTGCGATCTACGTTGCAGAGAAAGGAATGTTGCGTTATTTGTTTCATTGTCAAAAAACAGGGAAGTTCAGTTAGACAGAGTACAAGAGGGAAATAATGCAATTTTGGAACGAAAAGAATGCATTTTATTGTTCGTGTTAATTACGGTTATGGTAAAATGAATGTGGTCCACATTTCTAGGGAGGGAAGTCTGCAGTTACGATCATTATATTGCCATAGGAATCGATTTATTTCCATGGTTGATAATTGTGATGAAGACCTGTCTTGTCGTAATAAAGAAATTATGTTCTAAATCATTCTAAAAATGTGTCTGTCTCTGCAAAATCTCAGAGTAAAGACTATGTATAAGCGTTCGGTAGATCAGCAAAAACGATATTTTAATTTCAAAGCGTAACATATTGATATAGTTCCAACGTAAACCCGGAAAAAGTGGACGAAAATCGGCAATGTTATGGTAAAAAAAAAAAGTATAACCGACGTCGCTTTCTGCTCGTCCAATTCGTCGATTTCGTTCCGATGGTCAAAGGGAATCGACCTCCGCGCGGACGGAATTCAAACCATCGGACAAACAAACTCGAAATCGGCGTGCGAAAAACCGCACACAGAAACTATATTACAGACGTCGTCGAAAACCGAATAGTTCCGACGCCTGTCGAAGCATGGTTTTCGCTGACCAATCAGAGCGCAAAAAATCACGCATCGCTGGACGAAAATACGCGCGGCTTCACGGCCTTCTGCATCGTCGATCTAGGAACACTCGTCTGCCAAAAGCTGAAGCCAAAAATTTATTGCCTTCTACATCGACTTTCTTCAATAATTTGTACACTTTCCAGGTATTTTTTTGTAAAATCGCAAATGTCTGATGATTTTAACATTCCAAGGTATATGAAGTAAAATTACTAATATCTGATGTTCAAGCTTTGTTGATATAATAAAACATACAATTGCTCGCATATATATACATTGTATAGCTGTTGGAGAGATTATATGCCATAGCACACACCACCGGTTTTAACTTCGACTCTCTTCTAGGCTAGGCTAGGCCCATCACCAGCCTACAGCAATGTCAGCCAGAGTGACAATCGTAAAAACCATGCAACTATATAATGAGGAGATGCCTCGCACCTATATAATTTCCATGGAGCACTCTGCACTATACGCAGCAACAAGATAATTAACAGGAACAGAAGCACAAACAGGAGCACTAAAGTAGCAGGATCATGGCCCAGTATATTCGGTACCTCTTTGGGAGTCTCGCGCCCGTCTTTGGCCCAACTCTGGCCTGAATTTGGTTTTGGCCCGACGTAAGTACAATTTCAGTCTAATTTTGGCTCGTCTTTGGCCCGATTTTGACCCGATTTCGGCCCGTCATTGGCCCAACTTTGGCCTGAATTTTTTCGACTTTTGGCCCGACCTAAGTTCAATATCAGCCTAATTTCGGCTCGTCTTTGGCCCGATTTTGACCCAATTTCGGCTCGCCATTGGCCCAACTTTGGCCTGAATTTGGTTCGACTTTTGGCCCGACCAAAGTTCAATATCAGCCTAATTTCGGCCCGTCTTTTGCCCGATTTTGGCCCAATTTCGGCCCGTCATTGGCCCAACTTAGGCCTGAATTTGGTTCGACTTTTGGCCCGACCAAAGTTCAATTTCAGCCTGATTTTGGCCCGATTTTGACCCGATTTTGACCCGATTTCGGCCCGTCATTGGCAATTCACCGAGTCCCGACGCTCGCACGGCCAGGTGGAGAGTTGAACGCGGGGCATTGTCGACCCTCTAACCCTTGCATGCCGCGTGCGAGCCGCGGACAAAAGGACGCCGCGAAAGGTGTTGGCGAAGAATGGCCGGACGCCGGGCATCCCGTGCAGACGCACGACGGGATCCTCGGACAACAATCGAGCTGCCGTGCCCGCTCGGAATGTGTCAACAAATCTGTTTTGCTCACTGCCGTACAGAGAGTGAGTTTACCACTATGAGAGATGAGTTTTATAGAGTTATGTAGTTACTGAGTTATGAGAGTCTATACCCGTATAGAGAGTTTTACCAAGAAAAATGCATTTTGGGGCTAAAATATAAGATCACGTCCGTTTTGGTTTTGATTTTCAATAACCGAAGTTAAGTAAACACTGCACCGGGCAAAGTGTTGAATGGGTGACCGCAATCAAAACCTAAACAAGCTCCAGTGTATTATGGCATTTCGCCTTCGGGATAATATGGTTTGAAGACTGATCAACCAAGTTAAGCAGCACTGCGTTAGATCAGATATTGGATGGCTGACCAATCAGATTCAGAAGCAATGAATTATATGACTTTTCATAATATAATGTTGGTTTAGGTTTAAATAGTTTAAGTTAAGTAACACTTTGCCTAACCTTGATATCGAATGGGTGACCGCTGCACCAAAAATAGTCAGACATACACTGTATATGCTTGTATATACCATAAACGGAAACGCTTTAAAATGGTCCAACGTTTAGTTAGGAATTCAACAGCCATATAAATTCCTTGCATCCTTTTCGCCACAGAATTTAATTGTCGGACGTAATTGGCCTTTTAAAAATGGTTAGAAGATCCCGCCACAAGCACATAACACTTTCACTAGATAGCAGATGCCGAAGAGACCATCGTCGAAACGCCGTACGGAGAGCTAGCGGCAATGAGGCCTGGACCGAATCAGTCGACGCCAGTGCGTGAGTCACTCAAGTGCGTCGTCACTCGTCGCACGCATAAACTGACATGCGTATACACCAATCTCGGCTTGGGCTTGGTTGTCATTCGGGTGTCGTCCTCTACGCAACGACGCCAAGGTTCGGCATTCAGGGAGAAATCTCAAATCTTACAAGTCATTCCGGCACCACTTTTCGGTATACTAAAAAAATGAAATATCGGCGGGAATATCTGCGCTCGCCGATCGCTGGAGACATGTACCCATACTCCATTTCACGTTAAGAAGAAGAGTGGATTTGCACCTTCCTCGTGGACCCTCTGCTACTAGACATGAGCTGAGTTTCAAAACTTACAAGCCATGTCTTGAGGCAGACTTGAGTTTAGAGCCAGGGTAATTTTCTATCACGAAAATTGGCGTTCCGGCACCAACATTTTTACCAAAAAAAAAACACCGTAAGAACATAAGGTTGTACAAGATAAATTTGTAGTCTTGGCATTACCAAAATGTTCAGTTCATAAATAATCTTTTTAGTTCTAGCTCGGAGTTTAAATTGAATTTCACTTCAATTCAACTTCCAGGAAACAAATAATTTGGACGGCATCTTAAAAAACAGCGCAGCTCTAAAAATAAGAACATCACGCTCCTATCCTTTAAAAATCCCACAAAAACTACCCTTACTGAAGCAAACCCCGATATACAATCACTATCGACTCTCATATACGTCGAAATCCATAAATGATGAGAACAAACGGCAATACTTCCACAGGATTTAGACAGAATTTATGGGAAGCCTAGGTTAAATAACAATAATTGGTTATATAAGTAAGGTATTTTGTAATATTGTTAAAGATTCGACGTCAGTTGAGCTATAACCCTTGAAGAAGTAACTTGTAAAGGTAAATATGTTACGAAACGTCGGGAAACCAGTGAGACTTTTATTAAGCATTCAAATCCCAGTTCGAAATAGTTTTCTACAAGACATCAGCCAGACTCTCGTAGTCGCCGTGGTCTCGCCGAGGCCAGCCGGGGCCTCCTCGCGGGGCCCCCACGCGCCGCCGCCGCCCACGGGCCCACACATGGCGCCCCCCCCCCCCGCCCCCCGCCCCACCCGACGTGCCACGAGGTTCCCACGTCCTTCGCGCGCGCCGGGGTGACACAGGTTCACGGCGCGTGCGCTGTCTGACCGCGCGGACAGCGACCGCGCTACACGCGCTCAGCGCTCTGTTTAGTGTTTATACACCGTGCTCTAGAGTGTCCATTCGCCGCTGCAGCGCTAGCAGTCTCTTTTGCATGCCTTTTGCCTGCACTCTCAATATGGCGTGCAAAAGGGACTCTGTCCCATGAGAGATTACTCGTGCGGAGTCTTGCCGCTGCAGCGCTAGCAGTCACTTTTGCATGCCTTTTGTCTGCACTCTCAATATGGCGTGCAAAAGGGACCCTGTCCCATGAGAGAATATTCTTGCGGAGTCTTGCCGCCGCAGCGCTAGCAGTCACTTTTGCATGCCTTTTGTCTGCACTCTCAATATGGCGTGCAAAAGGGACTCTGTCCCACGAGAGAATACTCGTGCGGAGTCTTGCCGCTGCAGCGCTAGCAGTCACTTTTGCATGCCTTTTGTCTGCACTCTCAATATGGCGTGCAAAAGGGACTCTGTCCCACGAGAGAATATTCTTGCGGAGTCTTGCCACTGCAACGCTAGCAGTCTCTTTTGCATGCCTTTTGCCTGCACTCTTAATATGGCGTGCAAAAGGGACCCTGTCCCATGAGAGAATATTCTTGCGGAGTCTTGCCGCTGCAGCGCTAGCAGTCACTTTTGCCATGCCTTTTGTCTGCACTCTCAATATGGCGTGCAAAAGGGACTCTGTCCCACGAGAGAATACTCGTGCGGAGTCTTGCCACTGCAACGCTAGCAGTCACTTTTGCATTCCTTTTGTCTGCACTCTCAATATGGCGTGCAAAAGGGACTCTGTCCCACGAGAGAATATTCTTGCGGAGTCTTGCCACTGCAACGCTAGCAGTCTCTTTTGCATGCCTTTTGCCTGCACTCTTAATATGGCGTGCAAAAGGGACTCTGTCCCACGAGAGAATATTCTTGCGGAGTCTTGCCGCTGCAGCGCTGGCAGTCTCTTTTGCATGCCTTTTGCCTGCACTCTCAATATGGCGTGCAAAAGGGACCCTGTCCCATGAAAGAATATTCTTGCGGAGTCTTGCCGCTGCAGCGCTAGCAGTCTCTTTTGCATGCCTTTTGCCTGCACCTCAATATGGCGTGCAAAAGGGACTCTGTCCCACGAGAGAATACTCGTGCGGAGTCTTGCCGCTGCAGCGCTAGCAGTCACTTTTGCATGCCTTTTGTCTGCACTCTCAATATGGCGTGCAAAAGGGACTCTGTCCCACGAGAGAATATTCTTGCGGAGTCTTGCCGCCGCAGCGCTAGCAGTCACTTTTGCATGCCTTTTGCCTGCACTCTTAATATGGCGTGCAAAAGGGACCCTGTCCCATGAGAGAATATTCTTGCGGAGTCTTGCCGCTGCAGCGCTAGCAGTCACTTTTGCATGCCTTTTGTCTGCACTCTCAATATGGCGTGCAAAAGGGACTCTGTCCCACGAGAGAATACTCGTGCGGAGTCTTGCCACTGCAACGCTAGCAGTCACTTTTGCATTCCTTTTGTCTGCACTCTCAATATGGCGTGCAAAAGGGACTCTGTCCCACGAGAGAATATTCTTGCGGAGTCTTGCCACTGCAACGCTAGCAGTCTCTTTTGCATGCCTTTTGCCTGCACTCTTAATATGGCGTGCAAAAGGGACTCTGTCCCACGAGAGAATATTCTTGCGGAGTCTTGCCGCCGCAGCGCTAGCAGTCACTTTTGCATGCCTTTTGTCTGCACTCTCAATATGGCGTGCAAAAGGGACTCTGTCCCATGAAAGAATATTCTTGCGGAGTCTTGCCGCTGCAGCGCTGGCAGTCTCTTTTGCATGCCTTTTGCCTGCACTCTCAATATGGCGTGCAAAAGGGACCCTGTCCCATGAAAGAATATTCTTGCGGAGTCTTGCCGCTGCAGCGCTAGCAGTCTCTTTTGCATGCCTTTTGCCTGCACCTCAATATGGCGTGCAAAAGGGACTCTGTCCCACGAGAGAATACTCGTGCGGAGTCTTGCCGCTGCAGCGCTAGCAGTCACTTTTGCATGCCTTTTGTCTGCACTCTCAATATGGCGTGCAAAAGGGACTCTGTCCCACGAGAGAATATTCTTGCGGAGTCTTGCCGCCGCAGCGCTAGCAGTCACTTTTGCATGCCTTTTGTCTGCACTCTCAATATGGCGTGCAAAAGGGACTCTGTCCCATGAAAGAATATTCTTGCGGAGTCTTGCCGCTGCAGCGCTGGCAGTCTCTTTTGCATGCCTTTTGCCTGCACTCTCAATATGGCGTGCAAAAGGGACCCTGTCCCATGAAAGAATATTCTTGCGAAGTCTTGCCGCTGCAGCGCTAGCAGTCTCTTTTGCATGCCTTTTGCCTGCACCTCAATATGGCGTGCAAAAGGGACTCTGTCCCACGAGAGAATACTCGTGCGGAGTCTTGCCGCTGCAGCGCTAGCAGTCACTTTTGCATGCCTTTTGTCTGCACTCTCAATATGGCGTGCAAAAGGGACTCTGTCCCACGAGAGAATATTCTTGCGGAGTCTTGCCGCCGCAGCGCTAGCAGTCACTTTTGCATGCCTTTTGCCTGCACTCTTAATATGGCGTGCAAAAGGGACCCTGTCCCATGAGAGAATATTCTTGCGGAGTCTTGCCGCTGCAGCGCTAGCAGTCACTTTTGCATGCCTTTTGTCTGCACTCTCAATATGGCGTGCAAAAGGGACTCTGTCCCACGAGAGAATACTCGTGCGGAGTCTTGCCACTGCAACGCTAGCAGTCACTTTTGCATTCCTTTTGTCTGCACTCTCAATATGGCGTGCAAAAGGGACTCTGTCCCACGAGAGAATATTCTTGCGGAGTCTTGCCACTGCAACGCTAGCAGTCTCTTTTGCATGCCTTTTGCCTTCACTCTTAATATGGCGTGCAAAAGGGACTCTGTCCCACGAGAGAATATTCTTGCGGAGTCTTGCCGCCGCAGCGCTAGCAGTCACTTTTGCATGCCTTTTGTCTGCACTCTCAATATGGCGTGCAAAAGGGACTCTGTCCCATGAAAGAATATTCTTGCGGAGTCTTGCCGCTGCAGCGCTGGCAGTCTCTTTTGCATGCCTTTTGCCTGCACTCTCAATATGGCGTGCAAAAGGGACCCTGTCCCATGAAAGAATATTCTTGCGGAGTCTTGCCGCTGCAGCGCTAGCAGTCTCTTTTGCATGCCTTTTGCCTGCACCTCAATATGGCGTGCAAAAGGGACTCTGTCCCACGAGAGAATACTCGTGCGGAGTCTTGCCGCTGCAGCGCTAGCAGTCACTTTTGCATGCCTTTTGTCTGCACTCTCAATATGGCGTGCAAAAGGGACTCTGTCCCACGAGAGAATATTCTTGCGGAGTCTTGCCGCCGCAGCGCTAGCAGTCACTTTTGCATGCCTTTTGTCTGCACTCTCAATATGGCGTGCAAAAGGGACTCTGTCCCATGAAAGAATATTCTTGCGGAGTCTTGCCGCTGCAGCGCTAGCAGTCTCTTTTGCATGCCTTTTGCCTGCACTCTCAATATGGCGTGCAAAAGGGACCCTGTCCCATGAAAGAATATTCTTGCGGAGTCTTGCCGCTGCAGCGCTAGCAGTCTCTTTTGCATGCCTTTTGCCTGCACCTCAATATGGCGTGCAAAAGGGACTCCGTCCCACGAGAGAATACTCGTGCGGAGTCTTGCCGCTGCAGCGCTAGCAGTCACTTTTGCATGCCTTTTGTCTGCACTCTCAATATGGCGTGCAAAAGGGACTCTGTCCTATGAGAGAATACTCGTGCGGAGTCTTGCCGCTGCAGCGCTAGCAGTCACTTTTGCATGCCTTTTGTCTGCACTCTCAATATGGCGTGCAAAAGGGACTCTGTCCTATGAGAGAATACTCGTGCGGAGTCTTGCCGCTGCAGCGCTAGCAGTCACATTTGCATGCCTTGTAATTTTCCTACCCATATTCGAGCAGGTGGCACTTGATGTAATTAAAGGCATGCAAAAGTGACAGCGGCACTACAACGGAAAGTAGTTTTTATAAGGGTTTTCTAAAACTAATGCTATGATATGTAAGATTAGGGAAAAGTATAGACATTATATAGTCCATAAATCTAAAAATCTATCCTTGGTTTCAGATTCTAGATGTTGAATTGGTGCAAGTCTTGTGTTCCCTAATAGTCTATGAAATTAACATAAATATACCCTTGGGTCTCTTTGCTCTAAAATCTGTCCTGTGCTTTCTCTATAACGTTTAGGATAGCCTGCAAGGAAATTCAAATTTCAGATGATGTTCAGAGTACATAAATCAATTCCGAGAAATAGTTTCAAATAACAACTTTGACATTTATTATAGTTATAAACAAATCTTCCGTGGGACTATTTATGCAAATACGATGGCGCTGCAATCTAATTCTTCAAAACTGGAATCATTCCTCGGCTACTGAGACAGCAAGTAACGGTCAACGAGAGCCCAAAACAATCGACCTCAACATATGTCACTCGAAAAACCACTACCAATACACACACATATAGTGCGTTGACGAATTACTGGTCGAAACCACTTGGATTTTGGGGTAGGTAGACGCGTGCCGACCCTTGTAAGCTCTGATTAGCTCTTTTGTGTTCTCTTTGAGACTGACGGATCTTCAAACTACCTTACCTACCTGATGATTGGCAATGAAAGGGTTTCCCCGAAGATTGGCATCATAGGTCTGAGAAAGGGACAGAGTTGGTGCAAATTCTTGACACATTATCAAGATACACATATGTGTTAACAATGGCATTGTCCGAAGCCCCTAAGTGGATTTGACTAGTATTTCGTGAACGAACTATACAATAGACATCTTGCAATTCCACATCTGTGGAGTTCAAAGTTTTCAAATCCATAGTTTTCCTGAAAACAACTTAAAATTAGTGAAGTTGCACGGTAAACTGATTCGAGAGACATTCGTGCAGTCAAAACATAGGTTCATTGACATTAAAACAATATGTGTTGTATATCAATTTGTATCTTTAAAATGCAGAGTGGGCCGAACATATTTAATTCCAGCATCAAGATTTCCTTCGAGCACATTGTCAAAACACTTCCATCCACAAAGTCGATGGCCCAAATCGCAACGACGCCATCACCAGCCCAGACTGCAGAGGCCCCAACGCGGGTAGTCACCTCGGTCTCGGCGCACTGCCCACTTTTTGCCCGCCGCGGGGCTCGAAGCCAGCTTATTGAATCATCATCACAGGCCAGCTGGTCGCAGTGCAGCCAACCAACCAACCAGCCGGCCAGAGGAATTAAAACCGCTCGGCACACACACACACACACACACACACATACACAGGCCACCGATCATTTTCGAACGAAAATAATTGCTGGCTTTCCGACAATCCGACGGAATTCGTTAAATTACCCCCTCGCGGTGTATGTACAAGACGAAGACGTATAGAGAGCGAGCTGGGCAAGGTGCCCGAGGGAGGCGATGGAGGTCCGCATTCCTGGCCCAGCGCGCGCGCTCCAGTCCCGGGTAACGACCCCCGGGACGAGGAGGGGACTCGCTCCCGAGGCCTCGACTCTGCAGTCGCTGCACACAAGGGGCGATGGGGCTTCGAAGTTAAGCGACATTGCGCGGTGTCACACGTTGGATGGGTGACCAGCGAACAAATAGCTACTATATCGGTTACGTCGATTTAAAAGTATGCGTGGAGAATTAAAAAGCTGTCATTATGTTAACGTCTTCCTTAAATTGCTTCGACAATCATCTCTGACCCATAAAGCAGTAAATTGGACGAGGAACCCATATATAATATGCTTTCTAGGGCAGTAATGCTATACCGGGCTGACTGAATTAGATCCCTTCTCGGCTATGGTTAGCTTCAAATTCGGTCTCTCATTTATCGAAAGGGACCACTTGTTGTTGCAAATTGCAATTATGGAGACGTCGAGCACGATTGCCGGCTCAATCTGTCAAAGGCCCGGGCCGGTCTCACAAGATCCCTCGGCTCCCTAGTCCCTAGAAAGCATCAAATCCCTAGAAATTAGGTTATAGCTTCATCATCAATCCCACTGCGCACGCAGGGACAGCGCCAACACGTGCCTTCGCCGCGTGGGTCCACCCTCTGCTCCCTTCTGGTCTAAATCATCTTTACCCCAATACCCCAACGGCCATCACTCATTTCGTCGTCAATCCCTCGCGTATAAACTCCATTTCACGTTAAGATGAAGAGTGGATTTGCATCTTCCAAGGTAACCCACAGCTGCTAGATACGACCTAACAGTTTCAAAACTTACAATCCATATCTTGAGCATGACAGGCTAATTAAGCAGTTTTTAAACTCTTATAGCTCGTCTCTAGCAGCAGTGAGTCCTCGAGAAAGATGAAAACCCACTCTCCATCTAAATGTGAAATGGAGTATAGTCGCGCACGTGACTTCGCAAATACACAGCAGCGCACCAAGCGGTAAACCGTGTCGACCGCATAGCCCACCACTGCAGGTCCACCCTCAGCTCCCTTCCGGTCTAAATCATCTAAACCCCAACAGCCATCACGCACGCAAAGCGTCGTCGATCCGCCACGTCGTCGTCCTCCGATCGAGCACGTCTCTCCATGCGCCGCGCGTGGGCCACTGTCAAGTGTGCGGCAAGGTTCGACGCCCGGCGCGGTCGTTCGGCCGGCGCATGCCCTAGGTGGGCGCGCAAGGTCGCGGGTTCGAGCCCGATTTGGTGGCGACGGGTCGGTCGCGCACACACGTTCGTCGGGATCCGGGACGTCGACGGCCGCGTTCGCTTTCGTTTGCGCGCGCGCGCACGCGAAAGTGGTTTGCTAATGTACACAGACGGTTTTTTTTTGCTTTGACGAATTAATTTGTTTTCACCAATTTTGGGCATCAGGAGTATGATTGATTTGCTGTTTTAGACAACTGGGCACTTGGCCCCGATTGACCGCAGATAAATTAAACAATGAATGATGAAGCTAACTTAGCCTGGAAGGGAGATAAAGGTGGACCCGGTGCCGGCACCAAGGCCCGCTACCGTCCAACAGCACCAAGGGCCGGCCACCGCTTAGCCTTGTCCCTTTGACACACTGTGTTGTCGCTGTCCCTGTGGCACTGGTCTATTGGCTGTCGGTGAATGACAGGCTCTTGATGAAGCTAGCCTGGCCTGGAAGGGAGCCGAGGGTGGACCCGGTGCCGGCACCAAGGGCCTGCTACCGTCCAACAGCACCAAGGGCCGGCCACCGCTTAGCCTTGTCCCTTTGACACACTGTGTTGTCGCTGTCCCTGTGGCACTGGTCTATTGGCTGTCGGTGAATGACAGGCTGATAATGAAGCTAGTCTGGCCTGGAAGGGAGCCGAGGGTGGACCGGTGCCGGCACTAAGGCCTGCTACCGTCCAACAGCACCAAGGGCCGGCCACCGCTTAGCCTTGTCCCTTTGACACACTGTGTTGGCGCTGTCCCTGTGGCACTGGTCTATTGGCTGTCATGCCGACGGTGACGCTAATCTAGCCTCGGTGGTCACCCATCCGACGTCTAAAACATTTAAGTATTGCTTAACTTTGCAGTCCTCACCCAAAAATCACAAATTTCACACCGCAAAACCGCCCAAAACGCTGCGCAAAGTGACAACCCTAGTCCCTTAGCAAGCGACCGAGCAATACACATTAGGCAAACAAGCCGGACGCACATTACGAATATGTGCGATCCCTCAACACGCACTTTTCCTCTCAGTAATCTCGTGTATAACGAGCGCGGCAAACCGAGTGTCCGCGCGCGTGGAAATTCCTCGACCGTGCGCCGCGCAAGGGAGTTTCCCGTCTGGGAGTTGGGAGTCCTCGCCGCGCGCCGTCCGGGCCGAAGATTCCACTCGGAGATTAACGCGCTCGCTGCACTCGTGGGCACGGCACGGCACGGCGCTAGACACCCGCCCGGGCCCGGGTCCCGATATTATTAATTAACCTCCCAATGGGGGAATGCAATCTACGGACGGGCAGCTGCCGCTGTCCGTGCCGCATTCCTCGAGGTGTGTGCCGGTGTCGGTGGTTTGAGACGGAGTAATCTCCATTGCCGCTGTCGCCGTGTATACTTTGTTGCCTCTTGAAATGGCGAGGGGATTTGTACGTGTTCAGAGGATCTACAAACCCTGGTGCCGGCACGGAGTAATCTCCATTGCCGCTGTCGCCGTGTATACTTTGTTGCATCTTGAAATGGCGAGGGGATTTGTACGTGTTCAGAGGATCTACAAACCCTGGTGCCGGCACGGAGTAATCTCCATTGCCGCTGTCGCCGTGTATACTTTGTTGCATCTTGAAATGGCGAGGGGATTTGGACGTTTTGAACGGATCTACCCTGAATGTGGGTTGGGATTTGGGTTAGGACACAGAAATGGTGTACGTTCGTTCAGTAATTTGAGGCTATATTATGCCTTGCGGTGTTTTTATGCCTATTTTGAGCAGTGTTGAAACTGTTATAGCTCGGGGATAACAGTATGGGTGCTCACATTTTTGTACATTCAAAATTCCAGCTCTTTCTCAATGGTGAAATGGACGTTATGTAGAGTGCCATAGTTATGCCGACTTTATCGCCTGCTGTCTGCAGAGTTCGGTAGATGCCGTCTATGGGCTAGCAAGTGGCGAGAGCGAAACAGAGGATTGTTTGCCTTGTTAGTTGTCGAGACTGCTATATGGTCTTGGCACCTTCCTACGCTAGGGTTCGAATGATCGCTTGACAAGCTCCTCGGCTCATGTAGCAGAAAAACTATTAAATCGAAATGGCCAGCGAATGTAAAACTATATGTGGTATGAGATTAACTGATGTGCTAAACAATTTTCGTGGGCGGGTGCTAACTATACAATTTTCAATAGAACAAACTGATATAACGATTGGCACTTTTAAAACGAGTATTCTCGCATTAAATACACAATTGGCAGTCAGTGATATCGTTCCGCAAACTATCATAACCACAGATAAAACGAAAATCACCTGAAAAATGCATTAAAAATGTCTGGAACAATGTAGAAAAAAAACAGTCGTGGCAAACTTCGATGTCAGAAGCTATCAGATGACATCACATTACAACCTATAAAAGGAGAGTTGCCTTGATTATGCATCATCCATTGCAGTGACGATAAATTCCTATGACACAATTTCGTATGCGTACTTGTGATTATATGCAGTAGGTACATATATGAGTACAAGTGCACTAATGTTATGACTTATGACTTATGAGTGACGTTTACCGCGGTCAAACGTCAGTGCTCTCAGACAATTGGCGGTGCGCTGCACATGGAGCCGTTGACACATTGATTGATTTCCAACATGCCGTGATACCGATCTCATTTTCCTATTATTGCCAGCTGTCTCATGACCGCTGACAGATAAATTCTATCGCCAGCCACGGGAATTTGATAAATGACTACGATAAATATCTGTGTGTGTGTGTGTGTGAAATTTCTATCGAAATCCGTCAATCGTTTTTCCCGTGTATCGGGACGTGGCGATGAATGAATCGAGTAAACAGCGATTTGAAAGGCGACGACGTGCGCAGTCGGGACCTGGGCGTCAGCGTCGTCTCGTCGGGATGTATTGTGGTTGGAGAAATTGCTCTGGACGAGGTGGGTGTAGCGCCGCATCGATGAATGCTTTCTTGCTCTCGTGCAACCACCGGTGCTCGGAGGTGTGTGCCACCTTACGGAGAGCATTAATCAATTCGGGCGCGTCTCATTTAAACTCTTCTCCAATCAGATGTTGGAAAAACAAATTACTTATCAAATTTGGTTCGAGTTTTTTTTAGTAGGTTGGTACGTGTGACGTGATTTGAACATCAAATTCGAAATAATATTTAATTGTGTTTCGGTTTAAAAGAATGCCGTATAGTCTATTGGGTACCTGAACTTTGGGTACCTTGCTTCTTATTCGAGGACCCACTGATGCCAGCCATGAGTTATGAGTTTTGAAATCTTACGAGCCATGTCTTGAGCCGGACTAAAGGCTCTTTGGGCAGTTTTAATATCATTGTTCATTGTAAGAGAGAGAAAATAGTTCGTATTCTTTTGAAATTTAGACAAAAATGTTACTCTCCCAAAATGTCAACATAACCATTACGGATTTTTGATGCCACTTACAATTACGGTGCAGAGGGGCGATTGTGTAACTTTGTGATTTCAAAACCATTCGTTTTCAATATCACTGCGTATATGGTTTAACACGGACAGTGATTTGAAATCGATTGATTTCGAGCCAAATCGAACGAAATAAAGTAACACAATAGCACCCCAGGTTGTCTAGTGGTTTCGGAATTGATTATTCGGAAAGCCTACTTTGACAGGATCCATAATAAAACACTTTAGGAAGCCTTTCCCCTTTCGATCCCCTTCTTCCCACTGCGTTTCAATAAGCATTCCAACCAAACAACCTATTCGCCACAATCAGTCAAACCGCAAACGCTCCCGGAAAAACATCCCGACACAGATATAAAGGTATACAGCCACCAATGTCCAGATCCACACACCGTCCCATTCACGACTCGGAAATCCTGTCCAGTCAATCAGAATGACGCGGAGTGAAAGTAATACACGCACGTGCACATCGGCGTAGGTACTACGATCACATCCTCTCTGTATGACGTCATCCACGC
The DNA here is from genome assembly GCA_921293005.1 of Nemoura dubitans. NCBI lineage: Eukaryota > Metazoa > Arthropoda > Insecta > Plecoptera > Nemouridae > Nemoura > Nemoura dubitans. Next base: position 37,574,234 of record OV121077.1, read on the forward strand.
GGCCGGCTGGATACCGACCAGGCCGACGTCATGAATGGGACAGTCGGGGTCCATTCATAGCCGAGATGCGTTGCGTCACTTTGCGTCACCGCCGTCGCGGACAAGATCGGACACGTCTGGCCGCGGGATCCGGCAAGCGGAGGCTGGGACCCAATTGTTGCAATTTTGTTTCAGATTGTGACAGATCCGTATTCGTCGTGTAGCGGTGTTACCAGGATGCGAAGAGTTGGAATGGATCCGGATCGTAGAGCAACTCGATCTTAAAAGTTACATGTTACGACTGGTGTGTCCTTGGTGTAGACCGTATCCTCTTCCTGTATGGATGTACAATTGTATCCTTACAGGGGCCGACATTCAAGAAGTGTGCAACCAATTTGCGAGTCGGAACTCGGAATGATCGTCTGGCTAAATCGTCTTGCTAAATCGTCAGTTCGGTTGTGCACGCTAGTTTCAGTTGTGCTATTTAAATTAAAATTATTAAATCTAATTAAAAAGCTAATGATGAAGCCAGCAGTTAAGCTATCGGAGGAAACAACTAAGTACCAAAATACCAAAATTCATAATATGACGCTTTATATGGATTTCAAAATAATTGACATTTATGGCAAGGTTTTCTTAAGATCGTGGCTGTTATATCATGGCTTGTTTTGTGAGCATCACGGGCAAATCGGTAAAAACCGTCTCCATTATTGCATCAGATGATCTATAATCATTGCATCCATGACCTAATCATCGTGTCAAAATATATCATATAATATATGGATGTTAGTCTATCAATTCTGAAAAACATTGTAATTTGAAATGAATTGACGTCGGAAGTGGTTAATCACTTGAAAATCCAACCATCCAACTTGACACATCATCAAAAGTAATACGAAATATAACTCGAACTAAATTTAATTAAAGTGTAAAAAGCTACCCCTTGCAGAAGGCGACTACGTGTTAATGGCCGTAACCAAGCAGCCGTAACGCACGCTACGTTACAAGTCTTGCCGCTAGAAGCACGCGCGACGCCGACGTCGAAAATCGACCCGCTGAACTTGAAAACAATCGATGCCATGAACGACGTCGGGGGGGGGGGGCGTCGCGACGCTCGACACGCGGCAAACAAACGCTAGCGACGGGCGGCGAGCGGGTCACGCGATCTCGGCACGAACGGCGCCGGATTTGCACGACGCGACGGAGAACAGTATACTGTTTCAAACTGGGTTTTGACTCATATACAGCATAGAGTCGGGAAAAATCAGTGGGACTTTACTTTAGCATTCTAATCCCAGTTTGAATTATATTTTTTAAGACAAGACAAACAGACAAGAATCGAAGATATTTGACTGCGGTCACAGCCCATGAGAGCAAGATTTTTATGTTTCGGGCAAAACGGCTTTGACCATGAGGCCCTCCAAAATTGTACCAATCCGGATAAGAAGATACCTTACATGGGTTGATTAAATTTATCTTGAGAAATTCGCATGGCAAATCTGGTATAGGTAAGTGAGTATCTAATAAACTCTGTTTCACACTGTTAAGAGATTACAGATTTTTATCATTATATACGCCTGCTTTGGAGTGAAAAAATAGTCAATGTAGATACAGCTTTTGAAAAGTTCGGCCTTTTGGTTATATAAATCATATCATTTTCTATGGTTTGGATCAATGTCTATACTGTCTAGCAAGTTAGGCTCATTGAAGATGGACCAAAGTTTAGACCCGATCGATCAAAACGAAACCAATGTTATACTATTGTCTTGTGAAGAGGGCACTCCGGCACACGTGGACTCTCTCTACTACCCGCACGTGGTGTTTGTGTGAGGCAATGTGCACCAGGTGGGATCGAACGCGGCGCCTCTTGATTGCCAGCTGTCCGCGGCATCCATACACCTTTTGGCTTTTTGAGAGTACAGGTAGGAAGGTATAACGTTACGGGCACTTGAGATTGTCGACAAAAAATTTGTTTGGTGGCAACACAAAATTGCTTTCTGCAAACCTGATTCCTTTTTACTATACAGCGTTTAGCGTTAAAATTAATTTCATTTTTACTCTCGCAGTAAACGGGTGAATTAGACATACACACATAGCAACATATTAATGACTACAGAGGAAATTTCGTTCCCATCCTAACCTTTAAAAAAAAAATTCAATTGTGTAAGTATTGTCTATTTGGATAAATCCCCATCAACGTCGAAATGATTTCACGGTAATTGCGTACTCAATAACTTGGACATAAATGGACAGTCGATCAATCGCCATCATGACAGCCAGCTTGTGCCAAATCCCGGTAAATCCAGGACATTGTTGCAGTCTCCGGATCGGGTGGTTTGTCTCCGCGCGTTCAACTCACCGTGATGTGTGCAGCTGACAGCCCATGGGTACTCTGGGAAAGCCCGGGAAAGGGCCGAAGACATTGATCAGACCATTTAGAAGGTGAGAAGTGAAGGGCATATACCTGAGCAAATGGCGATGGAATATCCTGATATGGAGCTTATATATAAGATGGGTACGACCCTTAATGAAGTAACTTGTACAATGAACAGGATAATAAACTTATGGAAAACCAGTTAAATATACTGTTTAAAATATAGGTTCTGTGAAAGTATAGCTTCTATTATCACGATCTTTTAAGGACCAACGAAAGGGTTTTAAAGGGGTGGAGGTGAATTTGTGTGTTTAGTTCAATACCGTGCGATTTTCAAGTGAAACCATATTTAATACTCTGTGCAATAGACGAGTAGAGGAAATCCCGAACATTGTTCAAATTACGTATTTACATCCTTGGGAGTTGGGACTTCCTCAACAACTTTTACGACATGCCACGCACATATTTACTACTGGGAGATTAAACTTTCACACAATTGCACTGATCCGCCAGATAAGGACGACATTTTCCTTGTGTACATGGCTGAGCCTTCTATCTCACTCAAACTCCACATCACTTTGCAGTGGATAATGATTTGCACTCGCTCAAACGCTCATATATGAGCCACCACATTAATTCTTGCAAATACAATAGAGTAAGATACCTATTTTATGGAACATGCAATGGGTGTTAGTTCTTTGTTTACATCCATGAATTAAAATAATTTTTTAAAAGCATTTGGAATCGTGAAAATTTGCTTTATATTATAAGCCAAAGACGACGGACGTGCAAAAAAATTCTTTGCATAGGAAAACACTTTGAAATTACACTTCAAAAAGCGTGAATGGAATTCGTTTTCAATAACAGAGCATCAAATTTACAAGTCTACCGTCAAACGTGGCATGGCATGGCATGGCATGGCTTGGCATGGCATGGCTTGGCATGGCAGCACGGCATGACGACCTCCTGTCATATCTCGCGTTCGAGTATCACCCGGAACCCCCTGAACCGAAACCGTGCTTTGACGCACATGCGTATTACTTACCATGCCTTTGCCCATACAGCGGACGCTAGAGAGGACACCCACAAATCGTTACCAATAACGGTAGCCCTTATGTTGATAGCCGACGGGCCGTGAGGAGGTGTGCGTGTATGTGTGTGTGTGTGGCATATGCCGGTAGTGGGACGCCTAGATTGGCACCGTTTTCGACCGGGTTGTTTTGCAAGTTGACACGCTTGCAAATATCTAGGAATATAATGCATTAATTCCCGATGCTAAGGGGGTAATTTTGTTGCCAAAAGCATAGGAAATCCGTAGATATATAGGTTTCGCCGGTGTGGCAAAGGTGTATCCAGTACGAGATAAATTCCTCGCAAGTTCAGTGCTGGTGCAGTCACCTTAATGCTAGTTCCATATAAAAATGCAAGAAAAACAATTATTTGTTATGTGTCCTATTACCTACCGAATAAAGTAGTTTGCAATGTAGGAAATGAGCCATAAGAAAGACATTTGTTTAATCATCCGAGTTATAGAGCTAAAGGTTTCGAAATTTGTGTTACATGAGGAATATCGGAATACCCGCTGCTGGTTTGCCTAAATCCTTCCTTTATGCACTCTTACTCTATGACTAGAAACATCAACACTATAAATTAAAACCTCATTCCAAGTCTTCGCGCCAGCTCGAGTATCGAAACTCAGGACGGCCAAGGCGTCCTAGCCGGTAGCAATTCAACACCACCGATTAGATACCTATGTATATACCCACCTCAACCACGCCGGCATCTGTTTTTTCCCCGCGCAGCAGTAATATAAGGGGCATTGTTGTGTTTTTTACCTATCGGAACTAGCAGAGCGGAAAGAGTGATTAATTTGAGAGACAAATGCCGAGCGGTGATCAAGTCGGCTCCGATCCCGTGTAACACCTTTTTGGCTGAAAATAAGGTGCCTAATTTATCTTTGCCTCCACGGAAAGGAGGGCGTGGACATACAATATTCAAAACAATTGTTTCTTTTTAATCTATATGGCGGTGCCAGCTAATAAGAGAACACATTTGCAAAAGAAAAACTGCAGTTTGCTATTGTTGACCATAACACAACTTTTGCACTAAAACTCGCAAAAAAATTACGGGTGAATTTGTGAAATATATATCTACTGTCTATAAAGCAGAGGATAAAAATCGAAGCCCCCTCAATGGACGACTATACAGTTCCATAGTAAATCACTGATTTTCCCACATAAATGCAATTAATGATCGACTCTGCAACTGTGGTCGTCATACCAGTCATAATTTGATAAAGAGTTGCAATATAGAATAGACCGAATGCTGGTCTATTATATAATTGATGAGCAGGTCATGTCACGATCATCAGATGATTAGAACGATCATCAGCCCAAGGTATGACCACTCAAAATTAACACGGGAATGCGAACACACTCTGCTCGCCACTGGTGGTCATTTGTGTGCCTGTTTGTTTGTCTGGTCGCACGGCAACCGCGCTAGACGATGGGGGGGGGGGGGGGGGGGGGGGGGGTTGGCCCATGGGAAACCGTGTGTCCGTCGGCGACAGACAATTAACGGAGAGAACGATCTCTAAAACAGCGATTCGATTGGCACACCATGCACCTCTACATCACACTACAGCGAGAAATGATCGGCTCCAATAGTTTTGGGGAATTCGCGCGGCGGGGGGCGTTTGCAAGCGTGGCGGCGGGGGGGGGGGGGGGGGGGATTTGTCACGGCCTTCTGAAGGTGACGCGGCTGGACGCGGAGGCTTGTAGTTTGGCGCGGTCGATGGAAAAGATGTGTTTAATTGGGTATTTATAATAATGAAGGTGTTGGAATGTGTTGGAAGTTTGATCTGATTTCGTTTAAAGAGCTTGGATTATCCAAGTCATTTTCGTATATATAGGATAAACACTCTTGGATTCGAAATCACCTTGAGGAGCGGCATGCGGTCTTAGCTCCGGAATTGGCGGTCTGTTATGCGTTGTTCTACAGGCAATTAGGTGCCTTGACGGCAAGTTAACGGACTGTTAATTTCTTAACCAGTCGTTGAGCTAGCTGGTCGTTAAGGGTTGTCTATCCCGTTGTGACTGTTCGGCCCGTGGATAAATATATAGCGAAATATGTTTGAAATATTTTGGCTCGTATTCAGACATATGGTTTGTTTGAACAATTGGCCATATATGGAGAATAACATTACACTGCGATAACATACATAACCGACATATACAAATGTTGGGATTAGTAATCTTTTTTATATAAACAAATACGAGGCTTCTGCGTAATTGCGATTGATTGATTTATGGAGTTTTGTCACTTTTGTGAGCACCGTTTTTGATTACAGGCCATGTCAATACTGTATCACTTGCCTATCATCATTGTCGGTAAATGTTAGTGTTGTGATAGGGATCGTGATGAAACGAATCCGACCCAATCCAACCACAAACCATTGCACATCCATTGCGCAACCATCTCCTGAATCCTCATCCTCCGTGCGCTGGTCACCCATCCAATGCCAACACACAACGCAATGCTGCTTAACTTCATTATCACCATAATGTATTTATTAGTAACCGTTGTGAAGTGATTATGATGATCATCCATCCAATAACTGACTCGAATCTATGATGCTTAACTCGGGAGTTCTACCGAGCAATGACAGTGAGTGTTTCCAACTTTGCAATACGCCAAACCAATTCCGGTAACCGCATTGGATTTCGCGGGCGATTTTGGCGGGGGGTTCTGACCCTGTAACGAAGTGAGAAAATCCCGAAGTACAAATCATGAAATCAAATGTTAATATAAGCTCCTGTAACTAAATACCTGTATGCAATAGCTTAGTCTGATCTGATATCTTTATCGGCTATGATTTTAAACTGTTGTGCATGGTGTATTTATAAGATCGTGCTGTGATAGTAAAATATAATGTTTGCGATGGCTTTGTTTTGATAGCGGCGTCTTTAGCTACCTATCCTTACTTATTATTACTCTAATTCGAGACAATTAGTAAAACAAACAGTTACTGTGTCTCTGTATGTGTGCTTAATTAAATTATAAGAAGATAACAACACCAAGAAAGTATTCTTTAATAAATATGAAGCTCTACTCTGTAGACAAAATAAGATAGCATCGTTATACATGTTACATAAGGCAGAACGCGCGCAAATAAAAAAATAAATCTACAGTATTGTTGATTGTATTTTCATATTTTCGTATTTCCGAATAACGTTTATTTATAAGCATATTTAGCGTTAATTTTAACATGTTTAATCCCAGGTTTACGAAAACTAATTGATTTTGATTGTGTTTGTAATGTTAGAAGGGGAAAAAACCCACAACAAAACAATTATTTGTTTGTGAATCTTGCTTTAATATGGTTTACTTGTTTTCCAAGCGAGGTGCAAAGCAGAGCAAATTCTAAATTTCTTCTCATAGCTTTGCGACGACACCGCAAAGTTAATCTCCAGCTTGCTTTGACAATAATTCTTTACAACAACATGCCCGTCATGTTCACGCGCAAATCTTCAGTTAAAAAGCTGCAATTGTACACTAGTACATACGTTTGACAATTGCGAAAACGCCGCCAGTTTTATTTGTCGAATTACACAGCAGTTTCCACGCGGCTGTGGGAACACAGAACAATCGATACACGTTTGTTAAAGATTTCGAATACTCATGTAATACATGAAACTTTTGTTGTTGAAACAAATTCCTTGTCAATTATTGGAAGAAGTGAAAAAAAATAGTAATTTTCCCATTTACAGTTCTGAATTGCTACTTATATTAATATCCAAATGACAAACATTTTAAATAACCGTCACTTGCATATCGAGAAACTTTGTCAAAACCATGTAATAGCAATGACACTGGGGTATTTTACTTCAGGAAACAATTAAAAGTATGTACAACGTAATTAAGCGATGTAGCTGCAGATACAAATGAATAGCTAGGTATGGGTTATATTTATATGATTAATCGGTTATATCTCTGGCTTTTGGCTATACAACTGTGGAGTTTTAAAAGGTAAACGGCCTCTGAGGGTTAAGAAATCATCACACGATGCGGATCGAATAGAATAATGCCGTAAACGTAGAAATCACAATTAATTCAATTAATTAGTTAGCTCATTTATAATAAAATCACAAGTCTACACTCATATCCTTAGCTGCTACATGCATTAACACGCGGAAGAGAAGAGTAATAATTATATTGAAATGAGTTTGTTCCACTCGGCAACGTATAGTAATAATAAAGTGTTACCTGTTATAATATAATACAGGCTTTATATGCGACTGCATTATTATAAAGTGCAATGGTTTTGTAATTGGTAAACAATCAATTTGTAATTGGTGAACGTCAAAGTAAGACGTTCAGTAACCAAGTGAAGTGATTGTTTTAGAATAGGTTTCAATCGCGTATATTGTCAAATAATTTGTCCAACTGGTATGGACTTGAGCAAACATGAATCATACTATGCAAATAAATAAAGGGTAGTTCATTATTATATTTGGCTACAGCATGTCACCGGCTACATCTTGTTTAAACAGGTCATCGAGCGAATTTGCTGTTTAGAAATGTAGAGTATATACGCACCTTTATAAATTATAATGTAATTTTAATTTAGTTACCATAGAGTAATCAATAAAAATAAAAAATCATTCAACTCACCCACGCATGTTACCATCAGGGAGAGCAAGTTATCCAAATCTCAGGAGAAATCAACGTCGTATCTCCTTTCGATGCACCCGAATATTGTAACAAGCAATGTAACAAACTGAAATCACGCCACCTGATAATTGCTTTAAATTAATTCACGTTCTAACACTTCAATTACGCGATTTGCACACGGGGCATATCTAACGTTTTGATTTCACCAATTAGCCCAATTAATTTCACACAAAAAAAATACTTTGCTATTATATATATTTTGTTCGGGGATACGGTAAAGCTGCACACACGAAAAATCACTCACAAATACTCACACATGAAAATCAATAATTTTTCTTGAGTTTGTTTGCCGTTTAATTCGACTTTATTAAAAAAAAAAAAACAATTCGCAAAATAACTTGCTAAAGTTTTCGCCAACAATTTCACTCAAACGTCACAAGAAAAAAAAACTCTAAATTATTTGAATTTGAATAATTTCCACCCCCGGATAGCGTGGTAACTAAGCGCGCCGGCTAGTCAACAAGCCGGTTGCTAGGCACGAGATTAGCACGCCACGAGCGTTGGCCGACTACTGACTGACTTGACGTCTCGTGGAGACCGTGCTCGTAGCAGCGTGGGGATCGGTGGGGCCGAGTCGCGCTCAGCTGTTCGGTGCGTGCCACGCGCAACGCAGCACGCAGCACGCAGCGGGCTGCGCGTCGGGGATCGCGCGCAGCATAGACACACCACGATTGGTCGAGGGCTCCACACTTTTCTATACGATTTTATTTTTTGTGCTAATCAATTGGTAACATTTTAAGAGAGAAGTAAACGGTTGTCGTTTTGGTCGATTTTCGCATAAATTTCACATTCATAGGGAACGTCTGCTGGCTACAAATTGCTGACAAAAATTTTGAAAAAAAAATACAAGTGTTGTGAAAGAGCTGCTGAATGGCGGATACTAGTCGTTTTTTTTTTAACTTGCAGCTGGGGGAATTTTCTAAAAGTGCCATTTTAGGCCATTTTAGGCACTTAAAAAAAAAATTCCCCAAGCTGCAAGTTTCAAAAAAACTATAAAAAAAATAGTATCCGCCATTCAGCAGCTCTTTAACAACGCGTGTATTTTTTTTCAAAATTTTTGTAAATAATTTGTAGCCAGGAGACGTTCCCTATGAATGTGAAATTTATGCGAAAATCGACCAAAACGACAGCCGTTTACTTCTCTCTTAAATGATTTTATATGCATGTGAAATGCATTTTAAATGATTTTACCTAATAAATACATATAAAATATGAATATAATAGTACTAAATGAGAAAAGAATAGTAAACGTGTCTTTTTTATAATGCTTTTGACTGGAAATTTTGCAAACCACCCCCTCCCCAGTCCTTCACATTTAAGGGTTAGCATTAGAAATTACTTTAATTTTCTTTGGGAATTATGGGAATTACAGTTTCTCTCTCTCCCTAATTTTGTACCCATTTATTACCTGAACCCCAAAATCTTCCTTCTCGCTCGGGAACTGGGTCCTGGTATTCCCTAAATGTGCCAAGGAACTGATGCTGGACTTGACTTACTAGCAGAAAACCCCAGATAGTTAGGAAATTCGTAAGCAAACCTATACGTGGCAGAAACAAAGAAGGGTTGCAAATCATTATCGTAAACATAATTTCACACAAATTATAGCAATGAATTTTTAAGTTTGGTGTTTGATGGAAATTCGATTTGTGAATCTTACCTATAGATGGGATAGGGGGATTTTTCTCTTAGCCCCTTGAGAAAACTGAAAAGTGGCAGGTTTCCACAGTTTCCTCGCAAAGATTGACCCTCGAAGATTCTTCACGCAAATGTAAATGCAACCATAAATTACTCGTGCGATGTCAATTAAAATATAAATTACGCACATTTTCGGCAATTCGTTTGACAAACAGTAACAAACATCATACGCATCCCTCATGGAAAGTGCGTGTGAACAAAATGCGCTGTGAATTAGTTACCAACAACAATTAGAACAACAGAATGTTCTCAAGAGAACTTGACTAAAAAAAAAAAGCGAAGAAAACAGAAAAAGCAGACAATTCAGAAGTCTAGGTATATTATGGATGGCGTGTTTAAGAATTTTAATCCGTATAACATAACATAGCAATCATTGTTCATATTGTATTCACTGCAACCAAGAGTGCTAATCAAGTCAGTAAGCAGAGCCAATTAATCCACTCTGCATGTTTTATCATGCGATTGGAAACATATAATAATCAAGAAGGCTGGGTATTAGTAAGGAAAAACATTATGACGATACGTCTGTTGATTGTTATTATTTTTATAATTGGTCAGCGTTAAGATGAGACGAATTGATAGGCACAGGCGTCTTTTTTAATAATCACGTGATCTGGATTCACGTTTTCTTTGAGATGATTGGTTAAAAATTTCATGTTTCTTTTAAGCTGTTGCGTGTGTGTGGAAATATTTTCAAAAGGAAGTCAATAATCATGATGAGGTAAGATTAATTGCATAAAAATTAAAACCCAGACAGTGGTTAACGAATTTCGGTTTTTAACAAATTAAATTAGATATACGCGAACATGAACGCACGCATTTTGTAGAGTAATGTAATTGAAAAATAATTCATTTTGAGAGGAAGTGTTGTGGAATTCACGAACTTCATTGACGTGGCGTTTTAACAGCTTATATAGTTAATAGAAAAAATGTTTGCTTATGGATATAATTGCTGGCATCGTATATAAACAACAGGCATCTTTAATACTGGCGAAAACAATTAAAGAGGGAAAAGGGGGAGAGCAAGAAAAGTAGAATTTAATCAATAATTTATCAAGTTTTCATCGATATCCAGCCATATGTTGATTGTTGACAACTTGATAGATTCACACGGATGACAGATTCCCCTGCTGCTGAATTTTCTGCACCAAAGTGCCATGTTCCATTTACGTTTTTCGAAACTTCAGTCAATTTTGCAGCAAGTGAGTATATTGAAACTAAAGTGATCATGTTTCGCGCTCCATTTTAGGGCAAACTATACTTTGTACTTTGCCATAAGATTAACACTGCAGCCAGGCCCCTTAATTGCGTGCCCAAAAATCTTCCTTCCCTTTTTCAAACTGCAGAGAACAGCTGCAAACTGCCGGAAAACAAGGAAGTTTTTGCAACTGCAAAAACGAACCAGTTTAAACGTTAAAGTCAGAGTGATCAAACTGCAGTATAGTGACGTCAGACTCAGAATTATGTTCTTTCCCGAATGTTACGTTTAAATAATGTTTGAATAATAATATTTTTAATGTTTCATCGCTGACAATCTTATCAAGAATTTTTAATATATATTATAGAAGACTATAGTGATATGGCCTTGGTATGCCCATTGTTATTACTGCCTTCAGCCCTTTCCAGCCTTGAGTACTGCATCCTCAGCGCCGCTCTGTCACCAACTCTCCTCTGTTTTGACATGCAATGTGAACCGTCCAAGCTGTCACAACGCCTCCCCTGCTTCGCGAAGCGGCTGTCACCGAAAGGCCACCCTGCACGATGAAGATGACTGCATCCCACCGAGCTATGAATACTTGCTTGGATAGGGCATCCCTTTATTCGGTTGGGTGTAACAATGGGCTCTTTCCCTAAATGTTCAGATTTTTGTTTTTTTTCCGAGTTATCTTTGATTTATCCTCCAATTAACTTGATTATCTCCAAAGTCTCATCCAGTTAGACACTTTTTTTCCATGCTATATCTTCTGGATATCTTCTTATATTAAGAAACTGTGGTTTCAGGTCATATAATGAAATCTATGTTGCCCCTCAAAGAAGATTAAGCGTCGATGTTGTATAAACTATGTATAAAATAAGTGATCGCGGACGAATTCATATTTATTTATTTGTTCAAATCAACAGAAAACATGGAAAATATGCAAGGACAATTTAGACTTTTGGGCTATAGCTTTCGCATAACGCATATTGCAAACACAGCCAAAGCCAATCCTTTTGCCCAACATTTTACGCTAGGCATTGGCAATGTTTCATTCAGTTCCGTTCATAAAATGCATACTCGAGTCACCTCTCCTACAATCTGTTCTATGAGAGAATATACTTTCCCCATGGCAGCACTATAGAGTATATAGGAGGTAGAAGACACTTCTGCATATATGCAAAAGTGGATATTTCCCCCCTTGCATCTTCAAGATGGCGGTCCATATCGTGGTGTGTTCTCTCACGGAATGGAGCGCACAAGTAGCACAAAAACGTTCAGCGAACGTTATCTCGAACGTTCGGTGGAATTCGAAAAGCTAACCGGGGATAACTTGAGTTCAACGTTGACATTCGCCAAACGTTCGATTTGGTTCTACCCGAACGTTGAACACAAGTTCTCCCCCGTTAGCTTTACGACGTCCACCGAACGTTCGAAATGACGGTTTTTGTGCTACTTGGGGCATATACGTATGAGTAATAGCAGATTTGTTCCTCGAACCCCGTCCGCACACATAGCCATCGGTGGGTGGCCCTCAACGCCGGTGTAACCCACGACGCATTCGGTAACCGGAGCGTCTTGCTCGCGTGCAGCCGAGAGAGTTCGCCGCCTCCACCACGGGCACGTATGGCGCGTGGACGGGGCGCTCGGGTTACCAACGGGGTGGAAGGGGGGGGGGGGGGGGGGGTAAAGGTGGTGCACGCTGGGCTGGAATGAGGGGACGCTCGGAAATTATGTTACTCTGTCTTTTTTGTTTTTAGCACAGTTTTTTTTTCTTGGACCCTTTGCTGGGTATTACAGAAAAGAAGTCTTATAATAATTTACAAAAACTATTAATAAAAAAGATCAAGGAAACGGTCGAAATTTTCCAAAGTACTCATAGTTTCTTCAGTGAGCGGTAAACTGTTCCAATCTGAGATTGTTTCCGGGAAAAGGGAATTTCGGTAAGCATATGTCTTTGCCGTGATTGGGTTAATTAAATTTAAAAAAGACAAAAATGATCAAGTAATAATTCTTCCGCGGTATATATTAGTGTGTTTGTTAGTGTATTTTCGCTTTCTGTTTTCATTGCCAGCATTGGAACAGTTTACATGCGCCCGATTTTACCAAGTTTTCAAACTCCTAGTTGTGATACCATTGCTAAGAGTTATACAGCTGAGTTCAGCCACTGACAAGCATGGGAATTCAGTCGTAACTCCTTTGGGCTTTAGTTTGGATATCAGCTAGGAGTTGAAAACTTGGTAAATCCAGGCTACTTGTGAAAATGAATAGGAATAACGTCAACGACAAAGTGGACACAGAAGTTTGCAGTATTTTTGTGTGTTTAAATTGTAAAACTGGAGGAAAGGTGGAAAGGCGTACGCATGATTCCCAAGGCCACGCCACCGTTAATAATGGGGGGGGGGGGGGGGGGGGGGGGTTCAGAGCCTCGGCAAAAGAGCGTGTGTATAAACGGAGTGAAATATCAGGGAGTAATTACTGATATCAATATCGGTACTTAGGATTTAAATAATGGTGGAATGAATTGGTATAATTGGCGCATAAAATCTTTTTATACGCATAAACGAGTGATTATGTATAAGTTTTATTTGGCAACAAATCGACGGTTACTTTAAAATTGAATTTCTTAATGGCTTCTTTATATCTGGCTATAGTACTTTTTCTTAGCTTTCCTCGCATTGTATATTATGATGCTGCAGTTTTTCAAAGACGTCTCCATATTTTTGTCTTCAATCGTATCAAGGTGATTCGGCTGTTATCTTATTCGTAGCCCCCGGGATGTGTAAACCAGCTTCTTATCACACTGTGCTGATTGGTCGCACAAACGCTATCACTTCCATTCGAGCCAATCAAAGCTGCCTTGTAAAAGAGAACAGGCGTATATATTATGGTATCGTTGATAGCAAAATGTTCTCGCATTGGTTGAAAATAAAATTGATACCATCCAGTTTGTTAATCGACTCTGATTTGCTGAGTAGAAAAGTGACCCAGAAATCTGACTCGTAATATATATACCGTAGTTACGTGGTTTGTTCGTTAAGGTACAATTTCCTATGGGTAATTTTATTTTATTTTAATTTGACAAAAAGTTGTCGTGGCTTTGATTCAAATTTTTTGAAATCCAAAAATGTCTTGACCATTCGGGAAAATTGGAGAACATTTTGGAAGTTATATGCATTGTGGGATGACATTTTGCAGTGTTTTGGAATAAAATTTGGACCTGCATTTTGGGGCCGCATTTTTCTATATATTTCGCATTTTGGGACCGCTTTGATATATAACTGCATTTTGGGATGGCATTTTGCAGTGCTTTGGAATAGAATTGAGACAGCATTTTGATGTACCGAATTTTGAACCGATATTTGAAATGTTTTTTTTAAATGCATTCAGACCACATTTTGGCAAGACATTTTTGATTGCATTGCAACCGCACCTGGACCGCACAAGAGACCGCGACAATACCGCATTTTCAGACCGCATCGGCACAACGTATCGGCCGCAATGACATCGCCTTAGATTTAGAACACCTTTCGACATCCCGTCCTGGAGCCCGCTGAGCAAACACCGAGGCAGATGAACTGAGCGCTCACCCGAGCTGCACCGGAAGAGACCGTGATGAAGTGGTCCATACTTCCCAGTGTCGCCGACTGTGCGGCGGCAGCGGACGTCCGGTCGGCCCGGGGACATATTGTTCACTTGGGAGGATTCATTGAAAAAAAAAACTGGTGTGTGTGTTTGTGTGGGTTTTTTACGTTGTTCATTGAAAGATGTTTTTGTGTTGATGAGCGAGGTTCGGGTCTGGGCATTGTGCGGTTCATTTTGTGAGTGTACGAATTGAATTGCTGGCAATTGAAACGCGTTTGGCATGAGTGAATTAAACCAAATGCCGTTTTCGCGAGTCATGTTAAAGACGGGTTTTAGTTTAAATTGGGAATAATCAGACGCAAAAACTCTCATGCTGGCCAATTTGTGTTATTTTTTACGACATTCTATTGCGTTATTCTAATTTTGTTTATTGCATAAAGAAGGATATTTGAATTTTATACTCCAAAAATACGTGGTGCATATTGTTATGGAGACTATAAATGACTAAACATATATATTTTTTCTTAGTTTCCCAAAATGTGTGAACATCCATTTCCATACATGTTTTACATTCATGTTCTCGTAAAATATCACTTGCCATTCCCATTCCAAAGTATAAATTTACAGGATTTTCTACACATTACACAGTGAAGTGAACTCATGAAGTAGGCATCTATTGGACATATTTTCAAGAAATAGGTTCACGTAAAATATATCAAACACAAGATGCAGGAAGTCTGAATTTCGTGACAAAGCTCCGATATCCCGATTGAATAAATTTGATCGAGTTTGAAGTCCCAACAGTTTTGAACGATAGACCCTAATAAACCATGCTGTATGATACCAGAAAAATAGCTCACAACCCAAAAGTCTGTCATGCCTAAATTACCATCTGCCCGTCCTGCCAGCACGAATATGAGTGCAGGCATTTGGCCGGGTGCTCCGAAGACGCATAACATAAGATACAGCAGCAGGCACCGGAGCACCCAGCAATAATTATCGGTCTCTACGCATTCCTCGACGTCCGAGGATTTAATGAAAAGGTAGCCAAGATCGCGGTGAATATTGTGTTTACCGGGAACCGCACTCTACAATTACAATGGAGTAAGGGGGGGGGGGGGGGCTTGAAATGCATGACAGGCCCTTGCGTACGTTAACATGCCGAGCATGTCAACGCATATAAACTGAGTGTTTGTGTTTTCATGTGTCTGGGAATTTCTAGTCCGCAGCTGGGGAGTCGTGTTTAAAAAAATTAACTTTTGGACGTAATAAAATGAATTTAGATATATGAAAATATAGACATAGGACAATGTTTTTCTAAATCAAAATATTGTGAGATAAGAAATTGACACAAATCGTTTGTTCTTTAAAAATAAATACCATGTTTACTAGGTATATAATATGATGTGTGTAATGTATGGAAAATGAAATGAAGATGCTTTCGATGGAAGCTGTATAGGCAAATGTTAAGTTCAGAGTAAGTTGATATTGTTTTTACGGTTGAAAGAGTATAATGATAGTGCAAATCTTAATTTTTTTCTTTCCGAACAGAGGTATGATTATCAAGGAGAAAACTGTACGCTAGCAATCAAACCCAAGAGAGCTTAATTTTTTTCTTGCCAGCGATTGAAGAAAAGGCAAAAACTAATAACCTCTTTAAACCTCCGCGTGCCTTTGCAAGATGCCACAACAAATTGCTTTCCGAATATCGCCGATCAAATTAGTCTGATCTCTGTCGGCTACTCTTTTAGCTATTAAGTCCAAGAAGAGACGAAGAGCCATGGAGTACGACCAAAAATAACCCAACAAAGTGACCCGATAAGTATGGATTCATATAGCGGCCACCTCAACGAGATAGGGATCACCAATTTACTGGTGGCATGCTGCCTTGGTGCAGAGCAGAAGGTAGCCAGCAATCATGCAGGGTCTGCAT
Source organism: Nemoura dubitans (assembly GCA_921293005.1). Classification (NCBI taxonomy): domain Eukaryota; kingdom Metazoa; phylum Arthropoda; class Insecta; order Plecoptera; family Nemouridae; genus Nemoura; species Nemoura dubitans. The sequence goes on from OV121077.1 coordinate 37,590,728, forward strand.
TCCTGTTCGGGTCAATAAGATTTTAATGAAATGGTAGCGCCGGACGCGGGGAGTATAATGTTTAGTCCATCGGGAACCGAAATTAGAGGGGCGGACGCGCGCACCTAAACATGCCGGCTCAGGGGGGAGGGGCGAAAGGGTGGCTTATTTGCGAGAGGAAGGTATACGCATGTGTGGTATCCCTTTCAATTCGTTTTCTACGATGAAACTCCATGTTAATAAATCCATTTAGATGCAAATATTGTTGCGAATGAGGCCACGTGACAGATGTTCTGCTTATTTAGAAATGAATTGGGATAGTTAAAATGAGAATTTGATAATTATGATTGGACGTATCGAGAAATAAAAGATTTTTAAATATACATTAAGTCTTTGTATATATTATATTGTCTCAATGAAGCTCTTTGTAAAGGGTTGAGGAGTAGGGGGGGGGGGAGACAATGTTTTACGCTGCGCCAAAATACGTAATCCCTGATAGCAAAACAAATAAACACATTATTTCTCAAGTTTTTGTTTGACATTTAAGTGTTTGCTTTGAGCTAATTGACTTAACGAGCGACCGAATTGTGCAATGTCCGTGCATATCCAGCAAATATCTCGAGAGATTACGTTTGACTGGAGTCGTGTGTCCCCTTTTTGGCAAAATGAGACGCGAGATTGAAACCAATTCACTAAGAGTCCGCGAGACAGCGTGCGTTTTGAGTCGCGCATTCAAGTCTCCCGAATCCCGTGCCGACGCCAGCGCTCTTTCGCCGCGGCGTCGCATTACCGAACCATCAATCGCAGCCCGTTGGTTCGCTCTGATTATTTCAAATGTCGTTCGATCTGGGCTCGTTGAAAATGAAATAACAGATTGAGTAGCAATTAGCATTGTGATTCTTTTCTATAAATCGGTTCTTAACAATGTGCATACTGCATACAATGTGCTGATACAATGTCACAACTATAGAAACTATTTCATCTCACAATAAGCCACAAGTAATGACATTTCTCTATAAAATGAGAACAGAAATTGCTTTTTTTGTGTGTGTATTACATATAAGTAAATTGAAAAGAAGGGCCCTTAGCAGTAAGTTCTTCTGCTTCTTTGGTAACAAGAAAACACGCGGTATATAATATTGTATCTACACGTCTCAACGGAAGCAGCACGTAGCCCGTATCTATTTATGTTTATAAGAAAATAACATGCATCATGTTTCAACTGGCGAATGCAAAGCCCTGCCAATTATTATTTATATTTACAACCCTGTTGAGGTTAAGGAGTTATTTTCATGCAGGTTGACAGCTGAATTTTCTAAAGACTATCTATATGAAGTCGTATAGAGAGAGAATGTGGTTTAATAGGTAATAAAAATCTTTGGTAGTCAAATAAAAATATCCTGAAAGATTTTATTATTATGTACACAAATTAGCCTCCAAAAGTGTTGTCCATTCCGGGATGATGAAAGATGAAAGATGAAAGGATGAATGATCCTGAAAGATGTTTTACTTGCTGAACGTTATCATTTTTTTACATACATGTCAAAACTGATTAAATGTTACTTAACAAACTGACGATCAGGGCATTTTATTTTCCAATGGATTATTCATATAAACAAATGCACGCAAAATAAACAGGTATATAGAGAATCACATAAGTATTTAGTTTATATTTTTCATTAATATTAATAACAAGAAAATTGAATAGCATGTTTTGCATATACAGTTGAAAAATTAACCCGAAAACCCGATCTCGCTTTTCCGAATCCAATTTAATTTCTCTGCTAACAGGAAGCCGTGAACCACCGCGCGCGTTTGTTCCAAACGAATCACGAACATATCATTAATCTCCTTTATTACCAACATGCAAAGCCTATCAAAAAGTGTTTAACCAATTTCCATCATTGATTGTCGATAAAGCCAACGTCTGTTGTACCGATCTCTCCGCCGCTGCTGATGCTCTAATCACGGCATTGTCCTCTGCGTGTGTGTGTCTGGCGGCCATGTTGGTTTCGAGGGCAGACGGGCGCTACCCTAGATGCTGAGGGCACTGGTAGCCAGAGAGTGGCCAACTCGAGGTGTGTGTGTGGCGGCCATGTTGGTTTCGAGGGCAGACGGGCGCTACCCTAGATGCTGAGGGCACTGGTAGACAAAGAGTGGCCAACTCGAGGTGTGTGTGTGGCGGCCATGTTGGTTTCGAGGGCAGACGGGCACTACCATAGATGCTGAGGGCAATTGTAGACAAAGAGTGGCCAATTCTGAGGGAAATATGTACTATGGGCCAATGGAAGAAGTGGTTTTAACACCAGTTCTTATATCTGTTTAATGAAAATAGATGCGCCTCAATATTTCAGGATAGTTTTTCACTCAGGAGAAGAAGAATTGATTTTGAGCCCGAACAAAAATTACTCAAAATGCAGCAAAACGTCACAACGATAATTTCAAATGTTTGATTATCGGTTCAATATAAAACCGTATGCCTTATTTTTAAGCAAAAAACATAATTATGAAACCGGAAACTCATCCCTCTGAACTGGAAGAATTGGTAGAGTGGGTCAAATGATCAGCAGTAACCACTGAAAGTGAACCATTCAACATCATGACCTGAACGTCGTCCTTTCATAAAATGAATCCATAACCATTTGGTAAAATAAAGTTACCATGAATCGGGAATATAAATATAGGTGTTAATTCCAATTTTCATGAGGTTATGCACCCACCAGCGCAAAACAATTACTTGCAGACACCCAAAGTAAAATTTCTACAACAAATATTACGTTATAAAAAAATGTGTAAACTTTGCAAAACTGCAAGATTAGAAAAATGCAGACACGAGTCTCTAAAAAGTAACAAATCCCTCGGTGTACGAGTGGCCATCACGCAATCGCCTCTCCCGACAACCGACGACCGTCGCGGCCGCGGTCTACCCTCCACGACCACATGCCTGGACGGACACCCCCAGGCCTCCGTCCAGCAGCCACCTGTCCGGTGCCCGCTCGACGCCCCGGGCCCTCGCCGGCTACACGCGTCTACTCACAGAGGCGGCGAAGACGACGACGACGGCAAACCATCTGGGAGCGAGTCCACGAAAGGTGTGTCGCGAATAGCAGGCGCTTGCGGTTTCTCAGTCGATCGGCTTGTTGACTGCCACATTTTCTCAACGGGCTGCGCTAGTGGGTTACCCCCAACGAGCTGTCTATGACGGAAAACCATACGAGGTCCTTTTTGATCATGTATAAGTATAAAAGTATTCTTCAGAAAAGAAACACTCGAAAGAAAATGTTGCTATAATGTGCGCAGATTAGTTTTGCGAGCAATTCGAGCAATTCTCCGAGCAACTAGAGTGGGTTATCATCTTCCTCGAGGACTCACTGCTGCTAGAAATGAGTAAAGAGCCCCAAACCTGTTCACAGAGCCTTTTGTCCGCCTCAGGACATGGCTTGTGAGTTTTGTAACCCTTAGCTCGTGTCTCCGTACAGAGGAAGATTCAAATCCACTCTCCTTCTTAACGTGAAATGAAGTTTAGAGGTCCTCCAACCTCTTGGTAATTGCAAATTATCGACGACACTTTAACAGCTTACGGCGATTTCTCAGTGTGCAACTACACGCTAAACGTGCTCATATACACATGACACAGCAATGCATTTAAATTGGCGGATATCGCTGGACCTCAATGGCTAGTGAAAATAAGGGATTCTTTTATGAGAGTTACTTCTTCTTTCAATGACAAAGTACACGTTCTGAAGATGGTGATCATGACACTTTCGATTGAAGTACAGATAAAAGTAAATTGCTTATGAAAACGTCTTGCTAAAAATTAAGATTGCCAAGTCCTGAAGCTCGATCTTCTATATCTATATGTTATCGACGGCAGAAGTTTATTGTAAATGCTCGTCCCTCTGGGACGAAGACGTCGCCTGCACCTGGGACGCTGCGAGGACGAAGAAGAGGCCGCCAGACCCGCAGACAGGAAGCCGGCGAGTGCGTGGTACGGCGCGACGGGTTTTTACTGAGCTCGAGGTTTGTGGTTTGTTGCGTGGTGCACAGCAAGATGCGGGCTGTGGCTTCGGCATATTCATTGGGTGATTGAAAAATAATTAGATTTTGAGTTTTCTTGAGTATCAGATCAATTTGGTGTGAAAATCAAACGCTTTTGAAGTGTTTATATTTCGAAGTGTAGATAACTCTAGGGCACTCGTTGTCCCGTTTTGGGGCACTTTTCTCGAGATATTTTTAAAGTGTAGGGCAGCGACGAGCGATAGGGAATCAGAGACAAAATTGCAATGTTCGATTATTCGACCAATGGATCGAGCTCCTTAAAAGATTAAGACCATGAGCTGTACGTAAAATAGTGGTCGGGGGAAGCAAAATGATGGTCACAAAAGCTCACCGTTTTCCATGCCCGTGACCGCGAAAGCAAGTGTTGTGACAAGGCATGGCAGCCATCGACAGCACACATTGGATTTCTATCCGAGCACACAACCAGGGCCTTCTGGGTGGAAAGCAAGTGTTGTGACAAGGCATGGCAGCCATCGACAGCACACATTGGATTTCTATCCGAGCACACAACCAGGGCCTTCTGGGTGGAAAGCAAGTGTTGTGACAAGGCACGGCAGCCATCTACAGCACACATTGGATTTCTATCCGAGGACACAACCAGGGCCTTCTGGGTGGAAAGCAAGTGTTGTGACAAGGCATGGCAGCCATCGACAGCACACATTGAATTTCTATCCGAGCACACAACCAGGGCCTTCTGGGTGGAAAGCAAGTGTTGTGACAAGGCATGGCAGCCATCGACAGCACACATTGAATTTCTATCCGTGCACACAACCAGGGCCTTCTGGGTGGAAAGCAAGTGTTGTGACAAGGCATGGCAGCCTTCGACAGCACACATTGGATTTCTATCCGAGCACACAACCAGGGCCTTCTGGGTGGAAAGCAAGTGTTGTGACAAGGCATGGCAGCCATCGACAGCACACATTGAATTTCTATCCGAGCACACAACCTGGGCCTTCTGGGTGGAAAGCAAGTGTTGTGACAAGGCACGGCAGCCATCTACAGCACACATTGGATTTCTATCCGAGCACACAACCAGGGCCTTCTGGGTGGAAAGCAAGTGTTGTGACAAGGCATGGCAGCCATCGACAGCACACATTGGATTTCTATCCGAGCACACAACAAGGGCCTTCTGGGTGGAAAGCAAGTGTTGTGACATGGCATGGCAGCCATCGACAGCACACATTGAATTTCTATCCGAGCACACAACCAGGGCCTTCTAAATGAAAAATATGTTTCCCATCTCTCTTACGGCGTGAATGTTTCCAAAATGCTGTGGGAGATGGCAGAGTCAAAAAATGCAAGCATTGAATCTCGTTCAAGGTCAAAGCCAACTAGAGAAATTTTAGCCACACGAGCAAATCGAAACCAATCCATTTAGAGGGCGCTTACAAGATACCTTACTGGGATAACGAATTCCTGACTGTTCTGATGAACTCAAATTAATTAACCCAGCGTAACAAGATATAACTGACATTCTGCACATTTTCGTAATTTCCATTATGATCTGAAATGGACCACTAAGGTTTTCACACACTAAATACTCCAAAAAAATCACCTCCAGATGAGTCCTTGGTGCATATAGACCGAGGTGTCGACGGCATGTCTGCGTCCGGACCGAAATGTTGATGCGGACGGAAGCTGAGGTCGATAAGGGGACGCCGATGATGGTCGGCACGATGATGAGGCGCGTTTGCTCCTCGACCCCCCCCCCTCCCCACCCGGCTGGCTTTATACCCTCTCGAAGGCCCCGTGCCGCAAGACGCAAGCCAGATCACGGCACGGGGTTGATGTTCGAGTTTTTTGTTGAGTGCGGAAATTGGTTGTAAATAGGGTATGTTTTTGTGTTCTTGGTTGATTTTTTTTTTGTAAAACGCAAGGCGGTAAAAGACAGATGATCGTGTTTTAATCGAGTTTTAAAACATTGGCACAAAAATGGTTTTTGGTTTAAATTTTTATTGCACGGAGTTCACGCAATGCTGGCAAGATACGCGAGCCGCGATTTGCCTCTCGAATCTTCGGCGAGCTTACACACTTTACACTTCGACACTAAACTCCATTTCACGTTAAGAAGTTGATCTATTTGCATCTTGCTCGAGGACCCACTGGTGTTAAACACGATATATGAGTTTCAAAACTGCCCGTAGAGCCTTTTGCCCGGCTCAAGACATATGGCTTGTAGATTTTGGAACTCTTAGTTCATGTCTATAGCAGCAGTGGGTCCTCGAGGAGGATGCAAATAGCTCAACTTTTTATCGATGAAATGGAGTTTAGAGACATGGTCCAGAAGATGTCGGCGCCGACGCCGGCGAAACGTCGACACGGGTCCTATTTAGGACCAAACGTCTTTATCTCACCAGAGCAAACCTGTCAAATATAATACATATTACCACCATTTTACAGTCCAATTTATACGTTGGAAACAGAAAATATGCGAGATGACAAAACTATAGTTATATTGTGCCTGTGATCAAAACAAGTCAAGAGGGCATATGTTTTTTCTTTCTCCAAATTTTTATACCATTTTACCATTTACCATTTTTATACCATTATACCATTTTAGATATAAGTACTACAAAGGCAAACTTTTGCCAGTCGAGCAAAGTGGGAAATAGATAATATTATTCATATTCTTGCAGCATTGCGATGAAAAGCGATGATTTTCCCCACATATGGAAATTGTGAATTTTGTATCCTTGCTGGCTATATTAGAAGAATGTTCGTATGCTTAAAGCTATAGAATGGCTACAATTTTCCTACAAAAATTCCCACCTCCATGGCATATAGGTCCATTCACAAAACCAACTCAAAATCGATTCAGTCCCAAGCCCGAAGTCGCACCGGCCAAAAAACAACCTCCTTGCGCGTGAAGAGGAAATCCCCGATTTTCCACACACACACCACAAGAACATCCACCTCCGGCAGCGTCCACGCATCCATTCACAAAGCCCACATGCAGATCGCAGCACTCTTCCACCACGACCGACTCCCGAACGCAGCGCGCCCTCCGACGGCGCCCGTCCTGGGGCCGTTCGACCGCGGGCCTGCACGCCATGGGCCCAGCCCCGACCAGATACCATCGCGCCGCGGGCGCGCGTGCGTGCCGCTAAACGCCTGCCCCCGGGCCCAACGGGTCGGCGCTGTGGGTAATTGCCCGGGCGAGCGGCCGGCTGCTGTTGGTAGTCGTCGGTACGCACCCGGGCAGGAGAGCGTGTTTTATGGGTGGCGCGATGGCAGGAGCCGACGCGGACATGCGAAGGGTGTGGTGGAAGTGGTCGATTGACGTCGACGTCGCCGGTGAAGAGTGTGAGGGTACCGGGGATTGGGAAGTCTGTGTGGTTGATGGTTTTGGAGCGAAACGCGATGTCTGAAAGATGTTTGCATAACGGAGGATGGACGACTACTTTTCCAGAGTCAATCGTTGATTTGCCCACATTGATTGACTCTGGAATTGAGTCTTCCATTGTGGTTCCGAATTTCGTTTGCATATTAAAATCGTTATTAGGTATTCAACGTTCGGTGGGCGTCGTGAAGCTAACGGGGGATAACTTGCGTTCAACGTTCGCGTAGAACCAATAATCGAACGTTTGGCGAATGTGAACGTTGAACGCAAGTTATCCCCCGTTAGCTAGACGACGTCCACGGAACGTTTCTAATACGTACGGAGAGCGATTTTGCTCAACTGCCCGGTGCATATTTAAGCACGAAACGTTTGTACCTATTGGCGAAGTCTTATTGAATCTATGTCTAAAATTCGCTTCAATCTTTGCGATAAAATCAAGTACATGTCTTGTTAGCCTAAGATTACCACAGCCTGGGGGACTTCCAAGTATAAGTATCATTGGACTCTTTTACGATTTGTAAAGAGTGAAATGGTAAATAATTGTAACGATAATTACCTTTTTTAATGGTAATGATATATAAAAACCTAATCATTTGGTTTTACGATATGAGATCCCCAAAAAGTGGCAAACTCAAATTAATTCTAGTGTTCAATACGCTCGTTTGATTTCAAATCCTGTCGAAATTTCGTTTCGCTGCAGGATTTAGATTGGAAGGAAGTTATCGAAGATTTCGCGATGTGCTAAATTTGAAGAAATCGCAGTGAAACATTATAAATTCACATCACGCTTCCCGCGGTTGTGGTTTCCTGCGCTTATTCGTGATTTTTCGCAACGATATTTTCCAGGAAATGTTGGGATAGTTTCACCGACAGCAGGGCACGGCCGCCTCGATACCCCGACCGGCGTGTTCCGAACAAGAGGAACATTCATACAGTGGTATTCGTGTGTTTTTTGGCTTTACAGAATTTCCCAAGACACGAAAAAATAACATGACAAACACTAAGTATGTAGAAAATAGAAATGCACATGTAGATATTTCGCCGATTTTCGTTTTACTGTCTATATAGTTTCATAACATTCAGTTTGCGTCAAAAACGAATTGTTTAAGGGAAACAATTGCTTCCAGCACTAAGTCCCATTTACATGGGATCATCTTTGAATAAAGATCATATTATAAATAAAGTACCTACAATTGTTAACATAAAATACTGATACTTTAACCCCAATAGGAATCAGCCAACCGTCTCAGAAAGACTTTGCCCATTTGAGTGTGAGAAGTGATGTGACTATATCCAGTAATGCTGAAAATCATGTCACCATTTATTAAGGCCGTTCATTGATGGTTGTTGAGGTAAATTGAATTTGACTTTTTTTGGATTTCCAGGAGATATTTCGAGATTCTGAGATATTCAATTGGTTGTCAAAAGTGTGAGGATGCCGTAGATATTTGTATCGTCGCGATCAGATAACAGGTGTGGCCTGGAAAGTGTATCAAGTAAGTTCTTCAGTAAGTTCAGTAAGTTCAGTGTAGTTCTTAGCTGGAATTGACATCTATCAATGTACCGGCAAAACAGGGTTGCTTTGAAACGCTTGTAAGTAATTGACGGGTGAATTTTCTAAATGAAAATGGTTCAATTGGTTGCCAGGAGTGTGAAGATTCCGAAAATATAGGTTTCATCGCGATCCGACCAAAGGTGTGGCCTGGAAAGAGTATCCCGTACGAGGTAAGGGAAGCGGCCCGAGTTCACAACTCAATGAACAGCCTTAAACCGAGAAAAACAAGCAACAACCTCCGAAAGCCGTCCAAGAAATGCTTTGCCTCCAGGAGTTTGATATACAGTTAAGAGAGAAGTAAACGGTTGTCGTTTTGGTCGATTTTCGCATAAATTTCACATTCATAGGGAACGTCTCCTGGCTACAAATTATTTACAAACATTTTGAAAAAAATACACGCGTTGTTAAAGAGCTGCTGAATGGCGGATACTTTTTTTTTTCGTCGTTTTTTAAAAACTTTCAGCTGGGGGAATTTTCTAAAAGTGCCATTTTAGGCCATTTTAGGCACTTTTAGAAAATTCCCCCAGCTGAAAGTTTAAAAAAAACGACGAAAAAAAATAGTATCCGCCATTCAGCAGCTCTTTAACAACACGTGTATTTTTTTTCAAAATTTTTGTAAATAATTTGTAGCCAGGAGACGTTCCCTATGAATGTGAAATTTATGCGAAAATCGACCAAAACGACAACCGTTTACTTCTCTCTTAATGATCGTAATTGGTAAGTGAATGAGTATGTAAAGAGTGAGTAATGATGAAAACCATGTCACCATTCCTCAGAGAAACGGTGCAACTCGGCAAGCCCATGCCAGCTAGCCGTCTGTGGATGACCACCGCGCTTTAGAAAGTGGTGTGGCACCGACCGCAGACCGGGGCGCGTCGTCTGGTAGCTCCGATGGTCGCGAGTTCGACGTCTGTCTGACTCACGCACGTTCGCTGATGCGTGGCCAGAAGACGCGTGTGTCACTGCGACGCGTAGGAATGCGTCGAGCGTCGATTCGGGGGACACGAAGTCCCAGAGTGCGTTTTACATAGATACGATGTATTATAGTCATTTTTTGTCTATACTGTAAATCCTACTGTAAAGTTACATGTTAGTACCAGGGATGCTCTGTAGCTCTGATACTCTATTAGGGACGAGACTATATAACACTGCATTAATTCAGGACTTACCCCAACCCTCTCAACCCTCCGCATTCGGAAATTACGAAAACCATTGTAAAACAATTGCGATGAATGGGTATTGTTTATAATTCAGGAAACAGTCATTCTCACTTCTCAGTCATTGTTGTGTTGATCATAAATATATTTTTCTGACTAAATGTTCTATTACACGATATATTGTGAAGATATTTAAGTGAATAAAATGCCCGCATTAGGGAACATATTTTTTAAATTAAATGTGCATTGGTGTGCACAGGGAAAACGGCTATAAAATAAATTAGCGAATCGGGGGATGCAAAATAATGGTCCCAAAAAAAGCCCCGTTTTCTATGCCCGTGACCGCGAAAGCAAGTGTTGTGACAAGGCATGGCAGACATCGACAGCACACATTGGATTTCTATCCGAGCACACAACCAGGGCCTTCTGGGTGGAAAGCAAGTGTTGTGACAAGGCATGGCAGCCATCGACAGCACACATTGAATTTCTATCCGAGCACACAACCAGGGCCTTCTGGGTGGAAAGCAAGTGTTGTGACAAGGCATGGCAGCCATCGACAGCACACATTGAATTTCTATCCGTGCACACAACCAGGGCCTTCTGGGTGGAAAGCAAGTGTTGTGACAAGGCATGGCAGCCATCGACAGCACACATTGAATTTCTTTCCGAGCACACAACCAGGGCCTTCTGGGTGGAAAGCAAGTGTTGTGACAAGGCATGGATGCCATCGACAGCACACATTGAATTTCTATCCGAGCACACAACCAGGGCCTTCTGCATGAACATTTTTCCCATCGCTCGGTGACTCGAATATTGCTAGGAGGTTGTGGGAAATGGCGGAGTCAAAAAATCTTATGGTTGAATCTCGCTCAAGGTCAAAGCCATCTAGAGACATTTTTGCCATACGAGCAAACCGAAACAAATCAATTGAGAGGGCGCTGGCAACTGGCAAGGTTCCTTCTTATGAAAACTAATTCGCGTCTTGAAGATGTCCAAATGGCAAATGAATGCAAAATAAATACATTCTTGCCAATGCCACCTAACCTAACCCTTAGCTCAATCAAACCTTATTGGGTTCAAACCTTATTATGTGTCACTTAGGCCATACGAACATAACTTGCAGGATTAACTGCGTGTTTATATTCTTCATGCGTATATATGTACACATTATTTATGGATTTTAATGCGAGGACATCGTTAAAAATAAATGTACTCCTATTTCCACCATTAACTTATTACCCACTTAAAAGCTCGACAATTCCCCGTTCACTGCCTCTCTCCCCCGCGCACCTTACAGCGGCAGAGCGAGTGGGACAGAAGACACAGAATGCCATTGAAAGGAGGCGCACTTCCGCCGCCGAATGAATGAATGCGCGCGCCGACGGCGGAAGTGCAGCGGTCGCAGGCCACGTGCTTGCTGCGCCTGCACCGCGCATCGCGCAGACAGCCCGATTCATTCACGTCTGGCCTGCGCCTGGGCAGCGGCGCAGCGGTCGCGAGGCAGCGACGCGTGGAGAGAGGCGTTTGGCCGGCGTGATACTTTAAAGGCTTACGGAAACCTACTCGACCGAGCGATCTGTCACGTGGTCAGAGCTCTCCGAGCTGCGGACGTTTTCGAACGCAAACTTTACAGTCTGAGCTGGAATGAGCATGGTTACGTTGGCCTGACCCTTATTTGAGAAGTAGTAGCACTTTACTACAATGTTATTTGAAATTGAGTCATTAAACTTACCTGGCTCATCTTTGGTGATCAGTGTTCAGTGTTCGCGTTTCAAAAATGAACGGTCTAAAATTACCCGCCCGTTCGTACAAACAGAACTCGCGCACCAGGCTGAAAGATGGTACGCGAGTTGAGCGCTCTGATCGCTCCAGACTGGGTTTTCGGAAGCAAAATAGCGTCGATCGGGTCACTCCGAGCAGGTTTCCGAACGCTGGAGAGCGGCCAGTGTAGGTTTTCGTAAGCCTCTGTAGAGGAACGCACGCCAAAAGGGCGGGAATCTTGCTCCAGAGTCAAGACATTGTTGAGCGTTTGGGTTGTGGCATGACTGGTATGGTGTGTTACGTGAGGAGCACGATAACGATTACCGCTGTCGATAATTTGGGCGGAGGGGGGACGGGGATTTGAAGTTTTTACGCGGCTTTATCCGAACTGGACTCGAATTTGGCTAATACAGATATTTCTTATGTGTTCTTTGTATACTTCGTATATAAACTGCGAACGACGGTAATATGCCGTCTTGTTTCGTGCTTAGTTTATTTATTTGGTTAGTAGTACTTAGTTAATATTAACATAATATGTTAGTGAGTTACTTAATAAGTTAGCTTTGTTAGCAAGTTAGTTAATTTAAGTTAGTAAGTTAGTTTATCATGGCTCATTAGAAAGTATGTAAGTTCGTTCGTTCTCTAGGTTGTTAGTTCGTTAGTTCGATCATTAGTTCGTTAATATAGTTATGTGATAAGTTAGTAGGTAAGTTAGTTAGTTACTTCATTAGTTAATTAGTTAGTTAGTTAGTTAGTTAGTTAGTTAGTTAGTTAGTTAGTTAGTTAGTTAGTTAGTTAGTTAGTTAGTTAGTTAGTTAGTTAGTTAGTTAGTTAGTTAGTTAGTTAGTTAGTTAGTTAGTTAGTTAGTTAGTTAGTTAGTTAGTTAGTTAGTTAGTTAGTTAGTTAGATGGTTATTTAGTGATATTGTGGATGTCACATTACACATAAAGCGAATCGAACCGCCAACTGTCCACCGTCAAGGTCAACATCTAAGGTCGCCAATCTTAGCACGAAAAAACTCTTGCGGGTCCCTCATAAGATAGCGCAGTCCACGAAAGTGTATAGCGATCAGTGCGAGCTGCACCCGACGAGACAATGACCGAGCGATCCAGCTTGGATCTGACGTATGCATGAAGGAGGCTACCTGTAATCTGTGTATTGTATATCATTATACTTATGGTAACCGATTTCCGAAACATCGTCGTACTGCAGCCATCTTCGGTCATAGGACGTGACGTTTACCATTCTCTCTGTTGCTAATTGTTTAGGGCCGGACGGTCCTAAACAGGAGCTGAAGCTCGATCAGGAGCTCGATCAGGAGCTCGATCAGGAGCTGATCACGATCGATCGCTGATACAGAATATAATGTTTCCTGTGAATAGCTGCATAATATTGAAATTGTCTGGAAGTCGCTGGAATTGACGACTACAGTTCCAGGGTCAATTGCTGATTTGCCCACATAAATGCAATGCTATTTCTATGGAAATTATTTGCGCACATAACGGTTGACTCGTTGGGTATTTGGGTGGCGTTGAGAGAAGATTGGGCTCAATTCATTGTTCGAATTTTGTTATGCATTTGGGATTGGCGAAATCGTGGAAACCCTCTGCACAGGATTGAGCTGTGATTATATACTGAAACCAAAGTGTTTGTGCTATCCCTTAAATGTGTTTGCATATAGAATATAATTTTCCGTTTAAAACAATTATAAACTTGTTTTGTGGCAAATTCAAACGGAGAAAATGTAACTGTCAGATTTTAAAACAGCAATTTTTTTGGCCGTAGCCAATTCTTGGCTAACACCGGCTAACAATGTAACGGAAATCAAATAAAAAACTAATAATTTCAACACAATTCACTATCATAGATAATTTGAGCCCCCCCAAAAAAATCGTTATCTCCCCTAATATTAAGACCATTGTCCATACCGACATTTGCGTGGCATCAGCAGACGAAATGATTGCATCTACATCTCTACTGACCGCCGCTTACCGACAAGTACCAATTACCCAGTTCACTCGGTAGAAATGCACCTCCGTGTCATGTTTCCCCTCCCGGCCACCAGAGGATGTTGCATCGCCCGTCCAATATCGTTGCACGCGTTTTCATGTGTGGCAAATATGTTTCGAAGGTTGAGAGAGAGATCGTGTTTATTTTACCTTGTCATAGTTTTGGTTTTGGTGTTGTTCAGATGGGGAAACATCAGAGGTTAGATATAGAAGTTGTGTATGGGTTGCTGTTTTGGTGTGTTATGTAGGATATACGAAAAGGTGATATGCAAATTTAGTGAAATTTTATGTTGGTATGCGTAATTGGGCTGAAGTTTTGGAAGTACCGGTACGAAATCACGTTCAAAGGATATGTTATATAATTGCATTTGCTTTAAAAACAAGCCTACATATTTAAATTGATGCATGTAGGTATACGAAAAGATACAAAGGAAAATGAGATCGGATTTTTAATACTGCAGTTCACCTGGAAGACATTCCACTTTCAGTTTTAAGTTTTCTATTACTTGAGGAAAATTTGCTGTTTTTGGCATAGCTCAACCCTAAACTGTCATAAATATGTGTTTAACTCGAGGACAATTAACACCTTAAACCATAAACCATAAAGACCATAAACACCTAACCACTTAATCCCCAAACCCCTAAAAAGAAAGTGGCCGATTTTCCTCTTACAAGGAATCACAATAAATAGTAAAGTAACAACCGACCATTTTATCACATATATACCTGAAAGTACCTATATACGCGCATATATTTAAGAGAACCAGTGAATGTGAATACAAATCAAAAACACATATAAGATCAAATCAATCAACGCCTATTGATGGAACAGCATCTAAGAAAAACGTACAGCAATTTCCCAGGAAATCCAATGGGATAATAGAAGTCAAACAAGATTGTCATTCCCCCGTTGGCTCCGCATTATAAAATACGGCACATGATTTCATGTCACGCAATTATCGCCTTATCGCCTCGACATTTTCCCACAATGCCCTCGACGAATTGCCAAGCGTTCATCTCGATTGTCCTCTCACCGCTGCTTTATCCTGCGCAGGACCAAAGTGCATGCCATGAAACAATTAGTTCAATTCCCACACACACAGATATAAATACCTAATTGGTTTACATCTATAAAGTACCGTGATCGAGCCCCGTTCGATGCTTCCCCGTCTGTAAACCATGTCGCTGTATAAATCAATGAAGAATCTATCAATCTAGGAATTGCCGAATTGTAAATCTTGTTCTTTGAACGTTTACGATCAATTCATCACTTAACCTTATATACACAGGTACTATATATATATATTTAAGTACATACGATGTGTCTGCAAATGGATATAGAATGTTGATTGATTTGGTGTTTAGGGTTGCGCAGAAATTTCATTTTTTAAATTTAGAATCACGTGCGAATAAGAATTGAAAAATGCCTCTCGCAATATGCGGCCTTGAAACACAAGAGTTATATTGGTCTTATGTCATTTTATGCAAGGATCAAACAAGAATAGAAGGTGCAAGGACAAGGATATAGGATAGCTTTACACTTAAATATATAACTTTTATCATTTCAAAGAACACACAGATGGAACTTATGGAATAGTGTTTCTACGCTCTGTTTTGATATCTCTGTGGCATTTATATGTCAATGATAATGAACCTAACCTAGCCTAGAAGATAGGAGAAGAAACCCGGAGTCGGCTCGAAAACAAAAACTTTCAAGGTCAATATACAACTGCAAGAGGATTCCTCTTTTAAGCAAGATAAGAATTGGTGATACTAATTTAATTTCCAACCATCTCTTCCGAACAGAATTGGTCAATTAGTAATGAGCAGATGATGGTCACCCATCCAATACCTGACTGAACTTAGTGTTGCTTAACTTCAATACCTCGTGCACCTCTCTCCCAAACAGAACTGGCTCAATGTGTACATGGCGGTCACCGACCCAAACCCCCGAATCAGCGCAATGTTGCTTAACTTCGATTATCTTATGAGTACTGATGTTTCTAGCATTCCAAAGCGACCGATGACATCATTCACAATTCGGACATCCATGCTATGAGATATTAGTGTGGGCGCAAGTTTTGTCAATGAAATGCGGTTACAACAAAATAAACACGCACATGGCAAGCATACTACATCACAAAAAGCCTAGCGGTCTCCGAGATGCTTATTAAATCTCCGAGCGGCCGGTGGATTTGGTCGGATGCGGTCCCTCATTGTCTTAGGGAGTGTAGGTGCTGGCATGGGTGCTGGCATGGGTGCTGGCATGGGTGCCGGCACAGACAGCGCTATCCACGCTTCCCGTCGGCTACGTGATCTGGCTACTCGATGACAAGACGATTGAATGATTACTCCGGATGGACTGAGACGGTAAATATGCTGGCCTAAGATGTTGTCGGGATTCTCAACGACTCAATGAGTGGTCATTATTGTGATTGAGATGTTGTAACTGCAGAAAGTGTTTGGTACAAGACGCAATCAAAGTTTTAAGTAAGCGTTGGTAATATATATTTTTTGTATTTTTATGCTATGTATCCGTCCACGGGCTCTAGTAGTCGTCATATATAGGTACTTTTTTTTGGCGTTCAAACTTCAAAGTTGAAACACACGATCTTGAGCCAAGTTTTATTGGAATAAAGTCAAATATCTTAATTTATGGCCTCCTGCACATATATTTTAATATCAGGTATATAGGGTAGGTGATCCAGTTCAGGCAGGTATATGTTAGAATGTGCAGTTAGATTGCTTCGACTGTCAATCTTCGATAGCAAAATTTTCCGCTTGTGTGATCGGTGTATGACCCTGATTGATGGCGACCATATTTCTGCGCATTAGAATATTAGTGATATTTTTATTTAGCATTCAAATCCCAGCTTGAAATAGTATTTTTCAATCCGAAAAGAGTTTTCTCACAACAGAAGCCTTGAGCCCCGTGCACAACATCAAGGTATAGTAAAAACGTGCCCACAATCTCGGGTGTTGACTGTCTGACAAGACGTCTTCGGATGCTGGAGACTTCTAGGTCCACGACAAGACAAGTGCTCTCGACGCCCACGCTTTGAGACTAGCGACGCCACCTAATTGGTAGCAGTGACAACAAGACTGTCGGCGAGTTTGTGATCCAAGACAGCTTCACCTTTGGACATCTTCAGATCCGAGTTATACGGCCATCGTTCTCCATAAGTTCATCTTGAGACACAGATTTTTTTAAAGCCTGTCTCCATCAGAGGATATGAAGTGATGAGATCTGCCGTCATTGTCACTAGAATGATTGTATAATTTGCGTAAAGGAATTTGCACTACGTCACATACGTCAGCAATAAAGCGTTGGACCATTTTAGTTAATGACGATTGTTACCCACAGTAACCAAAACAATACTAATAAAAACAATATTACTCCTTTACTCATAAGTAGGAAAAGCATTTTAGCTGCTAGTACATTTGGATTGAATTAAATAAGAACATCCTTATATGAAAACATCATATAGTTAATTATTTCGTCCCAATCCCATATTGTCTTTCACTTCATTTTTATTACGGCTCAGGCTTACCAAAACAAACCAAACGTACAACTTCAGATTCAAATTGTTCTCACCTAAAACAAATGCAAATCGGTCCTACCGGCAAGCCCTCTTTATCCTTGTGCCCATACGCCGTAGTCAAACAAAATCTTTCAATGAGCATTTGAATTGAATTGTAAATTAGATGACTGCACCAATGTTGTGATTGAAGTCATGATTTATTTTCGACTCGATAATCTGCATTACCACACAAGGACCCGCAGCAAGCAAGTAACAATGCATAAGACACCTGAGCAACCTATTCTCAATTTACCAGTGAGGTACTTACAGCCAATTATGGAAATGACCGCTTTGCTGTATATGCGATTGTATGAATATAAAATAAATACATTGACGCGACTACCTAAAATAAACCGAAAAGAAAATGCAATTAATTACACGGTGTTTGTTTCACGTGCAAGCAGTAGTAGGTATGGAATCCTTTACCAAAACATGTTATACCCAATCCTGTATTCTGTATCCTATCCTGTAACCAGTATGTATTCTGTATATGTGTTATTAAAATACCACGTGCTAAAATTAGTCTGCACTTGCACCATCAAACAAAATGCTATGATTATTCAAGATAAATCTTTAAAATTATGTTTAGAATTATGTGTGGCAGAGTGGTTCAGACTCCAGAGTAGGTTATTGGTTTTTTTCATGTAAAAACTTATAGGTTATGTTAAAAATCACCATCTTTCTCCAAACTTAATAACTGGATTGTCAGAGCTAAGCTAGCTAAAAACAGCCAAGTATAAAAACCCCACGATGGCAGTGAACATCTCACGGATGAACAGAGCATAGCGTCCATGCGGCTTGAGAGTGAAACCAATTGTGTCGCCGCCCACGCCACCTACGGCTTTAGGGCATCTCTGCACAGACGGAGGAAATGCGTTCCCGAGGCCGTTAGCGCTTTTTGGCAACCCATCCTATAAGCGGGCGAAGTATACGTACTTTATTTTCAAATGTCAAATGTCAACGTCTCACTCTCGTCTGTTCTGGCTGCGATTGAGCTGGGGCGAAGTTAAGCAACACTTTATCGTGTTGCGTTTTGGATGGGTGCCCGCTAAACGTGGCGAACGGAGTAGGCTATTTTGAAATAGCTAGCATATTTATCAAAACCGAACGTCAAACTAACACCATTGAGGATGTTACTATAGGTTACAAAACGCCGAGAAAACATCGAGTCTTTATTTAGCATTCAAAACCCAGTGTGAAATAGTTTTGTTGTTGAAAACTAGTGCTAAAGATAGGACAAGCGAACATAAACGTAATAGAAGTTTAAAAACCAAAGGCATACTTAAATTGATTGCGTGAGTTATTTTCTTGCGCTTGGTGATGACCATTAATAGGCGCGGAAAGTATAGTGTTCGGTTCTGGACTTTCGTTCAAAGGGGTTAAGCATCTCTTCGTCATTGTGTTGCCCGGTTTTGAATGGGCTACCGATTAAATTCAACGCCTGTTTTGCTGCAACTCGCCTAAGTATGCACAGCAACGATGTTGGTTATACAATAAGGGCCGGATATACGCCTTAGAACACCATCGACCAAAAGCCACCTCATTGACTATAGGTGACCATCAAACAAAAGCCAATCAGGTTAAGCACAACTGCTATCGAGTCATGGCGTTGGATGGGTGACCATTCAATCTTAAACCAGCAAAGTTAAGCACCATAACGTCATGCCAGGTGTTGGATGGGTGACCATTCAAACTTAAACCAGCAAAGTTAAGCACCATAACGGCGTGCCAGGCGTTGGATGGGTGACCATTCTAACGTAAATCAGCAAAGTTAAGCACCAAAACGTCATGCCAGGTGTTGGATGGGTGACCATTCAAACTTAAACCAGCAAAGTTACGCACCATAACGGCGTGCCAGGCGTTGAATTGGTGACCATTCTAACGTATACCAGCAAAGTTAAGCACCATAACGGCGTTCCATGCGTTGGATGGATGACCATCAAACTTAAATCAGCAAAGTTAAGCACCATAACGGCGTGCCAGGCGTTGAATTTGTGACCATTCAAACTTAATCAGCAAAGTTAAGCACCAAAACGGCGTGCCAGGCGTTGGATGGGCGACCACCAGTCGAAAAGGCATCTGATCTGCAGACACGCGACAGGTTACCCATGGCGTGACGACTCGTGCCATGACCGTTCCACTAGGGTCGCGGTGGCCGCGCTCGCGGAGACACCGTCCCCGAGGGACCGTGACCGCGCAAGACATCCGACAATCCGGGGGACGCCGCCACGCTTGCTTGCCGGTGTCGGGTTTTAGAAGCAGCTCGAAATCACTGTCTCTACATCTGCATCTTGTGACTCTATAGGGAATATTTTCATAATCTCTTTGAAGACGATGGTGAACGCGTCAGCAAGCTTCTATAACGGCTTGGGCAATAGTACTGCGGTTACATTACTTTTTATATAGTAATTATTAGGGTCATAAGTGGTTAAGGTAGTTAGTTAGGGTTCTGAAATCAATTTTAATTGTCCGACAAACAACTATCCAACGGATTACTTCTGGCTCCGAATTTCCCTGGTTGAGCATAATATACTATCCCGGTGTCAACTGGTATACATTTATTAAACTTGTGTCTAGTCTAGTTAATTCTATAACTGCACTATAGTTATGAAAAAGTAAAAAGTGTATACAGATAACGAAACGTTGAAACACTGCAGTTTGAAATACAGGTGTGCTTTTTAAAGTCTCGTCTTTACAGTTATACTTCATGCAGCAATCCTATGTATCTATATTTGTGGTTATATCTGTGGTAATATCAATATTTGACGATTGCGCTGAAACAGAAAACAAAGATTTACAAACACGTGCCATCTCTTTTAATATACCTTTATATATAGTGTCGCTCGTTTTATATTCTATGTGACAAAATGAATAATTTTATGGAATTGTGTAAATTTATCGACGAGTTATCGATGTTTATCGGTAGCACGGCTCATTGAAATAAGCAGGCAACTTTCAGTTATCGATCGGTAACCCTTAGTTACCAGAATCAAAGACGGAGCACAATTCTAATTGGCCAAAACTTTCCTCAACACCATAAAGCGTGTTTGAATCCAAAGAATTCACACAGAGCCAATTCACAACAATTGCCACAGGTAAGTCGGTATAACCAAACTAAGAATTTCCCATGCCCACAGTCCGACATTCCTCCCCACCCTCCCTTCATTTCGCGACAACAACGCGACCTCCCCCCCCCCCCCCCCCCACCCCAAAGCAACACGCGCTAATGCGCCGAACGTGACCCGAGACAATGGCACGCGCACGCTCTGAACGCCGTCTAGGTGCGATCGGCCCGGCAATAAGCCGTCTCCCACGAGGGCGATCACGATCGACAGCCACCCCCACGTACCTGTAGGCCGACCAGTGAGGCAGGTACGTGCTGGCTTCGACTATTGCTAGCCGGGATACGCAACTAGCTCAACACTGTATGTATCCCATGCAACGTTAAAGTGTAGGCCTTACCAGCTGTCATCTTCGGTGAGATCAACTCTATAACCATGATTATGTCGTTATGTATTGCTATTTAAAAGATTAAAGATTAAATAGTCCAATCTAAATAAGTAAATTGAATTTTAGAAGTAGCTAAATAATTCCACTGTTTGTTTGTTTTAATGTTTATTCAGTTTTAAGAAAACGTAAAAACGGCAACATACATTGTTGAGCGTAGTAAGAGCTGGCACGGCATACTAGTTGGCTATTCCGTACCGGAGCAGTGAGAGCTGGCACGGCATACTAGTTGCCTATCCCGTACCGGAGCAGTGAGAGCTGGCACGGCATACTAGTTGCCTATCCCGTACCGGAGCAGTGAGAGCTGGCACGGCATACTAGTTGCCTATCCCGTACCGGAGCAGTTAGAGCTGGCACGGCATACTAGTTGCCTATCTCGTACCGGAGCAGTGAGAGCTGGCACGGCATAGGTACTAGTTGCCTATCCCGTACCGGAGCAGTGAGAGCTGGCACGGCATACTAGTTGCCTATCCCGTACCGGAGCAGTGAGAGCTGGCACGGCATACTAGTTGCCTATCCCGTACCGGAGCAGTGAGAGCTGGCACGGCATACTAGTTGCCTATCCCGTACCGGAGCAGTGAGAGCTGGCACGGCATACTAGTTGCCCATCCCGTACAGGAGCAGTGAGAGCTGGCACGGCATACTAGTTGCCTATCTCGTACCGGAGCAGTGAGAGCTGGCACGGCATAGGTACTAGTTGCCTATCCCGTACCGGAGCAGTGAGAGCTGGCACGGCATACTAGTTGCCTATCCCGTACCGGAGCAGTGAGAGCTGGCCCGGCATACTAGTTGCCTATCTCGTCCCGGAGCAGTGAGAGCTGGCACGGCATACTAGTTGCCTATCCCGTACCGGAGCAGTGAGAGCTGGCACGGCATACTAGTTGCCTATCCCGTACCGGAGTAGTGAGCGCTGGCACGGCATAGTTGCCTATCCCGTACCGGAGTAGTGAGCGCTGGCAAGGCATACTAGTTGCCTATCCCGTACCGGAGCAGTGATCGAAGGTGCAGGGGATGGCGTTGTTGACGGCACGTTCTCCGATGGGATGGACACCTTTGACGGGGTGCTAGGACGGCTTGGGGACGTTTGAGATTGGAGCGGAGGTAGCTCGGTTCCATGGTGTAATGGTTAGCACTCAGGACTCTGAATCCTGCGATCCGAGTTCAAATCTCGGTGGAACCTAACTTTTTGGTTTCTTTGCTTTAATCTGTTATCACCACTTTTTATGCATATACACATTTATAGTGTATTATCATCGATTTTGCTTAGTCTACGCGTATGCCTTTAAATAATACAATACATTGGTCTTCGACTAAATAAGTTTGGCGTATATATGAGTATCTATAAAATATTTTTTTCCAAACTTTATTATTGACAGCCAAAAGCAAAGTAGCTAGCGCCGCAGGTAATTGACGAGCGGAGCGAGCGGAGCGTGCGGAGAAAAATCTTCAATTTCACTACCCCAAAAAAAAATTAACTTGTATATGTTTTTTTTTGGTTTTTGTTTTTGTTTAGTGTTTGTACGCGCTCTACAGACCTAACGCCTGAACTAATTTGGATGAAAATTTCAGAGGGCTTACCTTTGTTCGCAACTTAGACCCCCTGCGTTTTTGGAAAAGATTGGTTCAGAACATTTTTTATAAATCAATTTTTACGAAATTTTATGATTTTTTCCAAATTTTGAACCTCTGTAAATTTCAAAGTTCTTAACATAACTTCACCAAAACTTCTAAACATGTTGACCTTATACATATTTATCATGCCAGCAAATCTTAGGTCGGTAGGTCTTTCAATTGGTTTCTATTAGCATTTTTGTAGTGTTTTTTCTTGATTTTCGGAACTGATTTACACCTGAATCAATTTCCTTCGTCACCTTGGTGACCAAGCTTTGTTGACTTGAAGTTTGCCCAAGTCAATGATTTGACAGATATATCAGAAATAAGTTATTCTCATTTATGGAAGTAATTGAAGTAAATTCGCATAAAATATATATCTCTAATATCATAAGAATCCACGGGCGTAATTCACATTCATGTTTATATGTTCAAATTACTCAATTAGCTCAAAATAAGCACATTTTGGCTATCAGACAGGTTTAGAGAGAAACAAAGGAAAATAATAATCGTCTAAAATTTCGAGTGATCAGAGTTTTCAAGAGGGCAATGGTCTGGCTTGGTGCTCCATGGTTTTCATAGGCCTTCTGCCTCCACCTTTTTATCTGCGTATACAAACCGCTACATACGCTCATCTTCAACGCAACACAGATTGCGTTCGCGCAGCCCTAGTTAGTGACAAATCAGAGACTATGGATGTGCATGACGTCATGTTCGCGACTCTGCCATGGAGTCTCTGATTGTTGGCAGAGCCAATGTTGATTGCCATTTCAAAATCATTGATTTTGAAAATCATTCTTCCTGATAACTTGATAAGTAATCAAATTAACAACTCCAAATACAAGTGAGAATTGATTTAAATAATAAATTATTAAATTCTTCCCATGTCAACCGACATTTAAGCAATTTACGAACGTAAACGGTTAGCCTAAAAATCAAAACAACTTTGCGATTAGGATTTAAACCTATTTCACAACTGGATGGAGATTGCCAATAACGCATCCTTCAGCCACACATCGCATGCGTCGTTAAACACCAAAGCCCAAAACGAGTGATTACCGAACTAAGCCCCGAACGAATATCGTTGACCACGGTTCACATTATGCCCTTCCGAGCCGGTCACCCTCAAAGGGGACCTGAACGCTGGAGAGAAGGTGAATGTTCACCACACCCGGTGTTATTCGAATATTTACTTCAATTTTGTGAGGGGGGGGGGAGGGATGGAGGGAGGGAGGGAGGGAGGGAGATTTGAATGTAATTTTATCAATATGATTTGAAATGTAGAAAATCAGACGAAGAATTCTCGAATAAGTTAAAGGAATATCTGATGTAAAATTGTTTTTATTCTGTAAATGAATTTTACAAAAAGTAGGACTAAAAATTTGACAGACCAATAACATGTATATGTTCAATCTGGTAACAAATAAATAAATAAAAATAAATAAATAAATCTCGTATATATAGGTGCTTGTATCTTATTCAAGCCAGAACTAACCCCAAATCATGCAGGTTGTAGATTCCTGCTGCGTGCAAACTACGAAACAGTTTTGATACGAGGGCACAAAAAAATAAATTCAAGAACATGTATCTTTGGATGAAACGCGGCATTCCGTACAGCACCCGGCAAGGCAGGAGACACCCAGCCTCTGGATTCGGTCATTAACTGTCGCCAAAAAGAAGATTCAATCACATGTCATGTCAACTAAACGTATTATTATATCGTATCACAGATCACTATTTATTAATAACCACAACTATCATTTGAATTCGTATAGTTTCAGCACAGATATAGTTCCGGAAAAAGTGTTATTGCTCACCCATTCTGTGATGATGCTAGTAAATGTCTCACGTAGTCTTTCCACGGGCAACGAAAGCTTTTCGATGCAGGAGTAAATTACAAGAAATGACACGGCAAACTGCAAACAGATACGTCTCTAGGTCCAGAAAACATTCTTTCAGTTTTCATTTTGAGAGGCTGCCATCAATTGCCTAAAGTTCCCAAATCATGTTATAATTTTGTAAAAAGTCAAAGAAAAAGAAAAAACCAAATATTTAGGGTACATAGGAAATATAGATATAGATATAAGCTATAACTTGCCGCTTTACTGTGGTTTACTGTTGACTTTAAATACACTCACCTCAATGTGATATAGCAAAATATCGAAGTAATTCAGCGGTAGCGCTGGTAGCATCTTCTAGCCAGCTGCGTAATCCTCGAGAGAAACTTGAGAAATTTTATTTATCAACTCTGCCACCAAAGTGGTTGCCACACGGACACAGAATAACATTTTAAATAAAATATAATATAAAATAGAAATTACAAGAAGTATGAATTGATTAATTGTGGTATGAATATAAAATGTTAAGCTTATAAACTAATACGCTGCCCATACAAATGGTTGCGTAATAATGAAATGGAACCTTTGAGTGCCATAATGCTAATTTTATTTATCAATGAGCTATTTAGTTTAAATTGTTTTATTACTACCAACACAAGCGTTATCAGGATGTCTGCAAGGTGCATCTGGATCGGAGTGTGCCGAAGGGGTACATGATCAAACTCGAGATCTCGGGCAAATAAAGCCAAGGCGCCGGCCAAGGCGGCGGGCTGTGATTCCAGAAAGTTTTCGACAATCATGTCTAGACTCTAGATATACGTTAATCAATTATTTAGCTCATACTTTATCAGGATAGAAGAAAGGCTTTACACTGGGATTCTTCAAATAGGTATATTGTTATTTTTCACATTTCTCGTATGACTGTTACGTTTACAAAGTGAAAATCGATTTCAATTGTTCACTTTTAGATCACTGCTCGGATAAGCAACCAGTATGCCGTGACAGCCTTTACCGAAATATGACGTACGTGCCGGTGCGAGAAACAAATCTGCAATAACTTTAGCACAGGCAGAACGACTCGGGCTTGCTTTCTTGGCAAAGGCTGGCTGCTATTGGCTACAATCTCACTATAGACATGGGCTCGATTGTGCCTGGCTACACTTTCAAAAAACTTCACATGAACCTACGTGATAGTGACATGAAATCATGGCAATGATTGTAATCAAATATGTCGTGGTAGCTTCCCATGGCTTCCTGGGAATGATTCACTTGGTTCTCGGCTGCCATTGCTGGAGCCTGCCACCTACGGGAATTTGAGGTTAGGATGCCCCGAGGAGGTTTTGGACCTTTCATTGGGATGGTTAGCAAGTTTGGGAGCCGATTATGTAGAGTTTCCACTGGATTGCTCTAGTTACCTATATCACTGCCCGCTACGTCTCGCAGCCTAGTGCCTATACCCTATACATCCGTGTTCAATGGGCCATGGCATCGCTCATGGGAATCATTGTCATGGCGGCGTGGATGGCGATTTTAAAATGGATTGATTAACATGCCAATTACTAAAGATCACATCGAGTCGCTCAAGATAATGCATTCACATACAGGCCATGTGGATAAATCTGAGAGTGTACACGTGTCGCATAATTGCTCGTATGCAATGGCTTACTATAATCGCCATAACAACTCAACATTTTAGCCATTTGCAATAGCCATTAAAGCTTGTATAAAACACTTCAGCGTTATAACGAGGCAATATTTCCTCATCTGATGTCCCTTTTTGGTTGTGATGGACCTTGCCTATAAGTTTCAGTTGCGTACTGTCAATTTCCAGGCCATGTCTCAGTCGTAAATGCGAACCCGGGTCGCATTTGCCATGCTAAAGTAATTGCATGTTTGTGTCTCACGTGCGGCGATGCGTCTATGCTGTGCCGTCTCGTGCATTCAGGTCTCTAGGTTATAGAGTGTTTAGGGCGGCCTTCCGAACCAAATCCACGTCGGATCACTTCGCATCGGGAATCGTAAATCGCATTTGCTACCCTCTCTAATCCGATCACGGCGGGGACCCACACGCAGATCGGCCATCTCACGCACCACTGGCTCGGCAACAGTGGCGTAGCGTCGGGTCGAATGGACGAGAATGAGCTACTTGGATGGCAACAGCCAATTATCTTTTCGGTTTGTTAAGAGAGAAGTAAACGGTTGTCGTTTTGGTCGATTTTCGCATAAATTTCACATTCAAATGGAACGTCTCCTGGCTACAAATTATTTACAAAAATTTTGAAAAAAAAAATACACGCGTTGTTAAAGTGCTGCTGAATGGCGGATACTATTTTTTTTTCGTCGTTTTTTTTAAACTTGCAGCTGGGGAATTTTCTAAAAGTGCCTAAAATTGCCTAAAATGGCACTTTTAGAAAATTCCCCCAGCTGAGAGTTTAAAAAAAACGACGAAAAAAAATAGTATCCGCCATTCACCAGCTCTTTCACAACACGTGTATTTTTTTTCAAAATTTTTGTAAATAATTTGTAGCCAGGAGACGTTCCCTATTAATGTGAAATTTATGCGAAAATCGACCAAAACGACAACCGTTTACTTCTCTCTTAAGTTCCAGAACCGATAATTATGAGGGCAAATAATTGCCATAAGAATAGCATTGCATATATGTGGATTTGTGTAGCATTGCATATTAATCAGTGATTGACTCTGGTACTGTAGTCGCCAATAACAAAGCTTTTATCAATTTCATGTCTTTGCTTTACGCCACAATAAAAGTAACAATACAAACTATCTGAAGCAGACGTACACATTTTGTCCGATTGACCATGCGGCAAAATCTTGAAAAAGCTTTAAAAATCTGCTTATAATGAGAATATGCAAGTCAAGTTTCTAGTTATAGTCGAGTTTCAGTAGAGTTTTTTTCAAATATTGATTTTCCTTTCTCAAATACTAGAAGCTCAATGCCACAAATTGCTCTCTCTCTCTTGCGAATACAAAATCGAATACACTCATGCACGACTTATGCACTAACCCCCAAAAACAGGTACCAGCCATCTCCGTCTCAAATCTCACAAATCTAACAAATATCTTCACATACAAAACGATAAACACTCTGAAACCAACGCCACTGTATCGGAATCCCCTCACCGGAGCAGAAACCCACGGAGGGCTCGCGCTCTCCGTCCAGTGACCACTTCATCGACGCCTCCCCCCCCCCTGCCGTACCCCACCCCGGGGCGGCATTGTCGGCGGCAAACTGCCCGTGAACGGCGGCGACAATGGGCCCTTGGACTGACGACGGAACCTGAGCCGATCATGTCGGCTCTCGTCAACGTCTTGCTCTGAGCTCCGTGTGATCGCACGGACCAGTGGTCTGGATTCGCGTCGGAGCAAGGGTCACGGGTTTGCCACTGGGAAAGGGGATGGAGCCACTAAGTTTAGTGAGCGCCTAACGAGCGTTAACTTTGGTTTAATCGTAGGGGGAAAAATTATAACAGCCACTCATCATTTATAGTGTTACTTATGGCCGGTTTTACAGGAGGCAATCCAGATCCAAAGTAGGAGTTAAGTTATTTTTCATGGCAACCGCCAATAGGATGTCGTGGAATTCATCTGTCCCTGAGGGTGACACGCTCAACCCAGCGTTAAAGCAGGAGTTAGGTTATTTGACATGGCAACCGCCAATAGGATGCCGTGGAATTCATCTGTCTCTGAGGGTGACACGCTCAACCCAGAGTTAAAGCAGGAGTTAGGTAATTTGTCATGGCAACCGCCAATAGGATGCCGTGGAATTCATCTGTTTCTGAGGGTGAGACGCTTAACCCAGAGTTAAAGCAGGAGTTAGGTAATTTGTTATGGCAACCGCCAATAGGATGTCGTGGAATTCATCTGTCTCTGAGGGTGACACGCTTAACCCAGAGTTAAAGCAGGAGTTAGGTAATTTGTCATGGCAACCGCCAATAGGATGCCGTGGAATTCATCTGTTTCTGAGGGTGAGACGCTTAACCCAGAGTTAAAGCAGGAGTTAGGTAATTTGTTATGGCAACCGCCAATAGGATGTCGTGGAATTCATCTGTCTCTGAGGGTGACACGCTTAGCCCAGAGTTAAAGCAGGAGTTAGGTAATTTTTCATGGCAACCGCCAATAGGATGCCGTGGAATTCATCTGTTTCTGAGGGTGAGACGCTTAACCCAGAGTTAAAGCAGGAGTTAGGTAATTTGTTATGGCAACCGCCAATAGCATGTCGTGGAATTCATCTGTTTCTGAGGGTGAGACGCTTAACCCAGAGTTGAAAAATATTGTAGTACCGGGCATAAGCAGATGTTTGCGAGTAAATTCATTGGTATACCTAATTATGAAATATACCCCCGGGGCCGGGATTAGGACAATAAGGTGGCGTGAAGCGTTTGAATTGGAATTCAAGGTCATACTTATGGAGCACTCTCAGATTATGGTTCATGTGTTCAAATAAATGCCACTGCATTTCGATTTAGCAAATAGAGAGCATAATTGCTCTAAAATATACCTATACCAGTGTTTCAATTACATAGATAATGTTAAAATCAATTTTATTCCAGATCGTGACGTTAAGTTGTACCAGAATGATTTAGTATTTAGGGGTGAGCATAATATACGAAACGAAAGACCGTGGCCTTCTAGGGGCTGTCACATCCGGGATAGCACTCTCGAAGATAACACTCTCGTCCATGTCATCCCTGAAATTTATATCAGACTCTGTCCGTCCCAAAACGGCACGAAGTCCCATGTCAAATACCACGCGTCCCGTTCCGCCCATGTCACGAGCGAAACTCGCATCCCAATAACTCACCCCCAAAAACACAGGACTCGACATCCAAGCGCAGAGATCGCACCCCCGATATACAGCAACTAATTGATGAGCGTAGCGAGCGAAGCGAGCGAAGCGAAATCATCAATTTCACCTCTGCTAAAAAAAACACTTGGTGTGTGTTAGTTAGTTAGTTAGTTTGTTTGTTTGTTTGTTTGTTTTTTTTTGTATGTGTGTTTGCGCGCGCTCTACAGGCCAAACGCCTGCTTCGAGTGGGATGAAATTTTCAGGGTGTCTACTTTTGTTCTCAACTTAGACCCCCTGCGTTTTTCAAGAAAATCCTCCACACCCTTCACTTTCAAAGCAGAAAAAAGAGCAAAATTCGACAATTGGGCAAGTTTGGAAAAGTACGGAAATTTATTTAAAAGTGCGTATTTTTTTCAAATGTTCCCAATTTCGATTTGCCTTTAGAAACCATCGAAACCAAATCGAAACATCACATCAGATTTTTCCCAATAAAAACCAACCCAATAAAACCCAATAAAAACCCTTGGGCATGAGTTACATCTATGTATTTACATGCACAATGCTCAATGATCTCAAAATGAGCATATTTCCGCCACCCGACAGCTCGGACCGAAACAAAGAAAGGTCAGAATCGTTTACATTTTCAAGTGATCAGAATTTTTTAGAAAGCATTGGTCCGGCTTGCTGCTCCATGATTTGCATAGGTTTCTTGCCTTCATCTGTTTATGCGCTAAATACAAACCGCTACGCTCATCTTCAACGCAACACAAATTGCGTTCGCCCTAGTAAAATATAACGTACGACCACAGATTCACCTTGTGCAGACAGACCGTTAGGCTAGGTTTACAGCTGGCAATGTAAGTGACACGATGTCATCAACATTGGCTCTGCACCAATCAACGACTCTGGATGTGCATGACGTCATGTTCGCGACTCTGCCACGGAGTCTCTGATTGATGACAGCGCCAATTGATGACATCGTGTCACTGACATTGCCAGCTGTCAACCCAGCTTTGTGTGGAACAACGGGAAAGTGGTGAAAATGGTATTGGATAAATGTATATGTCACACATTCAGTCATGGGACACAGAAGTGCGTGTATACTTGGTATCAGGTTCCGAAGTCAGCGCCTGAGGGGCATTGGACAGGTGCTGTTACAATGTATAACGCCAGGTTGCTGCTGTTGATGTCATTCAGATGTGAGACATACTATAGCAATGTTCGGCAGAGCGGGTGAAACATAGATAAGAATGGCGTGGCGACATTGGAAGTTCAAATTCTCATCGGTGAGGGGTATGCTAAGTTCAAGTGAGGCTACTTTCCATTGCTAGGTGAAGGTATGCTTAGTTCAATTGCGAGGCTACTTTCCAAGACCTCTTACGTGACCCGGTGAGAGGTATGCTAAGATCAATTGCGGGACTACTTTCCTAGACCCGCGGATGCACAAAGCAGGGTTAAATAATGTTTGTACGGGACGTAATTCGGTGTCAAATATTTTTTGCAGCCAATAAGAATCAATTGGCAGGGATTTTTTTGCGGTTATAACCATGGTAATATAAATTACCCCTTTGGGTTTTAATAACCTTGCTTCGTGAATCCAGACCCTGCAGATTTCGCGTCTCTTAAAGATTTAGGTAAACAATTTTGCCATCTATACCTTCCAGATTTCGCATGGCCAATGTTAACACACCCATAGTCCATCTGTGTAACCTCTACATCTGTGGTACGATTTTGCTAAACAGGTCGCGACAAGCTGTATCTTGCACCCTGGCACCCTTGAGGAGTGGGTGGGGGGGGGGGGGGGGGGGGTCTCGCTGCCACCCCTGTCTGTTCATCTGCATCCTTCAGCTGGCCGGCACGTCCGGTGGGCGGGTCGCCAAACCCACCCTCGACGACTCCAGTTTCACCCCGGCTATACCCTCTTCGGCACGGGCCCATACCTGGGCAGGAGTGTCCGGGTGATTCTTAGGGCCGTCTTCATTTGGACACGTTTCAATTCCATCCGCTTCTTTGTACACAAAAGCATACGCGATAAATGGAAGTATTTTTTTATATGAGCTGGTTTTCAGAATGATGTCATCGTTAAGAAATAAACAGTCCGTTATCGGGAAGAAACAGCGACTAATTTATCGGTTGCCACGCGAAACAACAGAAAACTTTTTTTTTTATCGGACTATAACTATTGTGAAATTCAGTATCCCAACGTCTTCAAACTGAAAAGGGATCAAAATTATCAAGAAATATACTCTAGAAGTCTGCATGCGTCAAATATGAAATGTAACGAAATGAAAGCAAAACCGGGAAAATAGTTTAACGGAGCCGGGATACGAACCCGGGACCTTTATGATTGCCGATCAGGCTGGTTGAAGCAAACCAAAAAACCACAAAACCAAAAAACTGCAAAATAGTATTGTTTTTATTGTAAATGATCCAATACAGAACATACCGTTCTGGTGTTGTTTTCGAATACGTTGAAACATTTTCACAGTTGACGCTATCGGTTATTTACCTCGTGTATCTCAAAGAACACAGTGTAAAATGTATCAAACAAAACAAGAAACCTTCCCGTAAACAGCGCATAACTAATAAAGTGGTTAGGTATAATAAAGTGGGCACACCATCAGGGTGCACCACTGGAGCCAGCCTCCGTCCAACGGCTCCACCTTGGGCAAGGACGGAGAGCCACGATGTCAGGTGAGGGCGAGGGCTTTGTCGTCGACGCCGGGAGGTCGCGTCTGATCCTTGCGCCCGATGTCGCCATGTGTGTGTCCTCGAACCCCGTCGCGGGGGGGGGGGGGGGCAAAGGGGGGGACGAGGTGGTCAGGAGTAGCCCGGGTCCGGTGGCTGTTTACTAAGTTGTGTCTACATCTTTGTGGTGGCCGTAATTTGATTTAATTGGCAATGTTTTCACAATTCAAAGTATTTTAAGTACGGGTAACAGTAGAAAACCAATTGTTACCGGAAGTAGACTTGTAATGGTAATAGTAACAATTGTATACTGTTTACAGTTGTAGACATCATATTGGTAACTGTAGTAATGTAGTCTTCAGTTTCCACTTTAAGTTTACGCTCTTTTGGCTTCAGATTTGCCAAATTTGGCGCGACGCACCCAGTATTCCTATACCATTTTTGGTCTACATGAAAAATAAAAAAATAAAACAGTATTTGTTTTCTGATACGAAGTTCTCTTTGAGGAAACTCGCACTTTCTTTGTGCTGGTACACAGCGAATTAAATTATAAGAAATTTGTAATCCTGCAGGCTCGCCTAGCCCTCTATCACTTTTATTTCATATTTCTGTTTAACACTTCGGCAACTATATTTATCGCGTATTGTTCCAAATATAAACGATACGATACTATGTATACATACATAAAATGTGGAGTATAGGGGTGGGATCACTAGGGGTGGTCTGAGGCCGAGGGGACATACTATACTTGAAGTGGCCGGAGTCCAGTGGGCTGTTTAGAGAATTGTGACTACACATATAGATGCACCTAAGGAGCCTACCTATAAGGCACTTGATTTCACATTGTTTGGATTTGAAGTAGTTTCTGCAGTCACTTCGCTCAATCCCAATGATAATATTGGCTACGCGAAATTCAGCAATTGTATTCCTGCATTTCTCACAAACCGCCAATTGCTAAGCCAATTTAATAAGCATGAAAAGAATTCGATTTTTGAGATGCCGGTTCAGTGTTATTTTAAATCGGGTTCCTTTGCACTGCCCGTCCTCTCTAGTTTTCTCTACGAACGCCACAAGTTTTCTCACGTAGCTATTGCTCCATAAGATGAGCCTATCTGAATATATAACAGGCACCAGCTGTTTATCAAAAAAACCATTTCAATGTTTTTTATAATAATCATAGTGAACATTTTCTTTTGGAAGTCTTGTTTTTCTTGTAGTTCTGCATTTCGTAACTAATTTCTAAGAGATAATTAAACGGTTGTCGTTTTGGTCGATTTTCGCATACATTTTTACATTCACAAAGAACGTCTCCCGGCTACAAATATTAACGGGAATTTTTGAAAGAAAATACACGTGTAGTTAAAGAGTGTTGCGAATAGCAGAACTTTGAAAACTGACAGCGGGGGCAAATAATTGCCGTAAGAAAAGCATTGCTTTTATTTGCCCATGCATAAGTAATATAGACTCTGGAACTGAAGTCGTCTATACCCCAACCGTTTTAATAAAACCACGTTAAAACATAATATGCAGTGATATAAAAAAATGAGTTAACTGTCCGATGATAATTTTTCATTATCGGCCACCATGTTACGAGAAGTCGCGAAAACAGTTTATCATTCAAAACCCAGTTTGAAATATCGTATAGTTCAGCCAGACAATGATTCTCAAAACTTTCACCTGTGCTTTGCAATCATTCCAGCCTCCAAGAAGCTTAGTCGCCCCCCTCCCTGCCCCCGTCCAGCCCCATCGGGGTGGCCGACGACAGATGCTCGTCGGCGGCGGCCAGAGGTAGCTGCCGACGAGGAGGACGCGCCGGACAATGGTCCATAGCGGAATGCTCGCCGATTAACAAGGATTTGTCACTCGGACTTCTCAATTGTGAGCCGCTCGCCCGTCCGCGATTTGTATGGTGGGCAGCATTTTGCTCGGCATTAACTCGCATTTGTGTCGGTACTTCGACGACAAAGGCGATGCGAGGGATTGTAAATAAAGGTGCAGGGGACGGGATTATTTGCGAGGGGATTTTAGCGGCTCTGTGCGAATACAAACATTTGTCAATAACATTTATTGGTTATTCTCCACAAAATTGGATTATTTCGATTTTTGAGTTAGGATATTGCTTATATTATCGGATATACTACGCTGAAAAGTAACATAGCCCATAATTTAACCTGTAATCTTAACCATGTAACGTGACTGAACCTATAGTCTAAAAGATAGCCAACATCACCTATTGTTTTGCTAAAATTGCCACTAAAAAAAAACTAATTAATAATTGTTTTGGATGGCGCGCTCCGGCAATACCTTTTCAAGGTCAGGACATTACACACTACCATACCAACGTAAATAACCTTCTCTGAATCAACCATACGTTCAATTCAACGACATGAGAGAGCATTAATTTACGAGCTGAGAAACGAGATGACAGAAAACGATCATGCAAATCAACATTCACCACACCTCCACTTCCGACTCGGCTAATTCCTTTTGGCGCGCTGCATTCTTGGCAAACCGCAAGCCACGAAATCACTTCGCGCCAGCGCTTTTGCGGTCGCTCTCATAAACAAATCGGCTCAGGCGGAGCAAATGTCCGGTAACGCGGAACGCCTTTATACGGCCCCAGCAGATACGTAACAATGGCATATTGTTTAAGGCACGCATCAAGCGTCAAGTATGTCCGAGGAAGCTACATGCATACTTGCCACAGGTAAACATGGTAGCGGATTCAATCTGTGGACGCGAAAATTCCTGAAAACGGACACAGAAGCCAGGAAACCCTTAGCACTTTCCCGATACGGATACAAAATTATAATGCACCTATGTAATGCCATCCTACTCGAAAACGCATTTACGAATTTTCTGTATAAACTTTCACCAAAATTCGCAGATTTGTCTGGAAATATGTAATTCCCATGTAATAAGACCATGGTGGCTCATTGTCAAAACGTTGCATCATAAACACCCACAGGCGTGAGGAGGATAACTGATTATATATACGGCACAGTACGGGAATCGGATGGATCAAAGTGATGGTGAAAGAAGGACATAATTTTCTATGCCCGTGATCGCAAAAGCACTGTTGTGCACAAATAAAGTAAAATGTATAACTTCAAATTAATCTCCGAGCACACAACCAGGGCCTTCTTCATGAGATCATGTCACATTGCTATCTTTTGACGTGAATATTGGAGGCTGTGGAATATGTCAGAGTCGAAGAATCCATTTTAAGGTCACAGCCACCTAAAGACATTTTTGCCATACGAGTAAATCGAAACAAACCCATTCAGAGGGCGCTGGCAAGTGGCAAGATTCCTTCTGATGAAAATAAATTCTTGTCTTGAAGATGTCCAAATTGAACATTAATGCAAAATACTCAATTCTCGTTATTACAACCCCTATGCACCAAGATTATCATTTACCTTGTAATCTGGATATAGGAATACCAATTTTCTTTGCAACAAAATGCTGAATAACGAAACTAGAGACATACACCAATAAAATATTATGGTCTTTATTATGCCGAATAAATGAAAGATATGGCCTGTGCGGTGTCGACCACACCCTTACGCATGCGTACGTAAACACCATAAATAGAACCCCCATCTCACTCGAAATTCACCATCCCTAAAATTGTTACAATTCTATCATCCAACCTCCCTCTATAGAGGGGGGTATACGTGCGTTTGATCGTAAAGACCAGCTCACAATTGAAGTAAGAATAGGAATAAGTCAAACAACAATAAGGGTAAGCACAGGTATACAAGCTGACAGTGGAAAATGTCCACTGACAGCTGTCAGTGATAGCAAAACTTCAAAACGTTGACATGACAACAACATTTTGTTTGATGCACCGTGTTTTTTTCAACAAAAAAATACTGCTCTGTAATTGGTTGAAGTTGCAAGAAGTTGGAAGATTCCATCTCCATTCACTATTCTTATATCGATACTCCAATCACTTTGCTGCTTGCGTCAATTTCATACATTCCCCTAAGCGTTAACGTTTTTTTAATTCTGTCTGAAAACATTGTACCTATTCCTACTTAAATGTTTTTGGAACTGTTAAAGTACCTACCTATACCTACCGAACAAATCATGATTATTATACTCAAATAACGTTCGCAGCCCCGATTCCGGTTCTAAGAGAATTATAATATCAGGTCCGATTCAGGGTCCATGAAGGGTTAGCATCCCTGCTTATAACGATAAACAATTGAATGAGCTTAAGCTTACATAATTAGACTTCAGTCAAA
Organism: Nemoura dubitans; assembly: GCA_921293005.1. Taxonomy (NCBI): domain Eukaryota; kingdom Metazoa; phylum Arthropoda; class Insecta; order Plecoptera; family Nemouridae; genus Nemoura; species Nemoura dubitans. The sequence continues at coordinate 37,626,871 of OV121077.1, forward strand.
TTATATTATACCTACACCTCATCCTCTAACCACATATATCACGTACACTAACTGATAGGTATATTCAACTAGTGCAAAGTTGTTGTCTTAACTCCTAAGCCTATTATTCATTGTCCTTGTTGCTACTCTTATTCTTACATCAATTGTGCGTGTGATCGTGTACGCAATTACAGTCGTTAGTGTCGGGTCAGTCTGTGCTCTACGCGTGGTTGCCATCATACTAGCCGACAGTCACGCAAAGTGCAGCACATAAAGTAGTCGGATGTCACTTGGTCAACACTGTATATAGCACCACGGTGGCTGCGGCGTGGACAGCACTAACCTAGTACCTGATCTACCATCTTGGAACAGTGGCGTCGACGGGGGGGTCTGGGTTCGACTTATAAGTCAACTTTTAGGCAAAACTTCTAACGCCGTTTAAAACTTTCCCGTAATTACTAAATCCGCAATACCTCGTTCACACTACACGAGTTGATCATGAGAGTCCTCAACTCGATCAAATATGGCGTTGATTGGGTTTAAAAAATCAGTTGGTGTTCACACTTGTTATTTCCTTACTTGATCATGATCAAGTCATTCGGACAATTTCGGAATATGCTCGGGAAACGAAAACAACCGGAAATCGCGACGAATCTAACCTCACTTTATCACCGAGCTCATAGCACACGGAACACGCTCCCAGGTCATTGTTGCAACGTTTCCGGTGGCGGATTTTGAAATAATCACGAACTCTTCCGAGCGTTCACGACGATTCCCGAATGATTTTATCACGATTAATTAGATAACTGAGTTGTGGAAACCCAATCAACGCCATCTTTGATGGCGTAGAGAGTTGATCTTGGTCAAGTCTGTAGTGTGAACGAGGTATAAGAGAGGGGATAGGCAACTCCAGCAGTTTTCGTGTCGCCCGCGGATGTTATGAAGCAATGCCGACAGGTTACCGGCCAACATTGAGACCTTATGGACGCCGATTGTGTTTGGTTAACCAGGTCGGGAATTGTTCACATGCAATCTTGATGAATCATGGCGTGCTAATATGATAAAACATTTAAGGTTTTACAGAGCTTTATACGTAGAACTTGAGTTTACAGTCGTGTTAGCCTAAGATTACCACAGCCTGGTGGACTTCGAAGTAAAGTGTCATTTGACTCTTTTACGATTTGTAAAGAGTAAAATGGTTAATAATTGTAATCATAAATACCTTTTTTAATGGCAATGACAAAAACTTAATCAAATAATTCTATGGTGTTGGTATTCTATGATATGAGATCCCCAAAAAGAAGCAAACTCAAATTAATTTTATTACAGATATAAGCACTATAGACAATGCTTCACGAGCCAAATCAGGTTTTTAGTGCTGATGTCAGTGCGACTAAACTGTAAATACATCAGTTTTCACTTTCCAATCGCGAGCCCGCCTGACCGCCACTGCCCAGCCGACCGGTACGTCCAAACGCCAAGGTAGGTAGGTGTCATCCCCCCTCCCCCCCATGGGCAAGTGGCTCGGATTCCTCGGATGCCTGCAGTCGCCCACGCGCTCGCGCGGAGGCGGTCTCGCTGCTCGACGCGGGTACACACACAAATCAGCTGGACAGCGGACCGGTACACTACTGTCTTGCAGAGGCGATGTACCGGCGTTGCGGTAATCTGTTATCGCACCGATTAGAGATCTATAATGATGTCTATTCTATTTTGTCTGCAAATCAGCTTCTTTTCTGTGTGTTATGGATGTATTGGTATTACCATAGATGAATGTGTACCAGTCATCGATGGTATTACCATATTAGACAAAATTATGGGATAATGGTATACACCACAGATCTGTGGTATACACCATATTGATAGGTACCCTAATTGAAATACATCGTATCTGCAGAAAGTAATATGTTAAGTAGACCGAAAAAAAACGCTTTCAAAACAATATACTTGTGCAGATTTTTTTTAAATTAATTTTTGTAATGTTATTTTCTTCAAAAAGAAAAAGAATTTTTATTCTTTTGATTATTCCTTCAAGCTTGGGGGTTTGCAGACGGGAAAAGCGCTTTTTTAAATCGGATGATGGCGTGTAATTTTTTTCCAAAAATGCAGATACGTGGATTATCTGGTATAAGGGTATCGATATAAGACAAACTTATGGTTTAATGGCATAATTGGCAACAAACAAATTATATAAAAGGAAAATTCAACGATCTCGTTTCGGTAAGAAAATACAGAGAATCATTTGGCTATAGTTCGAATTACTGGTCGAGGGGAAATATAATCTGACACACTGTTTTTAACGGGCACTGTCCTGGAATCACGATTTAAACATAATATAATACATAGCCTAGAAGGGCGTAGGGATAAACAGGCGCCAGCACCATGGTTCTATACAAGTTTGTTTGCGGTGTTTAATGAGGCACTGTTTTGAACTTTGAACCCTTTGGAGCTTGAATAGCGATGTTGAATGATATCATGAATAAGATCTACCTGGATATGAAGATGACCTAAAAATTTAAATATCCATGTATATGGAATATATTACCTACATAAAATCTTTAGTTAATTTGTAAGGTGGTGGTACGTATGAAATTGAGTTTACATATGTTCTATATATTTGTGAGGTGTGCGAAAAGTATGGTGCAGCACACACAAAGATTCTCACTGAAGCTGATATTTATTTGAGCAGATATAGAATTAGATTCTATTGTGAGCACAGAATTGCCAATCTTTTCTCCTTCCAAGTCCGGAGCCTAGTCGTCTTTTGTCTTCCCCATGCCTCCTGGGTCCATGTGCATGAGGCAGGGTCAATTAGCTGTGGGAATGATTCCCAATAAAGGTAAAAAAAACTGAAAAATACATTATATTATATATATTTTTTTTTCAAAGGTGAAACCAGACTGAAACATTGGCAATTGCCATCTCCACTAGTAGAAGTCTAAGTTGGAGACTTGAGTGAGCTCTTGTTTTTGACGGCGTATACCTCCTCTGGTCACCCCCCACCTGAGCCCCTGCACAACTAAATTACAAAAACAACTCGCTTTACCGTCTCACTCTTGAAAAGTCATGCCTTTTGTCGGCAACGGACCAAGCACCGCACACAAACCCAGCGTGCCCTCCAGCCTCCATATTTGGACAATCCCCTGGTCGTCGGCATCCATCATCGCTGGCACTAGAGGACTCCTGGCCGCGCTCGGTTTGTCTGCACTCGGTGAATGATGTCGTTGTTGGGCCGCGAGGGTAAGTCGCCGCTCCCCTAGGGAGGGCTGCCCGTTGCGTGATGCCTGGAGACTGGGATGGAGGCGTTTGGACAGCTTCTGAGATGGTGGAGGATGGCGGGCACGTCGTTTATCATGGTGTTTGGAATACGAGGTCCGAGGGTCGTTTGATGATGATCGTATTTGCTTTGCGACGTGGACAATGGTTCCTTTTCTAGATTTCAACGTGGTTCAATGCTTTGATCTTCCGCATATTATTCAATCAATGTTGTGAATGATTCTGTTATACACGTGCCTTATAGAATTCTTGGCATTTCCCAAATTTAAACGGCGTTTTTTTTATACAAGAAACCCAGTGAACCAGGCATTTTATCAATCGATGCTTATATAGGTATAATATTGTGTTCAACCGAGCAAACTGCGAATTTTTTAAGTTTCTGGTATCTGCACGAATTCCATGTAGAAATAGAACAGAAATAATTTAGAAGTGCGTATATAAAATGTCGCCTTGCAAGGTAAAACTTTGTTTGATATAGCAGCATAAACTGCAATTTTCGCAATACATGAAAATGATATACAAATGTGAAAGAAAATTATCCCCGAAAACTACCAATTGTGTCATTTTCCATCCAAGACGTCTACACGATTTGCGTATAGCCAACCAAAATCTATTATCTTAAGTCTGTTCAATGAGCTCTGAAGTCGAGCCGTTTCCTTCACCTCGTAAGGTATACACTTTCCAGGCATCACCTTTCGTCGGAATGCGACGAAACCTATATTTTCGGAATCTTCACACTTCGGACAACCAATTGAACCATTTTCATTTCGCAAGATTCACTCGTCAATTACTTACAAGAGTATTAAAATAACCATGTTTAGCCGATGTATTGAAAAATGTACTTAAGGGTAAATTCCAGCTAAGAATTTACCTCTTACCGTATACACTTTCCAGGCCACACCCGTTATCTGATCGCAACGAAACAAATATCTACGGAATCCTCACACTTTGGACAACCAATTGAATATTTCAGAACCTCGAAATATCTCTTGGAAATCCATAAAAAGTTGAATTCAATTAATCTCAACAACCATCAATGAATGGCCTTAAGGTAGGCAATAACATAACATACAGCCACGATAAAATATTCCCACGTGGCTATACAGTATACCTATGCATGAGATGAAAAATCAATCACCACGCACGGCCATCTAAAACACAATCGGACTAACCGCGGCGGCGGCTGTGTCGATCAGGGCGGCGGTGGCCTGTCCGTACCGATTCGAAACTAATAAATTCATTCCGAGGCTCGTTAGTCGGCGAGAGAGACAGTCGCTAGACGGAGCCGCGTTCGCGGCACGGAGGCGTCGTGGGTGTTAGACCGAGACGAGGCGAGATCTTTGGGTGTTGTCTTCTTTTTCCCACCGTCGCCGCCGCCGCCGTCGACAATTCCGTTTGGTGGCGCGACGGTTGCGTTGCGTTGCGTCGGATTAGTTTTATTCTTCGTCGTATAGCTAGCTCCCCTTGCAGCGCTGTGGCTGCCGTCGCGCCGACTCGCTGGGATTTGAGATGTAATAAAGATGAGGTCGTGAGCTAGGTTGCTTTTTTCTTTGGTTCATGACGCGCTAAACTCGCTTGAAATGTTTAAAAACAAACGCCTAAGTAGATCTTTGTGAAGCGACGCTTTTTGGAGTTGGTTTACAATGAGAGCGTTTTCTTCTTCGTGGGGCCCGCGGATTTACAAAAGGAAATTGCGGTGATTACGGGGGAATATTTGGGTGCAGCCAAACAGATTTCTACTGGATGTTGACATGGAGATAACAAAAGTTGGTTTTGAAAACCCCTTTTTGAGTTTAAAAATGTAAATCCAAGATAGAGATGTATATACAACTCGCTCTTTATTTAATTCATATAAGCTTTAAAATTGTGGCGGCACAAAAGTTAATGAGTGAAATAACAACACGAGTATAAGCACAAGTACCATGCCTAAAAAAATAAGAAAAATGTTCACTGACAGCGTCAGTGACAGCATTACTTCATAATGTTGGCTTGACAACAACATTTTGATTGTTGCACCGTGTTTTTCCAGAAAAATACTGCCCATTGATTGGTTGAAATAAGAATAGCAGCAAGAAGTAGGATTATTCCATCTCGCTTATGCACTATTCTTAAAGTTATTCCCATTACTTAACAGTTTGCGCCAATTATGTGCACTTCCATATGTTTCCCCGTGTTTTCATAAATTGATGATATCGCAGCACATGCCAAATTCTGATCACACCAATTCATTTTTCAACATATATACAAAAGCCACCCAATAACCCCAATCCTCCACTCAAGACTACGATCTCGGCATTGTCCCACGAAAACGGCTTTGCCAGAGATACCACCACAGCCTGCACTTACAAGGGATTGGGCCGGCATCGCATATTATCGCTGGATTACCAGCCGAGCCACCGCCGCCCACACGGCCCCATTGTGTAGTGCTCTGTTTCCGAGACGATCAGAGAAGGCAGTGTGTGCAGACGGTACAGACCGCAGACTATGAAGATCGCGATTGTTTTGTGTGTTTTTTTGCCTGTGTTTAAATCGTAGACATCTCGTATACGTGCTGTCTTGAACTAGACAGGCAGGTGGTGATCGCTGATGTAAGGAATTCTTGTTTTCAAGATGGCGATAATTTGATAACGAGAAGTTGAGTGGGTATGATACCAATAAATTGGTGGCAAGTCATGTTCGATATCTATATGGACGTATTACAACCGATTTAACAGATATTGGCATTGGCTATATCTATGGCCAATAGCATATGGCAATCCGTTCAGAGTTACATCAGGAAATTTAACGGTTAAGCTCTGCCTAGACACACGGAATTTTCCTGTAAAGCTGTCGAACCCTTATAGACAATATAGTGCGATAATATTCTCGAAAAATTTGTAAAATAATCATATTGAAATAACAATCTTAATTTCAAGGTCACGGCTGTGACACAGGAAAATTAGGATGGGGTATACTTTTCTTTTCTTTGTATTCCAAATGATAATGCGAATTGCTAAAGAAAACCTCGCATAAAACCTGACCTATCGTGCAAGGTCTTCAAAGCACGTGGCAAAGATCCCAAAATCTGCATACGAGCTATCGCAACCCAGCTGGCAACGTCAAAGTACATCTCTAATTTGGTCAATGTTGATTTTTTAACTATGAAATCAAAGACGCCAAAACCAGAGTTACGTACTTCCAGTGCAGAGTCAATGACCATTACATCGTGTCACTCACATTGCTATAACTGCAGTTAAACCCAGCTTCACAATATAGCATATCACACTATAAGTACTAAGCCTTGAGTATATATGCTTCATTTCACGTTCAGAAGGTCTACATCGTCCTTGAGGACCCACAGTTACTACAAATGAGTTAAGAGTCCCAAAACTTCCTATATAGAGTCTTTTTTGCGGTTCAAGATATGACTTTAAAGTTTTGGAACTAGCTCGTGTCTAGCACCAGTGGGTCTTCAAAAAATATGCAAATCCACTTTTCTTCGGAGTTTCGAGTCTAGAGCTCTAGACAATGGTACACCGTACTAATTGAGTACATCTATTACAGCCCTCGCCGTCGCACCTCCACAGTGTCGCGCGGACGCAGAGGAGGCGCTGCACCGGCAATCGCTGGCGGCGTGAGCTCAAGGAGTTACCACCGTGGTGGGGGCCCCGGCACGGACCACCCCGGCACTTCCTGGGCCCCGGGCAACGCGCCGACCACATCACTGCACCGCGCCGACGCGACCCATTACCCAGGGTCCCCAACGCGGCGAACGGGGAAATTAGGGTCTTGCTCACCGCGCGGTAATGCCGTGTGCGGGACGATGACTGATGACCATTTTCTTTGGCGATCGGAACGAGATTTAAATTACTTTCAGATGAAGTTGGCTCTGTGTTTGGATGCGGCTGTGGTCGGCCGCGGTGTATAAATAGGCTGGAACGTGGTTTGGGTACCGCGTCGGGGATCGAAGGGCAAGCCGTCAAAGGGAAGCGATTGGCACTGAGTCAGCTGGGTCGGGTGTTGTGGTGGAGAGATCGATGCACGAATGGGAGAGTGGTCAGTGAATTGCGTACCCTGCGTGCTCTATTGAGCCGGTTCTATTGATCTTAGTGTTATACATGTCATTATGTATTCTCTTATTATTTAGAATGTGTGCGATTAATTAACATTATTGTATTATTTCATTTCATTAACTTGTTTTGTTTGTCATTAAGATTGTTTCACATTATATTATAAATGTTTTTATAAGTCTGTACATTCCACTGACCCGTACAGTATTGGGGATTTCCAAGACTAAAATAATAAATAAATAAAATTGGTATGTTGAATCTTCATTTTGCCTCAGTCGCAACAAAACATATTTAATTCTTAAACCTGCAGTCAATAGAGCAAATATGACTGTAATAATTTACGATAATTTTACATTGTCAATTACTTTCTTTCTGAAAGCTTTGTTCCCTAAAAACGAATGCAACCATCGGCGTTTAATACATTTACCAATCTTTCATTCTTTCAATCCATCTATCCATCAATTATACAATCAACCATTAAGTTTCGGGATTCAGTCGCGGAATAGCGAATCGCCAAAGAATGCTCGTGCTCCAAGAAGCGGCATCAATATTTCCATTTCGAGAGTTGTCGTGTGAATAGTCTTTTCGTCAATGGAAGAGTGCGCATAAATTTTGCACATCACTTAAGAGAGAAGTAAACGGTTGTCGTTTTGGTCGATTTTCGCATAAATTTCACATTAATAGGGAACGTCTCCTGGCTACTAATTATTTACAAAAATTTTGAAAAAAAATACACGTGTTGTAAAAGAGCTGCTGAATGGCGGATACTATTTTTTTTCAGCGTTTTTTTAAAAACTTTCAGCTGGGGGAATTTTCTAAAAGTGCCATTTTAGGCCATTTTAGGCACTTTTAGAAAATTCCCCCAGCTGCAAGTTTAAAAAAAACGACGAAAAAAAATAGTATCCGCCATTCAGCAGCTCTTTAACAACGCGCGTATTTTTTTTCAAAATTATTTGTAAATAATTTGTATAGCCAGCAGACGTTCCCTATGAATGTGAAATTTATGCGAAAATCGACCAAAACGACAACCGTTTACTCTTCGATCATTGCTAGCCGTTCAATGATCGAAGGTTTACTTCTCTCTTAAGCCGAAACTCGAGTACAGTAAGCATCCCATAGCGGCGTCATCGTGGTTCGTGGTCCCCGCGAAGGAAAACGCGGCACTCGGCAAGCGAAAGAAAGAACCGGACCGTTTCAAATCGACGGGCACCTGCACAGATAACAAGCCGGTCGGCGGAGCAGCGATGATGAGTGGGAGGTGCCGTCGCTAGGTTGCTAATCACGTGGTTACCACGAGGTACGCGTCGGTGCACGTAGCCTGTAATCAGCCCGTAACGAGCTCTTGCCGCGCGCGGTGCGCCGAACTGGGGTACTAATTGGGAGCCAGTCTTCTGGCGTGCAGTTGCTTTCGGTGAAAGGGCAACTGGGTATAGCGATCATGTCACTTTTTTTCATTCGATTTGGCTCGAAATCATTCGATTTCAAATCGTTGCCCCCCGTGTTAAACCATAGGCAGTGATATTGAAAACGAATCGTTTTCAAATCACAAAGTTACATGATCGGTCTCCATGGACTTTTCTTCTTTTCCACTCCTCGTCCACTTCGCACAGAATTGCTTTTTTTTTAAACCAACGCATTTTGGTTTCATTTTTAGTTTCCCATATATTTATGTTCTGGGGATTAGTTTTTTTTTAAACAAACAAGCACAATTCCAAATACAATCAATGGGAGTGTTTCATGATATTTTTTCAACTCCGATCAAAACATACACTTTTCGCGCAGAAAATGAAATTGGCCTACTGTCGATCTGATCAGAGAAAACAGGTAAAACAGACGAGTTTCGACAATTTCAAACTATTTATACATTATAAAATAATAGTAAGTATATTGTAATGTATCAATTTGACTTATTATACCAAAGGCATCTGGTAAGTCCATATAAAAACAACGTTTTAAAAAGAAAACCCAATAACTAAATGATGTGCAACCCCATTCTCAGAGCGGCTTGTTTATCCCTTGGCCGGTCATAGAGGAAGAATCTCGTGTCGCGACCAAACCAATCCGACAAACGCCCAAGAAGTTCCACGGAAAGATCCGAAATCCGAAATCCAAACAACTCCGTCGCACTTACGTCCGCGATTTCCCACAACAAATTTCAAAATGAGTTTCGCACAACTCTATAATCTCATGCCCCTTCCCATAAGCGGCGATGTTTGTTCAACGTCGTCCCGCCAGGGCCTAAGTGGCCGTCCCCGGACGCCGCCCTGTCATTAACTGACCACACCACGCCGACACGGAGGTCGCCGTCGACGCGAGGAGGCGGGACACCGGGAAATTGATATTACCTACTTCGTCTCGGTCGGCCCAAAGTGGCTTGTTCGTCGGGTATAGGTATACCCATTCGAAGGCGAGCTGTGTAAATATACATGGCGCACGGTGCAGTGGAGACGTTTAGCTGTGATTTATATACGGGATTGCGATTTGCGAGCTGTGTTTCACGTCGCCTCTATAAACGGCAAGTCCATGATGCTTTGCAGAAATTTCGCAGCGATACTCATTTTGTACGTTGTAACTTTCTAAGGCTTTAAGTATTCATTACTGTTATTTTATATTTAATTACTTATGTCTATTTTATAATTATTGTCTTATATGTTTATTAGGCTTAGTACGTAATGATGACTATTCAAATACTAACTGCCTAGGTTTAACATGGGGGCAGTGATTTGAAATCGAATGATTTCGAGCGAAATCGAATGGGGAAAAGTTACTGATTGCTAGTCTCACAATTGGACAGTAAATTCCTACTAGAGAAACTGCTTTGCAATTTTGGTTGAACAGCCGAGAATCTAAACGACGTCCTAAACTGTTCAGACTCACATACAACGTCATACTTAAAGGCATACAGCTTTTAGCACAAATTAATTTAGGGGAACAACATATTACCGTTCGAACGTTGAATGAGATACCGGTACATGCTACGAAAAGATCGGAAAAGAGTAGGCTATCACTCGGCATCCAAAACTCAGTTTGAATTAGGTAGTTACTGCGGAAGCAGTGACACGGAGTCAGCTCTGTATATGCACCTTGCGCGAAAAATCCTCCCAGCTTCGCACTAAAACTGTGAAACACCTTACGAGCCAGCAGATTGTGGTCATCCTTCACCCACATCCAATCTCCGAGCAAAGCACTTGACCCAAAGTCGCCCCCTATCGCCACGATCTCAGCCACCCAATTAGTCGTGCCGATAGCCAAGTCAGCTCAACGTCATCCTCCACTTTATCGCCGACGGGCACCTCGATCTCCCAGCGGAGAGACGGCAGGGCAGAGCGCCAACCCCTCGGCAACTACCCCCGGCTAGGGCATAGAGGTGGACGTATTTCAGGTAGAAGACATTGACGATTCGGCACAGAGCCAGGGTCCATGACATCGTGACGCTGACGTTATTGCTATCTGTAAACCGATTGGTCCAGAGCCAACGTTCGCGACATTGTGTCACTGACATTGCTAGCTGTAAACCCAGATTGATTGGTCCAGTGCCAATTTTCATGACATTATGTGATATGTCACTGACATTGCTGGCTGTAAACCTATCGTAGGGTATTTAATTTAGGGATTTTGGATTGGGGTTTTGGATGGTTTTTAAAAATGTAATAAAAATTCATTGTTTTTTTATTATTTTTGGACTTCGACAGGATCATTAAAATTTAGGAAGCCTATAGGAAAAAAACAATAATGGGTTCTTTTCTTCACGTTTTTGACGTCACGAGCTATCCCCCTTGAAATCACACCTTGTATATTATGTTATACGAAACGTCGGGAAACCAGAGAGACTTTTATTTAGCATTCAAATCCCAGTTCTAAATAGTTTTTTTCAATCTTATTGTCTGATTGGAGAAACAAGCCAAATGAGAGAAATCAAAAAAAATGTTGCTAGAAAAACCATGAAACTGCAAGTCCCCTGCACAGTCGCACCCCAACCAGCCACCTACCTCCATCCCAAGCAACCCTCAGCCCGACAGCTGGGCATAGGCGCCCGGACCGGGGTGACAAATTGCCCCAGCAAATTGCACCTGTGAGTTATCGTAGCGAGACGCTGGTTTTTTCACCCCTGCCCCGAGAATGTGTGGTCCAATTCATTTCTGTCCTGTCCGTTGGCAGCTACAAGGTGTCGCCCTCGGTTTTTTTATCACCCCCCCCCCCCCACCCACCCAACCCCCTCCACAAAGGTTTCATTCCGATACGAAATGGACTGTGTCTTGTCGCTTTTCGATGTTTTGTTTTTTTGTGTACCTATGCACAGTAACGGCCGTCTAACGACCGTGTTTTGAAAACAACTTAATGTTGCGAGGGAATGTGTCTCTTTTTCTGGGTCTGGGTGCTTGGATTGGAATGTGACGACTTTTTAGAACAGTGAGATGAAAGGTTTTACCATCAATTACTTAATTAATTCACTTCATTTGATAATAAATTGATAGCCTATAGTATATCCAAGCACGCAATTAAATTAAAATAAATTAAACCTCCAGCCCGCTATCTTAATAGATAGGCATACATACTATTCTATATTGTTATTTTTTTGGCAAATTGACGATTCGAGAGCAGACTATTTTAATTAGCCATTAGCAAAGGTCTCGGCCACCCATAAAAAGATAAAAATAAAGAAAAATATTATAATTTGTGTTAAAACAACTTCGTCCCTCCTTCCCAAATAAATATCTATATACTTAATGGAAGTGAATGCCCAGGTGACGGGAAGGCCACGGAACTACATTTATTTAGTGACGAACGACAGAGCAAGTGCGAAGGTAAAATAATCAGTATACCTAGGTAATGACAGATCATGGCGATTGAATGATCATGTACACTAAGCTACAGCTTGTAAGGATTCAGTGTAACCAATGTGTGCATTTCATGAGCCATCTGAGCGTGTCTATTTATCTGCGGACACGGCGTTGCTGAACATGTCTCTCAGGACGCCGTCGGTCGTCAAATCGCCCCGACGGGCACGAGGGATCGATGCCGAAGGAGACGGACTGGCGGGCTCCAGGACTCCCGACAAGTGACAGGACTCCAGGGGGGAGGGGGGGGGGGGGGGCTGGGGTCTGGAGGCCGAAGGGGACGTTCTTAGCAGTGAACCGGGAGAAAGAAAGGCGTTCGGTTGGACGATTATTGATGAGCGTAGCGAACGAAGCGAAATCATCAATTTCAATACTGCTAAAAAAAAACACTTGTGTGTGTTTGTTTGTTTGTTTGTATGTGTGTTTGCGCGCGCTCTACAGACCAAACGCCTGGCCTCGATTGCGATGAAATTTTCAGGGTGTCTACTTTTGTTCTCAACTTAGACCCCCTGCGTTTTTCAAGAAAATCCTCAATACCCCATTTAAATCAGAAAAAATAGCAATATTTTAAAATAGAGAAAGTTTGGAAAAATACGAAAAATTTGTCTTAAAGTGCGTATTTTTTCTAATTTTCCCAAAAAAATACCTCGCCTTGGTGCAAATTTCACATTAGAAGCAAGACGTAAACTTAGAAAATTAAAGAAATTTTTCTATAAAAGTGCGTATTTTTCCAAATTATCCCAAAAATGTATTGTGACTTTGTGTGTGACCACAGTTGGAAATTTCAGGACTGGAATTAAAATATGACGCGACACCGGCATTAGAATTAGGGGAAAAATGAAATAAAATCCTTTCATTTCTTTCATTTTCATCATTTCTACTTTAATTCTGTCAAGCCCCCCCCCCCCCCTCCCCATCGCATCTAAACATCCTGCGTTCGTAGTTGACCTTATATTCTACCACCATAATAGATCAATTTGATAATACGAAATAACAAACCATTGATAAAAGCAATTTCAAATAAATTGCTGCCACGGCTTATTATATAACCATATTATAATAGATTCGCTTTCTGTATAAGTAGTTTAGAGGCGGTTCATCATCCCCTAGCGCCCTTACCCACCCAACCCCCCGAGAGCCCAGGCATCGCCTTTGAAAAGCCGCCCCGCGAAATTGAATAAATATGGCGTCCCATTCACCTGCAGTCTACAAATTGTAAAGATCAAACCGTCCCCAAAAGCATGCGACGACGTCCGATAAATAACAGCGCAACAATCGCGCTGAGAAAGGCAATGGCGGGGACGTCTCGACATCTCGACATCTCGACATCTCGACATCTCGAAAAGGTAAGAAACACTGGATAAGTTGCCTAAACAGCCGCTTGTTTCGCGCCGCTCTCCAGCGAAGGATCAAATGCTCTGTACTCGCTATGTGTAACAGTTCCAAGAGCTTATGTATTATAGAAAGTAGAAACTTCTTGAAAAGTTGGAAAATCCACATGGAACATTTTAGTGTGAGATCGAAAGGATTGATGAAGGGGGATTTACGGATGGAATTGAAGAATTTAATTATTGGAAAGGGTTAAGACGGGAAGCCAGAATGCGAAGTTAGAATGAGAAGGGGGAACATAAGTTCATGGATGGACAATATTTTCCAATAATGGGAGCTCAAATAATTCCTGGGAGCTCAAATAAATAATATATTCCGATGATTGATGTGTGGCTTTCAAATGCGCAGTGTTTTATACAGTTTTTGACAACAGGTCCTATGTGTCATGTGAATAGAATGGGTAATTATAACATGAGGAATTTGATCATAACCTATAGCCAAGAAGAGAGGATTGACACCAAACCGGTGATGAGATAAGTATAACACGTGTTGGCCATTCGAAAAGCATCAGAAAATGGAAGGAAGATGAAGCTGGCAAAATGTGCAACCGAACCGGTATACGAACCTGGGATTAGAATATGCTTCACAGTTTACATCATGAATATGGCATACTTGTTGTAAAAGGTATATGCGAAAAATAAAAATCTATTGTTGTACCCGATAGATTTTTCGAGCACTCACTGACAGAGAAAAGAGAGTGGCGGTTGAAGAGAGACCACTGCCTCTCGAGAAGAAAACTACCCGCATGTCTAGGCATCTTATTAGTGGCGAAACAGATGCGGCGAAGCGCGCAGTTTCATGAAACGGCAGATATAATAAAAGTCGACAAATTGCACGATAATTTAAAACAAATATTATCCTCGACCCAGAGGATCCTCTTGACTTCCTCCTCGAGATAGCGTCCCCAACGACGACGGCTTGCGCACGCAACGGAAAAGAGAAGGAAACACAATCTTAGGGGTGTAGATCGTAAAGTCGTACCTCATATACCTTTTGTGCCATTTGTTTTGTCTATCGAGCGTTTGGGGAATATGAATGGTATAGTTATCTTCAGAGAGGCCGGAAGCACGAGCTCGAGGGACGTACTTATTAGTTCGCGGTTGCTTGAACAATGATAGCAAAGCGGTTATGGTTATTTATATAATAAACGTCGTTGTTGGTTCTAAACACGCTGCGATTGCATTATTGCATTGACGAAGCAGTGGCGTACGGTCCAGTGTCATTTTATGTGTCTGCTGTCCGCATCAGACTTAGTCAAAATGGTGTGTGCAAATAATTTACAAACGAATAGCATTGCATTTATGTGGGCAAATCAGTTATTGACTCTGGAACTGTAGTTCAACATTGAATTCAATGCATTGAACGAAACATTGAACCGTGTACTGTAAACCCAGCTTTAGTCTTTGTGAAATCTCTAAAAATTGTACAGGTGGAGATAGAAGTCAGATCTTGGAGCTAATGGATCCAAGGGGTGGCACAAAATTTGAGAGAGACTTATCTACACTCTCCACTCTCCGCCACTGGATAAAGTCTGGTGAAAATCCGTCCAACTTCAATAATGTGTGCGCTGTGTTTTTGTGAGAAGGACCCATTGTTTTGCTGAGGCATTGTCTTTGCTTTGCTGGTTTCCCTCTGAGACTTTACTTCCAGCATTGCAGTGCCGATTGTTGTTGATTCATAAAACGGAGTTTGAAGTTGGGCTCGCTGGCGGAGCCGAAGTTCGAACAAGTCGTCGGGAAAACAAATATAACAAAAATGGCGAGGATAAAGAGTAAACGGGGAGCTCACAACAGTGTGTAACAACGATTAAATACAATCCAGAACATTATAATATTCAAATATTTCAATATTTCAAAAATACACTCTTATGATAGAGCACATGCAATACATGTTATCTCACTGGTGGATAGCATCCAAGCATTCGTTTTTAAATGGGAATTGACATTGAGGTTATCCACCAGTGATTTTTAAGAAGGCTGCAAATATGCTTCTAGTGGCGTAGTGCTAGAAATAAAGGTAATTAAGCTATGAGCTATTAAGCTAAGGGTATAAGCTAATTTTTCGTCAAACGGGAGGGGGGGGGGGGGGGCAGAAAAAATGAAACTGAATTATTATTTCCATATTTTCGTCAACATACCAACACCCCCTATTTTCACATATCAAACATTGTTGTTTGGCGCTTACGACTATATTCGCTTGGGTTTCACTAAAACACGTCCATGCATATCACTATTTCCGCCTCAAAGGTAAATGGATAAATGGGTAGTGGGTAAATGGGTGTGCTAGGGGTGGGTGGGAAATGGGTAAGATAAGGTGAAATGTATATGAAGTGTTCAACAAAACAAGCATGGAAAACTCGCGACAGTTAGACATTTAAAAGGTATAACTTCGCGTATTTACCAGCATATACAAGTGTAGTTCTTTAAAATAGGGGTGAGTATACGCTAATTTCGAAAGTAAAAGGTGCGTATACATCGTATACCTGCGTATACCCTGGACTACACCACTGACCATAAGATTTGATTGAACGTCAATAAAAGCCAGTCATGTAGAGCAGCAATCGGAAAGCCAAGTTGCCGCGCTTCTAGTGATTTCAGCTCAAATCAGTTCCAGAACAGAAGGCTCTGCGCCGACAGGGGTCACAAAGCCCGCCCTTAATGATGTTATTGCCCCGCTAGCCGGGCCGGGACAAATTGCCTTAGCACGCGTCTGCGCATTCCCTGCGGATTGGCCCGACAAATTGGGTCGGTCGCCATCTGGCCCTTTGGCCCCTCTGGCCATGGTCATCGTGCCCACACCCGTAGCACCGTCATTTCGAAGTCGACAGAACAGATGACGTTTTATGGGAAACCTCTGATTCTCTTTGCTCTCGCAAATTGGGAGCAAAATCGTTCGAAGCCACTTTTTTTTATGGGAACTGTTTCCGGCTAGGGGTAATAATCAAGAAGGCATCAGTCTCCCTAATATTCTTGACTTATTATGTTGTTTGCAATGACAAATAATGTATAGCTCAAGAGAAAATGGTAAAACCGACCATACGGAGGTATAAGATACTCTTGTGTCATGCCATCTACACCCAAACCTAAGTGGACAGCTGTTTTACAATTAAAATATCTCGTGCGGTTTCTTATCCACTCAAAGTGAAGAAAGAGTTGAAAAAGTTAACCATATCACTACAGCTGAAAGTTCTGATGAAACTGCAATTTACACCCAAGGTTTGTATAATATAGTATGTAGTAGTACATATAGAACCTTGATTTACACCAACACTTTCGAACCCTTATAAGACTGAGCCCGTAGGACATTTAACGGGCGCTGGGCCCGTCGGAGCCCGAAACGCTATGAGAGGCCGAGAACGAGCCGGATTCGCAATACACACCGCGCTTTGGAGCCCTAAGGGCTGGGCTCGTCGGAGCCCGAAACGCTCTCAGCCCATGGGCTCGACAGCGTAGTGTGTAGAGGCTATTATAGTTGCCCGGTGACAGCCAAGAGTTTGGACAAAACATGGCGTCCATGCGATTCATTTTCCAAATAAAGCAGCTCTCTAGCCCCAAGTCGTCTCGCCTGAACCAAATCCCCCGTATACGGTCCAGCCTTCGATAAGGTCCAGCCAGCCATGGCCATGGGTATAGAAAACTCGAGGGCCAGATGGGTCGTGCAGCCTCCCTGGCGGTAACCGCGGTTGCACGGACCAGTGGTCGTCAGCTGGCACGGGGCGATCCACCAGAGTGTGACATGTCGACACACCTGTCACCTGCCGTCGGCGTCCTCCGCGCGTTCGATGCCCGCGTTCATTAGTTCTGTATCGCCTCGGTATCGGCTCGGTATTGGTTCGGTATCTGCTCGGTATCGGCTCGGTATCGGTTCGGTATCTGCTCGGTATCGGCTCGGTATCGGCTCGGTATCGACTCGGTATCGGCTCGGTATCGGCTCGGTATCGGCTCGGTATCGGCTCGGTATCTGCTCGGTATCGACTCGGTATCGACTCGGTATCGACTCGGTATCGACTCGGTATCGACTCGGTATCGACTCGGTATCGGCTCGGTATCGGCTCGGTATCGGCTCGGTATCTGCTCGGTATCGGCTCGGTATCGGCTCGGTATCGGCTCGGTATCGGCTCGGTATCGGCTCGGTATCGGCTCGGTATCGACTCGGTATCGACTCGGTATCGACTCGGTATCGGTTCGGTATCGACTCGGTATCGGCTCGGTATCGGTGGTTTCAGTGATTGGTATTGTGGTGACCGACCAGGCTGGCCGTAATGGCAGTCGCAGCATTACGTTTCATATCTTATGTGTTTACACATTTTCACTTAAACTAAAATTAACTAAAATTAAATGAACTTTAAAATTTAGAATTTAAAGTACAGCTTTAAACTTTAAACTACAGCTTTTAAGCTACACTGGTTTCCCGACGTTTCGTAACATAATATCTACTATCTACTTCTTCAAGGGTGATAGCGCGACTGACGTCAAAAACGTGAACGAAAGAGTCAATATTCAAGTATTTCTAACTAAAACTAATCATTTTACAATTGTTACAATGAAAGGGGAATGTTGTGAAAGGGGATTATTCGGGAATCGTGCGCAGATTGGTCCAGACGTGAAATCAATTTCGTTTTTGGAAGTAATTGAAGGTCAATTCGCGTCAGAAATATATCTCCAATATAATAAGTACCCTCGGGCATAAGTTATGTGATATTATGTATTTACTTTGCATTGCTCAATGAACTCAAAATGAGCATAATTTCTCTGTGTGGCAGATCGGGGAGAAACAAAATATGAAGGTCACAATCGTCTAAATTTAGGATTTATCAGAATTTCCAAGATGGCTACGATCTGACTTGGTGATCCATGGTTCTTATAGGCCTTTTGCCTGCACTTTTACATCCACAGTACAAACCGCTACGCTCATCTTCAACGCAACACAAATTGCTTGCGCGAAGACCAATAGGGCCATAGGGACTATAGTCCAGCTTCACTATACCTATTACCTATTTTACCTATTTATTTCACTCTAATACAAAGCTTTGTAAGGATATTCAAATGTATGTACATATTTGATCAATTCGAGTAATATAAGGCTGTTGGAGCCGAGAATGAACAAATGACCCAACGGCCTCTATGAAAAGGCCTCCTGAATGAGCGTCGCTAACGTCCACATCAAATGCAAGACGATTATAGAGCGGGATTGTTTGGCAAAGGACGTCTTGGGAGTTATCTGCCGGGCTGTGACGCCAGCCTCCGATTATACTTCGGCATTATTGTTCGCTCATTGGAAAATTGACAATAAGTTTGCGAATGGTTTTCGAGTTTTTTCTACCGTCGACAAGGATGAGATGTTGAATGTGATATTGCTATAATTATATTAGCGTGGTATTACGGTAAAACATATAGATAAGTAAAGGCATGCCATTTTTCTATTGATTGTGCAATGCTTTATACGAATGAAAGAAAACAAGATATTTACGTACAGAAAAAAGTCACGGATCATCAACTCTTATTTGGATTCGTTTTATTAGATTTTGCGATATGTTTGATTGGATTTCCATATTTTTAAATAGCACCTTACTGCTGCTTATTACTATTCGTGTAGTGTTGTAGTAGAATTAGGGGAAACTTAAACGCACAAGTGTTGAAAAAGGTTTAATTAACTCTTCAGTTTCAAAATGTCTGGCCGAAGCGTGGAATAGGATTTATAGAAGTTGAAAATAAATAAATACATAAAATGAAATAAGTATAAAATGATATGTTTTTGTGATTTGTGAGACGTTGCAATAGTTTTGTAATCTTTCTTAGATACGTAATGATTTCCAATATAATTTTCCCCTAACGTATTTCAACTTTCGAGTGGTTTTTGAAATGAGTTTGCCCGCGGCCGATATCCTATTTAAATTTCAGATTAGTGATGACTTTCGTCTGATGAAGTACATGTGTTCATTTGCTCGTGAAATGACGTGTTTAGATTTGAATTGAAATTCGAGCTAAGTTCGTGGGGGTTGCAGCGCTCCAGGCGGCGATCGCGTAGGGGTGGTTTACGGTTGGAGATTTTGCCGCTAGAGGGCAGAGCGACGCGCACGCAATAACCGTAGCGTCGGTCGAGCAGACATGGATTTTACCCTACGGTGAGTAATTTCATTTAAAAACGAGAGTTGATAATTTTCACTTTTCTATTTCAATTTCTAAAGGACCGAGTATTCGATAGTTAGATATAATCGTGTGCATATGATAATAAATTTACATCGGTAATTTATCGTTTACGTTTAAAATAAATTAACAAGGCAACAACTATGCAACGTGGGGAACATACATGTCACATGGGTTGCATACCTTTCAGACTTACTACAAGATCATAAGTACCGCCAAGCAAAAGTACAACTATGTATAAAAGTATAACTAAGTTTTATTCAACTCAACGGCAACCCCTTCGGATAAAGAGAAGCTTTCTCCTCTGGAAGGTCCACGCTCCGTGGATAAATGTATGGCGAAAAGTTTGCTTTAGTTTTTTTAACATATTCAAATCAACAAAATTAAATTAGCCCCAAGGGGTCAATCAAGGAAAATGGCAGAGTCAAAAAAAAAAGAGAGTAAATAAACGTGGACCCCAAACGGTAGACTCACGACGTTAACGAAGTCCTGGAAGGTGATGGCGGTGGTGGTGGTGTCGGCTGCGCGCTCCATCAAGATGTCCCGCTTGTTGGCGTCGACCTCGGCCACAAACTCGGCCGACTCGAGGGCCAACAGGAACTCGGGCCACGGGATCTCGCCGAATCCCTCGGGATCGTACTGTAACGGGAAAATGGAGTGAAATGGAGTTTAAGTTTAGTGTTGTTATTCAACGTCTTATTGCAAAAGAATACTAGATAAATGGAAATCTAGACCTTATTTTTCAGTTGTGAATACAAGAACTGATTATTTTGCATTCATTTTCAATTTGGACATCTTCAAGACGTGAATTAGTTTTTACAAGAAGGAACCCTGCCACTTGCCAGCGCCCTCTTAATGGATTTGTTTCGATTTGCTCGTATGGCAAAAATGTCTCGAGGTGACTTTGACCTTGAGCGAGATTCACAACCCAAGTATTCTTTGTCCCTGCCATTTTCCTGTTTCCACAGCCTCCTAGCCTTATAAGAGCAGACACCATTCTCATGGAGAAGGCTCTGGTTGTGTGCGCAGACAGAGATTATTTTGGACTGTTGATGTGCCATTCCTATTTCCTGTTTACTTTGACAGAGCCAGTCAGCAATTATACTTTTCTCCAGCCTCTCCCCAGGACTGAACTGGTCACCAATCCAATGTAGGAGTCGGTACTGTGTTGCTTCAAGAAGGTAGGTAAAATCACAGTGAAGTGCCTCGAGAAAATCTCGACCATCGAAGGAAGCTCCAATTGATTTCTTTCGCCCAGCAAGGTGAGTGTCAAACGTTCCCCCGAGCTCTTAGAGAGGACGTTCCATCTTCGTTCATAAGAAATTCATGGAGTCGCAGCCACATACTCCACGGTTGCCCGCTGGCATCCCATCAATAATTCGAAAAGTCTTCCAGCTCTGTACACGTTCGTCTGGGAGTGGGGAACGAGAATATACGAGGCACGAAAACAGCTGCCTCTCTAGAAATTCCCAGTGTCCGGGTTTCATTTTATTTCTTCATCTCTTAAAGCTTACAAATGTATAGTCAGCCCATGTTTCATTGGACATCTATTCCCTTTATGCGAAAGCTATCCGTCTGCGTAATAAGTATTTCATCTTCATTTTCCTACTCATCGCTGAACAAAGAAGGTACGTTATATTACCACAGATAGAGGGTTACCCAGATGTTCCACTCCCAAACTAAATCAGCTATGCAAAAGCCCTCTGCCCGCAATAATAATTTCGCCGGCAGTCAAGAGAAGGAGCCAGTGTTTGTTGTTATATCAACTGTAACCAAGGTAACTGTAACCGCCTGTGGAACATTGAGTCCTTAGATTATTATTGACCTTGTGCCATGGCCTGGTAGATGATGTTAAAGCAGGTCTCCAACGCACCCCAGCGATTGCCGGCGAAGTTACTAGCATCAAATTTTTGCCGTAGCCATTAGCTACAGGCAAGGTAAGATGTCTGGGTAACCGTCTATCTGTGATATTATGAAGTGATGTGTTACCAATAAGGTCTTTAAAAATAGCTAGACCTCTCTCTCTAAGCACAGGCTTAAAAATAAGATATAGAATCTCAAATATCTCACCTTGTCGAAAAGCTGGCGCCATTTCTGAAACGAGACAGGCCACATGAGATTAGTAACACAGTAAATCTTCACTCTCTTCGACCATCTTTGTTCGCTGCGACAACAGAGAGAAGCACGTGAAATGTGTCGACGAACAAACAGGAGTCAAGTCACACAATGGGAGGGTAATAATATGTTTAGATTGCGAGTAAATACGACGCCTTTAACACACGAATAAATAGGTATGCTAGAAGCAGGGAGTAGTGATTATCACCTATACCAAACACCTACTTGTAATAACGTATACACGTACAGCCATGTTAGCCTAAGATTACCACAGCCTGGTGGACTTCGAAGTAAAGTATCGTTTCACTCTTTTACGATTTGTAAAGAGTAAACTGGTAAATAATTGTAATAGTAAATACCTTTTTTAATGGTAATGAAAAAAAATTATTATTTTATTCTATGGTATGGTACTCAATGATAAGAGATCCCAAAAAAGTGGTAAACTCAAACAATTTTCTAGTGTAAATGACAATATGTTTAGCCTTAGCACGAAAGCGCGTTAGAGTTCGTCAATTTGAGAGATCCCTTGCTTAATGTTGGAGGCATTCTGGTACTGCTTTACAGTGATTTTCCAATTCCATTGGAGACAAACGCTAGGATATAACGCAGGCGTGGGCAACCTTTGGAAGTAGCGGGCCAGATTCAAAATTTATATGTGTTCGGCGGGCCGGACTACCATTTGCGTAAATTGGTGAAGGGGGGGGGGGGGGGGGCAAATATGTCAAATCACGTCAAATGAAGCTCCATCGTTATTTTTAAATGCTCATATTGACCTAAAAAAGCATATGGGCTCCAAAATGAACCACGTGTATAAAATTTGTTTTTAAATCTTGGTGGCTCTGCTCACCCCTTTTTTGCAGCATTTTAGGCCTGGGTGGGGCCTCTCCCACTTTCCCATGGACTTTTAAAACGTCACCCCTACAAGGTTACTCAGCTTCTTTTCGTTTCGTCTCCAAAAATTATCAAAATGATGAAACTTGGGAAAGGGATTCAAGTTTGTTCATTTTCGAGACCATTTCCTCATGAATGCTGAATGCTCAACTCACTAAATGATGATTTGCCAATCTTGGATAGATTCGTACAAGAGAGATAGAGATGGTTAAGAATAAACATAAGCCCTAAAACTATACCATAGAAACAAAGCACTAAAAATATATCTGAAATATTCGGGTTTCACTTTTCAAATATTTTTATTCAGTCACAGAATGGGCATAATATCTTTCATGCTAATTATAGTCCTAGGCCCGACGGGCCGGACAAAATAGTCCCGCGGGCCAGGGGTTGCCCATGCCTGGTATAAAGGGTATAAAGGGCTTAGCACATCCACAACTTTTTATACTAGTTCCGAATCATTAATTATGAAATTAACTAAACTGTATTTAGAAGGCTTTAAATGTTATGTTCCCGCAGCCAATTTCAGTGTGCAAATAAATGAAACGCGCATGCCATTTTGGTCTTGATGGAAGCGAAATAAATCCTGTCCAGGGGGGCGATTGTGTTTAACACTATTGGTTTAACACGGGCAGTGATTTGAAATCGAGTGATTTCGAGCCAAATCGAACGAAATAAAGTTAAACACGCACCCTTGGGGCCCTACCCAGCGCGGCCATTTGGAGCGGCTACGAAGCGGCTAATTAGCCGGGCTGGCGGTGTTATATAACCCGGACCTAGAGCGGCCATTTCAACAATGGGCAGTTTGTTGATTTCGTAGCACCACTAGCAACCAGTATTACGGTGGTGCTACGATGATAGCATTATCTAGAAGGCATACTGCTTTTTAAACGATCATCATTGTGCAGTGAGGTTAAATCAACCAAACTCTTGGCTTGTTACTAATGTCAGAGTCGATGTGCCCCGGCTATATAACCCGGCCGTAATACTGCCGCTCTAGGTCGGGGTTACTGCTTGGTGCTATGGTGGTATTAATTAGCAAGGGTAGATTGCTAGTAATCCCGGGACTACAAGTGGCCGCGCTTGGTAAGGCCCCTGGGCTGTCCATAACCAAACTTCTGGAATCCTGACTTCGATAATTGTCTTTGTTCCAATAAGTTAGGCTTTTGCAGCATTTGTGGCTACCCTCGAAGAAAAACAACAGCAAACAGCGCACGCGCAAACTCACATCGTTGAGCAGCTCCCTGCGCAGCTCGGACTCGTCCATCTCCGACAGGTCGTCCTGCTCGCGGTCCAGGTCCGAGTCCGCCAGGTCCAGGTCCAGGTCCGGCGACCTGGGCGCCAGGTCCGCGCCCATCGACTCATCGCGTCGCAGGATGCGCGGCGACACGCTCGGCCACGACACCCGCATCGCATGACCGGGCTAGTCAAACGCCTCCCCTTCTGCAGTCTGACATCGCCGTCGGCAGGGACGCGTGGGGACGCCGTCAGCACGACATCTGCACAGAGTAGCAAGTGGTCTTAACGCCTCTCCTGTCTTTGGCCACGACACCCGCATCGCATGACCGGGCTAGTCAAACGCCTCCCCTCCTGCAGTCTGACATCGCCGTCGGCAGGGACGCGTGGGGACGCCGTCAGCACGACATCTGCACAGAGGAGCAAGTGGTCTCAACGCCTCTCCTGTCTTTGGCCACGACGCCAGCATCGCAAGACCGGGCTAGTCAAACGCCTTTCCTCCTGTCTGACATCGTGGGGACGCCGTCGGCACGACATCTACACAGAGGAGCAAGTGGTCTTAACGCCTCTCCTGTCTTTGGCCACGACACCAGCATCGCATGACCGGGCTAGTCAAACGCCTTTCCTCCAGTCTGACATCGTGGGGACGCCGTCGGCACGACATCTACACAGAGGAGCAAGTGGTCTTAACGACAGGCCGTCGCCATCAGTGTCGGACTGGCTACTCAAGGGCCCCGGCGGCGAGGAGGTCCTAAGGGCCCCTATCATAGTATCCATTCATTTTCAAAAAAAAAGTCGTCGCTATATTTTTCGGTTCCACAAGACTCAAAAAGTCTATTCACTAAAAAAAATGTCGTCGCCTTTTTTGGGGGCCCCCGCGGTCGGAAAACTGGGGGGCCCATCGATCAAGTGGCTCGGGGCCCCTAAGGCAATCGCCGTCTAGCCACCCTGGTCGGCCCGACACCGGTCCCCATCGTGGCAGAAAGTCGTCAACGCGAAAAGTCGTCTGCAGTGAAGAAGGAAAACACAGTTTGTTGTTTATTATGGAATGCATCTAATCGCCGAATTGACGGCACGCCTTCCTCTTTACGACCCCTCGACACGGGACGTCTAAAGAGAGGCACGAATGATTGGAATCGCCACGCTATGAAATGACAATACCTCAGGCTAATTGTTAACGCGTCAGCAAGATCAAGACATCAATGCAGTGAGGAAATAAGTGTACTCGTAGTACTTCGGGCTAGAGCACAGAGAAGACCGATCAAATCCTCATACGTCCGTCAAAGTTCCATAAGCTTCGGTCAAGCAATGCTCGAATGCGTAATAATTGACACAGTCAATTGAGTGCTCCTGTTGGCGTCAGAAAGATCCAAATTTGTCCCAATGTAAAGAACGGTCCCACCAAACAGTGTTGAAACTTTGTTTTCCCTAGCGTTGCTCAGACAAAGATTTACTTATAATTGACTGTGAAAAGGGTTGACACTGGACAGCCTTGCCTGGATGCCAAGGGGTTGTTTTAGAACAGGACATCTTAAGCTGGGTTTACAGCTAGCATTGTCAGTGATACGATGTCATGAACATTGGCTCTGGACCAATTAGAGACTTTGTATTTGCATGACGTCTTGTTTGCGACACTGCCATAAAGTCTCTGATTGGTCCAGAGCCAATGTTGATGACATTGTGTCACCGATATTGCATATAGTAGACCCTGCTTTAGGAACGGTTGTCCTTGCAGCGAACACCAACTATTTGCACTTTACAAACTATGTCCTGTCTCTAAGGTGGATTTCTGCGAATCCATCGCATCGTCCATTTCCGAAACACAAATGGCTCTGGCAGGTATATGCTAAAATTAATCAAGACAGACGCACAAGTTAACCCTGCACGAAAGCGTGCATTTCTATGTAGTTACTAATTAATGCGAATCAGCTGAGATCCGCACGCAGATCGGCGTCCTCCAGCGGCCACCCTCGACAGCTGTCGACGCAATCGCGCCGCCTCCGGACGCAGCTTGCTTTCAACCTCACGACAACCTCCGTCGACAATTAGCCCGTAGAGGGCAGCGCGACGAGAGTGGGGAACTGCCCCCAGCGGCACAGATAGAAGGTTACCCAGGTTTTCCACCCCCATTGGAGCTCTTGTTTATAATCGACCTTGTGCCACGGCCTGGTAGATTATGTTAAAACAGGTTGCCAACGCACCCCAGCGATTGCCGGCGAAATTACTAGCATCATATTTTTGCCGTATCCATAGCTTGGTATGGTAGAATATCTGGGTAACCATTATAGCTGTACCAGTAGAACACAAACGTTTTGGGAACGTTGCTACGAACGTTCGCTGGACGTCGAAAAGCTAACAGGAGATAACCTTCGCCAAATGTTCGATTGAGGTTCTACCCGAACGTTGAACGCAAGTTATCCCCCGTTAGCTTTACGACCTCCACCGAACGTTCGTAATCAAGTTTTTTGTGCTGCTTGTGCCGGCACAATTTTTTCAGTACGCAGTGTACGTCAGTGTACTTAAACCTTATAGATTAGACTGAACCCTAATAATCACTTTAAGGATATTTGCTTTAAGCTAAAACTATAGGGCTTTGCATACGCAATTTGTGAAGCGTTGAAGATGAGCGTAGCTGTTTGTAGCGGACACAAATGTGAAGGTAGAAGACCGTTAACAAAAAGAAATGTGTGAATTACTAAATTTCTTCCATAACGGACTAAGAAAATCTCAACCCATTACAGGTTTTATTGAAATACGTATAAAAACAGCGAAATATTAATTTTAAAAACCGCAGAGTTGATCTGACAGAGCGAAGACAGCTGACAAGGCTTGGGTTTGTACTACTTGATTGCTGTACGACAGCAGCCCTTTGCGAAGCTATAGTTGCAAATATCCGATTCCTGGTTAGTGGCTATAATAATGATGCAAGGGTAGAACTACCATTAAAAATGTTTAAAAAATGTTTGAAAATGTTTGAAAACGTCTAGCCACTGATGCAAATCAGACCAAAAATGGCCGCCACGCGCCGTTCCCTCTCGCCACTCTCGCCACACCAGCGCCCTCCAAACCATCCCTAACAACCGAGACAAGCAGCAAGTCACGCCAGCGAAACGACCCCCCCCCCCCCCCCACCCTCCGTGGCTGGGCGAGATAATAGACGCGGCCGTGACGCGGTGAATGACGGCGACCCCCTGTCGGGCGGGGGGTTGCAAATTAACCCCGAGTCACGCGCGACGCCCGCGACGCCCGTCACGTGACCGTCGGCGACGGGCTGGGTTCGACGCTCCATCGGGACAAAGCTTGGGAACCGCACTCGCTGTGCTTTCTTTGGCGAGAGATTCCGAGCGAATGCAGCCATTGTTTCCTGCTACAAGATTAACGGACAATCAGCGTATGTCTGGGCTCAAAATGGTCACGTTTGGGTGGAAAATTGTTACTGGTTTCAGCGGATATCGGTATGTAAGAGAAGCGAAGCTGGAAAAGTGGAACCAGCGACCTCTTGATTGCCATGGTGGCGGTATAGGTGTTGTTAGGGCACCTGCAGACAATCAGGAGGTCGCACTCTCAGGTTTGTACATCTCGGTTTGGTTGCATATTTTTCAAGCTTCGTTTCCCTGCCAAAACGATATTTGTGCGCAGCGATTTGTATACGTCTGTTCTTGTATGTTGATAGGAATTGTTAGTTGATTGACTAGTTGTTTTCGGGAAATTATGATTATTGGTGTTTGACGCGCGTGGCTAACAGTGCCAAGTCCCTGAAAGTGTTATAACTTCTAGCTTGTAAAGTAATCAAATCTATCCTTCAGAGAATTAGATCCCTGGCATGGCAAGACGAACTCCTTTGGGAAGGTGTTCACAAAATATTTTTTTAGAGAAACTATCAGTGACAGTGCACAACAAAATAGCTAGTGCGCGATAGGCAATTTATAAGGCTTTCAGATAGTGTAAAAACCAAAAACCTTCACAATTTTTCTAAATTAATTTTTTTTCAGTTGTTATGAATTTTTAGCAAATCTAATCATAACACAAAAATGGCTCGTACTTTGTTTGAAAGCCAGAATAAGTACCTATAAAGCACAAGCTATTTTGATTTCGGCTGCCACTAATAGCTTGTCAGTAAAAAAATATGTTGTAGATATTCGAACGACTGGCACACTTGCCAAATGGCAGACTTTTCGACCAACGTCGAACAGCCCGAACAGCAGGTAGTCGCTACCAATCACCACTCTGCTAATCACAGAAAGAAGAATAGCCAATCGCATCGAGTGCTAACGCGCGACTCCCGTACAATCCATAACCTCACCCAACATTCGGGAACGGACGGCGGCAGATGGCGCGATTCAAGTTTAATGCACTTCATCGCCACCCCAAATCAAATCCACAATTTCAGAGCGGTCCATTTGATTTAAAGATCATTAATCATCGTCACTGCCCTGAGCGTGGAAGTCACGTGGAACGAGCAGGCAGCGAGCTGTACAAACGCCTCTCCATAATATGATGTATAGGACGCGTATTCCTATGGGACAGCTTCGAGACCATTTCATCTTACTTCCAAAACTCACAACTCACAATCCATGCCTTGAGCCGGACTTTGAGCAGTTTTGAAACTCTTCGCTCGTGTCTAGCAGCAGTGGATCCTCGAGAAAGGTGCTAATACACTCTCCTTCTTAACGTGAAATGGAGTTTATAGACTTGTTACTCATGTACAGCATAAGAAGTACCAATTTACCCGACTTGCCCTTCAAATAATTCCTCCGAGCAAGCAGCCAAAAGGCCTCGGGTTCGGTGGTGTTTCGAGTACAGAATCAGCACATGGAAACTAAAATGCGAAATTAATAATCTGAACTATAAATAATCGATCTCACCGCTTAAGTTATATTTTTAATTGCTGTCAATTCAGAACAGTTCTTCAATAGCTTCGTAGAATGTTCAAAGACGTTGCAACATTCAGTACCACAGTTAGTACGGTATAAATGGAATTTAAAATGGAATAGGAAATGGAATTGAAACAAATGAAATGAAAGAAAAATAACCGATGCCGATAATGACCAGGGGGCGAATAACAGAAGCTTTGCGTAACTTTACGCAAGCGCCAAGATGGACTTCGGTGGTGGTTAATTCGGTTTACAGAAACATTTTGTCTCTTATCTTAAAGTTGCCGTAAATCATCCATTGATTCAGTCTGAAAGTTGCGTTACGCCGTGGTTTTGGGGGACGAATTGCAGAGACTCTGCTTAACTTTAAGATAAGTGGGCTGTTTACGCTAAGATTTCGTTCTGTAATTCGCCCGCTGTTATGTTAGCTCAATTGGTCATCGTTCATCTCAGGTTGGAGCGAACTTTATGATGCTGTCTAAACGCCTATCCAAAGAAAGCATGCGACGCAAACTACCAAGAAATCGTGCATGATGGCTGATAGTCCGTCTACTACCCCTAACGCAGCAAATCATCGAAACGAACGCAAGCCATGTTAATTGAATCAGCAAGACCCCGTTACCGTGGGGGGGGGGGGGGGGGGGACCACGAAGCAGCTGTTTTCCGTCCGACGGACGCGTGGCAGGGGGTGGGGGTGGGTGACGACGCTAATTTGCTCCATGATCACCGCGACAAAGACGAGGTCGCTAAACGAGAGGTGTTTCAATTTTTAAAGGCTTGATTGGTTTTAGACTCTTCATCTTCAATCAGCTTATTTGGCTTTTTGCTTGCTTGCTTGCTTGCTTGCTTGCTTGCCTGCTTGCTTGCTTGCTTGCTTGCTTGCTTGCTTGCTTGCTTGCTTGCTTGCTTGCTTGCTTGCTTGCTTGCTTGCTTGCTTGCTTGCTTGCTTGCTTGCTTGCTTGCTTGCTTGCTTGCTTGCTTGCTTGCTGCTTGCTTGCTTGCTTGATTAATTAATTAATTAAGTAATGTATTTGATTATGGGATCGTATACGATTATCGTACACGATTATGGGATATATAATACGATCGTAGAAAACAATTATTGCATTGCAAGAAGTCGGAGCAAAAAGTATAATATCATGTCTGTACTCTGTCCAACCAAATCTGCAGAGAACATGATTCATGGTGGAGTGCAGCAGACATTTTGGCAGCGAAGGGGACGACGGGGACAGAGAATTTTGGAAGGTCTGGGTTAAATTCTGGTACAAATTTCAAGCAGATCGACACATTCTTGACAGTAAACATTCTAAATTAATTTCTACTCAATTGATTCTACTCGTAATACGCGAATTCAATAGAAATTGAGTCATTCATATTTAGATTAAACAGTAAAAAACCTAAAAAGTCACGCAATGGCCAATACATGACAATAATGGTCACCCATCCAAAGCCTAATTCAGCACAAAATTGCTTAACTTCGGCGATAATCGCTGTACGTGCGAATAGATTCGGGAAACGAGAGCCACCATTCCCAACATTTCACGGTTCGGTGTCGACTCCAACCACACAGATATAATATTTAAGCCTTGCACTAGAATACTTTCCGGAAAACACTGAATGTACTGAAAAACTCGATTGGAGAGTAGAATTTCAATAACTCCCAGTGCGTCCTTTATTCTCATGCCTGCACCAGACGCAGCCTGCTGGATCGTGCTAAAACAATGGACAACGTTCGGAGGCAGGATCCAGCTCTCAGCTTCGCGTATCCATGGGGTGCGTTGCTAGGGGGTGGAGGAGAGGGTGGACCGGCTGACTCACCCCCTAGGGACTAGTCTGGAGCAGGGGGGGGGGGGGGTGCACAGAATGCATTCCTGCAGCGTCTTTGGTTTTTTGATGTTAGCTAGGCAAAAATGAAGTAGCGGTCAATGTGCACCAAGGTTTTGTGGAGTGATGGAATATCTTTTTGAAATTCGGGAGGAAATCACAGCCGCTTCGCGTTGTTGTTGTTTTTTACACGTGATACACTTGTAAATATTTTTAAATTAATTTTTAGTTAGGTACCTATATACCACAGATTATAGGTTATAACTAAATTGCTAGTGGGCAATTTATAGGCTTTTAAATAATCTATCAATAAATTTTGTGTTATGGTTAGGCTTGCTGAAAATTAAGTAAAACCTTCAAAATTTGTTTAAATTGATTTTTTGCAGTTATTATGAATTCAGCAAATCAAATCAACACACAAAAATTACACTCATACTTTTTTTTAAAGCCTTAAAAAGTACCTAGAGCGCTAGCTATTTTGACGTCGGCTGCCAGTAACAGTTTGTCAGAAACAAAATATTTTGTAGATTCGAACACAAATGGGTTCCCTCCACCTTAATTTTATCAATTATTTAATCTCGCAACTCGTTCAGCCACCCGACATCGCTCACTCGACCGCTCCCCGGCCGCGTGCGACCGTCGCGTTCTCAGGTGACCGATCCCCTGACTACCGGAAGTAGGCCCGCTAAGCCGGAAGCGTCGTCATTAGATCGGGCAGCCGCGGCGGAGGAGGCGGCGGAGGGTCCAGGAAGCCGTGCACCGTGCACTCTTTTGATCTCGTCCGAGCGGACAAGTGACAAGCGCATTGGAGACTGACATAATTCACTCGGTTCACCCTTGGGAAACGCCAGTTACACTAGAATTAATTTGAGTTAGCCACTTTTTGGGGATCTCATATCACAGAGTACTATGCCATAGAATCAAATGATTAAGTTTTTGTCATTACCATTAAAAGCTTAATTTATCATTTCAATTATTAACCATTTTACTCTTTACAAATCGTAAAAGAGGCAAATGACACTTTACTTCAAAGTCCACCAGGCTGTGGTAATCTAGGCTAACACGAATGTACGCAATTTCGTTGGCGTCTGAATAACAGGCCCTGTACGGTACGGGGTACGGTGCACCTATACTCAATTTCACGTTAAGAATGACAGTGTATTTGCATCTTCCTCGATGACCCACTGCTGCTAGATATGAGCTAAGAGCCACAAACAGGCCACGTTTGTGCCGGTGTAACCACCTGTGGAACATTGGGTCCCTTGATTATAACTGACCTTGTGCCATGGCCTGGTAGATGATGTTAAAACAGGTTGCCAACGTACCCCCGCGATTACCGGCGAAATTGCTAGCATCGAATTTTTGACGTAGCCATAGTTAGGTATGGGTGAATATCTGGGTAACCTTTTATCTGTGGTAGCACCAACCAACGGCATCTTAAGCTCCAACACACTCTAGCACCATGAGTGTTTGATAAGGACAGGTAGATCCGATGAGCCTTGCGTTCAACCGCCTGTCACCGCCACCTGAACTCGCGTCCGACCACGCGCCCGTCAGTGTCAGCTGTCAGTGTCAACTGTCAGATGAAGCCCGCGCGAAGCCGACGCAGCAGCGATCTAGGAAGCCGTGTTCGTGGCGTGCGGTCGCTAGCCTCTCGGATCCGATCACATTGATTCGACGGGGCCGTGCCGTGGAGGCAATCGGTCGGCTCTTGTTCGCGGTTCGGGGGTGCAGACATTACGTGTTCAAGTGGGTGGGTTTCAATTCAAGTGAGGGGGGGGGGGTTGGGGGGGTAGGATCATGTAAGGTCTCATTGAGATCGATATTCAGATGCAATTCGGGGAGGTGTCCTGGTTCAGGAAGTGTGTCACGTGACACTTGGTAACTTTGTGAGGGGAAAAATGCTACAAAATATTTGAAAGAATAAGAAAGACTTAACTTCATTTCACGTTAAGAAGGAGAGTGAATTTGCATCTTTCTCGAGGACCTACTGCTGCTGCATAGACACGAGCCAGAGTTCCATAGAACCATTTTGTCTGCCTCAAGACATGGCTTGTGAGTTTTGAATTTATTTCGTGTCTAGCAGCAGTGGGTCCTCGAGGAAGATACAAATCTACTCTCATTCTTAGCGTGAAATGGAGCATAGGTATATTGTATATATTGGAGCATTACTATTTTGTTCTCAGACAGTACCTTTAGGTAGGTCTCATGTCCATAATCTCATCAACATGTCTGCATTCTGCAATCGTCACACAAATTCTGTACCCTCGAGGCAAGGAGAACGGTTTCATTCAGAAAAGCTGTAGATTGATTATTTACAATTTACATAAACACAGGATAGGGTGCATGGCAAGCTAACAGCCGAATAAGCGCTGATTATTTTAAAAATTTGGGGGAGTAGGTTTATAAAGGTCAATTGGTTTGTGGTGTTTTTGTAAGTCCCAATGTTTTGACAACATAACTTAAAAAATACGGGTTAAAATGAGACGAAGCTGTGCCAGATGGTTGGCTAGAAGCAGTTTTAGCAATTCCAGCAGTTCACATAAAAACCCCAGTGTCTCCCCATTTTTACGACCAGTATCACAGCCTCCTGGATGCGGACGTGTTGACACAATCTGTCCTCAGCTGTAATTCCCACGACATTAACGGCCAACACCGATGCGTATCCATAGAGTGTCTATAGACACCGACACGTATGTCGTCTAGGAAGTCGGGAATTAGAAGGAAGTCCGGACAGCATCCCCTGCATGGACCCACGTGCCATGCAATTAGCGCTACTCCCCAAATGGCAAATAGTTTCAAGATGCGCCGCGTGCAGTGCGGTAGGGACGGGCGTCGGAGGGTGGGGCGGGCGGGGGGGGGGGGTGCATCGACATGCGACGTGGTCCACGAGGGCGACATCCGTCGTCATGGTTACCGCGTGGCAAGGGGTAGCTCGCGTGGCGAGGGATGCTCGCACTAACGTGCTGCCGGCAGAAATAATTAGGGTCGTTCTTGAGAGGATGTGTATACACGTTAGTTGCAGCGTGCAGTGACAGCAGTGCTGGGTTGTGTTTTGGGCAAGTTTTTCTGCAGCCAGATTTTTGTTGACACTCCCGACTTTGCTACGCGGACTAGCTCCTATTCTATCCTAATTTTCCTGTATCAAGATTATCAACAATCTGTCCTCTAATCCTATCGAAAGGCAAATATGGATGCCTTTAATTATAACTTGAATACAAGTTTCTTTCAAAAATTTGTTTGCAGGGTGCCCTGAATCGCAAAATTTCCATAAAAATCACAAAATGTTCGAACCATCTGTGGCCGAACATGGCTATAGTCATTTTCTGGCCACATGCCGTTATAGAGGTCATTAAAATTGACAACAAGTGATAAAAGACACGAATGTGACGGCATTCAAATTTTCTCCCCTTTCACTGCTAAATTTATAATCAAGAATCATTAAAAGACAGCGTCGTCGGAAGCAATGAAAGCCCTTTTGGGCTTTAGTAAGACAAGGGTTCTGTGGCTCAGAAAATGGAGTACCTCTGTGTATGTGGGGACTGGGGATTGTTGACGGTTATGAAGAATCTGAGGTGCATATCACCATGGAGGAGCGAGAACCCATGGTGTTGGTTACCCATCTAACACGGAACTCAGCACAATGTTGCTTAACTTTGGTAAATTTGTCTGTTTTTCAATAAATGAAACTGAAACTATACATAGCATACTGTTTTGGTTAAAGTAGGTAATTTCACTTTTTTGCTTATATTTTGTGGGAAAATTGTAATATGTCTCAATTCTCAAATAAGTACACTTTTGAATTTTTATCGTAGGTATAACTGCCGATAATAAAAAAATAACTACTTACTACATATACATTAAAATTTAATAACTTGATGTGTAGACATGGAATTGCAGTGTATAGAATCTCATCAGCATAAATCTTAGAAAGTGCCATGCTTTATATGCAAGAAAAGCGTAATAAAAATAAAAATACTGACTGGTGTTAACCACTTCCATGAGCTTTGCCTTTCTCCCTCCACGCTCCTTGGCAGCACAAGATCATGGTTGAAAAGCGATTTAGTTAAATGCCTTCCTTATGACCCAACAACGCCCCGGGTTCGACACACAAAGGGAGCACTTCCCGACCAGCAGTCTCTGGTCCAGGGGTCACACGAGGTCAACCCCATCGGGCCGTGGCGTAGGCAAACATGACCCAATTCCTGATCTTTGCGTGATGCCTGGGCCCGTATAGGCTGGAACCTAACGTCCATTTCACGTTGAGAAGCAGCGTGGATTTGCATCTTCCTCGAGGACCTAATGCTGCTAGACATGAGCTCAGTGTTTCAAAACTTACAGTTGAAATTCCTCCAATGTTAGTTTTCAAAATAGAAAATAATATATAGTATCAGCCACCAAGCAACTCTTTAAAAAATAAAAACACGTGTATTTTTTTCAAAAAGTTACGTTAATATTTGTAGCCAGGAGACGTTCCCTATGAATGTGAAATATATGCGAAAATCGACTAAAACCACAACCGTTCTCTAGTTCCAGAAGTTCTCACTTCTGGCCAGTAGATTGCTAAAGCTTAAAGGCTCAGAACTTCGCCCCACGGGTACCTATTCTCGAAATGTTATCATCGTGATAAGCTATGATTCTGGTCACGTGATGTCTCAATAACAAATCGTATCACTGGATTGTCCGTCACGTGCCCCTGAATGATAACTTATCACGTGGTAACTTTTCGAGAATAGGTACCCAGGACTCGAACTCGAGCCCGTAGTGTGTACTGACAATGACAGAACACACACGTGCTGCCGAACACGTGTGTCGGTCGGTGTCGACATCGCCTTCGGGGACCCGTTTGCTTTCAGCTCGTGCAGTTGCATGGACTGGCCAGCAGGGATCGCATATACAATGGAGCGACGATCAGGTACTTCCTTTTAAAGTTATAGCGTGAGGAACTCTGCTTGTTGTTACCTATTGAGAGATGGTTTAGAGTGTATATTGCCTAACCATTATGGGCTTCGCGCTACAGCTTTGTGGGCTGCCTCGGAATAACTAGCATTAAGTTAGAGTCGTGTTAGCCTAAGATTACCACAGCCTGGTTGACTTCGAAGTAAAGTATCATTTTTGGCTCTTTTACGATTTGTAACTGAGTAAAATGGTAAATAGTTGTAATGAAATACCTTTTATAATGGTAATGACAAAACTTATTATTTGATTCTATGGTATGGTACTCTATGATTAAAGATCCCCAAAAAGTGGCAAGCTCAAATTAATTGTAGTGTACAGGAGATGAGACTGATCATAAGTTACTTTTGTGAACTTAAAATCCAGCTCGTTTTCGATCATTTCGCTGCCTGCCTATATTTGGAATATTTCTCTGGCTCTCAATCTGGGCATGGATGGCGGATGCAGGTTTTGAAGGATCCAAAAAGGGATTGCTATCAAGTTGCGTCAATCTTATTGAAGGCAACAAACTTTTTGGCAGCTCGTTTTTGAAAATTTAGACCGCATGGTTTCCGCTCGTCTAAAAAAATTATAGATCA
This sequence comes from Nemoura dubitans, assembly GCA_921293005.1. NCBI lineage: Eukaryota > Metazoa > Arthropoda > Insecta > Plecoptera > Nemouridae > Nemoura > Nemoura dubitans. The sequence goes on from OV121077.1 coordinate 37,663,022, forward strand.
AAATGTTTATTTGGCTGTTATTATAACCCGCTATAACAGCCAAAGGAAAATGTTGCTTTCCTCTCTTTAAAGTAGTGCCCCGAATTCGATTTCCACTGTCCGGACTACAGTGATTTGTAAATCAACTGCAGCTCCCTGACTTCCTGATATTTATTTCGTAGAGTTGGGGAACATCTTCATCATTTCCGGAATCACCGTCCACAACTAGGTACTAATTAATCTAATTAAATTTATATTCCTAATTATTTATAAATGGTATAGTTCTAGCTTCATTCGCTATATTATTGTGTACTGTACAGGTTGTTTATTACAGCCATAGGTAAATGCATTGGTTGAATTGCAGTCAATGAAATAGTTGGCTGTAAAATTCCTGTCCGGATAGCAGTAAACGTGATGAGACAGCCGGTCGCCAAGGATGACTGGCGATAGACAAAGGCATTCACTTACTACTTTTGATTAAGTGTTTTTAAATTGCTAGCCTCAGACGAACATCCTTTCGTTCATAAAAATTCATTGAATGAATTCTTGGACACCGCATCAGTAGTAATGCCGCGGACTAACCATTCGTTAAAATTACGAATCTCTTCAACAATGAGTGGCCGGCATATTTTGTCTACAGGTGTCATAATTAGGATATAAATGCATGAAAATGAAACTGACCAGAAATTAATCGACCATTAGAACTGATTTTTATTTTTATCGCAGAAAAATCGATTTGATTGCAACCAAATTGACGCAGCATTTTGACCTGTAAAACGCATGTAAAAAACAGCAATTCTCTTTCCCCTTGTTGAAATTACGGAGTAAAGTATAGAGAAAAATATGTTGCCTTATATATGATATGCAACATTTGGGTCATTTTGTTGTAGTACATTCCAAATCATGACATGCCATTATACCATTCTTTATAGGGAATGTCGTTTCTAATTTCGATATTCCTGTTTCTTTCCTACCGGCCACTCCACACTGTCGATGGATTAGATTTGGATACCATACCAGAGTAAATGAGCAGTCGGGATTGCCGGAAGACATCAACTGGATGCTGCACGCAAGTATCAAGTAATTTACAAGTGGAGAGATTCAAGTCCCCATTGTGGTTTCCGTTGAAATAAAGCATACGACATATTAGCTCTGGCAGCTCGGTTTGGTTAGGTTTCGTATAGTTGACCACAATGCAGTGGGATATACGGGGTCAACAGTCGGGATTTTTGACCTCTTCTCGCGGTATATAGAGAAACTAGTCTCGCAACTCGATCTAAGTTGGAATAGGGCATGTCTTTAAGATAAACTGCATCGAGCTGCAAAGGACATTTATAATTGAGCTTGTAACTCCATGCACAAGATACATTTACTATAATATGCTCTCGCTAAAAGCTAAAGCAGGTTGTGTAGAAAATTAATCAAGATAGTGCGAGGTGGGCTCAATTTACTTCCAGCGTCCTAGCGCACATGTCCTAATTAGGTTAATTAATTGGTGGTGTAAAACGTGCCACCATCAGTACAGATGATTATTATAGATACACATAATGGTAACCCCAGGTGGCAAATTATTTATATATACATTTTCCAAAACGGGCACCTAAAATATACATAACACATGGCCCAAGCTCAGCACATGCCTGGAAAGGTAACTGTATGTTGGAAACACCTCAAATATATCGTACACTATATAGTACGGTTGGTGCTCATAATGTATACAATAAACAGTCAAGCATCGTTGAATTCACGGAGACCAAACCCTGAAATGCAATGGGTACGTACAAGCGAGTCAGTTGTAAAGGAGCACATGCACTTTTAAGTTTCAAATATACATATTTTTGCATTGACAGTATCAAATATCTAACATACCACATTAGCAAGCCGAGGGGTATATGTTGATAATCCAAAATCCAGTTCACAATCCACAAGTATTCAATGTGTATTCGATTAAATTCAGTAACTTTTATCTATTTTAATTAACAGAATGTCGTTAAATAAAACCAGCGTATGAGTTCAAATCGCGAAAATTCGATTTTTTGGAGCGCGGTTAGCTGTCAGCTGATCACCGTTTTTCGCACAAGATTAAGAAACGAGACGAAAGAGCACACAATTTGAAGAGAATGCACTACAGCGCAGAGCAAAAAAAAACACAGACCCGACACTTGGCACAAAACTTCGCCACAAAATGAAACCGCGCCGTCGATGCGTCGTCGGACGTCACTCGCACGTGTGCTACGCGACCGCACGGCGCGAGACGTCGGTACGCACTGAACGGCGACCGCCCATTGGCGCCGCGTACACGAGCGCTCGGCACAGAGAGTGCGACGGCGACGCCGCGGAGTGCACGAGTGCGACAAAGAGGTGTGTGCGTTGGGGGATGTTACGCATGAGTCAGACGAGTGTACGGGGTGCGAACGATCGAAGCCAGCATCGTCATCCCTTACGGCCGACAGCGCCGCGGGGGTGGAATGGAATCACGATGGTCGCACGCAAAGTTTGCAGCCCCTGTTGATGAAGGGGCGGGGGGGAGGACGAGCGGTCGGTCGCGATTGCGCGCCAATTTTAGATTCTGAATGCCGGCATGGTGTTCAAAGACTGACAAGGTTTGAATGAGAAAAACAATCGAGAATGTCTTGACCACATTGACATTTCTTTTTCTTAAAATATGTCTTTCAAAGTAACCTACAAAATCCATAACTTGTTTTGTTACCTTTCAGCTTTATAGTGCAGCAAGTAATAGCTTCTTGCGATTTCCACCACCCTCCTCAAATTATTACATATTGAATTAGGACTAAAAGAATATCTTATAACCCAATGTTTTTATTCAGTGGACGAAATCATTTCATTTCAAGCCAAGAACCATTGTAAATAGTAGATATGGAAGTGTCTACTCAATTATTGTTGTGTAATTTTTGTTTGTTTTAGATTGTCTTACTATATTAATGTGTCCATAAAATGTAATTGATTAATGGAACAAATAAACATGATTAATTAATTTTATTGTACACATTCCTTCCAATATTTTTCTACTCGGCCATCACAATTAATAAGATAGCCCAGCAATGCTTAGGCTTGGACAGGGTTTGAATAATAGTCGGCACAAAAACTCCGGTTTCACTTGCTGCGGTGACTATGATTTCACGACGCTAATATAATATTGATATAAATCCTTATTATTATTGACCACTGGTACTTGTGCCAATAACAGAAATAAAACATTATAATGATGAAACAAAATAGCTGATTGCATTTGGATAATTATTTTGTGCTCATTCACACGGCTCACGCGAACTCCGACTCAATCCATGCCATGTGCCGTAGTCGCAGAAGATCACTTTCTAGAGTTCTTCTTGTTGAAAATTTCCCCCAAAAGTATAGTTGGCCTGATATGTTTGCCAGGTTGTTATTTTAACATCAAGTACAGAGTAAAACTCGCGAAATGCAAGGATTTTGTCAACACGCTGTGCCAACAAATTGCACTGCCAATTCAGTGATATTATTGCCTGCCAAATCTCCATCCTGTCACTTATTCAGCACAATACCAAGCAACATATTATCATTGTATCGTATTCAATTAGTCTGTGGGTATCCCTGAATCACCACGTGAACTGCAAGATTAAATAAAAACATCGAACCAGACTCGACATTCGTTGACACTCTTTGAACTCATGGCAAAGATGTCGTTCTCAAAATACAGATCCAACGTTATTATTTAAGTACTTTAATTCAATGCAATCACCAACAAGTTCATTACTCAGCAAAGCTGAGGGAGAGTAAAATTGCTAGAATGAAACCCCCGTTTCATTTTAACAAGTACCTAGTCCAACAACTTAAGTCACGTAGGAGGCAAGGAAATGAATTAAGAAAGGTCCACAAATCCAGTACATATGATATAAATTCCGCCCACGGCCCTTTATTCAACGATCCGCCACTACATCGTCGAACCCGACCACCGTTTAATCCTCCTCCTCGTCGGCGGCTCCGCCCGAGGTGGCGCCCTTGCGCATGTTCTTCCTCTTGACGCGGCCAGGTCGGCCGCCGCCGAACGGCGACTTGAGCGAGAAGTCGATGTGCTTCTGGCTGTCCAGACGGACGACGAAGCTCGGCACGTTCACCACCTGCTTGCGCACGCTGCAACACGCGAGGGGACTCGTTAGCGAGATCGGAAAAATGTCGAACAATTGGAAGCCAGTGAAAAGCTGGATTTTCAGTAGCAAAAAATTTACCCACTAAATGAAGTTTTTTGTATTAATCCTATGTATACTGCTTTATGTTTGCATGAGCATTTCATCTATCGGAGAAATCCAGAGTTCCTCGTCCTCCAAATCCAATCCCACGTTTTCAGTACAACAAAAGCAACAACCTCGGCGTAAAGCAAAGAACCGGATGTTAACCCCAATTTGTGTCATGCTGGACGAAATATGAATTGACATCTTTGTTTATTCGTTCTACTAAATACAGGAAGCACCCGTTTCAGCAAAATTAAGGTGCGATACACTAGAGGACCGATAGTGCCTTCATCAACGGACCGGCATCACTGCTCGACAAGAGAAAGCAAACTAAGGCTTCAAATGGCTGGAATCCATTCAATAATTCAACTTAATGATGAGTATTTACCATTAAACACCTTCCCGGATTAATGAGCATCAAGACATTAACCAGGGCAACAACCCTGGCCAAGTGGCCTTAGAGAACAAACTAACAGACGTCGATCTGGTTTTCAGGCCAGGGATCGAGTGGCCTGTGGAAATTATGCTTGCTCCGGTATCGAATCATGGACAGACGTTGACCGGGTTTTTAGGCCCAGCCAAGTGGCCTGGATTTGATCAATCGATTGGAGAAGACCTGGCAGACAGACCTTGGAATGAGAACAACTTGAACATTGGGGGGAGACTCTTTGGTCGAGAGTTGGCAGTTCATAGTTTTCTAGTCAGGGGAGATAAATACTACAATCTATATTGGCTTTGAAATGGCTTAGTTCAGTCACCATTAAATGGTGTAGTTGCAGGTTGTGATGAGACATGTGGTCCTATAAAGGATACAAAATGCAAAGGGTCTGGGGTATACGTTGTTGGTAGGTACTCAACAGTTCGCGAAATATATTTGTCGTCTAGCCATGAATCAGAATGCCATTCAGGCCAGCCTGGGATTAACGCTAGACAATTGCTCTCGCCTCCTGTGATTGATAAATGTCGATTTATGCAACATCCATCTGCTAGAGAGGCGATATATTGCAAGAATGAGACAAGGGGAGGGGGAGGCTATGAGACATACCGAATGTGTCGTTGCCTAATGAGAACTCGAGCGTGGTGAATCGACTTGGCAAGTCCCAGTTTGAAAACTTGGGTCTGCAGACGGCGCTCCAAGAAATCTTCAATCTTCAGGCCGAGAACGTAATCGAGCTTCATGCGTCCCTCATCGAGCACTCCAATACGGACAAGTCGTCGGAGAAGGGCATTACCTAGAGAAGAAAATTAAGGTTCAACTACTGGATCACGTGCATGTATCAGCTCCTTTCCAACAGGAGATTCTCTGGCATCAGATTATAAACTATCGTCAATTTTGTTCAGACAAGAAGTGTCAATAAATTTGATCATCATTATAGAGTTCATTCACACATTCATAATAAATGTTAGAAATCGAGCTCACCTTCGAAAAGACGCTTCTGATCCTTCTCTTCCAGAGTGAGCAGCTCTCGAGCAGCCTTGCGGATCTTGGCAAGCGTGTACTTCACACGCCAGACCTCTCGCTTGTTGCGAAGACCATACTCGCCGATGATTTTTAACTCTTGGTCAAGACGAGCTTTCTCGTAGGGACGACGGGGAGTGACATAGGTCTTGGAATGAACCGACGGTACTCGGTTATTAACCATCTTGAATTAAATTGCGGCCAACCTGTATGAGGAAGATGATATATAATTATGGTTTCTGGCAAGTGATACAATCTGCTTCCGGATTTAGGGGATTCAATTATCTCCTTGATATGAATCAACTCAGGTTACCGAACCAGGCTGGGATTAATACAAGGATGTTAGTTTAGCCCCAAATGATTAGGAGTTCATAGAACGAGTGCTATGTCCCCTTGCCCATTCAAGGCAGACACGCGGTTTCCCACGTATGCCATTCAGCCTGCACAAAACCCACAAAAATGTTGTTCAAAGAATCCGAAAATATGTCAGCAATCCGTCGATGAACTTGAAACATATTAACACAAAATGATAAACCATATTTCGATCCATCTTGTGTTGATATTTTAGAAGAATTTGTAATGAATCTACAATATGATATAAAACTCAGAAGACGTACCGCAAATGACGAACACACGACAGGCCAATAAAGTAGGAATGGCCGCTTAGCGCTGAGAAGGGAAGGATGGTGGGACTGGGAGGGAGGGAGATGAGAAATCGGAAATTCCCGTCGGACCCGCTGGCTTCGTAAATGTTCGGCTCACAAGACGGCAACTTTACAAATGAAAATTCAGCACGTGTGAACTCATAACCTCAAAGTTGTGTGGGTACTGGGTGTTGGCTGGGAGGTTGATTGTGAATTTTCATCGCATTGGTTTCAATTTACTCCACTATGTCAAAAAAGGAAAAACTTTTATCGGACAAAATCCTCGACCTGATCAATCCCACACCTGTACACTTCGACCCAGAAGCCGACATACATATAGAAACCGCTGCAAAGGTCGTGGATAATGACTTCGATGATGATCTTAGTGATGATGGTGCATTGAGTGTTTTCCGCAAGCGAAATGTACAGCTTATAGAAGAGGTTGATAAACGGTATGCTGGTAAGAAAGTCACTCGAGAGTCTATAGGCAGTTTTGCTGACAAGAGGAGCAAAGAGCCATCGTCTTCAGGGGATGACGATGACGAGCAATCTGGGAATGAGGGTGATAGTAACTCAGAGAATGAAGACGACAACTCTGGGTTTGAAGAGGAGGAAAATGATAGATCAAAAGAAGATATCTCCGGAGATGAATCTGTCGATGAGTCGGGTAGGTCCTACCATCGGTAGCTTCTACCTGATGGGCGACTAAAATTGGAAATGGAACATTTGATCATCTACAACAACCTTGACCATCGTACTTAAAGGTTTCAATCTTTTCTAGGCTCTGATGACTCGGAAGGTGGGGAGGATCTTTCAGGAGTCGAGGTTGAAGACAGCGATGGGGATGATGACGATGCTAATATTTCTAAGGATTTTGTTCATCTTGCTACAAAGGATAAGGGTGCTGAGATCGAGAAAGGTATGTATCCTGGAGGATTGACTTGATTGATTGATTTCAGTACTGTAAACATAGCTTCCTGTACAGAACAACCTTGCATTCTATTTCTAACCAAGTTTGTTCCTCCCTCTAGGAAATGCCATCCGCACTCAGCTGAGCCTTTGGGACGGCCTTCTCGAAGCTCGAATCTCACTGCAAAAAGTACTGGTTGCAGCCAACAAGCTTCCTCAGCCGACAGAAAAGGACTTGTTTGTAGCTCAAGGTGGAAGGGAATTCACGAAAGCTGCCAGAACCACCCAAAAGGCCGTTTCCAAGCTCCTCGATAAACTACTTGATCTACGAGAGCAGCGACTTAAGTGAGTTACCTACGTCATTCGATCACAAGTAGGGTGATCACATCCATCATGGAGGGTCATTCGATCACAGGGTGCTTACATGCAGTAAATTGCAATTTTACAGTACAGAACATAAAATAAAATATACATATTGTCTTTCCCTTGTACAATTAAGCCTGGGACAAATACAATAATAATTTAAAACATCCTTTGTTGTCTGTGGCCTATGTATCCAACCAAACATTACCAATGTAGCATTCTACCACTAATGAACAGCCATAATAAAATGATGCTTCGTTTATGTTCCAGGTCTAACAGTGAGGCCAAGGCCATGCTCGAAGGCAGCAATGGCGAGGCCAAGTCGAAAAACGAGTCCGACGAGGAAATAACGAGCAGCGACGATGAAGAGAAGCCGAAGAAAAAACCGGAGCTAGTGGAAACGAAACCCACCCGCAAACGCAAGCTGGAAGACTATGCCACGGAACTAGCCGAACAGCATGCTCAGTTTGCTGCCTATCGAGATTCTACGATACAACGGCAAGTCTCGCTGGGTCTTAGTTGTTTGTAGATAATAGATATAGGTACATACTCTAATAGGTAGTACTCTAATCTCAAGCAACAAAACATGTCAGCAGGGGCTTCGCTAGAGATTCCAGTTAGGGGATGCTCAGCTTTTCATAAAATTTCGGGGGGGGGGGGGGGGGGGGGCACGGACGGCTGCCGGGGAATTTTTTGTGAATCAAGGTCATTTGCAAGCAAATCTATGCGTTTCAGAAGTTTTTAAGCATACTTGGCCCCACACACTTTTAGTCAATTGGAATGCGTAAACTTAAAAAAATCTAGTCTTTTCTGTGGACATAATAATAATTTTCTGAATTCTGTCAACTACCGAGAGTTTCTTTGTAAGGAAGAAATGAGCCGTGCCGGATCGGAAATGAAAGAGACCGAAATAAACTCATCTAAGACGGCTTTATTATTTTGCTTATACCACAAAACCCATGAGTCAGTGAGGAGATTCTCAAAACTTTTCCTGGGCAAATATGTATCGTAATTTTTAATTAACAAATGATTGGGGATGCTCAACCGATGATTGGGGATGCTCTAGCATTAACAAGGCCTAACGACGCCCCTGCATGTCAGTTACTGTAGCTTTTCCAGCATCAGCTACACTTGTTGATTGTTAATCTATAAACATGGGGAGTGGATTCCATAGACACCTGGTGTAGAGGCCGGATTCTGGCCTTTGATCTTTCTGAACTAATCACACTGAAAGTAGTTCCTTTCCTACTTTAAGTCAGTTGACTGAAGTAGCTGAACTAACCTACAGTAAACTGGCTTCTCTGGTGAAAATTATACGTCTACTTTTCAGGTGATCTTGTTTAAACGATGTATTGTAAGTGTAACCATCCACATCCCAAAACCGAGCGTGGCACGCTCATCAACGTAAATCATAACGTTTTCCGCAGGTGGAACGACAAAACCCGCGTCTCCATGGGAAAACTAGGCGGCCGCGACTTCTCCGGCTTCGAACAGCCGACGCTGAAACAGATCGAGCAAATCATGAGCAACATGCCGCGCCTCGTCGCGCGGACCCGCGTGAAACGCACCGCGTTCCGGTGCCTCGGCAAGCCGGCCGCGGAGGCCGTCGATCCGACGCAGCCGCCGCCCGAAGAGGCCGACCGCGAGGTCTTCGACGACAGCGACTTCTACCACCTGCAGCTGCGCGAGCTCATCGAACGCAAGACGGGCAGCGAGCCGATGGGGCGGCAGTGGCTCGCCGTGCAGGCGGCGAGGTCCAAGATGAAGCGCAAGTGCGACACGGCGGCGACGAAGGGACGCCGGCTGAGGTACACGCCGCACGCGAAGCTGTTGAGCTTCATGGCGCCGATACCCGAGTTGCCGTGCAATTTGGACGCGAGGAACGAGCTGTACCTCTCGTTGTTTGGCGCGAAACGAGCGTAGTGTGCGTGTGTCTTCGAGACGTTGTTCGCTGCGGCTTGCGTTGCGGTTATGTGCCGGGCAAAATTGACGAGCTATGTGGCTGGGGTTTGTGTTATTCTCTAAATGAGTGTCGCTACATCTTACCTCCTGTTTCACTGTGCGCAAAGGTGCAAAGGGCAGCGTTAATTTATCTATCACTTTTGCCTGCGTTTCGCTCACTTCAGCAGGTTTATCTTGATCCGAGGCAATGGAGTGACACTCAACTTTGTGCAGGAAGTAAAACAAGTGAAATAATGGCATAATGTGGATCATTCCCGAGTTGCTACTGCTAAAAATTGTTTACGTGGAACAGATGTAAACATTTGCTACAAAATGTCATGTACCTACAGCCTATTGAAATTGTTAAATTGTGACAGTTACTTATAAGCAGCCCTTAGGAAAGAAATAATAAAATGTAAATATTGCACATTTTTGTTCCACCCTAATGTTGTTAAGAGTTGCAATCTCTTTCAGGATAAGATAACCTTGGTTACTAGTGGGCAGGAAAATAAATTAATTGATAGCTTACAAATATTTATGAAAATAAAGAGGGTTTATTGGATTTGAAAGACATTACTGCAACCTCAAACGAGGTTATTAATTGCCTTGGCATAAGCCATAATCTCCTCAATTTTTTTCCTTAGTACTTATATAATATTATGCATGAGTTCGTTTAGCAATACTTTACACTCGGCTTCGTTAAGGACTAACGATGCATGGAAGATAATATTTACAAATAATCGATCTAGATCACCGGCTGCGTCATTTCATTAATATCGGCCACATATCTCACCGCGAAAAAGCGTCCATTGAGATTCGAAACTTTCGTACATCTACAAGCTAAAATTAAAATATACATTTTACATAAGTTTATCATAATGTACATGTCTTCGATGATATGTTTCGAATAAACATAGCCACCATGAAAAAAACGTGCAATAAATAATATTTACATGAAGCCGTCGATGCTGTAATGAGTTACGATGATATAATGGTACAGATATTGCCAGTCATATCGGCTGGAATATTCACGTCGCCAGAAACGCTTTTTATGTTCGGGTGGCCGCAAAAAAAACCCATCTAAAACTTTCAGAACTTTTATGCAATTTGTTAATGCTCCTATTTTCAAACATAAAAATATTATCCATCCTTCGTATAATAACGTCATAAGGATTCAAAGGTACTGCACATAGGCGAATATTAAACAACAGTTTAAAAAACACCTGCTTATTAAAACAATGTCAAGTTTAAGACTGATAAAAATGTTGGCCAGCGACAGACATATCCCGACTACCAACGCCTGGCAATCAACACACTCCTCACGCAAAAACACCGATACGTGTGCAAAAGCTGGGTTTCCCACTCGAGATTTCAAGCATCTTTGGTAAATTCCTCCGTCGCTCCACACGCTTCGTTGTGCAGCCGCACGCAAAGTCCGTTCATTATTGTCGACGTCCACTAGGCACTGCGTTCGCTCGATGTTTGCTTGCTTCTCACCACGACGGCAGCAGCGGCCGTGATAAAGTAGCTTTCGGTGCTACAAATCGCACTGCTGTTGCCGTACATTTGCTATGCTACTTCACCTGGAGCTTAACTAATTCACATTCAATATATGGCAGGCTAAAAGACCGTACACAAACTAGGCATTAAAATGCTGCATAATATTGCCTACAAATCACCGCCTATTCGTACTTTTTAGGCTTGTTTTCATTTTTATGCAAATAAAGGGCCTGTATCTTTGAAAAGGACCAATTGCTGCCAGACATGAGCCAAGTGTTTCAAAACTTACACCTTCTGTATTAAGATTTAGACAAAAGGCTGTGTGCAGTTTTGAATGTCTTTGTTGACCTGAAAGAAGTGGCTTCTATGCACAACTGCTTTCGAGAAAGATGGCTAAATATACACAATTTTTTTGCCTAGTCAGCGAACAGGTTCTCAAAGAAACCGACTAACGTAACGAGGAAATCTTCCAACTTCCGTCAACTTGGTCAGTCGCGATCCAGCACTGCACGTATCTTCGAGACCGAAACGTCCGCTGTTCGCGTCGCTACGCCACGGCCGCGTTCGTCGTTATCACAGATGTGGGCGCTGCGCGGCGCGATCGCCATTAGCTCTTCGAGTGGTGGTGTGCGTTAGTCTTCTGCGCCTTCTTCTTGCGCTGCGACAGCATGTCGTAGAACGGATTGTGGCTGATGCTCTGTCTGGAAACGGCAACAGATGAGAGGTTAGTATTCGACCGATGCGAGTGGTGGAGCTTCGATCACTGCTCCGTTACGGGATAGGCAACCTATTATGCTTAAACCAACAAGTAACGGCAACAGACACGAGGTTAGTATTCGACCAATGTCAGAGGTGCAGCTTCGATCACTGCTCCGTTACGGGATAGGCAACATTTTATGCTTAAACCAGCTCTTATTGCATTTGACGTATGTATCCGGTTTGCACTTTAACTTTCAATTGAACAAACATATATGGCACAAATAAACCAATAAATTATTTGGCACCTTACAAGATTAAATTGACCTATTTAAAAGCTCCTAGGTTATATTTCAGCACTCTGATAACAATATCATAGCGATAATATATTAGTCACAGAGTCTATCTGCAAGCATGACGACAGCTGGCAAGACTTGGATTTGTTCTATTTTACTATTTGTACTGAGTACAGCGGCATCCCTTTGCTTCCGTGCTCGGCAGCTGGCGGCATATCCGGGCTAGCCTTGATAGAAGGGAGATTTCTATTTCTAGTTTGTGAGAAATTGATTTGATTTCCTCTTCACACTCTCAAAGCATGAGATATCCTGAATTATGCAAGACTCTGCGGCTTTTCAACGCACCTGACGCATTTGATCCAGTCGTCCTTCTCTTCGGGGGTAGCGGCTGACATGCGATAAACCGTGTGCTTTCCTGGAATGAACAGAGAAGAGAAACAAATTAATAATACTCCCTAAATAGCCTAGGTAGCTTTATGCTGGTCTAAGCTTCTCTCTAGAGAAAGTTTCAAAAAAACTACGAGTGGTACTGGAGTTTTGGGCCAGTATTGTAAGTTCTTCAATCCAGGGTTGCAGTAGGAGTAAGTTATTTGTCAGGGCAACCGGCTATTGGATGCCATAGAATTCTTCTGTTTCTTAGGATTAGACAATAAAGCCACAGTTGAAAAATATTGTAATACATACTGCCCATTACTGGAGCAGGAGGGAACTAGAATATTTTAAGACTGTTCATTCATTGGTTGTTGAGGTAAATTGAATCAAACATTTTTTGGATTTCCAGGAGATACTTCGAGATTCTGAGATATGCAATTGGTTGCCAAAAGTGTGCGGATTCCGTAGATATTTGTTTCGTTGCGATCGGATAACGGGTGTGGCCTGGAAAGTGTATCCAGTAAGAGGTAAATTCTTAGCTGGAATTGACATTTCAAAGTACCGGCAAAACAGGGTTGTTTTAAAACGCTTGTAAGTAATTGACGGGTGAATTTTTCGAAATGAAAATGGTTCAATTGGTTGTCCAAAGTGTGAAGATTCCGAAAATATAGGTTTGGTCGCGATCCAACCAACGGAATGGCCTGGAATGTGTACCCCGTACGAGGTAAGGGAAGCGGCCCGAGTTCACAGCTCAATGAACAGACATAAAACCCAGTTCGTAAACCCGTAGACCCCGGACGTGCGCAGGCCACGGATGAACGTACCTTCGACCACCTTGCCCTCGCTGTCGGTCTTGCACGCCTTGATGAAGTCGCCGCCCGCCGCGTACAGCTCGAAGCAGTGCTGCTTGTGTCGGTCCGCCACCTCACGTACCTGCGCAACCAGTCGTCGGATTAGAATCACCTCGAGCAGAAGTTATCGTTTTGATTTAAAAACAAAACCTGTGAATGTGGTGTGAGAATTTTTAAATACTTTAACACTATTTTAATTTTTAATAATAAATCTATACTTTCTGCCTTGCTTTCACAGTAATAGCAGCATTGGATTTTAAGATAGGCCCAATGGTTTTTTTGTTTGTTCTTTTATTGTCCACAGATTATGATAAGTGATGATAACATAATAGAGACATTGCAAATTGGCAATTATTACATAGTAAAACTATAATAAAATATTATTAAATCAATGGTACTAATGAAAAGGATAACTGATAAATAAGGCATCCGCATCTCCATGTTTGCTTAGCAAATTCTTTTAAGGGGACAGATCAGTTTGCCAGAAACAAGCTTTCAGACCAAAAGTTGCCGACATCTCACGGCCACATCGTTGAAGTTATCGTTTCAAAATTTCAGTCGTTGGTTCAAACCTGACGACTCTCTACGATGGCTTAAAAGCAAACCTAAGCTCACACAAATCCAGTAATGCTCGTACAACTTGAGCTGGGTAATCAGCAATCGGCCAACGTTCCGCGACACTCACTTGGATGTTCTCGAGCGGAATGATGCCCCGCGGCTCCTTGTCGGTCGTGTACTCGAAGTAGTAGAGGCAGTTGTCGTTCAGGATGAACCACCGCCGCTTCCAGCTCTTGTATCTGCCGCCTGCCGAGCGGAAAACGCAAACACAGGTTAGAACACCGATAACGACCGATAACACCGATAACGTTTGTTGGTGGTTTGACAAAATTTTAATAGACACCATCGTCAAATGGGAAATCAGACCACGGTTTAACTTTTGGCCAGACAAATTCAAATACTAGGTAACAGTTTCAAAGCATAGCAGGTAATCAGGTTATTCAGGAAGTTCCTTGTCCTAGCATAAGCAATTAGCAAATAAGCAATATCAATTATTTATTATATTGTATTGTATTGTATTTATTTTCAGTCTAAGGTACAATAATGATTGTGTCGACCATGTCTGTAGATACACATAAATAAATACATAGATATAATAGCTTATGCTTGTAAAAAGTCTGTTATGCTGTAAAACATGTTCTTTAAAAGTTCTTTAAAATGAATACAGAATAACTGAATAATGATCCACAAAATGATAAGTTCTATAAAGCTGCACTGGCGTTTCCTCTACTTGGCTAGTTGCAAGATCTGAAATGTTTAGTCACAACCTTTGTAGTGCAATACTACAGTAGGATGCAAATTGCAAATGCAAATGCAAATTAAAATTTTTCTACCACTAGAATTATTTAAGGGCGCTCCCACCATAGGAGAAATGATGTTAAATTCAACAATCTCTTGTATTGTTTCAAAGCCTCCGAGCTCACCTTGCTTCCAAAGCCAGCCCTCTTTGTCGGGGTTGAAGAAGGTGTGCATCAAATCGTTTCCGTCGTCTTCGGGGATTTTGAACGGTTCAGTCTTTATGCTCTCGTAGAGGCTCTGCAAAACACAAGCGAGCCAGAGTTGGTAACTATGCAGGATTTCAACCAGGTAGAAAAAATAGGCTTTTTTGCTTTATTCTGAAAAAATTAGTGAACAGAAAGGAACATTCATATGTTGGGAGGTTCCAATATGATGTAGCTCTATATTTGGGCTACACTAGTGCTTCAACCAAAAAAACCTGTCAAGGCATTTTGCAAAGTCTTAACTGAAGTAAAATGTGTACAAACAGTGTAACCAGTTAAATGACTATAGTTTTCCTGAAAACATCGGTACACTGCCTATTGCAAACATCTCAAATTATTAGCATTATGATATTATTTATTATATCTATTAATTACTGATGAGCTCATACGAAATTGTATTTTGTCCAAGGGCATCAATAAATGAAATGACATGAAATATAACTTTCAGGCTCAAGTCTATCAATAAAATCAGATATTTGAAAACTCCACCCAATGAGCAGGCAATTCCAGTTACATGACATCATGAACATTGGCTGCGGACCATTCAGCGAATACACGGCAGAGTCGCGAACACGACGAAATCATGCGTATCTGACGCGGCTTCGCGCAGCTTTGCGCGACCGATCCCGGCTTCCGAGACTCACCACGAGCAGCTCGCGCGGCAGGTCGCCGCCGTTGTTGATGCCGCGGTTCATCGAGATGAACTGCTCGACGCTCGGCTTCTCCTTGACGCTCGGGTTGTGCAACGACGTGTTGAGCATGATGATGGCGAACGACAGCACGTAGCACGTGTCTGCGCGGAGAAACGATTGTAGGTATAGCTACTTGCCGGCACCTGGCACGCCACGAATTGAACCGCTAGCTTACCAATGCCCGGTTTCACCAAGTTTTTCAACTCCCAGTTCAGATCCCTGCCAGGAGTTACAACTGAATTTGCTGCATGTAGCTCCCAGTTGGAATCTCTACTAGAAGTAGAAGAACTTGGTAATACCAGGCCCAGGTGTTAGGATCATTGCAGATTCTGCTTAACGCTATTAGCTGCGGCAAACGTGATTTACTTTAGTGTTTTTCACCCTTCTCTTCACAACATTAGTGAACTTGTTTGTAGATTGGCAAATTAAGATGCATTCATTAATAACACATTTGCTTCGAAGAGCAATCAATACATCTTGTTGGATAGATCTTTCAAGAACATTAAGGAGATAACATTACAATAACGGTAACCCAAGTTTCTCTCCTGTTTTGTTAAAATCAATCATTCAATGCTTACTCATCTGTGAAAAACTGATAAATCTCAGGGAGTCTGCATAAAGACTGATTATTGATTGCAGATGCCAGTGAATGCACAGCGCCAACATAACATGGTAGATGCCTGGTGGTCCCGGTAATACGAAGGCTGCTTACCGGTGTTGGTGAATATGTTGGGGTTTAGTTGGCAGTATCGTTGCGCGAAGCACTCCATCATTCGATCGATCTTCTGCGCCTCGCCCGGCAGTCGGAAGCTCCACAGGAATTGCCTGCCAACACGACAAACACCGTCAGCAAAAAGCTATTCATAAAGCCGTTTCGCATTTATTTCCTGGGGATGATTGAATGCGGACTTGTGTCGCGAAATGTAGCTCTTGCTTTTCAACTCGATAACAGGGACCACGTTTTTAAAATTGAACGGCAACACTCGCTGAATTATTTAAATCGGCTAAAATGCAATTTCATTTTCAGTGGAATTCACGAGTGCGCTGGCTACGGGAACCGAGCCCGATGAAAGCTGCATTGCAGGACCTGCTAACACGCCTGGGAGTCTCTTGAGACGGTTAGTTGCGCTGTGAACTCGGGCCGCTTACTTTAACTCGTGCTGGATACACTTTCCAGGCTACACCTTTGGTCGGATCGCGACGAAACCTATATTTTCTGAATCTTCAAACTTCCGGCAACCAATTGAACCATTTGCAGTTCGAAAAATTCACCCGTCAATTACTTCCATTAAAACAACCCTGTTTTGCCGTTTCATAGAAAGATGTCAATTCCAGCTAAGAATTTACCTCTTACTGGATACACTTTCCAGGCCACACCCGTTATCTGATCGCAACGAAACAAATATCTACGGAATCCTCACACTTTGGACAACCAATTGAATATATCTCAGAATCTCGAATTATCTCCTGGAAATCCAAGAAATGTTTAATTCAATCTACCTCAACAACCATCAATCAACGGAATTAATAAGCATACAAACCCCAGTTTGAAATAGTTATTTTAAAATTTTGTTTAAATAGTGCTAAAGGTCAGACAAGCACGC
Organism: Nemoura dubitans; assembly: GCA_921293005.1. Taxonomy (NCBI): domain Eukaryota; kingdom Metazoa; phylum Arthropoda; class Insecta; order Plecoptera; family Nemouridae; genus Nemoura; species Nemoura dubitans. The sequence goes on from OV121077.1 coordinate 37,680,116, forward strand.
AAGTCTTAAGCTGTGGTTACACGGTTCAATGTTTCGTTCAATGCATTGAATTCAAGGTTGAATTCAATGCATTGAACGTCTAAACAACAATTGAATTCATTGAGTCAATGAATGAAAGCTTGAATTCAACGTTTCATTCAATGTTTTCTCATTTAGGACGTGTCCTAAATATCGTTCAATTTTCCTTTCGATAGAAGGAAGGGTATGTTACTGCCTTCTAGAAACAAAGATTTTGGAAGGCTGTGCCTCCATTTTCAATGACTTTTGAACATTGAGTCGTGTAAACGGCTCTTCAAGAGCATTCAATGTTTCGTGCAATGCATTGAACGAAACATTGAACCGTGTAATCACTGCTTTATTCACGTAACAACGTCTGTGAGACGTTACGACCGAGAGGGATCGCCTCGCTGCCAGCTCACCTCAGCGCCTGCACGAGAATGAGGTCCGTGAAGTCGTGCAGCGCGACAAACGCCTTGAGCACCGCCTCGTTGAAGTCGTGCTTCTCGCCGAGGTAGTCGCCGATGGCCGTCTTGTTCAGTCCCTCGCCCTTGTAGAGGAACTGCGCTACGTCTTCGTGCGTCAGCTTCAGCAAGCCGTGCTCCAACAGGTACTCGATGCCCTGAGGGCAGACACTTTACGTCACGATTTGTCTCCACGAGTCGACTGATTTTGGCATCATATCACAGACGTAAGGTAACGGTAACCCAGATACAGTGTGTTCGAAAATTACTCGAGTGACTAGGAACTTTGCTCTGTTTTGTTCATAGACTCTCGTAAACTCTCGTAAACCCACCAGTTGGAGTCACTCCGACTAGCTCTGTTTTCTGGAGTGAATTTCCAAACACACTGATATTCTACGATACCTACCTAGCTATGGCTACATCACAGAAATAAGGTTGCCCAGATATTCTATGATACCTAGCTATGGCTATGGCAAAAATATGGACTCGCGAGCAAGGCAGCCTCACGAAATAATTATCTACCTATATAAATCCAACTTATTTGTACTCGACTCGAAAACTTCCACCCCCGACAGCAAATTGGGGTGGATGAATGTTACAGCTCTTCTCTTGGGAGCTGCTAGCTCTGCCTTCAAAGTATTTTAATTTTTAATCCCTTCATTAGCTAGAAGTTTAGATCCTGTAAATTATGAAGTGAACGGAGTCTTGTAAGCTTTTAGTTTATTGGTTGGTTCTAAAACGTGCCAGTAAACTTTTCCATTCAACATTACTCTGTAAACAGGAATTCAAATTAACTAAATAATTTCAAGACTGACACCTGGTCTGACATCTGTACACTCTTATCACTTATTAGCCCAAAATTCCCTCAGCAAGCGGCAAGACCAAACGGTTGTCTGTAATAAGCCATGCCGACGTTACCTTCTTCGGGTCCATGTTGAACTTCTTGCGTCCGATGGACATCTGCTTGGCCTTGGTGTTGCTCTTGCTCTCGTCGGCGGTTTCCATGTTCTCCATCTCGGCCACGGTCTCGCCGAGGGCATCCTTCAGTTGCTGCAGGACAACGGAGAAAACACCGCGTTAGTAGAGCAGTCTCAAGACTCGCAGCAGTATAGACCAAAGTTCAACCAAATGCCAAAGGAGGATGTGCAATTCATAGCAGTAACATGTGTTAAGTGGTGGAATGAAAAAATCCACGTTATGCAGGTCTTTATTTCGGTTACTGCCACCCCGGGCTACATGAAAATAGTTGCCGCATGTTATATCGTGTTATACATGTTGTAAACAATGTTAACTTTTAATCTAGATCCCAATTTTGCCACAATTAAATTTGTTGTATGGGCTAGGCCTTTTTAACCCCTGTATACCAACCACAAGTGTGTTCATAGTTCTATAAACCCAATGGTTCTGGGTTTATTCATTTATTCTTACTCCGATTTTAGTAGAGATCCCACCCCACTATAACAAATAGACTTTCATTTCAGGGTTATTTCAATGGTCACTACTTGAAAAGTTGTCAATACGAAAAATCCAAGTTCTGTGGGCTCTTTTTAACAGTCACTACTCTAGAAAGAATAAATACATAATACTGACAGATCGAGTTTGAAATGTCTATCAAATTTGGACCAAGAAAGTCAAATTTTCTCTTCATACAACAGGATTTGTTAAGAAATGATAGGTAACTCAATGTAGTACAGTACCTACCTGGTGCAAGAGATTGTTTAGATTTAACAAGTTAGTGTTTGACTGCATCCTGGTCTAATGAATAACACAACTAAACAGCCGAGAGTGATTGCAGAGACTAAGATTGGGAGCAAACCAATCTTCTAGCAGCACTGAAGTCAAGTGAAATGACTTTGCCATTACTTTGAAGGGTTGGTGGGAAAACACCAAAGCAGCAGAAAATAATTCCAGGAAGACCTGCCATGTTGACAGCAATAAATGTCAGCCGGGGTAAAAAATGCGACCAGCAATTTGTGGAGAGAGAGGAACAATTTGTGGAATTCGCAGTACAGTCAGGGGTAAACCCTCGGCGTTATACTCCAGGTTCCAGGAAAGGCTTGTTGTATAGGGGATGGGGGCTCCAGGAATCGAAAACCCCAAGGGTGCAATGCATTCCCTCACGCAACCCTCACTGCTTTTATCAACGTCCCTACTCATAGAAAATGTCAAAGTGTCGAAATCAATCACTGTCGACATTATGTCACTCAAATAATCCAGCACGTTTTGCCAATTTTAAGTCAAACTGGGCTATTGATGGAGATAGCCTGTTAAAGTATATTTGATGGAGATATAGGTACACATTTGGAGTCGAAACGACTGTTTTTGGTACTCTAACCCTGGGGCCTTGTCAATGTTTGCAGCTGAATCGTACAGGGCCCAGGTGGCCCGACCCAAACTCAGTATCTGATCAACATTTTCAGTAATCCCCGATGCAATTTTAGTGTTCCGAAGGATACTGTCCATTGTTTCATCCCACTGACGTATCTACCTGGGTCTGGGTATCTAGGTACCTATGCTACGATTAATTTGAGTTTGCCACTTTTTGGGGATCTCTTATCAAAGAGTTACCATCAGAGCCGGCTGTAGTAACTGACTAACACTAACACTACTGACTGACGGGACGGGTAATGATAATAAATAATAGCTAATTCCTCTACTCTGTTCAAATTTCTATAAATGTAAGCATGTATATCATTAATCATTATTATTACATTGGAGAATACGCTTTAAAGTACTAACAAGCTATGAACGAAAAATAAACAAAACAATCAAAATCGAACCCTACAAAACGACGCCCATAGCACAGAGTCACAAGTCACAACCCGAAAACCCGTATACATAAGAGTCAGAGCCGCACATGTCGGACGCGAAAGCAGCGTGCAAAAAGCGCACGCAACGGGGCACAGGGTGGGGGGGGGGGTTCAAGTCACAGTGTTGGGATTCCGCATGCAATGGAGTAAGGCCGTGGGAGCGCCGCATTCTCCCAGCGTCGTCATCATCAGCGTCTAACTTCATCAAGGCCGTGTCCCGGGTCTTGTGTCGTGGGACAATTGCTTTTCTAACTATGTACGAAGTGCGGTAACAGTCAAAGGTGTGTGTCTGTGTGTGCTCTGTATGAGATAAGGTGTCTCGGACGTAGCGGGCGTGGGGATAGGTACGGTTGAAACCCGAGCGATTTGGCTGAGAAGACGGTAGGAATGTCAACTCGGAAAGCCAGTCAGGATTGCGTGGTTGTTGGAAATCTCGAAATGTGAACGCGATCAACATGAAACGGGGAGGAGGAACTGGACTTTTCGGTCCGCCATTATGAGGCTGTCCCAAATAGCAACAATCAATCATAATTTCGAATTCGACAATCAATCATAATCATGCAATAACCATTCATCAATTATTATCAATTGCAATGTTACATGTTTCAGAAACGGTACAATATGTTTTATATATTTATTATATCGGAGAAATATCAAATGTAATTGCAAATTGCCAAGGTGTTTTATTTTTAACAACACGCTTGTGTTAGTCAGTCACAATCTAAACGACCACGAACCAGGTTTGCTTTCAATATTTGTCTAAGTTCTGTACAGGTACTCGCAAAAGAACCTTCTGTCTTCATCATGCACGTTTAAAAGATGCTAAAGATCCTGTGATATTTCATTAAGTAATTGATTAGTTCTTTTAAGACTAAAAATTCTCATACTGTGGGTATGAAACCTTAGCAGAATGTATTATTACTATAATAATCATACAAAAAACAATAACAATTAGTAATAGTATACCTAGTACCTACAAACTGTTAGGTTGGTGGAGGAACCAAGTGATGACCGCAAGGCAAGGTCACTCATATTATTTTCCACGGCTATCTATGTTTCGATATAATTTTTGTTGGGGTCACTACCCACAGAGATCAGTCTCGGTGCTCGTCAGCCAAAAGAGCCAGACTTGCTCGACAGGACGCAGGTAGTTACAGGCGAAAAGCAATCTACCTCCGTCGTTCGTTTAATTACTCCGCGAACCCGAAACTAGTTTATAACCGCGCGGTAGCTTGCGTCTTTCTGCTACTTGCGGGCCGCAACCAGGGAAACCGCTATCAGGATGTTGAGACTATTATCAAGACATTCCAAAAGTTAGACGATGCGGTAGCGATGCTTTGGTCGTTACTCCATCGTGTTCCCCAAGGGGAACGAAACGCAAAACCAGATACTCTTGTTGCTCTGACGGAATATCCAGGACCGACATCAACATTTGCAATTCATCTCGGATGCATTATGCAAGAGATCCCACGTCGCGCTGTTTCGAAATGTGGCAATACGTCCTAGACATTTATTTGAAAATAGCCCAAAATCTGCTCCAGCCAGAATGAAATCCAGAAACACCGCCAACTCCTGCACAAGTGCAGCCTTGACACTGACAGTTAAGTGTGTCAGATATTTTAGGAAAACACGAGCGTCAATCCCAAAGGAATCGACAAGTTATCGATTGCATTTCTGTGATTTGCGTCAGCAGCATCCCTATAAGGAGCACACTTCAGAAATAACAATGATTGCAAATACCAAACTGTCACGATCAAAATCAACTGTCAAAACAATCGAATTCGTATATCGCCTTTCATTCCAGAGCCCATGTGTATAAAACAACGACAGCCCGAGCGCGAAAACCCACGGCAATTTGCATACATACACAGCGGCGAGTGACGAAACAAAAGGCATGTATACCAGGGTGAGCCAGATATCCGCGACGTTGGGCAGCTAGCTCTTGGTCTTTGTCTCGGTGCCTTGTGCGCGGACAGAAACAGCAAGATTATACCGGATCATGCAAATCGAATGCGCACAAGCAACTCACAGGTGTATATTACATGGTCAATCTTGAGAAAACAACAACTGTTGTTCGGTGGATATGGAAAAGACAAGGTGCTGGAAGTTGTCTTTATTATGGTCCGTTGCCATAGTCCCGATGGCCGAGCGGATTTTGCCGTCGTAGCTATGGTCAAATTGTTGTTGGTATACTTCTGCATATAATTTAGACATACATACCACAATAAGTCAAAGAAGCTGGCTAGAAGATGATTGATGAAGACCTTCAGTACCTAACCTAACCGCGTCTAAAATTATATTAAGGTTTAGTTAGAACAGTACGAAAAAAATTCTATATAGCAGCCACCGAACAAACCAAATAGCTGCATTTCATTCAAGCTTCGATTATTAATAGTATTAATGGTCTAAGATTCAAGTCAAGTAAAAACGCGTAGTAAATGTCCAGGCCACACAAGCGGCAAATATAATTTCGTCCTAAACAAACAAAAAAGCAACCAAATGAACAAACCCATCCGAAGTCGGCATCTTAGCCGACAAAAAGTCTAGCGCCATTTTAAAATGCCAGTACGTATGTGTGAGTGTGTGTGTGTGGTTGCGAAAAGCGCCATGTGTCTGAGAGTCCTTGCAAAGGTCACGCCGTTGACGTCACAGAAGCGCCTAGGTAGGAGGCGGAGGAGGTGCCCGGCCGCCGTCTTGGGAGCCGAGGGAAAAGTGGTCGACAATGACCTAGACGTGTGCAGCTGTGGCCAGGTTTGTTGCACAGAGGTATGCACATTATGTTGTGTTGTCATTGGTGGCGAGCACGACGCGAACGTTTTCAGCCCGGGAATGTTGCAGCGTAATAATGTTCGGAAAAGTTTTAATTTGCGTTACATTGCCATCAATTTGCTGGATGATAATGCATAGTTTATAAATATAGAAACTTGCGGTTTACTGGCTCAGTGAAGGCTACCGGTATAGATCACGATTCAGTAGGTAACCAAGTAGATTATGCTGTTCTGCCAATTGTGGATAGATTCGTATACAAGAGAGAGATGTTCAAGAATTAACATACGCCCTAAAACGACTATAGGAAAAACTAAAAATATCTCTGAAATATTCGGTTTTAACTTTTCGAATATTTTTATTCAGACACAGAATGGGTCTATCTTTCATGCTAATTATGGTCCAGGCCGGAGTCCGGACAAAATAGTCCCGCGGGCCGGGGGTTGCCCATGCCTGTTGTGAGCAAACCAGAACTGCTGTGCTACACAAAATGAAACTCAGTTTAGGGCTAAGGGCATTTCGTGTGCCACCCCAAAATAAAATCGGGTCGGGGGATGAAGTTTGATCTTCGAAGTGTGTGGATACAGTGAGTATGGTATAAATAAGTGCAACGAGTGATATTTCATTGCAAATTTCCACGTTCGCATGTCAAATCTTGTGTCGTGGACATAGATTCTGCTAGGAAAAGTAGTTGGTAATGCCTTCTCAGCTTTGTGTCCAAGGGCGGGAATGAAATAATAACATTTCTGTACTAGTAGACATGCATGAACGTGTTACAAGGGAGTGTTTATAACTCAGTGCATTCTATTCAATAAACATAATTGAGGCCAACTACTTATTTCTAGAAATAAACAGGAAATCGTGTGTGGAGCAGCCCTTAATCAAATCCCGCCGTGCGCTATTTACAAAAACAATTAAAAATCCGCAACGAAGTGCAATATATACAAGATGTGACTAGGTTGGTCGAGTAACTCTCTTAAATAATGAATGGACTTCGTGTATGGCTTGATTTTCAGCGAAATTTCATGGGGAATGGAAATTATTTCGCACAGCTTGCAAATAGGCATAGGTCAGTTGTATTTGCATTTTGCATTTTTTTTGCATATATGTGAAATGCAGCTAAATTGAAGGTGAATTAAATGAACGCTACAATGGTTCAAACTTATCAATCTTGATTGTCCCCAAACTAACCCTGTTACGATGTTGGTACACAAAACGCAATGCGTAAGGAGCGTCAATTTAATTTCGGTTCACGAGACAGAACAATAAAAACCCAACCCCAAATCAGCAATCTACCAATAATCAATATCCTCATTTGGCAATTATCCATCGCCTCTATACCGTGCTTTCCTTCGCGACAGGTAGGTGGTCCCGGCAGACCGACGGCCACCAACGCAAAGATTCACACTTCCAAAACGCTCTCGCAGTTTATGTCAGTTCCAACTTGATAGTTTCAACTCGCAACGCGGGTTCACTGTTCAGCCGCTAGAGCCGACACGAAATATTCATCACTTTCTGACTCACGATTCTCGTGCCGTAAGGAAGTATGTAACAACCTTTAAACTGGCTGCTAATTTATGAGCTTATTTTCCCACGTGCTCAACATAAAACACGAGATTTAGAGAGGAATTTCGGAAAATCAGGGCAGTGATGAAGTAAATAATTTTCTTTATAGTTATATACCTGGATAGCCATGTTTTATGCAGTTTTATGCATGTTTATTTTCAATCCATTTGCAACTGCAGAGAGCTATTTAAATTTTATAGTTACTGCAGGATCGTGTTCCAGTATCGCATGCTCGCTTAGAAACAAATTGTGTCACCCACGGATGCTAAAGCGAATGACTTGCTAACGAAACCATTTTTTTCATGTACCTACGTTATTACGGTAATTGCTTCAATTACTTTAGAAACTTGCACACACTGCAATATAATATGTGTGCGCCTCTTGAAAAATGGCTACATTTCTAAAACAACTTTCGCAAAGATTTGCAACATCACAACAGCACAAAAAAAAGCGCCAAGGAGTTTATTTCGATCTGCGGCTGGGCCCATATATCGACGACATTGATCATTCATCTCTTCGAGGCGAGGCTTCGCAAAAATAACTCCCTCGGAAATGGCAAGATTCAGTTGAACTATTTTTCGTGGGTTCTTATACGACCTAACCTATATCTCCACCCGATTCCCAGAAAATGTGCTACACTACCCATACTGGGTGAATCCAAGTACCAAGGACTGAGGCATAATAGACAGGTAAGAATAATTAGTAAACCACTTGGTTGATGGAAGAAAGAACCACTCAGTTTTTAGCTGAACGGCATCAAGCTTTGAGCGCCTGCGCTAAATAAAACACTTGAATCAAATTTCGATTCACAAACTAGAAAAGCAATTCCGCCTACAGTTCCAGAGTCGAACACGTTTGTGGGCAAATTATTGCCATAAGAAAAGCAAATTGCGTCTATTTGCCCACTAACGCGATCGACTCTGGAATTGTAGTCGTATATTCGATCCGACAAGCGTTAACATTTCCTCCAGAAAACTACCTCGACATGACGACAAGCCAAACACAACTCGGATGGATGGGGTGGGAGGAGGAAATGCCCAGAGGGACAAAACCCCAAACCACAGTATGGGACAAATTTCCTCAAATCGCATGGATCTGCTTCAAAATGTATACCAATCAACTGAACATTGAATTGAGGACCTAGCCCCCACTTCTTCGTCCCTTTTCGTAAATACACCAACAAATTTTTGCGAGTGTTTGTCCCCGTTCCCTTCACTCCTAACGTCTATGTGCCCCTAGTGACGACCCATAACAACTCCCGCTCTCATCTCAATTCACTCTCTTTGTTCCGATATCATTCACATTACATGCCCATCGCATGTAATGTGCAATGGGTAAGCCATTGAAATCGCTTACCCAATCACCGCTAATTAGTTACCATGCCGGCCAGATTGGACCGAAAGACTTAATCAGCCAGCCAGCCAGCTAACGGCCAATTAGCTCCAGTCAGCGAGTGCAACGAGGACCAAATAAGAACGCGACGGATGACAGATAGCTGCAGTCAGACCAGATTGATTCACAAAGCGGGAGCGATAAATAAAGCCCCACAATTCTAGAGCAAGATGTCTTTCAAGTTTCAAATCAATTCCACACAACGAGAATGAAGACTCAATTAAACAACAATCGCGACCCGCATCTTGTATTATATGGCTGCTTGACCCGTGAATCCTATACAGAGGGTGTATTTTTAGGACAATTACAACGCTGCCGATTGTTATTTCTCCGGGGACGTGAGCGGCGGAGACCAGGCAGTCGAAACGCCTCTGTATAAGACGAATGACATATGAAAAAAACCCATGTGAAACGAGCAAGCTGAAACGCCTCAACATACTGCTGAATTCCTTTTGTTGCAATCTCATTGTAGTCTGCGGACAACGCAAAAATAACGAGCAAGCTGTCTAAACGCCGTCTCTAAAACGTGTACCCATTACTTCAAGAGACCACGTGCGTATGTACTTCTCTTCAAAAAGTGTAAGGGTTGTTCAAATAAGCTTATAATATATTGTATATTTCAAGTAGGTCAACGTATTGCCAACGATTTGCCAGGATAACATGTGTGAATTCCTTCCGAGCCGCGTAACCCTTCGGCACTGACGTGCATGTCGCGTTGCCCGTGTGTACATTGGCTGAAATTGCATTCGCCGTCCGTCTATCGGGAATGCCGTCACATCGCAAGGAATGTAGCGTGCAGCTCGGCTCTCTGCCCGTGAGGTAAACATCGCCGCCGCCGCGCCGATATATAGGATGTGACAAAACTTGAAATGATTCGGTCGTCGTGGAATGCTGTGCGCACATACACACACTGCATACAAGCCCGGCCCAACGTTGGTACTCGTCGTACTTGAAGCTTTAGTCGCTCTAGTCAAGGCTGTCCGGTGAGACTTGTTTAGCAAACTAAAAGACGATAAGAAACTGGGATGTATGTTTTTTCCTGCGCCGCTTGCTTAGGGGTTAATGATAGTGACGCACTGTTTGCGCGCACACTGCCGAGATCTTCGATAGCCGTCTTTGAGCTGGATGCTGCGCCGAGTTTCATTCAAGGTGAATCGATGTGTTTTTTTCATGTTTGCGTTGTTGAATTATCGATGTCGGGAATTGTATATTCATGTAATACATCTTGCTGGCTTCGCATCGAGATTAGATTGTCTTGTATGTTAAGGAAAAAGAATCCCTTAGCAACTACGGTCATCTACAGAGTAAAAGAGGAGTTACAACAGCTTGTTCTTGTTAGGAATTGTTTTTTTAAATCTAGAGAGAATAGAGATGTTTTAACGGTTTCAAGGAAGCATGTTTGAAGAAAAAAACCCCATTCAAAAAGGAGAAAATGGCAACGAACTTTCATGCAGAAAAATAACGTTGATCGTATAATTGCGCTGCGTGTATATTATTTTCGTCAATTGACAAGAAGTTAGAGAGCTCAGTTCGCAAAGAAACGAGTTGTCAGCGAAGACGAGGGAGCCAGCATGAAAATATTTTTTAGAAAACTTTTAGTACATCTAGGGCGCAGATATATTCGATGCGGGCAAAACATGACTCCACGGTCGGCTAGAACATTCGAATAGAACAGATGCATCGACATGTTGTGTTCCAAATCTAATGGCAGAGAGCAAAATAAGGGTCAAGACTTCATGGGGGTCAAAGTCGATGACCATAGGGGCGGCAATTATTCGGCACGTGCCCTGTCTACGGGGGAGGGGGGGGGGGGGGGGCACGTTCTCCATGATCTAATTCAAAATGTAGACTGGATTGCGTACGGATTGGCATCACGTTGTTTTGGGAGACGGATAAAAAACGAAAAATCACGCCAAGAACATCAATTGTATAATTTGCTTCCATGATATAGCCGCTTGATAGAAGGTATATAAATTATAATTTCATTGTCAATCCGCATATTTTCCTTTACAGTTCGGTTATAGTTTTCTAAAATGTTTCAGAGTGGCAATTCCGGCAGCAGGCGAAATTCCGGCACGTTCTCTCTTTGTTGCTCACGTTCTCAAAAACAAAGTTGCTTCGTAAGTTCTGGTGTTCGCACACGTGAGAACGAAAAGATGTCGCTAGAAAAAGTTGAAAATAAATTCGTTTCCTTATGCACTGCATTCACACCCCCAGTTTGAAAACTGTGAAAACCCCCAACCCCCACGACGAGGCAACAGACAAACGCGCAAGTCACGAGAAATTGATAGCTTCTTTCGGTGATTACATCTCCGCGTCGTAATAAGAGCACCAATCTAGCACCGCGGCGCCGAACCCAACCAAAGTTGGCCGCCACATAAAACACCCATCCGTCTCAGCGAGCACAACCAGCAAAACCCACGCCCTGTACAGAACCCACCCCCAACGGCCGCCGTGCTCCGAACGCCGTCTATATAGACGACTACCACAGTTTGTAGCCGTCTGGCCGCGGTTCCCTCGGGATATATGGGAACAGAGCGAATCCCGACCCTTGGCGGAAACAGTGGCGTACAGTCCGAAATTCAGGTGGGTTATTACGACGTTTTTTTGCCAATTGCCGGTGGATTAAAGAATTCAAACTTAGCTGAAATTCAGTAACTTAGCATTCTCATGATGTACATAAGCAAACGGTTGTAACAAGGAGTCAAAATGATCCATGACGACTCCCGATGCCCCGTAAATCTGTGCTAATGGCCATGGATGTGTCGTGCTTGCCATGGTTGCATGCGACGGGACTGGTTGGGTGTCTTGCTGCTTCGGGTCAATAGCCGCGCATAAATGCTTCCACAATCCATCTTTCAAGCCATTTATATACCTGCCATTCCAGAATATATAACACACTGGTGTTCGCTTTGCTTTCATGGAAGGACACTGACAACTTTGCAGACATGATTTGGTCGAAAATTGCAAACCTGCGTGAGTCCTTTTTGATGCTCAATTTATCGCAGTTTAGTTTCTCGATGCCCGGGACTACCCCACTGTTCTATAGAAGGCGTGCGTCGCGATCCGAGCCAATAAAGGGCTGGAGGCGGCGTCGCTGCCGTGTGCAGATTTCCCATGGGGGGTGGTCGTCGTCGACGTCGGCACGCGATCGTCGTCGCCCCCCCCCCCCCCCCCCCCCCGTCAGACGAATGGGATAGGGTAAGGGTTGTCGCTCCAACGCAATTTGCAAAACAATTATGGCTTTAATATGGCCCCATCAACTGATCATCTTCTGAATTCACAAGTCAAATTTATAGACCAACGTCGTATGCACTCCCTCCGAACCCAAGAACAGCCCGAAAGTTGCTAGCATTAACCATTTGCTCCCATAATCTTCGGCAAACTTCGCGGCAAACTTCGCTTCAAACCGGAGAGACAATGCGCCTAATGCAGCTAATCATCAAACTCCGAAAACAAATCAGGAACAGCCCAAGAGATGGATGCAAACACAATGCATACCGGTTGGATCTCGCTGTTGTGTAATTTGCGTTTTAGTTTATAATTTTAGGCACTTATAGAACACACGTGAAACACAACCAAATATCCGTCAAATGCATCATGGTCAGGAGCAGCTCCACACCGAGCTAAGCCGACATAATTTCCGAATGCCAACCGACCCATGGCGACGGACCCCTAAACTCAGTGGGGAAAACGAGCTAAAGCTTGTGCATCTATTCAGTGACTCCTCGGCGAGTAGTCGCGGCACTTTAAGGTAAGGTTCCCGCCAAGCTGAAGTCAGCTAATAATGTCAATGGACCACCACAGTTCCAGAGTCTATCACAGATTTGCCGACAAAAAAGCAATGCTATTCTTTTGCTATTCCCTCAATGCTACTCTTATTCGCTATTCCACATACGTCGTGTTAAACCTACTTTACCACAGCCTGGACTTCGAAGTAAAGTATCATTTGACTCCTTACCATTTGTAAAGAGTAAAATGGTAAATAATGGTAATAATAAATACAATTTTTAATGGTAATGATACAAATTTAATCATTCGACTCTTTGGTATACGGTACTCTATGATATGAGATAGGTACCAAAAAAGTGGCAAACTCAAATTAATTCTAGTGTAATGATCGACTCCGGAACTCGTCGTCCATTACCCCCGACCCCTCCCCGGTCCCGCGGATTCGTAAGCGCGCCTCTGTACGCCGTGCCTTACGTCACCGCACGCACGGCGACGTGGGGGTCGCGCGCCAACCTCGCGTCATCGTCGAAACGAGCGCGCGCGTCAAGGAAACCCAGCCGTCCCGACGCCCCCGTCTAAAGCCTCGTTTAGTGCTAGGAAACATTGTGTTCGCTCACTCTTTGGGCACGGACGGCAGATCCAATAAAATATGGCAGACAAAAAACAGTTGATTTTCTGTACCATTTTAGTGAATGATTTCCAAGCTACACGTTGTTTTTCGATCAGAAAATAGTATTGCATTGTGTTGATACTTATGCCCGGTTTTACCAAGTTTTTTAAACTCCTAGTTGGATCTCAACTAGGAGTTACAACTGAATTCGCTGCTTGTAATTGGCTGAATCAGTCATAGCTCCCAGTTGAGATCCTAACTATGAGTTGAGAAACTTGGTAAAACCAGGGCTTAAAACACTTTACTTCCTGTCCACAAACCAGACAAACAAAACTGAAAATACGAAATCATGACGTTCAATATAACCCCACTTTTCAATTGTGAGCGCCGAACTTTGCTCGCCGCAGCAAAAAGTTCAACATGGTTGAAGTCTGAACGTTCGCGCAGAAGTTGAGCAGCAGTCTGTCACGTGACTAAATCGCGAGCTGTGATTGGCTGATCGCAAGCTAGACTTGTGAGCGAACACGATGTTTCCTAGCACTAAACGAGGCGTTATACCTCGTTCACACTACAGACTTGATCGAGATCAACGTTCTCTACGCCATCAAAGATGGCGTTGATTGGGTTTCCACAACCCAGTTATCTATTTAATCGTGATGAAATCATTCGGGAATCGTCGTGAACGCTCGGAAGAGTTCGTGATTATTTCAAAATCCGCCACCGGAAACGTTGCAACATTATCCTGGGAGCGTGTTCCGTGTGCTATGAGCTCGGTGATAAAGTGAGGTTAGATTCGTCGCGATTTCCGGTTGTGTTCGTTTCCCGAGCATATTCCGAACTTGTCCGAATGACTTGATCACGATCAAGTAAGGAAACAAGTGTGAACACCAACTGACTCTTGTAACCCAATCAACGCCATATTTGATCGAGTTGAGGACTTGATCATGATTAACTCGTGTAGTGTGAACGAGGCGTTAGGCGCGGCATAGCGTCATCCTCGCGGTCCGGCCATGGGGTGACGCGACCGGACTCCGCCACGGGGCGCTCGAGACCGCGTCGTCGTGTTCCAGGGCGTCGCTAGCCCACCCCTTTCCTGTCCCGTGCTCGCATCGACGCCAGAAGGATCATTTTTCGTTTTTGCGATCGTCAGCCGCACGAGGCCGTCTCATCACGTGGAGGTTCGATCCTGTTCGACCTCGCATTGCAAGGCCATTGGAAGACGGTAGGGGGTGACCCTGCCCCCCCCCCCCTGGAATGTCGACGCCTGATGCTGACACAGACACCCTTTAAGAATTGCACGCATGAATACGTATACCTGTATCACCCCTTGTTCTAAATGCCCATTCACAACCAACTTTAACTTTAACTCTAACTCTAACTTTAACTTTAACTTTAACTTTAACTTATCAATAGAGGCCACAACCAAAATTTAAAGCCAAGGAATTTTACATCAGCTGTTGTTGACAACGTCACTAGGGAGTGTATTTCGTACAACCTAACCAAAAATATTTCATTGTTAATCCTTCTATAATTTTGTTTTAAAACCCCATTTTTGATGAAAGATGAATTGCACAACTGAACTTGCTTTCCGGTTAGAGATTCGGTGACGTTCCTCAGTTCAGTTGGCAGTGGCTGATCCTGATTTGTTCCTACTAAAGTAAAACTTTATATTTCCGTCGAAATGTTTGGCATGACCAAACTTCGAGGTAAAGTTGAAGTCAATAAAGTCAAAGTCAAGTTGATGTGACACTTCTATGGACGCGCGTACTACAAACACTAGAGTTAAAGTTAAAGTTAAAGTTAAAGTTAAAGTTGGTTGTGCATGGGCCTTAAGCCTTTCACGTATTTGGCACGCTGATAGCCACGTGGTCCTTGGCAGATTGATCAACACCTTACAAAGTCATGGTAGACGGAAGGGGGTTACACCATTGGCGTGCGCAGGGTACACGGTTAGATGCAGCACCGCATGGGATGGACCAAAATGATGGACACGAAATGCACACCGTTTTCTACGCCCGTGACCGCGAAAGCAAGTGTTGTGACAAGGCATGACAGCCATCGACAGCACACATTGGATTTCTATCCGAGCACACAACCAGGGCCTTCTGGGTGGGAAGCAAGTGTTGTGACAAGGCATGGCAGCCATCGACAGCACACATTGAATTTCTATCCGAGCACACAACCAGGGCCTTCTGCATGGAATCTTATCTCTCTTATGGCGTGAATGTTGCTAGGAGGCTGTGGAAATGTAGGTCTAATAAAAAGTCAAAGCCACCTAGATACATTTTTGAATTCGAGCAAATCGAAAAAAATCCTTTCAGAGGGCGCTGGCAAGTGGCAAGGTTCTGAAATTTTGTTGAATACTAGTACTATATAGAGAAAAAATCTAAACAAACTGTTATAGCGGTGGAAAAATCTTAGATGCGGCCTGTGCCGGGTCGGCCACATGGTAACACCCTGTCAGAGCGCTCATGTGCTCCCTTTTGGGCCATGGCAGGGGGACGATCTACGCGATGTTTGATAGGCTCACCAATCCCGCCCACGCCCCAAAACAGACAAGAGTACGTTTTAAAATGTACGCATACACTAGAGGGTTATGAATTTCAGCGAGTCTCATCAAAACATTGCGGCAAAATTTGCATTTAAAGTGAGAACGGGGGCATAAGATTCGATTGACTTTAAAACGGCGCCATGAGAAAATGGCCCGGACCGCGTTAGCAACGAGAGGCATTATTGCTTCTTATAATGAAGTCCCGAAAACTCGACCGGAAAACCAATCTGAAATCGGCGCGTGCTTATTTATATTCGTCCCCAGGGCGTTTTCTGAGGCTCATCCTTGGCATTTACGCGTATACATTGGGAATCCACGATGGGAAGGGGGTCTCTATGTATGCCGAAGACGTGATGACGGAGAAAAGGGGGCGATATATTATAGCAAAGGTATAAGTACAATTGTCACATAAATAATATCCTAGTGCGTATAGGCCCATACGAACACCCCAACCACATTACAATTCCTCCAAGCCCAAACCTATATAGGTACATCCCTTGGGTTCACCCCACAAACGTTGACCTCAACTTCTAGACCAACGGGCAGCCCTCAATTTGCATTGCAGATTTTCGGCTGGTATCGAACACGTTTGGCGATCAATTTAATCGACGCCATTCGTCAAAGGATTAACGCCAACGCCATCTATACGCTTCAATTTCAATTTCTTTATTTCATCATTTCACCATTTAAAATATGGCATTAGACAAGTCAGAGAATAAGTCTACAATATAATAAGTGTATTTCTATATTACATCTCTACCAATGTCTCCCAAAATATCTATGTTATTTTAAGTGGGTCGTCGCTGAATTAGAGTAGGCACACGAATCTGTTTATTCGATTATAAATGTCAACAAGTTATATACGAGCTGTGCGGGAACAGAAAAATTACTAAATGTGAAACACCCCCGATAGCTGGTCTGGATAAAAGTTTGACATAATAATTTTTTGATAGTAGAGTACGTTCACGAATTATTTGTCAAAACCACTGGAGACTTAGGTGTAGGAAGACGCGTGCCGACCCTTGTAAGTTCTGCTAAGCTCTATTGTGTTCTCTTCGAGAGTGACAACTGACGGATCTCCTTGCAAATAGCTGCGTTGTCACTTCCGTCCCTCTTGTGTGCTTATACCTACCTGATGGTTGGCAATGAAGGGGTTTCCCCGAAAATTGGCAACATAGGGCTGAGAAAGGGACAGATTTGGTTCGAATGCTTGACGGATGTGAAGATGCATATCTGTTTTAACAATAGCATTGTCCGAGGCTCTGAAGTGGTTAGTGAATGAACCAGTAAATCGTGAATGAACTGTTAAGATAGAGATGGTAGAAAACTAAATGTACACCAGGGTAGCGATCATGTAACTTTTTTTCATTCGATTTGGCTCGAAATCACTCGATTTCAAATCACTGCCCGTGTTAAACCATAGGTAGTGATATTGAAAACGAATCGTTTTGAAATCACAAAGTTACATGATCGGTCTCCTGTCCTTGCCAATTCTCTTAACTTTTATATTGAAATCGCTACTTGACCACATAGGAAATTGAAATGATCTTCAAGAACATGTACGAATGAATTTACATCCATAACACGCAAGTTGTACTGATGTGGGTTTTTTTCGCATTCGCTCATCCATATAAATTCGGTATATTATGCACCTATTGCACCTATTGTGAAAACTTATACTCATGCCCGAACTTATTTCAAACAAATTCAACGCCAATCGCCTTTTTGGTCCACGTACAACAGCCAGACATTGACTCAGATATTGTCACGAATCGGAGATGGCCGGCTTATAAGAGAGAGATTCCATGTGCCTGATGGTAGTAAAATTCACCGTGATTTCCAAGATACCAAGACCACGCTCTCAGCCACAACGTATAGCGCGGACCTCGGCAAACGACGACGACCGTGGCCTCGTTGTCGCTCAATACTTCTTATCAATTATCATAATAATAATCGACTTTCTTTCCTCCATTCACAACATATGCAATTGTCGTCGGCCGCTTCTCGAAAGACTCTCTACAAAACCACGCGTAACTAGGCGACTGGCGGTCTAACAACGTGGTAACGATGTCGTTAACATTCTCGAAATAATTGCGGAGAAAAGTTGTTACGAATAAATATAGAAAACTACATTTTTTTTACAAGGCCAACATTTTGGTGAATATTTTGGTGCAATTTTGGTAATTGCACGTTTTTGCACGTTTTGCAACGTAATTGCACGTTATGTGCATCTGGCTGCAACATATCAAATGTAAACGCAATCTGAAATTACGTTTGGTAGATATAGGTACTCTGTGAGCATGTGTTTGGGGGGAATCCCTTGGCCAACGAATAACTACAAAATATTATGCACAAACAATTACAACCAGTGACAGCTCAAACAAAATAGCTCATGCAATTTACAAGGCTTACAAATAATATAAGAATCAATTTTGTATTATGATTATACTTGCTGCAAATTTAGAAAAACCTTTAAATATTTTTTCAAATAAATTTTTGGCTAGTGCTCGAATTTTCGGAATTTTCAGCAAATATAACCATACAAAATATGACTCGTACTTTATTTAAAAAAAAAAAGCCCTTGCAAATTGCCTATATGGACTACAATTTTGTTTTGCGCTGTCACTGATAGTTTGTCTTAAAAAAAAAAATTTAAGCATTCGTATAGACCAAGAGTCCAAACCTAACTCCAAACCTATAAGCAAGCCCACCTTCCCATAAAATCGCCCAGCCTAGCGATTTTGCAACTTTTACGTTATGCCGTTATCGGTTCCGATGGATAAAATCCCTATTGTTGTCCACGTTAATTCTTTAACTTAGCAACCGAGAACGACAAAGTAAGAGTCACGAAATCGCAGTGCAGACCAAGTCAACTAGACCGCCGTTCCTCATGGGAGGGGCCTCATTACGACAATCACAGCCCGGCGCACTCGCAAAGAGCAACGGCCGCCCAGTCGAACGAGTTCCCCTCCGACTTCGGCGACACTCTACATGCAATGACACTTCAGCGCTCGGAAATATGATTCATGGCGGGGCTAGGTGCCGGCACGTCGCCTCTTTCCTGCGCGTTATTATCTTCACATGCTCTCAACGTCGGTGACTCCTACTCATTGACGCCCACCCAAAACGACTGGCGCAGTGTAATTCTTGTGTTATTGTGGTCGTTTTAGTATCATCAGTGAGGTGGCTCTGCCGCAATGGGTACCGCAGAGAGCGTACAGAACGCATTCCAGTGCAGCCTAAAAGTTGGCAATTGTACCAAGTTGGTCACTTTTGAGATTGGGGTCACACCTGCATTGTCGTCGGTATTCCTTCCCCAAATATGAACCCCGATTACACGCACCAACTTGACAACGAACCGGCAATTTACACATGCTGGTCACCCACCCAAAAGCTGGCACGACACATTGTTGCTTAACTTCTGTGCCATTCCGTTTAGATTGATTTGATATATTATTTTAAACGACGCAATGTATTGACAACGGGCCCTGTGGCACTGGTCTAATGGCGCCGGTGAATGATTGGGTGATGGCTGATGGTGAGGATGAGGATGGCGATGACGATGAACCTAACCTAACCTAGAAGGGAGTAGGGAAAACCCGGCGCCGACACGTAGCCTAATCCTGTCGAAAAGCACCAAGAGCATCACCGGCTTCACAATGCCCTTCCGAAGGACGGTACAACTCGAACAACAGATATCCTCCACTAGTCCACAATGTCGACAGGCCGTGAGTGAAGCCGTTGTACCAACTTCAATCTTGCCCTTGCCCTGACAGATTCCTCCCATAAAGCTGCCCTTGGCTGACAGATCCCTACCATCAGCTGCCCTTGGCTGACAGATCCCTACCATCAGCTGCCCTTGGCTGACAGATCCCTACCATCAGCTGCCCTTGCGCTGACAGATGCCTAAAATCAGACTGCCCTTGACTGACAGACCCCTACCCCCAAGTCACCCTATAGCGTTGACAGATCGCCCTACCATCAGCTGCCCTTGGCTGACAGATCCTACATCAAGCTGCCCTTGCGCTGACAGATGCCTAAAATCAGACTGCCCTTGACTGACAGACCCCTACCCCCAAGTCACCCTATAGCGTTGACAGATCGCCCTACCATCAAGCTGCCCTTGCGCTGCATCGAAGACAGGTCCCAGGCGGACCTCGCGAGCCTGGTCGCGCCCGGCGTGAGCGGCACACTCGGGGTGGCACTGCCGGCCCGCGAACGTCCCGCCTTGCCCGGTCGCCGCAGCGAGTTGAACCAGCCGGCGGCGGCGCCCAGCGGCGGCAGCGCCTTCACAAGGTTCGACATGCTCTCGCTGGGGTGCATTTTCATCACGCGCCGACGACGCGGCTGCACGCGCAGTCTTCGGACGCGGACGTGCGCTGCGTTTTTGCGGCCGGCTGCGCGCAATCAACGCATTTTCCGTGTGGCTGCGCTGTGGCCGGGATCTTGCCGATTTTGCGTCACTTTTTAACGGTTTAAATGATTTGAAGAGTCGTTCGATCTCGTTTCAAGTGCAATTTACGTTGCCTCCAGAGATTTTTTGGTCGTTTCACATTGTCGCTTATCACGTTTCGTTCTATTTTGACGATACTTTTGTATAAAGATGACACGTCAGGTGAGTCGATGAATTAATTAAACGGAACTAATCACAAAAGAGAAAATTTGGCACGAGTTCTTATCCTGGGCAAGCGTGTGCGATTGCTTTATTCCGTATCACAGCATTGATATCACACACACAGCTATGGATCGTTGTCATTCACGATATGCGACTATAGTCTCGGAGAATAGCGAGATGAGCGTCAACTTTGCACCCTTGTGCGATTTCTCAGCGAAATACAGGTATACGATTCACTTTCAGCCACTGTACTATCAATATACGATGCTCGTGAATCGCTTGGGCAGCGATCTTCGACCACAGCTCACTAAAAACTTTTAGCACTGTTAGCAAACTAAAGTGATTATCACAAATTAGCAGACAAAGCGTTTAGACGAACGAAAACATCTGACGTTCACTTTTGACAATATCACTACACCACGCTTCGTACGCAGCCTCACGTCAGAGTATGACTTCGCTGTTCAGCAAACCGTGCGTTCATACACCTCCGAACTCAGAACCCGTTTATTGCGGAAAAACTCCCGGCCGCCTCGCAGAGCCGAACCCTTTCCGATAACGACAGAAGTATGTCTGATAACAGAATCCCACGAGACAAACACTCGCGATAAACACTCGTTTCGCGAAAGCAGTCAGATAACAGCCTAATACAACAAAAAAACACGCGAAAACGGCACGGTTGCAACCACAGCGCGCACAGCCCTCGCGAATAATTGGCACGTCGCCACTGGCGCCGCACACAGATTGGCGGGTCGCCACTGATTTATTCCGAGAAGTTATTTTCGAGATGACGTCGCCACGCTCGCAGTCGCGACCTTGCCGCCGTGCGCGAAGATGTAACGGCGACGACAACGAACGCACACGAATACACGCGCGATACAATAAAACCACGCGCCGATAAAACGAGACAAAAAAAAAACACCAGCCGATTGTCAACGCAATGCACCGCGTCCCTTCCGCACGTTGCAGCGAAAACCGACACCCACGCCACAAAACCGTTCCGCCGTCAATCCTCTAGCACCGAGATCGAGCTCTAATCACTTGCCAGCGGCCGGACGTTACTTCCCCCGTCCAACTGATAGCTCGATTCCTTCCCGGAAAAACCGCGCGACACTTTGGCGAACCGGCAGCGACATCGACGCCTCTGCGGTCGCGGTGACGATCTCCCGCGATGACGATTCGATTGTAACACTGATTTCAATCGTGTGATAAAGCAATCAGCATCATTGTTAGCACCGCATGACAAACGATTGCGTCTCGGAATCCGGGGTTTTGGCAGCGTTTGTTGTTACGGAGGAGCCGTGCGTGCACGGTATGGGAGGCGATGTGCAATCGCGGTGCAGCCAGCTGAGATTGCGACGTGCGTTCAGGAAAAGCTCCGACTGTTGTCAATGCCGGCACTGATTGTTTCTTGGGTAATCCACAGCAAAACACTTGCAGTGATCAACTTGGCTTGAGCAATCGCAGCGCTTCTTTGATCCCTGACCACTGACGATTCAAATATGCGCTCGATTTCTTCGCTGTTCGCCCGCGCATAAGAGTCACTAAAGCACCGATTTCCAAGATAAACACAACCGAAATTGCAGACCCGAAACACGTAACAAACTCACAAGATCACTTTGAAACCTCCGCGCGATGCGACGCTGCAACGAACCAAGCGACGGCGACAGCGACGTCTCGGAACCGACGCCTCTCTGAACGTCTTCGCCGCTGAGACGGCGCTGGGACACTGCCTTGACTCCGGCAGACGGACATGTTCGCAACGCGGTCGGTCTCCCCTGCTTCCCCCCCACCCCGTCGTCAAACAGACCCGCCCCTCGCGCGCTCAGCCACAGGTTGTTGACAGGCGGTGTCGGGATCGCCAACCCGCGGCTCGCGACCGCCTTTTCGCTGCTGGCCTTGTTTCTGCCGGGAAGTACACCCCCGCTACCCGTAACCTATGCAAGCGCTACAATATTGAGAATAATCTGAATAGATAGCGCTGTTATGACCGTTTCACTCCGCTCGGGCGTTCATTTCTGTGTACAGATACAGCGCAATCTCACGTTTGTTTTGGCACGAACACCAATTGGCGATGCCGAATCGCTCCGTTACGAGTATTTTCATTGGCTACCACACATTTCCCGCACATGGGTTTGCTCCATGATCTCATTTCCCTCAAGCACAGTTGCAGAATAAAGATCACTCACCAAACCGCAAACACTGGATCATGAAAATGTGTCTCCCTGGCAAAATGTTGGTCGGCCCAAGTTGGGTTTTATATTTTATAGGATTGGGGAACGTTTTACAAAATAAGATACGCAACCCCTATTATATGTATGTACGGACGGGATGTGTCCGAAATTTGGTGGAGGAAAATCAAGGACACCACAACCGATCACACTCGATCAACCGGATCACCACCGGTGTAGCCGGTCTTGCCGATTGAATAAGGAAACTTCCAGCAACGAGAGGTATACGCTGTTTGTTTCCTTTTCCTGCCGAACGATCTGTGACCGTATTGCATTGGTCAGTGTTCAACAGCTGGCGACAGTGAATCATCAAGTGCTGAGTAGCAAACTGATTGATAAACCTAAACTGACCTATTTGGCTGCAAGGAAAAACCGGGTGTCATTACGCCTGTCAGAGCCCCAAGGGATCAAAACAAAGTCCACTGGATTATACCAACTCATGTGCAAAGAGATTATCAACTCCTGTCACTCTTGCTTGTAACTCCTGCCAACCCTAGTCCAAAGGGATTACCAACTCTGTTAACTCTTGCATCAGAAGGATTACCAGCCTGTCAAACGTAAAAGGATAAGCACGTGCAGAGAAGGGACTGTAAGGTATATGTTACCTGAGGACAATGAAATACCTTCGAAGTTGCAGCATGACTCATCAATCAGACTTAGCAGTCAATCAGACATGGCAGTCAATCAGGAGACAAAAGTTGATAATTTGGTACAAGCAAGTGCAACAGAATTGTCATCCAACCTGTCCGTCTTTCGAAACGACCGTAAAACAAAATGGCAACCCTCCCACTTCTCTCCTTCCACACAGTGCAAGAGCATCATCATGCGAGCCACGAGTGAACTACACTTTTATAAAGAATTACTTTGAGTTTGCTACTTTTTGGGGATCTCGTATCATAGAAGTCCACCAGGCTGTGGTATAAGGTAAGGCGAACACGACCTATGGTCTTCACAACAATTCATCCTCGGCCGGTCCACTCGCCTATGTCCACGCATTCTGAGGCGGCTCCACAATGTGTGCAGCTTCCAAGAACCAGACGACGGCGACCGAGGGGATGTGGAGATATGCGCCGGACGAGGAGATGTCGGGGACGAGGGATGTCGAGGCGCCGGACGAGGGATGTCGAGGCGCCGGACGAGGAGATGTCGGGGACGAGGAGATGTCGGGGACGAGGGATGACGAGGCGCCGGACGAGGAGATGTCGGGGACGAGGGGATGTCCAGATATGCGCCGGACGAGGAGATGTCGGGGACGAGGGATGTCGAGGCGCCGGACGAGGAGATGTCGGGGACGAGGGGATGTCGGGGACGAGGGGATGTCGAGATATGCGCCGGACGAGGAGATGTCGGGGACCGAGGGGAAGTCGAGATATGCGACGGACAAGACGTGCTCGCTACAAGAACACGCGTCGAATGCAGGAGCATCTTGGGACGCCGAGCGACAATCGCAAGACACAGAACAATGGTAATTACATTGCGCTGCATGGCATGTCCCCCCCCCCCCCCGTTCTCCCAGGCCCTTGTGCAGTGGCGTCATCAGGGGACAGCGGTCGAAAAGGGCGGAAACGAGGTTCATAATCCAAAAGACGTACCCAATATCTTGGGCATGACATTATAAATACCGGTTTTTGCCGGTTTTTTCAGTGGCCCGTTAAAATTTGACGGTCCATTAGCAAGAAAATTAAGGACTCTGATTGGACGTTGCTAAGCAAATTACAAGTTAACAGACCATTAGGTATTTAACGTGCCACTAAAAACCAGGTAAATGTATTATTAACTTTAACAGGAAATAAATTAAACTGAATTGAATAAAATTCAAGAATGACCAGTAAAAATATGGCTCGTCATCGCTGGTAATCAGATAATATCACAAGAAGCTGCGTAAATTAAAATGCCGCTGCGGTTTTTAAACTCTCCCGCGATGGACATTGTACCGCGCTTTTTTTGCACAAAACTTGGACAACCTTTGAACGACCATTTTTAAATGCCCGTCACTGACACGCGTTCGCGGTCAAGGTCACCGAATGAAGCGCACATTCCTTCAATTTCGCTCGACCAACAATCGACCCTGCCTCTTCGGACTCACCCTACAGGTTTTTACATGTTAAGAATGAAATAAATCAATCATGAATGTATCACATAGAAAATATATCATATATTAACCATGCTGTCCATCATTCGATGCTCAGACCAATTAACCCTTCAGCGAAATAATGATACGGCCTGCGAATGTTGACACCTTTGGCTTTTCTAGCATCAGAAGGGAGCCTCTTCGAGAGCCGTGCCGCCACTGACACGCAGTGGCGTCGGTCCTCACGTATACCGCTCGCCACTGCGACGCCTCGACTCCGTCACGAAGGAAACCACGAGACGCATGTCGCTCCCCGCGACGGCGACCGCATGTCAATGAGCGGCCAGAGTCGCGAGTTCGAGTCCAAAGAAGGGCACCGACGAAAAACCCGGCGCCCGTTCTGCCTTTAGGAGCGACGCACAAGTCTCGAGCTGGGTGTATCAGTGCCGATCGGTTGCCGATAGCCAATGTCTCTGTGCCTGTCTAGTGCCTTTCTGTTCAAGCCGAACGTAGCGTAACGCCAATACATGGAGAACCTTTCGGTAAAACGAGGTACTGACAATCATAGGAGTTAGTAGATTTTCGGCGATGTACTTTCCATGGTGGACTGTCAAATCATGGGTCAAATCTTTCTTTATATACGGGAGTGACTTTTCCAGGTGGAAAAAGGGGGAAAAAACCGGCCCGGGCAATCCCTAAAAAAAACGTGTCTCCCGTAATTTTCCGAGGGGCAATCCTTAAAAAAACGTCTCCCGAGAGATATTTGCGCCGCCTGAACCCCTCGGCGCCCCCCCCCCCCCCCCCGCCCCACAGGGTCTGCGGGGGCGGTCGCTACGCCTCTGGTCAAAATAGATGAAAAATGGCTCTCTCGAATCAGTGTGCAAGCCTTTTTCTAAACAAGGGTCACTAAATTGAGATGACATTTTAAACAGCACGCAGAGGTACCCCCGTATGTACTAAATATAGAGAAAATATTTGTTTACAGGTAAACAATCAAGTAAATCCTAAAACAAAGTTGCAAGCACCCTATGACAATTTATCAGACTGACATAAAGTAAGACTCGATGTTGTGTTAAATGATTAGGCTTGCCGACAATTTTCTGATGGGCAGATGTGGCGAAAAGAGCCACACTCTTGGTCCACACAGTGATTTGGTGCTGCGCGAGATTTGTCGTTTGAAAAATGACCGCCAAATAGAAATAAACGAGTACGAAAACAAATAAGAAATCGAACGGTTTTGATGGTTGCAGCGATTTTAGGCTGCATTTAACGACATGCTGTCAGTAAATTGGTCTAACGCAGCTTCGACTGGTACTAAAATACACGGGTAGTGCATGGAGATTGGAGTCCCTAACGAGATCTTGGTACACATTATTATAAGACAGATAGCACTCGATTAGAATTCTCAAGAAGGAAGTTGCTCTCAAACTTGAAGTGGATGTAGGTACTACAATCATTAGCGAGCAGTTCTATTTCGGTCAGTCTTTCTAAAGGAAAACCAAAGGATTAAATAACTTTTTCACTGTTTTGGCGCGAGGCTTAGGTACTTCAGTACTTTTCACATTTAGGAGAGCTGTGTTTCACTCTCAAATAGGCCCCCCTGCTGTTAGAAGAGCCAAAGGTGTCAACATTCGCAGATAGTCCCATTGTACGGCTAAAGGGTTAATTAGTCTGAGCGTCGAATGATCGACAGCGCAGTCATGAGCCCACACACATAACAATACTTTCCTTCCTACCGTGAAAACTACTGTAGGTATAAAGATGTCGGTCAATGAATTCAACCCATGAGACAGCACACAGCTTACTTCGGAGTAAACTGTCCAACATCTGCAGAAGTTATTATAGTGGACATCACCCATGAACTAGTGCAGTGTTGACCATCGCTGAGAATTTACTATAAATTAGTGTAAAATATTTTTTCAACGTAGGTCTTCGGATAACGTCAACGCTGAAGGTACAACCGCGTCATTCAATGATAGACACAACTTTGGACACTCGTGCGAAGTACGCTCTCAGCGTTGGTACAAAACCCAGTTCCTCTCCCCAAAAATGAAAACATGCGCGCGTTTTGTCTGGCATCCCATTAGATTAAGACTATTGGAGTGAGTGCTTACTCGGGCCTCTTCCCGCTCAAATTTTACCTCCTACTGGATCCCAACTTGTGGCCACACCTTTTGTCCGATCGTAACGAAACCCATGTCTACGGAATCCTCACACTTTTGGCAACAAATTGTGTGTTTGCTAATCTCAAATAATACTTCACTCATCTAGTATTTTCAAGCATTCTATAACAACCCTGTTACGTCGAAATATTGAGCGTATCCTCGGGCCGCTTCCCGCGCAGAATTTACCTCCTACTGGATACTAACTTGTGGCCACACCATTTGTCCGATTGCAACGAAACCAGGGTCAACGGAATCCTCACACTTTAACAAACAAATTGTGTAATTTATAACCACGAAATACCAATGGAAAGTTAAAATGAAGCTTCGTGAAATAATCACCAACAACCACACCAGTATAGCCTTAATGTTCATCCTGAGTGCAGCGACGCCCAGAGCCCGAAAAGGACGAGCCGTCGCGTTTTAATCTACGGGCAAACTCGCCGTGAAATAAATAGGAGGCGACAGGAAGGAAATCAGACCGAATCAATCGGACTTCCCGAGCACGATTCTCGATTGACGTTTGGATGCAATCACGTGTCAGCGACGCTGACCTCTATTTGCCATTTGCGCGCAATTGTCCGCTGTCGGAGTGGTCACTGATACAAATATTTGTTATAGATTTGTATCATGATTAGTGGCTTTCTGCGAGCGTATTTATTTCGGAACATGGTGTTTGTAGAACGAATATCCTTCACGGTGTTTACAAGCGGCAGAAAGAAAGTGATGTCTTAGATACTTTATAAATATAAACGTCTCCTAGCTCAGCGCTTTTACATTTTTACATTGCAAATAAGAAAATGTAATTTCTTATTGAATATAGCATTTTAATTACACCTGAAAGTCAAACAAGGCGGATGTTTCAACGATTGGCCCGGTAGTAGTATTGAGTAGGTGCAGTGCATTTTAATTATGAAGTGACTCATAAAATAATTCCGCAAGAATTCTAAAATTAGTCGCAATTTCCTCTATAATCAGCGCATGTCTGATTACAACAATTTTAGAAATTGGCTACATATATAATATGAAAAGTTTGTTTACAAAGCTATTTGCAATTTATTGACGACTGGCCCCTTCCATCTGGCATGGGACCCATTTCCTGATCCCTTATCAACATCTACCTGGTGTTTGTTTTAACTAAAATAAATAATGGTGTGGAAATGAGGCAAAGTAAACTTGGTAAAGTATTGATTATAGTTAATCAGTGTTAGAAAATCATAATATCAGGCAGGCCGCAGGATGTTGTAATAAACCATTGGTTCATTGACACTCACTGGCACCAAAAACAGATACTCCAAAATCCTCAGGTCACTAGCAATCATAATGTATCTTGGAACAAAACTGATAACCATGGTAAACAAAAGCGATCTGATAACACAATTCTACTGCCCATAAAGCATTAGTGACCAGCCAAGAATCACTCGTGTGTTAAAAGCAATTAGGGTAAAACAAGTAGAATGATAATTAATTTCATATATTTCTTAGATACCAGGATAGTTCCAGCACTTATGATAAGATATCAGTGTAATTGATAAGGAACAATCTTAAAAGTTACATATCAACAAGGGCCAGGCCGGCAATGGCAACAACCCTAAAGCAAGGATCTTCTAGTACTTCTAGTAGACATGATGGTTATTGGTTGAAAGGTAACTATCAAAGTTAAGTTAGCTATTTAAAAATGTAGCAACATTTAAATGGACATGGACAATGTCATGCTAACTTCAACTGCCACACTTTCTGTTATCACTAACACCAGATGTGCAGAGCTGCCATTTAAATTCAAATGAGTGCGCAAACTAGCTAAAATAGGAACCTAGCAGAACTATATCCAAACACCTAGAGCTCAGGAACTGTTTGAACATCCACAACATTTGTAATGGGGTTCATTCTAATTAAATTCAGATCTGGAACTTGGAAGTAGACCTATTCATGGAGATATAATCCAAAAAGTGGAAAGTTATTAATGTACTAAACAATATCAAGTTGATATTGACAGGCTCTTGAAAGCCTTTTCAGCTGACAACTGGGCAGTACCTTCATGCAACTGTAGGTACAACCTAAGATAGGAACATAATGGTAAATTCTGAATGCCATTTAAAATTATGTAGGTAGCCAGGGGCGTCAGCTGTGGGTGTGCAAGGTGGGCACCTCCCCAGCCAGAAACTATCAAATGGGCACATAATGGCGCCGGGGCACTGCGGTACCAGTTTTTGTTTATTGTAAAAAATAACAATAAACAATAACAAAAAATATGAAGACGAAACTGTGAATGAATTGCGTTTGGTTTGTGTAATATCCATCCTGATTGAGATTTGAAGTACCTGGGACTATACTTGGGAGATTTCAGCAAATTAATTTGTATTGTCAACGCGTCTACATCTACCTACCGTTGCGTAGCCAACAACACTAATAACTGCCTGTGAATACCAGAATTACAGGAACCGGGAGCTTATATGGGTCGTGTTAGAGTCGGATTCTTACACAGAAATGCTTGGGGAATTGAATTTGCATCACTTCTAGGACCTGAAATTGTCAGTTCAACGTCGTCCTTATTCGGGATCCAAGCCCACTCCATTTACACCACTTCCTTTTCATATTTTTTGCTCTTTTTCGTATGGGAGAAGAGGGGGAGGCGCTGGATGCCTCTTTTTGGTTTTGCCCACCCAGAAAATTGGCTGGCCTGACGCCTTCAAGATTTTGGACTAGGCGACAAAAATTCTCCTCCATAATTTCCTTGTCTGCAGCAGAAGGCACATGCAGTTGTTAAAAAATGGCCAGTATCTACCTGTATCTCCAGAAGAAGCTCTTGTTTGCGTCTCCGAATGTCAATGAGCATTTTAGTCTGCTCTGGAGACAGTTCTGTGGAAAGAAAGTTATAAATAAGTTCCTATCATTATATTATATCATTAAAATTATCAGATATTATTAAGATTAAAAGGTCCATAGTTTCTGCATATCTAGGTAATTATCAAATGTATACCTAACCTAAACAGGAAGAGGTCGATCTGTCACCTGTCAGGTAGAGGTCAACACCTAGGCAGGTAGGTACTGATGTTTGTTTTAATAAATTTGTGATGGGTCGATGACATTAGCACATTATTAACCAACTACTTATGAAACATAGTAGGAAGGTAAGGTATACTTGTTAGGAAACATATTAGGTGTTAAATAAAGCTCTTGTCACATCACACCTACCTACCCCGTTCCGCAGCAACGGTTCGAAATCGCTGTACAGAGAAAGTTGACATTGAATGTAATCCCCTATTGTGCAGAGGCACTGTCACCAAATCAAGTGTGAATTCAATGGCATTCCACTGATGAATAGCCAGTGGATGGGTGTTGACACAGCTAGCTAGTACCTAGCACTTGGTAGGGTTACCTACTAGACCTGCCTAACTGAACTGACTAAGCCTATTGTCAAACTGCTCTCTGGATTACAAATGAATTGCTTTAAGCTGGCCATCAATATTGATTAGAATCGTGCACACGCCTGTTGTGTCAACTCATGAATCACTGACTAGATTTCACTGGTGCTCCACCCAGCAGATTTAATGAGGTTAATCCAAAGCTGAGAATCAAAAATTAGGCTACACCTAGCCATTTGATGGAAATTAAACTGGTTAAACATTGAACTGCCCAGGAATGTATTCCTGAATTTGGTCACGTTGATACTCTTAGCAAGCGTGCCTGCGTACTTAGGAAGTATGCGCTGCATGTCGGTGATTGTTATTGAATAATAATTATGTGTTGTGTTAATAGGCATTAGGCAAGTGTCATTGGGAAATCCTAATAAGGACAAGGTTTAAACGTCAAACTTTTACGTACCCGCCATGTGAAATGAATCCGAGTTGTGAGACGTAGAACTCATTTTCTTCCTGTTTAACGTATCTGCTTCTTGCCACATTTGATTGCTGTTTAATGGAAATATAAATAGAAAAACACGGAAATTAACCAGAGGAACGCTCAATATTGACCTCCATCTTAACTTTTAGTTTGGCAATCGATGCTGCCAACCTAAAATCGAAAAGTACGAGGGCAATGCATTGATTGGCTGAACGGAGAGAGCCATTTTGTGAGGTTAAGCCGCTCGGTTCGTTCCAACTTCCAAGGTGCAAACGACAAACCATTATAATTTTGTCCATTTGAATTGATTTTGAACAGAAATTAAGCTTTAAACGTCATTTAGTACTGTAATATTTTAATTATAATTTGTGATGTTCAATGCTTTAGTTCGAAAGCTGCCAACCAGGGTTACAAATTCACTGTCAGCTACATACTTCACTGGTAAGGAAAGAATTTTTGCGCAACTGTGCACCATATTCAACAGTTATTTGAACCATAATAACTCAGCTTCTTTCAGTTCGCAAGTGGGGGACAATCGGATTCAGCGGAGAACATAGCCATACGCAAACACATTCAAAAACAGACATGAAGGTTCACATTCTATCGGCTTTGGAGGACAACTATATGTATTTGATTGTCGACGAGGCCACGAAAGAAGCGGCCATCGTTGATCCCGTTGATCCTGACAAAGTTATCAGGATGCTTAGGACCGCCGGTGTGAAACTCACCACAGTACTGACCACCCATCATCACTGGTAAGAATATATTTTTCTATTCAACCACAAGAACTAATTCTCAGTTCCACTTTATGGAATTTTCCTATTATCCTGTAGCCTTTCATACCAAGACCATCCAAAGAAGGTTATTATATAGTATCTTTGATCCAAAGCGTGCATGATTAGACCTACACTCACACTCGACGACAGCTCGACGACCCGAAACTGAAAACTGTAAGAATTAATGTTGAAAAACACATAAATAGCTGAATTTAGTGTGGCAGGGCTCCCATGTTAAGTCTATTTGCGTTCGTCTAGACTCGACTCACTTGGCGGACGTTTAAAGCTGGTTGACCGGGAATTGCGTCAATGCCCAGCTCAGAAATTGACACGATTAATACGCCTACGCTAAAAACACCTCCTAATGAATGTTTCTGCATGTCAAAATAATAAAATATAATTAAAACACAACGAACCCCATCCAAGAAAGTGAAAAACACACTTTTACAACCTTCCTGGATATTAGGAATATAGCTACCGATTTTCTTTTGAAACAAACGTTTATTTTAAATATGACAAATTCAGTTTCAATCAAGCCTATGTACCTAGTTACAACAAGTAGGTACATACCTAGTTAACAAACCATTGCAAATTTGAATACAATTCTTCTGTATGGTTTGGTTTCTAATCAATGAATGAACCAACAAATGTTCAAAATACTTGATAGGTTCCTACCTTATGATGATATGCAATGCATCAAATACTTAGAACAGAGGATCCATTTTCTCAGGGACCACGCTGGCGGAAATGCAGAGCTGGTGAGCAAGGTCCCGGGCCTGACCGTCTACGGAGGAGACGACCGGATCGAAGGGATGACCAACAAAGTCGGCCAAGACGACCAGTTCAAGATCGGACAGCTCGACGTCCGTTGCCTTTTCACGCCGTGTCACACGACGGGACACATCTGCTATCTGGTGTCAGGACCCGACAGCAATAAGGCCGTTTTCACGGGTAACTAGAGCTTTGGGATAACCATAAAAGCACAAATATAAGGTTACCCAGATATTCTCCAATATCTACCTAAAGCTATGGCTACGGCAAAAATTTTATGATAGTAATTTCGACGGCAATCGCTGGGGGTGTGTTGGCAACCTGTTTTAACATCATCTACCAGCCTAGCGATTTTGTAACTTTAACGTTATGCCGTTATCGGTTCCGATGGATAAAATCCCTATTGTTGTACATGTTAATTTTTTAACTTTGTAACCGAGAACGGCAAAGTCAGAGTTACGAAATAGCACTGCAAGCCATGGTACAAGGTCAATTTTAATCAACAAGGTACCCAATGTTCCTCAGGTGGCTACAGTTTTGGCTTTATATCTACCAGGCCATGGCACAAGGTCAATTATAATTAAGGGACCCAATGTTCCACAGGTGGTTACAGTTACCTTGGTTACAGGTGATGTAACAACAAACAGTGGCTCCATCCCTTGACTGCCGGCGAAACTATTATTGCGGGCAGAGGGCTTTCACGTAGCTGCATAAGTATGGGAGTGGAAAATCTGGGTAACCTATCTGTGATAAAAGTATTATTTAATCTTCTAGGGCTTCGCGAAAGCAATTTGTGTTGCGTTGAAGATGAGTGTAGGCGTTTGCTGAGGTTAAAAGAGTGAAGGCAGAGCATAGAAGGCAGAGCATCGGAATCAGAAGGCTAATGCGTGAAGTAACCATTTCGTTCTAAATGGCCAAGGAAATCTTATTTCAAAAATATTTTTAAAGAGTTTTGCTTGAAAGCCTGAAAACTTCAGAAATATTTGGTTTCATCACGCTCCATTACTTTGTAAAGCTTCGTGAAAAAATATTGACAACTTTTGGCTGTAATTTTTTGGCTGGCAACTTTTTTGGAAATTAAGATTTTTTTCCATAGTTAAAAGTAAAACACTATTTGGTTGATTTTCTGGGGAAGAGCACATGGTCTAAGATAGAACCTAGCAAAGAAACCTTGCAATTTTTTTTTTAAATCATACCAGCCGTTTGCCCAGTAGACTGCGAACAAACACAAAAAAACAAACAAAAAACAAGGAATTTTTTTTTGGGCTATTGCTATTGAAGATTTCTCTTTGCTTGCTATGCTTATCAATTAGGTTGATACTAGGAAACGCTGCCAAGTGTTCACATTGAAGGATCAGAGTGGCTGTTTGTAGCAAATAAAAAAGTGAATGCAGAACGTCGTGAGCATTCGATGTACGACTCAATTTCGACTCAATTGCATGACAGAAAGTGGGTTAATTAACAGTCCACATATTTTATCATGTGATCTTACGGCATTGATCGCGAGAGCTTTTCCCAACAGGCGACACCCTCTTCGTGGCTGGCTGCGGTAGATTCTTCGAGGGCCGACCCGAGCAGATGTATGAAGCTCTCGTGGAGAAACTCGGCAAGCTGCCAGACGATACGGTGAGTGCACGCCCTGGCTGGCAGCTTAGTTGGGGAAGATCGTTTTGAAAACAATCTTTTAAAAAGATCAAGATCGTCATCAAAAAAAGATCTTTTAAAAAGATCGAGGCTGCGATCCTTTTTTTATAAATTCAAATTCAAGATCGTTTTAAAAATAGATCAAATTTGTTTAAAAGATCGTTTCAGAAAAAAAAACTGGGAAACTGATCCATTTTTGTCCGTCAATGGACTTCTTATCGAAGATTCCTGTGCTTCGGCTTGTCCCGGAATAAACGGTAAAATGATGAAGTAATGTTGTTGGCTGAAATCCCATATTAAACTCATACAGAATTTAATACACGTGCTTCTGAAACACATCGGTTTAGGCAGTGGGAAATGATCGTGATCTTTTAAAACGATATTTTTTAAAAGATCGTGGAGTGAAGTTCTCGATCAAATTATAAGATCATTTTATAAAAAACAATCGCGATCAGTTCTAAGATCACTAAAAAGGATCTCGATCGCACAATCTCGATCTTCTTAAAAGATCCTTTCCCAACTATGGTGATACCGTCGACTGAAAATCTCAGATCATTCGATTCATCACGACATGGTTGATTTCGCTTTTACAATCGACGCTCATCGCTAGTTGATAGCGAGCGGAATGCAGTGTTGGCCTTGACCCGTTGACTGGCCGTTGCGTTTGGCTTTTGATTTTCTGTCACAGTCATTTTGTTTGCGATTACTGTCATCCAGCCTGCTTGGCAAAACTATCCTTCGCAATCAGTTCTAAGATCACTAAAAAAGAATCTCGATCTCTTTAAAAGATCCTTCCCCAACTATGGCTGGCAGCAACACGAGTCTTGAGAGTCTGTGTGCAAACTGCATCGGATGGGTAGCAAACCGGGCAGTTCAATCACTGACAGTTATTCTTCTTGAATTAAAGTCCAACTAATTTTGAAAAAAACTGTTTCAAGGATTTGAATGCTAAACAAAAGTCTCACTGGTTTCCCGACGTTTCAAAACCAGTTTGAAATAGTTGTGCTTCAATACTGGTGCTAAAGATAGGACATGGTATAGACATGAGTCCAAGAAATTGAAAAATCCAACTAATATCTTAGAACTCTTTCTTGAAAAAGGAGTTCCATCAAATTAGGTTTTTAGGTTTTGACTTGAACATTTAAAGCCAATCACATTCGATATTGGAGCATACCAACCAAACTGCTTGTTGCCAGGATAAAGATGCCTTCGTAGTGTTTTGTGTACGTTGTCCCCATTGAGTTACAAACGTTTATCGATATTTGCAGCGGTCACCTTTTCATTTAAAAAGTTTAACGGCAAATGCAACCGCCCTTAGCATAATATACGGGCCACAATTAATTGATGGTAACGTTAGCTCTGGGACTACGACTTAAACCTTCAAACCCCAATTATTGTAAAGTTTCATTTCATGTAGCATTGCACTTTTAACCATTGACTTTTCAACTTCCATATAAATTGTTAGACATTATTTGAAAACCAAGTGAAACTTAAACAGAATCACTTTTGAAAACCAAAGATTGCCCATCTATTTCAGCTGAATTTATATCACAGATGAGATATTCCCAGATATTCTATCATGCATTGTAATGGCTACGGGCAATTATTTGAATCCAGTAGTGGCCCTGGCAGCCACCAGGGCGAGGTGGCCTCGTGTGGAGTGCTCCCGTCAGACATGACAAAGGGAATTCTATACCTCACGATGATCGGCAGAGCGAGCGAAGCAGGTGGTATAACTAACAGTGGCTCCATCCAACGGCTGCCGGGGAAATAATTCCAGCCTGTAGGGAATCTTGTGGGATGACCGCAAAGCTTGGCAGTCATCTGCATATAGCCGCGCTGATATTGGAGTGGCTAATCTGGGTAACTTGATCTGTGCTTAAGTAACCAACACTCATGAGTCCAAATCACGCCCGCTAAGCCCATGCGTTCGTATCCAGCCGTTTACCTTATAACGATTGATTTGTTAGCCATTTTGTTGACTAGCGAGTTCTGCCTATTCAGGGAGTCCGAGGTAACCTTTGCGACCGATGAGGCAGTCGTCCTCCGTTCCTGTGTTTCAAGCTCATCACTAAACTATGTCGTATTGTTTCGATTCTGTGGTCTGATATTTTCATCTTCCCTGCCACACTCCCGAATAATTTCGATATTTAAAAGCTAGAGATTTGCGTAGGTACCAGAATATTTATGTAAAATAAAGGTAAGCATACGTAGGTACGCTAAATTCGAAACTAAAATGTGAGTATACGCCGTATACCTGCGTATACCCTGGACAAGGGAGCCTATACACAGTTAGAGAGTGGCCATCTCTGCGAATGGGCGCCATGTTTTTACCAACTTGAACTATTCAACAGCCCTTTCAGCAGTAGTTGATACGTAACGAACTTGCCTCACCATGTACATAATACGTAGACATGCAAAGGAATATGAGAAACTCATATAGACAACTGCCACGTGCTTCGCGATCAACTCGTCCGTGTACGTCCGTCACGTCCGTTAACTCGTACGTCCGTTTAGCATGGAATTCGAACAGCCAATAGAAAAGTGTCATCATGTTGGCCACTCTCTAACCGTTATTAATTTTCTTAGACTCATGTCTACTATATCCTAACTTTAGCACTAGTTTCGAAAAAAACTATTTCAAACTGGGATTTGAATGCTAAATCAAAAGTCTCACTGGTTTCCCGACATTTCGTAACATATACTAGTTACTTTATCAAGGGTGAAAGCTCGACTCCTTGACAAAAGGTGACAAGCTTTCACCCTTGATAAAGTAACTAGTATATGTTACGAAACGTCGGGAAACCAGTGATACTTTTGATTTAGCATT
This sequence comes from Nemoura dubitans, assembly GCA_921293005.1. Classification (NCBI taxonomy): domain Eukaryota; kingdom Metazoa; phylum Arthropoda; class Insecta; order Plecoptera; family Nemouridae; genus Nemoura; species Nemoura dubitans. The sequence goes on from OV121077.1 coordinate 37,716,944, forward strand.
CAAATCCCAGTTTGAAATAGTTTTTTTCAACTCTCTAACCGTATATATAGGCTCTCTACCCTGGACTACCCCACTGTACGTAACCACCACTCACGAATCCGAATCACGTCAGACAAGCCCATGTGCGTTTGTATCCGGCCGTGAACCTGTGTCAAACAAGACCGTACAAACCCGAGCGATTTCCCCCGGTCGTTTGCGGGCGGATCGGATCGTTTCTCGGGCCGCGCGACCGTTTCGTTCTCTAGCCGTAGCTCGATCGAAGTGGCGCTGCATTGTTACGAGCGTTTCCGTCGGGAGTTGCGCTTTTCGACGGTCGATTGGCAAAGTCAAGAATCAACAACGAATGATTCTGTGTTGTAACTTGTAAAAATATGAGTGTTATTTTTCCTATATTATATAAAATATAATCTTATCGATGTAAGTTTCAAGTCCAAAGAAAAACCGTTGATTATTCTAGAAATTAGGGCAAACTACAAAGATGTTTTTTGTAATTTTTTCTATTCGCCTATCAAATATTTGAAACTGCTATACTCAGACTTGCAATTTAAGAACTCGCACCGAAACGTTGTCAAAAAGTGGATGTCGAATTGAAATCGACCACGATTGAAATCGGTGATCGTAAAATTATTACCTAATTATTAAACACGATAACTTTCCATTTATGGCATCCAGAAATTGGTGTGATTTTTTAAATCCCGGCGACCCGCAGCTGGTGTTCTGCGGGCACGAGTACACGGTCCAAAACCTGAAGTTTGCGCGGTTCGTCGAGCCGGACAACGCCGCGGTGGCCGCACTGATTGCGGCGTCGGACAAGCAGCGCGAGGCCGGAGCGCCGACGGTGAGTGACGTTTCGCGGTCGGTTGACTGCCGAAAGCTATGTTTTCGAAAGTGTTCTCTTAGTTTCTTATCTCACACCGGACAGAGCGGTAGAATGTGTGCCCGGACAGCTCGGCTGGTGGAGCATCTATTTGGCGGTTGATCGATTGCCGAAAGTCTTTTCACAAGTATTCCCTTAACCCTTTAACTGCTGAGTTTTTCTTTGAGCAAAAGAGTGGCTGTGCTGGGTATATTTTGCAAAATACGCTGTTTTACTAAATAAATTGCAGAACACAAACCATTGGGCTATGATGATTGATAATTTTTTTTCAAGTGGGTATTGAATAATAACTAAAAACTCTTGGTCTTACCACCCCAAAAAAAGTTGGGAGGGGAGGGGGGAAAAAACTTTGAAAAATGTTGCAACTTTTTTTTTTGAAAATTTTGGAAAACAATAAATCTTTGCACCCAGCAATATTGAACTGCCCCCCAACCCCCACACCGCACACATCCAATTTAATGACCCCCTTGGGCCCACCTCCCAACGAGTGCAAGACATGCCAGTAGTCCACTATCATTCTTTCACTTTACAGTACCAAAGCGGCTAACAGGTGGCGGTCGATATGGTCGATATTTTTAGTTACGTTAGTGCCAACATTTGCTAATAGAGTGCATGCATTTTCAAGTCTCTAGCTCACATCTGGTGCTCAGGAAAAATTCAAATGCATGGCGGGGTGTCAAAACGCGTATACACGGGCGTAGCAGTGAAAAGGTTAAGGGACCAAACTACCTCGCTTGCAGCTGCGAGTAGCTGCGAGATAGCGTCAACATGTTGACTCGACATTGACGGGAAATGTTGACATCAAGTTGGCCCACGTTAAACAACGTGCGAATTGCCGGTCAGCGTTCACACGATCAAGTTTCAGGAAATATTTATGGGAAATGTTGACAGAAAGTTGAAAAAGTTTAACTTTTCGTCAAAATTGACGGCCATCAGCCAACCACGTGCCTCCATTTTATCATGTGGTATCTGTCACTTTGAACTAACAGTCTGTTATAAGTGCACGAATTTCAAAATGGAATCATACGATCATGATGCAAACGTGTGCTGCCATCTAGAGCAAACCTGGGGGGCTATCATGTAACTTTGTGACTTCAAAACAATTCGTTTTCAATATCACTGTCCATGGTTTAACACGGGCAGTGATTTGAAATCGAATGATTTCGAGCCAAATCGAATGAAAAAAAGTTACATGATCGCTACCCTGGATTGCTGCTAGCCGGTCGAGCGAGTGGGCACGGCGTAGTCGTCGGCGTCTTCACCCCGTGAAAGAAAATGTGGACTGGGGGGAAAATATGGGCGCCACTACGTTTTTGGGCTGTCAGGATAGGAAAGGGGAAACGGAGAAACCCCTTGAAGTACTTGAAACCGAAAGACGTGACTGGTATGTGTGATCCGAATGGATTGTTTAATTGGGTTGATAACTCTTGCTTGCCAATTGTTACAACGGATCAAAACAAACGATAAAGTTGATATTGTCTCTGAATTAACTGAAAATAACCTAGCTGGCCAACTTTACAACTTGATAGTTACGATAAACTAAACATACATCAGGGTTACCTTATTCGAAATAATAATAAGTGAACAATGAGAGAACAAAAAGGTAAATCCCCGGCAATAAGAACGTACAAAAACATCAATGCACTCTGCGCGGTACTTCGACTATCGGTCGACGGCGTCGCGTCCCAGGCTCGTCGCGTTGGCGTAATCCCTCGGCGTTGACACGAAGTCTGATGATAAGATCCCTCAGAGTTGAGGAGTGCCAAGATTAGAACGCAACTAAACTCCGCATAAACATTGGTGGAGACCGGGCTGGACACTGTATGTTTGAAACTGACTTGGTATATATGTAAAATCCTCGAATGAGGCAGGGAAGAGCCTTTCGTCCGCTGGAGCTGGGCCACTGGCGTGGAAGGAGACCGATCTGTCTGCGTAACTGAGCACAAGTCCTAACTAGCCTAAGACGGCATTAATGATGAGGTCGTCACATGTGGTAATTACTGTAATAACTGAAGCAATCAAAATCATTAAATATCTTCTTCCATAACTTGTTTTTTTCTTGGCAGGTTTTGTGTAATCCGGAGATGTTATATCTTACAACAAAGTATTTGTATACCTATAATGTATAAGTATTTCAATGAGCTCCGTGGTTCCAGTTTCCACACTTTTAGACATTTTAAATGCAGCTGTCAAATGAAAAACCTAACCTCCACAAATGTGAACAGCTGACAATCGGGGAGCGATCCAATAAGCACGCTGAAGATATTGACAGGAAATGTTTTAATTTTGTTCACACACCATCAACATCCAAGGTTATTATATAGTATCTTTGATCAACATTTTGGGTCAACATGTTGATGCAGAATGTTGATCAAGTAAAGGCAGCTTTACCCAGTGAAGCGGGAGAACGTATGCCCGAAAATCTCAGTTGATAGAGAACCCTACCAGTAAATGGACCTGTCCCAGGTTTGTATCCCATTTCAGCTGCGCATTGGTTCGGCCGTATGTCTCAGATACCTTCAGTATAAGAGTCGCCGTTGAAGGCAAAGTGCGAGAACAATGTCCGAGAGCAGAGCTTGCCCTCTGTGGAGGATTCCTTCTTCTGCAATAACGTTGGCGTTCTCATCGTCGGCGGTCAAGGTAGTTTCGCTCTCGCAATTCCCTTCACTTTCCGGACCTGCAGACAAGTATACAGTTGTGGTGCCGTTTTGTAACGCATTGCTTAATGTTTTTGTTTGTTCCAGGCTTATAGTTGGATATGTACAAGCCTTTTTCCATGGGAAATCGAACCCCACCCCACTTGCATTTGCCGCCTAGCGAAAAGGACTTCAGTTTTAAGGATTTCAATATAGCAATAAGGATTTCAATTTCAGAGAAACTTCAATACCTATTATTAAAGGGACATTTACCACTTGAAATTAATTTTTGCCATATATTTATAACTAGGGCGAACGCAATTTGTGTTGCGTTGAAGATGAGCGTAGCGGTTTGTATATAGCGCATGAAAAGATTGAGGCAAAAAGCCTATGAAAATCATGGAGCAGCAAGCCGGACCAGTGCTTTCTCAAAAATTCTGATCACTTAAAAATGTAAACGATTCTGACCTTTCTTTGTTTCTGTCCGAGCTGTCGGGTAGCGGAAATATGCTCATTTTGAGATCATTGAGCAATGTTCTAATATCTGTCAAATCTTGAATTCAACTTCAAGTCCAAAAATCTGGTGTGATGTTTCGATTTGGTTCCGATGGTTACTAAAGGCAATAATCGAAATTGGCAAAATTTGATAATACGCACTTTTAAATAAGTATCCGTACTTTACCAAACATGCCCAATTGTCGAATTTTGCTCTTTTTTCTGCTTTGAAAGTGAAGGGTGTGGAGGATTTTCTTGAAAAACGCAGGGGGTCTAAGTTGAGAACAAAAGTAGACACCCTGAAAATTTCATCCCACTCGAAGCAGGCGTTTGGCCTGTAGAGCGCGCGCAAACACACATACAAAAAAAAAAAAACACACACCAAGTGTTTTTTTTAGCAGTAGTGAAATTGATGATTTCGCTTCGCTCGCTTCGCTCGCTACGCTCATCAACTATAGTATAAATAGAAGTTGACGTATTTAAAAGTAATTTAAGTAAATAGATTTGTAATTAATTATCTAAGATTTCTGGCTTTATGGCGGCTCGATCTGCGAGATGAGTACGATTCTCTTTGTAGAGAAACGCTATCCCCTCCCTACCGAATCTCCTGTACAAGCGCTGTCGCTGCCGCTACGGCTTGGCGCGATCTGCGAGATGCGTAAGATTCTCTTTGTACATAAATGCTATCCCCTCCCTACCGAATCTCCTGTACGAGCGCTGTCGCTGCCGCTACGGCTCGGCGCAATCTGCGAGATGAGTACGATTCTCTTTGTAGAGAAACGCTATCCCCTCCCTACCGAATCTCCTGTACGAGCGCTGTCGCTGCCGCTACGGCTCGGCGCGATCTGCGAGATGAGTACGATTCTCTTTGTAGAGAAACGCTATCCCCTCCCTACCGAATCTCCTGTACGAGCGCTGTCGCTGCCGCTACGGCTCGGCGCGGCACACTCAGAGCAGCACTGCACGGGAAGTATGCAACACTCTAATTACATCCCTGCGGTAATTTTCTTACCGTGGCTAAACGGATTATCTTACAAAGTGCCAAATTATTTGAATTTTATCTGATGAGAAGTTTGTCTAGGTGCTAGAGGTAGGAAAAGTGCTTTGCGTCAGTTAATCCTTAGGGGAGTCGGTTTTCTAAGCACCTAGGCCGAAAAATGCTGAATTTGGGAATATCTGCACGCATGTCTGCAGGCTCAAGAGGTTTTTTTACTGTCCAAATGTCTTTACTTGAATTCTATTTTATGGTAAAAGTTAATTTTAAGTGGTAAATGTGGTCCTTGAAGGTTCAAAAACGGGATACATCCACGATAATTTGCGTCAGGTACCAACTTCTAGGTGGAAAATAATCAAACTAAATTGTTTCAAAAAGACATTGTTCGTCCATAATGAAAATTTAGCGTAGTCAGCTGTAAAAACGTACCGCTCGAGTCGGCAGCGACGTGGTCTCCACCCCCAACCTCGGCGGTGTTGATATCTGGGCTCGCATCGTCCGAGTTTCGCTCCTCCTTCTCGTCGTGGGCCGCACGAGGCAAGCCGGTCCCCGGCACATTTACATAGACGTCTGCCAGAACTGGGAAAGAATATCTCGTTTAGTACCGCCAATCAACAGCTCCAGCCAGACGGCTGTGTGATGCTAAACTGAAATGTATCCGAGTGTAGTTTTTATCGTCAATACAGCTGGCCGTGCAATGAACTTACTGCAAGTGATGGCAGCAAGATGGGCTCCTTTCCAAATAGCGCTGATGTCCGTGTCTGTAGTCCAACCCCCTGAGCCTCCTTCAATACCAATTGTCTCCAGAACAAAGCCTGGCTCCAGCATATTAGCGTTGATCTCAGCGGGATCTGTGAAAGGAATAATTTCGTATAGACCTACGCCGGAACTGTGAAGGAATAACGCTTGAGGTATCGCTTATTGAAGGTTTGCTTTTTGGTTTTTATCATCCCTAGGCCTTTTGTGACATGAGCCATTGAGCCCATATCCAACATAAATATGTTGGGCCCCTGAAGAAACCTCAATGGTTTTCTTTTATACCAAGAGCATCCAAAAAGAGAAGTTATTTCTTTGTATTGTGTTTAGTATCCACGATTCCCCGTGTTTTCTTTGTTAGACTGAGTAGCAAGTGCATTATCACACTTTTCATGCTACATAGGAAAGGTGTCTCGACATTGATAATGCTAATTACTCGACTGTAAGGACAGTAAACTTACCACAAGGGAGGTCAGCAACCGGGTCTGGGGCCCAAGTAACGGTGGTGACGTTATCGAGGCCCACGTCCAGGGATCCGTCTCCATCGTCCTCGTCGACCGCTGCAACAGCCCTGTCTGGCTCCACCACATCAGGGTAGACTTCGGCAGGGACTTCTTCCGAGACTTCTTTGGTGACTTTTTTGGGGGTAGTGCGAGTGGCAACCCTGTCTTGTGAAACATTTGGGTAGACTACAGCAGGTACTTCATCCGAAACTTCTTTGGTGACTTTTTTGGGGGTAGTGCGAGTGGCAACCCTGTCTTGTGAAACATTTGGGTAGACCTCGGCAGGTACTTGATCCGAAACTTCTTTGGTGACTTTTTTGGGGGTAGTGCGAGTGGCAACCCTGTCTTGTGAAACATATGGGTAGACCTCGGCAGGTACTTGATCCGAAACTTCTTTGGTGACTTTTTTGGGGGTAGTGCGAGTGGCAACCCTGTCTTGTGAAACATTTGGGTAGACTACGGCAGGTACTTGATCCGAAACTTCTTTGGTGACTTTTTTGGGGGTAGTGCGAGTGGCAACCCTGTCTTGTGAAACATTTGGGTAGACTACGGCAGGTACTTGATCCGAAACTTCTTTGGTGACTTTTTTGGGGGTAGTGCGAGTGGCAACCCTGTCTTGTGAAACATTTGGGTAGACTACAGCAGGTACTTGATCCGAAACTTCTTTGGTGACTTTTTTGGGGGTAGTGCGAGTGGCAACCCTGTCTTGTGAAACATTTGGGTAGACTACGGCAGGTACTTGATCCGAAACTTCTTTGGTGACTTTTTTGGGGGTAGTGAGAGTGGCAACCCTGTCTTTTGAACGGGTCATGTTGCGGCACGTATCTGTGCTACCGTCAAACTCCGGCAACAATGCATTTGTGTACGCGAAGGCGGGAACTGCGGAAAGAAAAACACGATTAGTACCCCTATCTAATTAAAGTGTTGATTTCGTTTTTATCAACCACGGGCTAATAGGCAAACCTAATTGAAAATATTTCATTGAAATGTGTGCGATATTTAGATATGCCGGTATCCATTTCGTTATTCTTGTATAGCAAAGGCATTGATGCACTTTGAAAGGCTAAAAGAAACGTTGGTACTTGGTTCGTTGGCTGTAATAAGTTGTGCAATGAACTTACCACAAGTCAGCTCAACGTAATGGTCTCCTTCCCAGACCAAGGTCTTGTCGGAGTCTGAGCTTCCGATGCTCAGAGTTTCAAGATCTTCCTCCTTGGCGTGTTCTTCGAGAAGCCAGTCTGGTAGACCGCAATTTCGTTCTTTTGCCGGGGTAACGGTGATGCTGGAATCTGAAGTACAGTTGTCTGGGTCCTCGTTCACTGCAACAAGAGACCAGTCTGGTAGAGATGGGATTCGCTTGTTTTCCGTCGGCCCGGCCCGACACCGGCCCGACCGGTCGTGAGTCCGACCCGGCCCGAAGTATTTGTCCAAACGTAACATCTGTCCGAGGCTGTCCGAAAGTCCGAAGCTGTCCGAAAGTCCGAGACTGTCCGAAAGTCCGACACGGTCCGAGAGTCCGACATGGTCCGACGGCCCGAAGTCTGGGACGTGTCTGGCCCGGCCCGTCATCTCAGATCCGATGCCCATTAGTTCCCCTTCAGCGTGCCCAGTGCAAAATCATAAATGTCCTACATTTGCCTCTAATATCTTATTCAGTAACTGGAAACAATCCTCTCAATACATAGTAGGTGTTTGTTCAATACTGTCGCATAGCTTTGTCGGCGCTGAACGACAATGGGTAGCGGCGCGACGTCGTCGGTACTCGGAGCATTATGGGATGACTATGTCTTAGACCAGGAAGCTGTAAGTCGAAAGTCCGACCAGGCCCGACAGTTCGAATCGGTCCGACAGTCCGACACGGTCCAAGAGTCCGACACGGTCCGAGAGTCCGACTCGGTCCGAGAGTCCGACACGGTCCGAGAGTCCGACTCGGTCCGAGAGTCCGACACAGTCTGAGAGTCCGACACGGTCCGAGAGTCCGACTCGGTCCGAGAGTTCGACGGCTCGAAGTCCGGGTCGGGTCCGGCCCGGCCCGGCCCGACATCTCAGATCCAAGGCCCGGCCCGGTCCGAGGCCCGAAAATTTCAAAAAAAATCTGTCCGGCCCGGCCCGAAAGTCGGGCCGGACTCGGGCCGGGCCGGACTTTCAGACCGGTCGGACTTTTTTCCCCATCTCTACAGTCTGGCTCCAATGCATTGGTGAAGACTTTGGCAGTAACTAGGAAAAACAGAACCTTCTTAGTACTGCTTCATCTTATCCGGACTTGGTAATTAGAGGTATTGAGCCGTCTCAAATATATTTAACCTATGCAGAAACTTTAATATTTTAAATTCAAGACCTCAATCTAGAGAAACATTTTTCAGTAAATTGTACGCAATGTTTAGGTTTACCGTTTTCCCATTCATTTAAATTTGTAGCATGTGCATTGCTGCACTGTGCAATGAAAAAGAGAGTGTGCTAATGCTTTGCTATTGCTTCATAGGAGGCTGTGGAAGTTGTGCAATGTACTTACCACAAGTGAGGCAGCCAATGTCCTCGCTGTCTCCTTCCCAAACCAAGGTGTGGTCGCTGTCCGAGCTGGCGATGCTGAGTGTCTCGTCGTCTTCTTCGTCGGCGAGGTCTTCCAGAAACCAGTCTGGGTCCAGCGCATTTGTGTAGACTTCAGCGGGAACTGCAATCAGATCAACACTTTTAGAGTACTGCTTATCTACCAGCTGGAGGCTTGCTGTCAAATCAGTATTTGGTACATAGCCAACTGAAAAATATGTTATACCAGCAATGTTATCCACGTTTTTGAAGGAATTACAATCCTATCACAAAAAAAAACAGTTTTCATAATTAGGTTACTGGTTAAAGAAGCGAAATTGGAAAAATGTGCAACCAAATCAAGTTGCAAACTCTGGACTCCTTCTCTTTCGAGATCCCTTTTTTCGCCCAGTGAAGTGGGAGAATGTGTGCCCGAGTAGCTTAGATGGCAAAGCACCTGACCGGCATCAGGAGATCCCGGCTTCGTTTCCTGGTTTGGTTGCACATTTTTCCAGTTTCGATACTCCTCAATTCAAAGCCTGTTTCTCAAGGCCAATGTGTTCATACTATGCGTTCTTCTTTCCTACTCTACTATGCTATTCATTATATTGGTTATAATACGTCTCAGGTTCTTTTGGCAGCTCCCCGGGACATTGGTCAGGTGCTGCAACTTTGCACAGCCTTTGCTAAAGGTAGCAGTGGTTTGCTGCCAGCTCTGTCAAAAAGGTTAGGAAAAAAGGGCTGCTACCTGTTTCGCAATCAACTTGAGCGTTTTTATTAAAGATAATTCGCACTGATTATGTGACGTTAAATGCAAAGAATTGATAGCCCCGGCAAAAAAAATAAAAATAAAAATAAAAAATATGCAACATTTTTGGGAGGCTAATTTGTGTACATAATAATAAAATAATAAAATCTGTTCATGACTTTGAAATTTTACAATCGAAGCAGAATTAAGATTTCGTAAATCACTAGGAATGTTATTTTGACGACTGATCACTCAGTTTATCGATCGTTCATTAGATTTGTATAGGTATGCAATGATATTATGTTTAATGACCAGGCAGCAAAGCCCGCTCCGAACCGATTACTGAAATTAGAAAACAAGTTATCCGGACTGGCATCGGCCAACCTACACAATGGGAGAGTAAGGGGTATGCAAAACGAGGGTTCTCGCGGAAATATAAAAAGCGCTCTGTGGACTTCCGAACGTAAGACGTACTATTTGTGTTAGCCAGTAAACACAACCTCAGTAGATTTGCTGGTAGTTGGACGGGACTAACGAAGTGATTGCAGTTAGCTGTGATCTGGCAAAGTAAAATAAATTGGTGAATCTTTGGCAGTTTGACGTACCGAACGACTATAAGAAGTTTCTACTCACTTGGAGCAGCTTCGCTCATCTTGGCCGCGTCTGACGCCACGATTTCGTCGGTCAACTTCTGCGAATCGCTCGGTGTTTGCCGGACTCGAGCCAGGCTGGCGTTGAGTTCTTCGATTAGAGCAGCCATATGTGAATTTAGGGCCTGCACTTTGGCTTGATTGGCTTGCAATTCCTCGATTATGTCTTCAGGATCTGCAGAATAAAAGATGCGTTTAAGTGCCGTGTCAAATGCCAACACAAGTTTGGCCAGCCTACGTTACCTCGAGGCTCATTACGTACCATGCTACCATGCTAACATGCTACCATGCTAACATGCTACCAAAGATTTCTAATTTTTGTACAACATTCAGATTCTATTGATGTGGTCATGACTTGTTTCGACTGAGCCGGAAGAAAATACCTACCATTGTAGGTTCCAGTTATATGTTAAGTTTGTTTCATGACATACAATAAAGTGTCGAACAGACTTTATTATCCTTATCCCAGGAATGAATGTCAAGTTTCAAGGACCTCAAAGGATTCTCCACAGGGAGAAATTGCTAGAGGTCCTCACTTCAATCTCAAAGTTAACTTCCTTAGGATCGCAATCTAAAAATGGCCTGTTATACATTGCTACCAAAACTCCTATCATAATCTTCGATACTTCCTCATTACTGCAAGATTTTCCACAAAGTTGTCATTATTCATAAATCGTAACTCAGTAATGTCCCTATTTCTATCTTCAATTCTACTTGACTGTTAGTTGAAAAGCAAAACACTCACCCCGTAGCGCCAACGACTCTTGCCCGCACGCTTGCGCGGACGAGACGTTTGCAGCGGTTCTTGCGCTGGCGCTGACAGCCGTCCTGGATTTCTTCACCAAGTTCTCGAAGAACCAGTACACTTCGGGACCGTAAGCTTCTATTAGCTTTGCCCTCTTTTTTGCTTCCGCGACCACTGCCGTGGCTCTTTTTTCGACGACTCGAACAGGTTCCGCGCACGGCTCCGCGTTTGTCGCACGGGAGCCGTTAACCGCGCTGTTCGTTGCAAGTTCGACCACTGCCGTGGCTCTTTTTTCGACGACTCGAACAGGTTCCGCGCACGGCTCCGCGTTTGTCGCACGGGAGCCGTTAACCGCGCTGTTCGTTGCAAGTTCGACCACTGCCGTGGCTCTTTTTTTGAGGACTCGAACAGGTTCCGCGCACGGCTCCGCGTTTGTCGTACGGGAGCCGTTAACCGCGCTGTTCGTTGCAAGTTCGACCACTGCCGTGGCTCTTTTTTCGACGACTCGAACAGGTTCCGCGCACGGCTCCGCGTTTGTCGTACGGGAGCCGTTAACCGCGCTGTTCGTTGCAAGTTCGACCACTGCCGTGGCTCTTTTTTCGACGACTCGAACAGGTTCCGCGCACGGCTCCGCGTTTGTCGAACGGGAGCCGTTAACCGCGACGCTTTGTCCGAGCGCGACCACTCCCGTGGCTCGTTTTTTGATGTCGCTGTGACCGCCTCTCGGAGCCAAGTCCTGCCGCACCTTGAACCGCCCCGGGTGGCGCGGCAGTCCCGCTCCTCCATCGGGATCTGTGGGAGGAAAAGAGGTTTTAGGATTGGGGACTGGGAGACACATTCGGACAGCGAGACACGTTCGGACACGTTCGGACTTTTTCATCGCAACAGCGGTATTCTCCTTCTTTTGCACCATGCTTTTTCCATGTGACACTTCCTCCTTGCTCTAGATTTCAGGAATCCATTCTGTAAAGTATGCATTTTAAGGACTCGGCTAAATTCGCTAAAGCTTGCATGCTACGCAAGAATTACCGCATTCCCATTACCAACAAGCAAAATAAATTAAAATTCTCTGAAGAGGAGGCGCTGTTATTAATTAATGGTTCACTCGTTCTGACATTCAACTTCATACACGTGCATAGGGCTGTGAATGTACACCTCTATTTCATTTGCAAAGGGACCAATAGCTCTCTGTTCCAAGTTTTTGCATCTACCAGTACCTATGTCAAGTGTGGGATTTGTTTTATGCTCTCTACTATCTTAGCTATGTCTGTGTTGAGGGGAGTGCCATAATTATTGAGACACCATTCCCTAAAGACCGCCTGTGTAGGTGACCCAATAGTTTCTGGAGTCTCTCAATGGAATTGCGGGGGCGTTGGGTTCGTAACGCTTAGTCCACATCTAGCGATAACTTACTTTTGTGAACGGAAAACATGCTAATCTTTGTAGGTAGTCGCGAGTTTAGTTTAAAATGAACCGTTCGCAATGCATTTCTGATCGAAGTGAAAGTTTTTAAAAATTGGCCTGGATTTGTGAAATTTTTATCTCAGCTGATGTGGATAGTGGTACTCACCAACAACTTTGCCATTAATCGCTGTTTTTCCGCTTGGGATTGACATGGTGGAGATTTCTGGAGAGCTCGAAAATTTCACGCCTGCCAGGGGGGAATTATATTCACCCCCTTAAAAAAAAATAGTTTCCGCAGAAACCCCCTTGGTTTTTTCGATATCAAAATCCATTATTTACATTTTTGCGAGTGGTTGTTGGGCTCTGTTTGGTTCCCTTGGTAACAATTCATATTTTGCCTTGCCAATATTTGACATTTCCTCATCATGCATTTTGGTCTCAATATTTCCAATCCCAGAACTCAGAGTTACTGCTTTAGGGATGCCACATCTTTTCATTGAATATCCTGTTCACAGTTGACGCATGTAATATACTTGATTTTCTTGGAAAATCTGGTCTTTTGCATAATTTCAAATCGGAGGCCCCAAAGCAAAACCCCCTCCCGTGTAGCCAGTTTTGTAAAAGTTGAAACGAAAAAGGAAGGTCGATGACGTTTTTTAGGGAATGAGTTTTTTGAAAGCTTTACTGGGAAAACGTACTTAATTTCAAAAAGTCTATTTCCTAAAGAAAATGTCATCGCCTTTTTTTTGGTTCAACTTCGGCCTCCGCGAAGCCCCCATGTGCCTGAGGCCCCCGAGCACTGGTATGCCTGCTCCCCTCTAGTTACACACAGCCCGAGGCCCCCGAGCACTGGTATGCCTGCTCCCCTCTAGTTACGCACTAAGCCCGAGGCCCCAGAGCACTGGTATGCCTGCCCCCCTCTAGTTACACACTGAGCCCGAGGCCCCCAAGCACTGGTATGCCTGCTCCCCTCTAGTTACGCACTGAGCCCGAGGCCCCCGAGCACTGGTATGCCTGCTCCCCTCTAGTTACGCACTAAGCCCGAGGCCCCAGAGCACTGGTATGCCTGCCCCCCTCTAGTTACACACTGAGCCCGAGGCCCCCAAGCACTGGTATGCCTGCTCCCCTCTAGTTACGCACTGAGCCCGAGGCCCCAGAGCACTGGGATGCCTGTTCCCCTCTAGTTACGCACTGAGTCCGAGGCCCCAGAGCACTGGTATGCCTGCTCCCCTCTAGTTACGCACTGAGCCCGAGGCCCCAGAGCACTGGTATGCCTGTTCCCCTCTAGTTACGCCACTGAGCCCAAGGCCCCCGAGCACTGGTATGCCTGCTCCCCTCTAGTTACGCTCCTGTTTGCATATGAATTTGGCTTTGCATTTGGAGTGCATTTGAGCACGACAAAGAGTGAAAACCAGTCGGAATGAAGACGAATAACAGAAAACTATGGGAAAAAGTTGCGATCGGCGAAGGAGACAAAGAAGCGAGTTTAAATATTTGGGTAGTGTTAGCAAAAATGCAAATGTTATAGTAGAAGAATTCAACAAAGTAAGAAATTAAGAAATTATGGTGGGGCAAACCCCTAGGCATTTGAATATCTAGAAAATGTTTTTTGCAAACAAACTTTTAGCAGCAGCCCAAAACAAAATAAGTAGGTAGCTAACACTCGAGGTTTCCAGGCTTTCAAATAAAGTAGGTATGTGAGTCATTTTTGTGCGATGATTAGACTTTCTGAAAATTCAGAATAACTATTATTATTTTTAAAGTACCTTGTAAATCTCTTAGAGTAAAGTTTGACTTTGGAAAGAAAGAAGACAAGAAAGAGTGAAAAGAGTAAAAGACAATTTTAAAGAAATGGTTTTACAGAGACTGACTCATTCATTTATGCATGGGTAGTGCAATCAACAAAAAAGCAATGACGAAGGAAGAAATGAAGCAAAGATTACACAGAGCATAATACTTTTTCCAATCTGTCCAGAAATTGCTAGGTGATGAAGATTTCCCCACAAAATTTTAATTGATTATGTACAAATGTATTATGTATTTACCAATACTAACATACTCGGCAGTGATGGGGAAAATGGGCGGAAAAAGAGAAAGCCAGTTGCCGGCAGCTAAGAAAACATTTTTGAAAAGTGTTACCGGACTCCGGAGTAACTAAAATGATCAAGGAGAGATGCAGCATTATCAGGAAAAAGTTAGGAGAGGAAAGGTTGGGATTTAAGCCTGTTCAATGAGCTCTGAAGTCGAGCCGTTTCCTTCACCTCGTAAGGTATATACTTTCCAGGCCACACTTTTTGTCTGATCGCGACGAAACCTATATTTTCGGAATCTACACACTTCTGGCCACCAATTGAACCATTTTCATTTTGCAAGATTCACTCGTCTATTACGTCCAAGAGTTTTAAAATAACCATGTTTCGCCGGTTCATTGAAAGATGTACTTTTAGGATCCCTTACAGCTTAGAATTTACCTGTAACCGTATACACTTTAACCTAACACTTTTGGCAACCAATTGAATAATACAGAATCTCGAAATATCTCTTGGAAATGCATACAAAGTTTAATTTCATTTACCTCAACAATCATCAATGAATGACCTTAAGTCGGGAAGGGAGAGATTGTGATGGGTCAGCCACATGGAACGGATGAATACGAATATAGTTGTGAAAAGGGAGTTTAGGGTAACTGTTGTGAGCCGATGAAGGGTGGGAAGACTTAGACTAAAACGGAGAGGATTGATTAAAGACGATCTAGAGGCGAGAAGTTTAGACCGAAGGAAGTGGAAAGAAAGAAATTGTGGAAAGAGAAAGAGTTGTGGAGGATGATCATCGAGAAATGTGAGGAAGAAACGCAAGGAGAAAGCAAAAGTAAGGATTAAAGGGTGTGCACAATAGACGTAATAAGCGTCAGGCGTGGCTGGCCGGTTTCAATATGTGCCTGGCCTAAGGAAAAAATGGCTGTACCTATTTGTAGTTTACTTAAGACTAGATATTTTGTTCTGGGCTGTCACTGATAGTTAGTACATAACATATTTTTTACGTAGATATTGGCTGCGTTTGATATTGAAATCAAGAGCGCGCACCCCGTGTGCACCGGGGACGCTCGGTAGCGCGGTCTGTGTTTAGGGTATGGTCAGAGCGCACGCGCTGCCATTATCAAACGCTACAGAGCACGTACCAAGCACGTACAGAGCACGTAGACCAATGGATTTCCCCGCCTTAATAATAAATATACCTATCACTTCGGCCAATGATTTATTGGAGGTCTAGAGTTCCATAGTCAATCACTGATTCGCCATGCAGTGCTATTCTTATGGTAATTAATATAAGGTTAATTAGCCAACAGTGTGTCTGGAACTGCAGTCGTCCATTGGAATCGTAACAATCGTAGTGCAGTAACCTTGAGAGCTTCCTGGTCTAGTGACAAATTACTTTTGTGAAGCAAAAACTTGCAAAATATCTTTGTAGGTACCTAGTCATGAGTTTAGTTAGAAATGAACAGTACACGTTGCATTTGTAATATCTATCTGATCAAAATTAAAAATCAAAAAAAAATTGGCCCGGATTTGTGAAATTTATGTATCATATGATGTGGATAGTGGTACTCACCAACAACTTCGCAAATGATCGCTGTTTTTCCGCTTGGGAGTGGCATCGTGGAGATTTCTTGAGAGCTCGAAAATTTCACGCCTGCCAGGGGGGAATTATATTCACCCCCTTAAAAAAAATAGTTTCCGCGGAAACCCCCTTGGTTTTTTCGATATCGAAATCCATTATTTACATTGTTGCGAGTGGTTGGTGGGCTCTGTTCAGTTCCCTTCGCAACAATTCATATTTTGCCTTGCCAATTGGTGGCTGTTCATCATCATGCCTTTTGGTTTCAATATTTCCAATTCCAGAACTCAAATTTACTGTTTTAGAGCTTCAACATGCATGCTAACTTGTCAATGTACATTCTGATCAGAGTTTATGCAACGTACTTTTAAAATCTGGTCATTGCATACAAAATAAAAAAAACTATTTTAATAATTCTACCGCTTTTGCCAGTGATTTTGTTAATTGTACCTAGCAAAACAAGGCATAGGTGTATTTAAAAGTAATATCTTTAAATAAGAAAGGTCACACTGCAGTTGGTTGCAACCCGCTGATAGCAATCTGTCAGTTAAATGGGAATTGCTTTCTGAACAGGCTTTCACTCGGATCTTATGCACTAAATAATTTTATTATCATAGCTGAAAGGGTTTCTTCACAACCAGTCTTTCATTTAGGATTCAAGATGTTTCATTATCTATCTTGAAGAGAAGTGGCTGCTGAAAATAATACTTTGTTGACACATAGTTGTTAGAAACAAATCGCTAATAAATAAAGCACACACTTTTTGAAGCTCGTTTATTACTGTCACCTTAGGCGGGCAACTGTAATCAATTCTCTCCGCAAACGTAGGAAGGTTGGATGAGTCTAGGATTACTGGGATTGACTTTGTACAGTTAGCAATCTGGTAATAACCTGGTAATACAGAGTTGGACAAAAGTAAGTTTGAATTAACCTTGGATTACCACCTTGTTTGACATGCTTGACAACTTGCAGTCATTTGTTCTCCTGTTCCGGGACCTTTCCACTGCCAAATTGATCGTTGAAAGTTTCCTGTCTGCCGTGCTGTCACACTGGTTCTACCAACTCAAAACCTGCACGTCATAAATGGGATTTAATCGGAAAGAGATTTTGAACAGAGTTCTCTAGGGCGTCATATTCTCATTGCTGTTTGATTGGAAGTTTGGACAAAATCAGTGGCAGGAAAACCGGGCCGACTCCAGAGGCCCCGAACTCTGTTTTATTTTTTATTTTTTTGTAACTTTATTTGTAACTTATACAAAAAGGCAATATTCAGTATAAAAATAGTGTTCTTCCATATTGGGGGGGGGGGGGGGGGGGGGGGGGGAGTGGAGTAGTAGAATGCATTAAGATCTGCCTCTAGCGTACTAGTTGCCAATCCCGCACCGCAACAGTGATTGAAGAATGCTAGTGGGTATTGTATTGTATGTTCTTTATTGTTTTGGGCATCCAATTAACACTGTTACAATGTCTTTGTTTTAATATCTTACAGTGGTTAATAATAATTTATTATTATGATAATAAGTACACAATATTCATAATAGATAGTTAACTTATTACTGCTTAGTAATATACATCCATTGATTAACGATAGGATTAACCTATTGTTAATCAATGATACATCTTAGAACTAAACATACACATAAACACACATAAACATACAAATACACATAAACATACAACATACTAACCTTACCTACCGCGCTGGTTGCAGGTGCCGTCCACCATCGGCCAGGAGAAGCAGGTGAACCCGTTCATGCGTGTCAACGAGGCGGCCGTACGCGACCACGCGGCCGCCGCCGACGGCATCGCCACGATGGCCGCGATTCGTAAGGAGAAGGACAACTTCAAGGCCAAGGTCTGAATTTACGCAACGCGACATTGGTGGTTCGGGCCGCATCCAATGCAGAGATCTTGCTCAGTGACTGCAGGTTACAGTTTCGAGCATTTAATTGATGCTAAACATTTTTTATCAGCTAGGTCAGATCACTGACGGTAAATATCATGGCAACTGGCTGGATATTCTGTAATTATTATGGAAGTGGGCAATTCAGGCAACTGTGTTCGTTCTATTTTGTTGTATATTTTGTATTTTAAGAAAACTAATAAATGTGCTATTATGAGATATAAATTTGCTCTATTATTTACAAATCCATACATAATTCATCTACTCATCCTTAAAATATTCAATTCAATTATACTTCAATAAAAGAGAACAATAAGTCTTAAACCTCCAGGGAACTTAAGTGTACTTTACATATCTGAAAAGTTTCGTGAAACATATTCAGAACATTTGGCTCTAAAACAACGACAAGTTTTCAAAAAATATGAAAATATTGCAACTTGATTTTTTCAAACACTGTCAAGTCAATCTTGCTGGAAAATGCAGGGGTCTAAATTATCTAGCTTCTTGGTCTGAGTGCATTCAACAAAAGCACATGCTTCTTGTTGGGAAGTGTAGAAATTAAAGATTTTGCTCTGTTCGCTCTGCTCAACTAAAATTCCAGCGCTACAGAAGGCAGTAGCCCAGAATTGGGCCAGGTATAAACTATGCCCAAATGAAAAACTAACGGCATTTTTCTCTCTATATGTGAATAACTATGCAGTGAAGTTTAGAGTAATACATACACACTGAGTGCGCCAAAGTCCTCGTATTTGTCGCCTGCAGGAAACCGGGACCAAACAGGTAGATCCCAAGAGCAGTAACTTAATTATGCTTAAAGATTTATAATTTATTACATTTACAAGCACAACACGTTTCACAATGATTCTGACACAGAGACGGGAGGAAACAACAATGTGGGGACCTATTGACTATTACTACACTCAATGGCTCGAAGTACTGTCGGTCGGTTTCGAGCTCGGTTCTGAAGGTGGCGGCCGGTCGCGTTTGTAATTGTTCAACGCCACGGCGTACTCCTCCTTTGAAACCTCGTAACGCTGATAGAAAATCTGAAAGCAAAAACCAAGATCCGTAAACAAGGCCAATGAGAAACCAAATATTAGGCCAATCTAGTAAAAATAAAATATCTAAAGCTGATGATTGGCAATGCTAATGAAGTTAGGTAGGACAAAGAGTTCTATGTCCATTATTTTGTATAATTAGGGTGTACAAAGTTAAAATTGGATTCTTTTTAAAGACTATTTTACCAAAATGGTTTGCTGACTTACTAAATATTATCCTTTTGGCATGAAATAAGAAAATAATGGAAATTTAGAACGCTACAAAACCATAAATCTCCAGATGCTGGAGCTACACTTTATACAAAATAACAACTAAACCTTTGGTACATCAACACTCAAGATGAAATGTCAACTAGAAACCACATAAAAGGAGTTATATCCATGCTGTTTTTTAAGAGTTGGGACCATTAGTTCAGTTTCAGTTTTGTATAAAGTAAGTATTAGTTAGCATATATCTAGAACCAACCTTTTTCTCGTCGGAACTGAGAAGGTTCCACTGGTTGGCCAACCGTTTGGTCAGCTCCTGCTTGGTGGGTTCCGTCTCCCCTTCTTTAAGCTCCCCTTTTAGCCGCTCAATCATCTTTGGTCGCTCCTGCTGGCAATACTGGAAGAATGGGTTGGGTGGGCGCTTGGGTGCGTTCTTGTCTCGTTCCATTCGCTCCTTTGGTGCTGCCTTTCGCTTGGTTGTGCCGTTAGTCTTTTTACCTTTCTCTCCGCCAGCCTGAGAGAGGAATAATGTATTAGCTATGAGTGTGACAAGTAGTAAAGGTGCGCTATTAGTCAATGGGCAAACCACAAACCTTAGATGTTGAGGGTGTTTTAGAAGTTGTAGGTTTTTCAGTTTTTACTCGAGCCACATCGTCCATTGGTAGAGGGAGTGGTACGTCCCGCCAACCATCTCCTCGGCCATCGAGGCGATCCAGAATAAACCTATGCAGCATAAATATGTTAGGTTTGGTTGTGTTGGCTTTTGTTAGGTGTGTTTTGAATTCAGATTAGTTTTATTTTAGAATAAAATATCTGTAATATTGCTTACTTTCGTTCTCGTTTCGTTCTTCGCAACTGTTTTCTGACTTGCTGGATACGGTGTACCAGTCTTTCATTGTCCTGAAAATAAAGTTGTAGTGAAAATGTGGAAATTTTGATGTAAATGTTGTGAGGTTATGTACACTAACTTGTTGTAAAACTTCGCATCTTTCTGATATTAACTGGAATTTTCTTCGATAAGGATCTGCGAGGCTCGTATCCATTTCGTCTTCCGAGTCGTCCGACATATTATTTCCTGGGACAATCATTTTCCCAATCAATGAAACTTGTAAAATAAGCGAATTTTTCTGCAGCTACAGCAGAAAACAAACATTTGACAGTTTCCTCACCCCTTGGTATCAGCTGAAGAATATCGACCAAGGCCGCCGGGTGTCGCCGGGGGCTAGCTTCACACTTCACACCCGTACTCGACAAACAGCTGTTCTTATTGCGCAAGCTCGTTGCATCGTGGGGAAGTGCTCGCGCACCGCGGCTCATTAAAGTCTGTAATTACACTGTTTTTAGACGTACTAGAAGTGTTAGAAGAGCCAGCCGTCTTTGTCTTCGACTAGTCGTACCCCAGTTAAGAACCGGATCTCTCCACAGAGACAGATATTCGAGGAAAGTGATATTTCTTCAACTCGTAAACGTCGAGGGCCGTCGTCCATTTATTTCAACCTGCTGCTATACATTGATTTTCGTAATTTCGTTTTCTTTTATCAAGTCTAGAAGAAAAAAAACACACATAGCAGTTGTTTGTCGAAAATGCTTGGGTGCTGCACCTGATTTTTGGTAAGTACAACTACTTTCATACAAAATACTTTTGTCCTGGGGCAATTCAGTTAGTACTATTGATTTGGGGCCACCCCATGACACCACCCCTAAAATATCCAGGTATGTCAGTGATAAGACATAATCAATCTTTCGTGCTGCGTTCAACGACCCCTTCTCGAAGCTTTCCAATCAGTCGAAAATGTCTGCATTTCCAATGAAATTCTGTGGAAAAAATTGTTTGCAAAATGTTCTCTTCGGGATCGATGCTTCAAGTAATCCACATGTACAGTAATTTATGAGGACAAAAAAGTAACGAATTTACAAATTATTAATGCGAGTATGCCTAGGTACTGGTCAATTACGTTCTTCTTGCCTGTACGTACTGGGTTTGCCATATTTTGTTTATTATTTGTCCATTGCGAATTGATGTTTTCTTGCACTTTTATGCGCCATTGTCCGCAAATTCCCGAAGTGATGAAATGAAACCCCGCCTCACGAAATCAACAAAAGCTTCCTGTTTTGATCCGAGTCATGATTCAATTAACAAAGATATACAAGCCGCAATTGCGATTGCAGTAAACCTAACTTTCGAGATCATTCCGACAATATCCTGCTGATTTGTACCAAAAAAAATTAATCATCAAGGACATTTAAATTTTAAATTAACGTTCCACGGCGATTGGTACCCCGACTCCCAAACGGCTCAGACGTAAAATCAAAGAAACCTGTAAACGTAAACATAGACCATGCGGCTCAGTAGCACAGAAAACGGCACATTATTTCGAAGATCCACATAGCTCACGAATCTGGGAGGCTAGACTTCGCTTTATTTACGCCGTCGGATATCTTGCCCGACCCAATAGAGACATTTGTGAAGGAGTGAGTACTGAATATGTGTATCCGGTCACAGAATTACCTAGCCAACACAAAGCAAGGTGCACTTTGTGTAACTACTTAAAAGGGTGTAATCCGATTAAGTGCGATACGATTCCACTGGATCTGGATAAGTTCTTATTAGATTGTGACTTAATTTAATCAGTAAAATCCCTCGTTGTGTTGTGTCGGGCTATGTTGTGTCTCTGCGGCCGTCAAAACAAATGCTACCATGTATAAAAGCACCATTATTTTTTCCGGAACTAAAGTCTTGTGAGAAGGTGCCTCCGCAAAAAGCATGTAAAATCGATGGGTTTCAGGCAGTTTTAGGATGCTTTTTTGTTTGGTGGAACAGAGAAGCGATGAGTTTATGGCTCTGCTATGTAAAGCATTGCACACGTGCTGATGAATATAACGGCAGTGGCGGACTGGAAATAGGAACGTTCATAATGACGAAACTATTAATATCGCGTCAAAGTCTATCTGGAACTAGGATTCAATGTTAACGAGTATTATGGTCCGCTACGTGACTGATGCAACCAAACATGTGTAGTACCGTAATTACAATTTACAAGCGAGATGTAATGAATATTTCTGCTTTGAAATGTATTTTTTACGCTCATTGGTATACGAAGCTCGGCGCTTGCTCAAGGCTGAACGAAATGAACGCTTTTATCTGCCTTCAAATATTTACTTGACGATATTTGCGAATTTCATAATTAAATTATTGAGCTGCATTACGTCAGCTCAGGGTTCGACGAGCCGAAAAGCGATTGCAGATTGCATTCAACATACATTCGTTACTTAGATTTAGCTAGAAAATGATTTCGGTTGCTGAGGACCCATTCCAGGTCTAATCAGGGAACCGGACCTCAATTTATTTATTTATTTTTAAATTTCGGGGCTCGGTGTACCACAAATACGATACAAGTTTTCGCGTATATGTTTTGAGCCCATTTGGATCTTTTGTGTGTGCGATTATGGTCTTGACGCTTGGGAAACGTACAAACTTTTCCCAATTCTAGGTGGGCCACTCTCGTGTTTTCACTGCATAGGCCGACACGGCACAGGCCTATGGGCCCATGCAGGGGCGGACTGGCCCGGGGTGCGGGGGTTCTATCGCACCCCGGGCCTTTGACTTTCCTGGCCCCTGCCGGTTATACCATTGTCCTTGGGAAAAATCTGGGATACGTTTTTGTTAGGGATTAACCTCGGGCAAAATTCTGAAATGCCCGGGCCGATTTTTTTCCCCAATGCATTAAAAAATTTGCGGGCCTATAGTTTGTACAGCAAGCCGGGCTTTTTCGAGCCAGTCCGCCCCTGGGCCCATGGGTCTGGGCACAAGCCCTTTCCTAGGGGCTTCCAGCACTACCTATAGATTTTTTTCAGATATTTCTATAGTATACCTACGTATCTTTTTTCGTAATTTCTACATCTTATTGCAAGGAAAATAGAAATTATATCACACCCAGCAAACAAGATACATCTTATTATTATGTAGACAAATTAGCCTCCCAAAAGTGTTGTCCATCCCGGAATGGACAACACTTTTGGGAGGCTAATTTGTCTACATAATAATAAAATGAATAGCCAATTACGAGCTTTCGTAATTTAAATAAGATTAAAAGAAGATACATCTTATATTTAGAGGTTCTGATTGATTAGAGTACTGACTATTTTGCAATCATTTGCAATCTGATCCCATGTGATCATCTTCAAGGCAAGAATTAACCTTCAATTTTCACAAGAAGAAACCTCGCCACCTGCCAGCGCCCTCTGAATGAATTTGTTTCGATTTGCTCGCACGACAAAATACCTTTAGATGGCTTTGACCTAACGAGTTTCTGGCGCTAGGAATTTCATGAACTTATTGCTTCGAGAGGGCATTTCAAGTTTCAATTATTAAAACTTTTTGAACAGCAGACAAAGCTAGAAGTGCGTTTGTGCACAGGCCTTTGAACCTGTCACGTACCCCGTACGTAACGCCACTGCTCGATTCAAGCCTGTCACGTGCTGGCAGCTATCAGCGGCAACTGTTTGCTTGCATTTCACTTGCGTTCATCGAGCGTTCACTCTGACGCTATCAAACTGTGGTAACACGACGCCGGCTGCACTGATTAGCCTTTCATTGTCGACAACAAACAGCATAGCACGAGGCGCCGCCCAAATGGATGCAAACTACACATGCCGACCAATTGTCTTTAGCTGTTTAAGTTCAGTGCAATTACTGCAGTTTGTGTGCGGGTATGGGAGTAACGAATAATGAGTCAATTGTCTTGTTTAATTTAAACTTATCAAGCAATTACAACTTTTAAAACTATCAACAACAGATGTACATGACGAAAGAGGTTACATAGTCACTGCTTGATGAGGAATCTAATTGAAATGTATCTTGCTTTCGGCTTCTATCTGAGGAAGTACACGTATACCTATACTTGCCTGGTTGCAATTTAAAAGTTTGTTAGAATGAAAATAATTGTGGTTTTCAACGTAGCTGAGAATTTTGCGACGTTTTTCTTCTGGAATAGGATAGTTCATGATTGTTGATTGATGTTATCCGATATTTAGACATCGACTAGCTTTTCAGTCCTCACTAGGTCTAGTATCGTATCAGACGCATGTAGCTTGATGAGTAATGCCACGAATAATATTATCAGACCATATTCTGACGTAGGTTTCCACTTTTTCTGTGGCCTTGATTTTCTGTAAATGTTGTTCACCGCAGGCTGGGACTGGCTTTCATCATCAACAAATAATATTTTTTGATGTGACAATGAGCTTAAAGACCCATTGTGTTAAATTTATCGTGCTAGTTATAAGAAACGAAGCTTACCTATGTGTTGTGACTTGTTTGTCACTGAGATTGACACTAAATTTGGTAAATAAAATCTGTAATTTTGAATGTAAAAGTGTTTTACAAACTACGCGGAACAAGAAAATTACATATTTACAAGTCCAGTTTCATAGACTTTAATCAGGGTAGCCGTGAACAGTTCATTTTCAATGAACGCCGCGTCGATAGGTCGTTCTTGCATGCAAGTGAACGTCAACAACTTGTCGATTGGTGAATCTCGTAGACGCAACCCGCGACACTTTGCTGGTACGAAAGTTGCCTACCTTTCAGGCATAGCCTCTCCGCGGCCGCTTTACAATGTTGTGTGGTTATCTTTCAAACCGGCACCACAAATGAAGCCAACTACAGCACACTTTAGCACTTTCATATTCTTAACTTTGTGGCTAATTTGATAAAATTATGGTAATATTGGTTAATATTGGTAATATTGGTTTATTATGGTAATTATGGTGGAAGATACTTATTCCTTTTTTCCGTTATGTCTTCGTCCAAATTTTAAAAAGAGAATAATATGGAAAACCGCAATTTACGCACTTTTGCAAATATACATAACAATCTGGTGTGTTTTATCATGCCATCATGTTGTGTGTTTTTATCATTCAAAGACAGATTTTTTACCTTGGCTTCCTTGAGCCATGCTTCCATTTTTCAAACACGTTGCCAGACAGTGCAGAGACTTCACGAGGATTTGCAGAGCCGTTTGGCAATTGCTGTTGTGGAAAAACTTAGTCTTAGGGTATTAGGTATCAAGGAAGAGCCAAAAGGAAATTATACGAACTATGAGGAGATAAAAAGATTGCACGATCGTCGTTCACTCTATATTTCATTTTGTACGCGTTGCAGTCATCTCTGTGATTTAGGGTCCTAAAGTCTAAATATGTATTACGATTTCACAGCTCGCAATGACGAAACATTCTTACAGAAATGAATTGGTTTTGAGGGAGTTGGTTTCGAAACACTGGAAAAGTTAACAATTCTAATTTATTATTGCCCCGACGACGGATCTTATGACTCGTTCTGCCACACACGAGATCATTGGCGACATCGATCAAATGCTAATTACGGCAACAAGAAACGAGTTTTGCCGTTCGACAGGTAGGGACGTAAATAGAAACTTGCACTATCACTGCAGGACCGTGAATAATTGACAGCTGAGCTGGGTATCCTTCGCGATCGAACACGGCATGCCGTCGGACAAGATCGCTCGATTCGTCGTTTAGTCAATGTCACGACGTCGTCGCATGGAGGCGTCGCTCGTGCCCTGTGACGTGGCGATGAGAAGCGGACGTCCCTCAAAGATCCACTGCCACTAGAAATTAGTTAAGAGGCTCAAAACTTCCCATCGAGCCTTGGCTCAAGACATGGCTTTTAAGGGTTGAGACTCATAGCTCGTGTCTATGCAGTTGTGGGTCCCCTTCGAATATACAAATTTACTCTCCTTCTTAACGTGAAATGAATTGTAGTATCTTTCTGTTCATGTTCGGAATCAGTAAATTCTGTGGTACATGATAACTCCGGCATCCCCAAGGAACCCACTGAAATCGACCTTAAAGCTCTTCTATTGATAGGACCCAAACGAAGACAATTATTATCATAATTGTAAATTTTAAAGTAGGTGCACTTGCTCAATGGTTATGTAGTACATATGTAATATATAATAATTGTGTTGTGCATATAGGTCTAGGTGTAACTTATGTAGAAAAGCATACAGAGCGCCGCTTTGTAAGATAAGCCTATTTGTTGGCTTCTAGGCACGAATATTTAGACCAAAAAGACAGTTACAGTTCGAATCAGTCAAACGGTTGTTTAAAAATAATACGCGACACATATACCGAGGGAATGTAGTAAAGTAAAATGTAGTGCAATTCGTTTTGTCTTACAGCAATCGCGCGCGACTATATACCTATACATCTCCGACAATGTCAGTGTCACGTTTGCGGCTATTGTTGTCCAATTGCGCGATATGTGCCTGTTGGCCGCGAGCCTGCACTCTGCATTTATAAAGTACATGCTCTTTCACGAGACAATGTGCTCGACGTCATGGAAATACGTCCGAACACGATGTAAGGAACCGTCACCGTTGTTTCCGCTCTCAAATTTTATCGAATCGCTTTTATTTTCTTATTAGCAGTTGAAATGTTTAGTCACTCTACATTATCATCTTCATCAAACATCGAGCATGCATCGTTATCGCTCGAGTTGTCTCATCCAATTTTGGCACAACAGTCGTACCTAAATTCGCGCCAAAATCGATACGTCTCACTCTCTCGCCCTGGACCAGCCAAGTCACTGGGCATTTGCCAAGGCGTTCGTCAATCTGCTCGATGCCTGAATTTCGCGTTTCGTTTCACACGGGGTGGGGGCACAATAACACAAAACGAAAAGTTACTCGTCCCTATAACAGACACAATTCTCTCTACTCGAATTTCAGTGCATGCATCACATGGCAAGTGGTGACAAAGTTTGATCTCGTAGACTCTTTGTGCGTACAGGGGCGATAACAATGAGAGAGTCTCACCAATGCTCGGACAGCTGAGATGACATACATGAGTCAGTCTCGTCTCGGACGGTGGCCAATGTCAGTCGGCAGTCGATTGTTGGCCCGTGCAAGACTGCAGTTCAATCTGATCGCGGGGCTATTAGGTGGTGTGTGCGTGTGACTGCCAGTGCCGATCCAACGTATTGACTAGTCGTGATTGATACGTTTCGTTGACATTTTGTCGAAGATCTGATGTGCATTTGTCCGTATTACGTACGCGGAGTGCATTTTTCAAAAGTGGTCGAACGAAGTTTGTGCGGGGCGCGGAGATTTCGTGTCGGACTTTCAGTTTGAAATGGTCACTTTGTTGACTATTCACGCCTGTTTGAGTTCCAAGTGTCACAAAGTTTTGCGTGTGCGCGTTGGAAGTCACTAGTCTCGTCTGTAGCCTTCATGTGTCAGTTTCACCGCGTGAGAAGCGTCTGCGACTGACATGGTCACTAAAAAGTAGGTTCTTGCAGCAGTTTACTCATTTTTTCGCTCCAATCTACGAGAATTACGACGACGCATAGGCGAGTTACGACGCGAGACACAGAATGTAAAATTAAAAAAATATATATTATCCCAAATTATAAGCATGACATAATACCAATGCCAAATCGGTTATCATGAACCCAAAATAAGTCAAGACGTGGTTGTTATGGCACTTTTACAATGGGATAGATATTTGTCGGGAAATTATCTTACTTAACTGTACATATTCATAAGTCAACCTACCACATGATATTACTAAAACTGGTCTTAGGAACGAAGATAATATCACATGTGCTCTCTGCTGGCGACAGCGACAAGTCGATCAAAGGTCACCTTGTGCCACCATGGCCTTTGTCGTGAGCGACGGGTCGTTTGTCACGGGAATTCGGCGGGATAGCGCATCGAGCGGGTGAAACACGCCGAAGCTGCTGATGGCTTGTGTAACATTTTTTGTTACACTTTCTGCGAGACTTTGTGTATCGCCGTTTTTGATTTTATCCTGCAAGAAATACTTCTCAAAAAGAGAAAATGCACCAAGAACAAAATGCCCTAAATCATTTCTCCGTTTGCAGTAGTAACCATGCAGTTAATTATATCAATGGCTGTTAACAATGGGATCCTCAGCATGGTTTTCTGGAGTAATCTCAGCCCCCCCCCCCCCCCCCCCCCCCCGTAACCACCAAAAACACACACCACGCCACCTTAAGTCTGTTCAATGAGCTCTGAAGTCGAGCCGTTTCCTTCACCTCGTAAGGTATACACTTTCCAGGCCACACCTTTCGTCGGATCGCGACGAAACCTATATTTTCGGAATCTTCACACTTCGGACAACCAATTGAACCATTTTCATTTCGCAAGATTCACTCGTCAATTACTTCCAAGAGTTTTAAAATAACCATGTTTAGCCGATGTATTGAAAGATGTACTTAAGGGTAAATTCCAGCTAAGAATTTACCTCTTACCGTATACACTTTCCAGGCCACACCCGTTATCCGATCGCAACGAAACAAATATCTACGGAATCCTCACACTTTGGACAACCAATTGAATATTTCAGAACCTCGAAATATCTCTTGGAAATCCATAAAAAGTTGATTTCAATTAATCTCAACAACCATCAATGAATGGCCTTAAGATTTGATTTGTGCTTTTTAATGACGCCCTGTTTTGACAACCAATGGCCCTGGTCTAATGGCATCGGCGGATGATAGTGTAATGACGAGGATGATGATGAACCTTACCTAGTTAAGTAGGGGGGAGGGGAAACCCGGCGCACACACGAAGCTCTCTACTGTCGAAGAGCACCAAGGGGTCCACCGGCTTCACGTATTCCGTATAACTACCGAAAGAAGGTGCAACTCGAATCCATGCAGGCGGAAGGTTGATTACCAAGGAGAGTGAAGTTGTTGTAGTAACTTCAATCCCTTCAACCTCACTCCTAAACAGAGCTGGCCGTGAGTATGGTGGTCACCCATTCAAAACCTGACGCAGCGTAGTGTTGCTTAACTTGGATAATTTCAGAGAACCGGTGTTTCCAGCATGCCAAACCGTTGCAGGAAAATGCTTTTGGTGCAGTTTGGTAAAATTGACATGGAATGTGTTATTGGGAAAATGTTGCTTTTTAATCCCAGTTAATGTAGGTCTACATATTATGTAACAAACACACCACCTTAACCAATTTTTTTTTTTTTTTGTAAAAATCAAGGTGCGGGAACGCCAATTTTCAGAAAAGAAAATTACACTTACCTCCCCCCCCCCCCCCACCCCCACCCCCACCCTATTCACCACCGCCAAGAAACAACAATCTGCATGACACTTCTATAGCACTTCTACTGATATAATGCCGCAGGAAACACCCATAAAAATCCCACCCTAACGCCGTATCCCGGTGTATTGCATACACCAGGATTAATTTGACTTAAAACCATTGCATCAGCCTTCTAACTGGAGCTGCATAGTACATAGACTCTAAAGCTGGGTTCGCACGGTTCAAAGTTTCGTTCAATGCATTGAATTCAATGTTGAATTTTCAATGTTTCCTCGTTTAGGACATGCTTTCGTTCAAGTTTACTTTCAAGAGAAGGAAGATGGGCAATTTTGGAAAACTGTGCCACCATTTTTTTCAATGAATTCAAAACATTGAGTCGTGTCAATGGCGTCTGAAAATAATTATTCCATGTTTCGTTCAATGCATTGAATTCAACCTTGAATTCAATGCATTGAACGAAACATTGAACCGTGTAAACACAGCTTTACAGCACTTCTACTGATAGAAGACCCTAATAATAACACAAATGGCAAGACCGAAACGTTTCGGACAGCTTCGAAACTGCATACTCTAGGATTAATTTGAGCTTAAAATTGCATCAGCCTTCTAACTGGAGCTGCATAGTACATCGACTTCTACTGATAGCAGCCCGTAGGAAACACCCATAGCAAAATCCCACCCTAACGCGGCATCCCGCTCTTCGTTTGCAGCCCCCCGCCCGTCCGCCCCTACGAGGCGCATGGCCGCTCGTCTCCGCGCCGCCCCCGACCGACGTAACGGTCAGCACTCGCTGCAGCTGCTCGCCCGCCACCACCCGCCCGACGCCGACCTCCTGCGCCTGCTCTCCGTCTTCAAGCCGCACCAGCCGTCGCTGTCCGCATCGCCGCGGCACGCCGCCGTCAAGAACAAGCCGATCACCGGCGGCAGCCGATCGTCGTGTCTCCGTTATCGACTGGTGTCGACTTCGGTTCTACGGTCGTTTTCGTGCGAATTGAGTCTGTGCTCGCCTGCGTTCGAGTTGCGGCGACTATCGGTGAATCCGAGGAGCAAACTGAGTCTGCGAGCGTCGAAGTCGTGCCGCAAATCGCTGTGCGACAAGTCTGAACGATCGACGTCAAAGTCGAATCTCGAGTCGCTTTTATCAACGCCGAATCTCAATTTTATTTTACTAACGTCGAACCGGAACGCGAAATCTTTTTAAAATAATAAGTGAATCGTCGTCGCTGGCTGTGAATCGTACGCCCGCGGTCTAACGCACGTTATTCCGTCCGAAAGTGCCGTGATCTCTTCGAATCGCCGTTTGAGGTTACGTTCGCCGGCTCTCCGCGTTCGCGGTCGACTGAAACTCGGGGGGGGCGAGCGTCGTCGGCCCGTATGGTCGGGCCACGGCAGCCGCGCGGTCGCCAGGCGACGAGATGTCGTCGCACGTCGAGGGCTTGAACCTCCGAGAGGACGGAATCGGCCGAGAGGATGCCGTCGTCAGCGGTCCGACGGTCGGCAAGAGCGGTGAGGCGGAGGAGTGTCGAGAGCTCGTCGTGCGAGAGGATGAAGACAAGGGCAGTCTGCACGTGCAGTTCGAGGACGCTCGCGGCGAGAGTCCGGCCTGCAGTCTCAGCAGCGGCAGCAGTTCGGACGAAGACGAGGAGGAATCGTCTTCCGAGGATCTCGACGAGTGTCGGGCGCCGGATGGTGGTGAGTGGCTGCGTTGAAATGGAGCGGAGGTTTTGTCACGTGTAGATAGAAGGTAACATGACACGAGTTAAACGTGTATCCTCAATCGGGAAGTCTCGGTCAGAATTACCAAGATATCACCACGACAAAACTTCAAAGGTAATGTTAGAGAGGCTATTGCTCCAATAGACCCGCTAGTCTGTATTAGCAAGTCAAATGCAGATTTCTAAGACCTTGTCAAAAACGTGATGAACGTCAAAAACGTCAAACACCGTAAATGAATCACGCCTGATTTCAGGTAATTGAATGAAAGTTGTAAGTAGGTCAGCTAACTAGCAGGTATTTTTTTTTGAGCATTCAAATTTGATAGTATGAATTAGTTTGTTTAGCTAAATTCCACCATCCTTAAGCTGTATTTACACGGTTCAATGTTTCATTCAATGCATTGAACCGTGTAAACAACAATTGAATTCAATGAATCATTGAATGCAAGCTTGAATTCAATGTTTTCTCATTTAGGATGTGTTCTATACATCGTTCAATTTTCCTTTCAATAGAATTAAGGGTATGTTACTGCCTTCTAGAAACAATGCTTTTGGAAGGCTGTGCCTACATTTTTAATGAATTTAGAACATTGAGTCGTGTAAATGACCCTTGTCAAGATCATTCAATGTTTCATTCAATGCATTGAATTCAATGCATTGAACGAAACATTGAGCCGTGTAAACACAGCTTTAAAAGCTTTAAATGCTACAAACAACGGGGTCTTGCAACACACGTCATATCTCCGCAGGCTACGGCTGGGTGGTGGTGGTGGCCGCGTTCTTCACGTACCTGATCGCCGACGGCATCACGTTCACGTTCGGCGTGGTCTACGTCGAGCTGCTCAAGCACTTCAAGGAGGGCAAGAGCAAGACGGCGTGGATCGGCGGCATCTTCATGGCGATGCCGCTGCTGTCGGGTCCCGTCGCCAGCTATCTCACGGACAGGTACCTACGTGCGGGGTCGGGAATCTGCGGCTCGTAGTCAACTAACAGCTGGTGTGTCTAATCTTGCTAATTTCAAATTAAATTAAAAAAATTGAAATAGCAATTCAGATTCTCTACTTTTATCCTGCGAATTTATTGCTGTGAAGAGTCACGTCCTATAATTTGGTGTGAATCTATTAATAGAAGGTGATTATGGGCAGAAAGCAAAACCCAATACCAGATGCATCACATTAGTTTTTCTATTTTCCTTTTTGCTTCTGCATGGGTTATCAAAAGTAAACATCTTCCCTAATTGTCTCAATCTTTGGCTCATAGTTGATCTGATAGCGTGATAACAGCCGACTTGGCTTTGTCCTACTGTAACGCGGCACGGCCGGTACTTAGCTAGCTGCACAAAACCCGGCTAGCAATGACCAAGGGTAAAACGTGGTCTCTCCGCTCTCTCAGGTTCGGCTGCCGTCGCGTGTGCATCAGCGGAGCTCTGCTCGCCTCTGCCGGTTTCGTCGCGAGCTCGCAAGCCGACAGCATCGAGGCGCTCATCTTCACGTTCGGCGTCGTCTCCGGCTTCGGCCTCGCCATGTGTTTCGTGTCGGCGGTCGTCATTGTGGCGTACTACTTCGACAAGAAGCGCTCGCTCGCCACGGGCCTGTCGGTGAGCGCACTGCGGCGGTGGCTTCTATAGGAGCACACGAACGTAGCTCACTAATAGCCTCGGAGCTGACGTGCCGTTAAACACCACGGACGTAGCTGGCTGTTGGATTTTGGCCCTGCTCTTATGGACGAAATGGTAGAAAGTGCCAAATCCATGTGTAATATATGTATATAATTTTTTTTTTTTTTTTTTTTTACCCTGGGTTCAAGTCTAGCCTGGTCTAGCACTCGGAAACAGATGAATTCTACGGCATCCTATTGACATGCCTTGACTAATAGCAAAAACTCTCACTTTAACCACAGATATAAGGTTTCCCAGAAATATTCTACCATACCTAGCTACGGCAACGGAAAATTTTTAGTAGCAGTTTCGCCGGCAATCGCTGGGTCCGTTGGCAACCTGTTTTTACGTCATCTACCAGGCCATGGCACAAAATCAATCAAATCAAGGGACCCAATGTTCCACAGGTGGTTACAGTTACCTTGGTTACAGGTGATATAAAAACAAACAGTGGCTCCATCCCTTGACTGCCGGCGAAACTATTATTGCCGGTGGGCTTTCGCGTAGCTGCTTTAGTAAATGAGTGAAAAATCTGGGTAACCTTCTATCTATGCTTGAACTTTGGGCTGAGGCACTTGTAATTAGGTATAATTATTTTATTTTTACAGTTTAACTTTAAACTATATTTATTTTAAACTGTCGAGCTCATTTTAAACTGACAAGCTCATACAATACTATGTTTGTCCATGGGTATAAACAGATTAAGACCCAGTTTTTCAGTGGCACATTAAATACCTAATGGTCTGTCACCTTGTTATTTGCTTAGCAACGTCCATTCAGAGCCCTTAATTTTCTTGCTAATGGACCATTAAATCTTAAGGTGCCACTGAAAACACGACACTAAAAGAAATACTAACCATTTGTGCAAGATTATGGATCATGGCACATGCATTTTTGTGATTGCTCTTTACGCCAAGCGGTTTTGACCGCCTACCGAGTACCAACCCCGCCAACTTA
The DNA here is from genome assembly GCA_921293005.1 of Nemoura dubitans. NCBI lineage: Eukaryota > Metazoa > Arthropoda > Insecta > Plecoptera > Nemouridae > Nemoura > Nemoura dubitans. The sequence continues at coordinate 37,750,491 of OV121077.1, forward strand.
CGATCGATGCACGCCGCGCAGGTTTGCGGCAGCGGACTGGGCACGTTCGTGTTCGCGCCGCTGAGCTCGGCGCTGATCCGCGAGTACGGGTGGCGCGGCACGACGCTGATCCTCGCCGGGCTCCTGCTCAACATCTGCGTGTGCGGCGCGCTGATGCGCGATCTCGAGTGGACCAAGATCAAGGCCAAGGTAACGGAAGGCTCGAGGAACGACAGCAGCTGTGGCGTCAGTTTAAGTCCTTGATCGCTGGCCAATGAACTCATTGGTCGTAAGTCGTAACACAATTCCGAGGTTTTTGCCCCAGAGATTTTTGTTACCATCTTGTGAAAATTAAAATTCCATACGTTATAAGTTCAAGGTAAGAGTCTTAAGAGCGTTGAAAACGATTGGATTCACAAGCCACGTTGCGTGGCCAGGGGTCGGTGCAGAGGTTCACGCGGGAACTTCATACACCAACAATTATTAATGTGCAAATCTGGAAAAAAAACCATAGACCGAGAAAGAATCAATTGATGTCGGATGGTAGTTTTTAATACAAGTTATGGTAAACTTTTTCCATACGAGCCACGTAAAAAAGCCGTAAAAATTGTATTTTAGGCACTTTTTGAAAATGCACACCTCTGTCATTTTTGAGAGTAAAATAACCTAACACACCATCCGACATCCAACAACCCTTCAACTACAAATGTATTTTTTTCCAAAACTCTGTGTTAGTATTTGTGGCTAGGAGAAGTTACCGCGTAAACCTCCGCGTTCGACGAAAACACAAGCGTTTCGTTTCCTCTTAAGCTTGGTTTTACAGCTGGCAATGTCAGTGTCACGATGTCTTGGTCATTGGCTCTGCCTAGCGATTTTGTAACTTTTACTTGATGCCGTTATCGGTTCTGATGGATAAAATCCGTTTTGTTGTCCGTGTTAATTTTTTAACTTTGTAACCGAGAACGGCAAAGTCAGAGTTACGAAATCGCAGTGCTGGACCAGTCAGACTCGATGGCAGAGCTGCAAACATGACTTCATGCACATCCAGGGTCGCTGATTGGTGCTGAGCCAATGTTGATGACATCGTGTCACTGACATTGCTAGCTGTAAACCCAGCATTAGAGTCCAGAAGCTGAGATCGGTAACCTGTGCTCCATAATTGTGCCATCATGTTCATTTTATTTGTTGTCACAATGACAAAAAATTAATTGAAGCATTTAAAATCAGTTTCAATAAGTTTTATGCTAAAGTTGTAAGTCTGAACCACAACACGACAAAGACACAATCGAATCGCAGCTCAAAACCACTCGGCAATCTTGTAGATCTATATCGAAACGATGTGGCGTTGCAGACCCAGCGTAAAGACCGCAAGATGAAGCACCGCAACAAGCGCTCGTTGAAAAGCCGCAGCCAGAGCCTCCGAACGGCAACGTCCAGCGTCGGCTCGCTCAGCCCCACCAAGACGCTCTCTGCCGAGGAGCTCAAGAGACTGATCACCCACGGTAAGCGCACGATTGCCGTCCGAGCGAAAGGCAATGTGGGCGGCACGAACTGAACTTGTTTGCTACCTTTCTAGGCAAGTGATGTTGGCAATATGTTCTATTATTTTTTATATCAACAATAACGTATTTATTTGTTTGTTTGTTTGAGAGTATTTATCTAGCAACAACAATGCTAATTTCATTACAATGCATATCAGGTTTACATTTTTTCATAAATTACTACTTCTTAAATTATAAAATAGCTTTACCAATTTAGTGTTTGAACGAGGGGTCATACACAGAAAGTAATTATGCTGTGTTGTTGAAATTGTGCAACCAAAAAAACATCTCAAAACTGGCAATTGGCAAATACTTAGAAGCTTTAGAAGCCAATTTAGAAGCTACCGTTCACATACACGTTCAAAACTGGCGCTATTCCATGCGACACGAGGTAGATCACGCTGGCTCAACAAGACTTCTCAACGCACCTCAAAAGCTTAAGACTCGTCTCATTTTTTTCTTGAGTTAGCACTTAGCAGTAGTTTTCAAGAACAGTTTTTGAACTGGGTGTTAGATTAAATGCTTAGTGAAGTCCTAGCTGATTTATCAAATTTTCTTAACACCTGTTCTTTAGTTTGCCAAGGCAGTTGAGTTTTGATAAAGTGAATGGATGTGGATGTAGAAACGGCCACGTATTACCAACCACATTAGTACTAGGCCACCGCTGTAAGACTTCAGCTCTGATCGTGTTGCGTTTGTTAGGTGAACCGCTGGCGCCGACGTCAGCGCAGACGGAGGCGGACGCTTGCGAGGAGATGAGCCGTTTGTGCAGCTCCGTCATCCACTTGCCCACGTTCGTGCGTCACGGCGAGAAGGTGCCTCTCGAGGTGAGCTCCAGCGATTGCTTCTGTATTGGCAATCATTGGCCCACGTAACTGCCTTGACTCTGAAACTGTAGTCCCTTTGACTACATCCCTTAAAAGACTTCTCTCGTCTTAAAACAAGTTGCCCTTAGAAGAAAGATTTTTACTTTGTATGACTTTTAGCAAATTTTTTTTAATTATTTGAGTTTGCCAACAGCCTTTGTAGAGCCAGAGGAAATTATTTAAGGCTATTGGTGTGGTTGTTGGTGATTATTTCATGAAGCTTTATTTTAACTTTCTGTTGGTATTTCGTGGTTATAAATCACACAATTTGTTGCTAAAAGTGTGAGGATTCCGTTGACCCTGGTTTCGTTGCAATCGGAAAAACGGTGTGGCCAGAAGTTAGTATCCAGTAGGAGGTAAATTCTGCGCGGGAAGCGGCCCGAGGATACGCTCAATATTTCGACGAAACAGGCTTGTTTTACAACGCTTGAAAATACTAGATGAGTGAATATTTTTTGAGATTGGCAAACACACAACTTTTTGCCAAAAGTGTAAGGATTCCATAGGCATGGGTTTCGTTACGATCGGACAAAAGGTGTGGCCACAAGTTGGGATCCAGTAGGAGGTAAAATTTGAGCGGGAAGTGGCCCGAGTAAGCACTCACTCCAATAGTCTTAAGGCATTGGTATTAGTTTTTCGGCTGTAATTACTAATTACCTTCTCCTAGCAGCGTTTCGCATCAAACTTTCGGCAGGTAGGGACTTTTTACAGCGCTCGCTTCGCAATATCAAAATTGTGAATCGATGTTACTGTTCTGAAATTTTACTTTAAAATTGAAAATATTCGTCAAAACGGCTTTTGGTGGATAAAAGAATTTTTCTTTTGCCTCTGCCATGGCCCCATGGGTTACAAAAGCCAAAATCAAGATAAGAGAGTCCTTTTTGAATGCAAGTCGGATCCCCGTCACATCTGACGTACGGAAATAACCGTCGTTTCCCCCGCACAGGTGCTTCAATTGCTGAGCTCGAACCATAACGTGTACACGGTGCTGCTGAAGAACTACCCGGGCCTGCTGATCCCGTCGCGCAGCAACAGTCTGGACGACGGCGGCTGCATCGACGACGAGATGACTCGGCTCAACAACAACGACCGCAGCATGAGCGACGCCGGCCCCATCAAGTGCATGGACGTCGGCAACGGCGGACACGGTGAGGCTCGGAGCCGCGAGCGCTCGTTGCGATGTCGAAGGGACCGGGGCGGATTCGGTGGTCTCCTCGCGACTTGACTCGAGTCGGGATCGGATGAAAGACTTTGGCTGCTTATAACCGAATGGCAAAAGCAAAATATATCCTTTTTAAATATTTGAGTGGGCAAATATCCTAAATGCCCTGTGACATTGCATTGGTGCAGTGCCGGCATGATTTTGCATCTAGCCCTTTTTTTGGCCTTTGAATATCTACAAAATATTTTTTTACAGGAAAGCTATCAGTGACAGCCCAAAACTAAATAGCCAGTGCACTAGGCAATTTATTAAGTTTTTGAATAATGAGCAATATTTGTTTTATTAGATTTGCTGAAAATTCAGAATAATGGACAAAAATGGATTTTAAAAACTTTTGAAGGTTTTGAAGGTTTTTAAAAATTTTCAGCAAGCAATTGATTATTACATCATTTGAAAGCCTTGTAAAGTGCCTAGACCACTAGCTATTTAGTTTTGGGCTGTCACTGATAGTTTGTAAACAAATATTTTTTAGTTATTTTTAGGCCAAGAAGTTCCCCCAACCCTAACACTAGACGCCTTGATAGCGATTACATAAAGCTGTCACTAGAGAATAGAGATACCATTTTTGTTATCTCAACCAAATAACAGAGAAATGCTGAACGGATTGCCAAACTGCAAATTACCATAGTTGTGAGGGACAGTGTAAAGTGTTACATGATGACATGACACACAACACTTGACACATGATGCATGACATGATGAACATGTACACCGAATCTCGTTCGGAGGTCCCCTTATCCACCCGGGAGAGCGGGAGATTGTGTGCCCGACTAGCTCCTGGCTCCCAAGAGCGGTCCTGGGTTCATATCCCAGTTTGGTTGCATATTTTCCAGCCTTGCTACCTTTCTTCAGTCTAGTATATATATCTGTAGCCAGGGTTGGATAGGGGGAAAAAACCGGCTTGGGCATTTCAGAAAATGAGTCGGCGCACCAGAAAATCCATTCCCTAAAACACGTTACTTGCTTTTCCGAAAGCTATTCCCTGAAAAATACCTCGTCGCTCCTGTGACGCCTTCCATCCATAGTTTGTTGCTTGTGTCTCGGACCACGAGGGCGGCCTCCAGCCGGTCCACCGGCCCTTCGTGCATTTGCCCGGGCGCCTAGTGGGCCTACCCGACCCTGACCAATTAAAACGCCGCGAAGTGTTGACCGCCGCGTTTGATATTGTGCAGCGGTGGACATGCCCGCGCCGCGCCGCCGCGTGCAGTACCCGCGCACCGGCCCGTCGCCGCTGCACCGGCGCTCGCTGACGTACCGCGGCGCGATGCTCAACGTCGAGCGCTTCCGCGCGCTCTCCTGTCCGGACATCTGTCGCGGCGCCGCGGTCGTGGCCACGCGGCAAACGCCCAAGGTGAGGCGCTTGATCTGCGCGGTTTGGCATGACGGGAATTTGCAAAAAATGCTTTTCAGGTTTTGAACCGGATTTGAAATTTCAGTGTACACGAGAAACTGACGAGACCAGGAACCCGAGTGTAGGATGTCGTACGAAAACACTTTCAACAATAATGAAATCGCTTGCAACTTCTCATTGTCCTATCGATGTTATTAAAAATGAAAGATAATTTTAAGAGCATCGATACGGCGATGAGAATTTGCAAACAATTTGAAGAAATTTTGCGACTTTTACATAGGTATCTCGCTAAAATAATTCGCTTTTTTGTCCTAGTGCCTTTTTTTTCTCACCTAGGCGGCAGTATGGTCGCCATTTTCCACTCGACGCTTCTAGCGCTCGTAGCGGAAAGATATAAAACCAGATTCAACCATTATTAAAAAATTGAATTAACGGCAAAAATGCACTTTCTTTACTGCTTCGATATTGAATTTTGATTCAAATAATTTAGTTTCGAAAACGTTTGGAAATTATTCATTTCGATTCGATATTTCAAGTTTCGACGATGAAATCATAACAATCTGAGACGGTAAAAATTGAACCGCAACTCGCCCGTCCTCCGTTCCGCAGTGGCACGAGTGTCTGTGGGACCTCGGCGACGTGCTCGCCGACATGCTGGACGTCTCGCACTTCCTGGACGCGCGCTTCTCGCTGTTCGCCGTCTCCAACTTCATCCTCTACTCGTGGTACCACGTGCCCTACGTGTTCATCGCCGACAAGGCCGTCGAGATGGGATTCTCGGAGCCCGACGCCTCCATGCTGATCGCCGTGCTCGGCGTGCTCAACACTTTCGGCGAGGTCAGTGCGTCCGAAACAGGAATTAAATTGGGAATTAATTAGTCTGTAAGGTTTTGCCGATTCCAGGTCAATTGGGCTATTGATGGTGATCTAGGTACACATTTAGAGTCGAAATGACTGTGTTTGGTACTCTAACCCTGGGGCATTGTCAATTTTTGCAGCCGAATCGTACAGGGCCCAGGTGGCCTGACCCAAACTCAGTATCTTCATCAACATATACAGTAACTCTAACTCCCTATGCAGTTTTAGTATCTCGAGCGAAACTGTTGATGGTTTCATGCCACTGACGTCCGGGACTGTGTATCTGAGTACCTTTGCAAAGATTAATTAGTGTTTGCCACTTTTTGGGGATCTCACATCATAGAGTATCACACGTCAGAGTCCACCAGGCGGTTCTTACCATTGGGAGCTCGTGCTATTATCTAGTATTATCCAAGTAAGTCCCACCTCTAAATTCCGGCCAGGGACGTTTCTTAAATCGGGAAATAAAAATCACAAGTCGCAACAAAATCACTGTGACATTATCCGAAAAACAGTGTATTCGAAAAAGAGCGCGAGCCCAGCGAGCGTGTCGCCTCAATCCACAGGGCACTGACTGCAATCTGACATCGCATGCACTGAGCTGCGACTGCCACAGACCCAAAGAGGCCCCCCGTGCTCCCACCGCCCCTTGACCGTCGTGTTATGGGCTCTTTTGAGCTGTGCTTGCCGCAGACCTGGCAGTCCACAGCGATCTCAGTGAGCACATGCGACAAACGTTTTGGCAACGATGTCTCTGTAGCTAAACAATCGGCCCTTGCTAAGAGTGATAAGCGCCAAAACCATGTGTTCAATTGCACCATATACCTCCAAAAAAGCAAACTTAACATCTTAGATCTCGCAACAAATCGGCTCCTGGGTATATGAAGATCTATCACAAATGGTGACTGATTGGTATTTATAGATACAGTAAATAGTAATGTCAACTACGATGCATACATAAATAATCTTCGTCACTGAGCTGATCCGACAGCGTGATGACCGCCAAAGGTAACAGTTTCAATTTGAATCTTTCAACTTGAAAGCTCCAACACTATGAACCCTACTCGCAACGCTGAGCCGTGACCTGACCGCGGCCTGGCCGGGCTCGTTTCAGGTGCTGCTGGGCTGGCTGGGCGACCGGCCGTGGGTGAACGCGGGCGCCGTCTACGCGTGCTGCATGACCGCGTGCGGCGTGTTCACTTTCCTCGTGCCCACCGCGACCAGCTACGAAGGTAGGCCGGTCGAGTGGGGCTCGGGGCGTGTCTGGATTGGTTCAGTCTACTTGGTCTCAGTGACTTCATTTGGATGATATTCGTACAACTAACTTCTGCCACTTGACATAATCACGGTACCGACCGCCATTCGATAACAGGCAAGTCACCGAGACCAAGTCTGCGAGACTGCTTCGTCCAAGTTTCGCGTACTCGCTCTGCTATGCGGTCTTGGTCTCGGTGGGTTTGCAATTCGGACAGGACTTGTGACGTCATTTGTCAAGAACAAGTAAGCGAGACTGCATGGAACAGCCAATTCAGACACGGTCTCAGAGGAAGCCAAGGTGATGAAAGAGCGTCTTTCTGTTAGTTTTTCCAGACTAATTCCGTGTCTTCTCGTTTATAGTGGCACTAGCCTTTTTTGATTGTATATTTATTAGTATTACTCTTCATCTGTATAAACTGATAGAAAATTTCACTTATGGGCATTTACACCTTCGATCACTGCTCCGGTACGGGATAGGCAAGTAGTATGATGTATGTTACCACTTTTACGTTATCTTAAAACTGGATAAACATTAAAACAAACAAACATGGGGACTATTTAGCTACTTCTAAAACTCAATTGTCTGTTTAGAATGTAATAGTATATATTTCATCTTTTAAATAGCAATACATAAAGGCATAATCATGGTTATAGAGTTGATCTGGCCGAAGATCACAGCTGGTAAGGCCTATAATTTAACGTTGCTTGGGATACATACAGCGCAGAGCTAGTTGCGTATTCCGGCTAGCGATGGTCGAAGTTTACACTAACTTCGTGACCTAGAGCTGACATCCCTTTTGACATTGTTTTGTATATATCACAATTCACAATTTACATGTATTCTGTCGTTTTCATTTTGTACCTCTTGTTTTTGATTTTCCTAATTTATTTATTTACTCTTCCTGCTATATCTCCTTTCTTCATATTCCGTGATGAACTTGAAACCCTTCCAGGGCTGGCGACGTTGTCGGGCGGCTTCGGCCTGTCGATTGCGGCCAACTACGCGCTCGCGTCGGTGATCCTCGTCGAGCTGACCTCGCTGGACCGGTTCACCAACGCGTACGGACTGCTGCTGTTCGTGCAGGGCACCGCGAACCTCATCGGGCCCCCGATAGCCGGTCAGTGAAACGCTGGAATTCCATGCACCTTTCGCCCTGAATACATACACGCTTTCTCTCGTCGTGCATACACATTGCACTTACGCACTGTGTCTCAAACGTATCTACTACCTACATGAGTTCTGCTGAGGGTGCTTATATAGCCGATGCATTACTACGCTTTCGAACCAGTGTGTATTGCTAATCTTCACAGCCTCTCTGGGGCCTTACCTAGCTCGGCCACTTGTAGTCCTGGGATTACTAGCAATCTACCCTGGCTAATTAATACCACCATAGCACCAAGCAGTAACCCCGACCTAGAGTGGCAGTATTACGGCCGGGTTATAATATAGCCGGGGCACATTGACTCTGACTTAAGTAACAAGCCATGAGATTGGTTGATTTGACCTCACTGCACAATGATGATTGTTTAAAAAGCAGTATGCCTTCTTGATAATGCTATCATCGTAGCACCACCGTAATGCTGGTTGCTAGTGGTGCTACGAAATCAACAAACTGCCCATTGTTGAAATGGCCGCTCTAGGTCCGGGTTATATAACACCGCCAGCCTGGCTAATTAGCCGCTTGGTAGCCGCTCCAAATGGCTGCGCTAGGTAAGGCCCCTGAGCATTACAAAAAAATACCTATCCCTAGTTACCACAAGGAGGCCAAACGAACGAAAACACTTCTTACCATGGCAAGCTGGCAAGCGAAATCGATTATAAACATAGTCGTTTCTTTGCCCCTCAGGCTGGCTGTACGACATCACGGGCAACTACGACTTGTCGTTCTACCTCGCCGGCCTGTCCATCATCGGCTGCGGCGGCATCCTGCTCGTTCTCCCCGCGCAGGCCTGGCTGAAGCGCCGGTCCCAGCTAGCGCCCGCCGAAAACGTGTAGCCACCGTGGGTGAACCGAGACTGAGCCGGCGCCTGCAATACTGCGCGCATGCCGTGGAAATCGCAAAGGCATTCGAAACTACCGTCGATAGCGTCTTGCCCGTAATCTTTCAGTGCAGACAATGCGGGCATAATTAAGTCTAGAAAACCAGTAAATTGTCAGTGTTTTGGTAGGCAAAAAAAGAACAAATATGCCTAAAAACTAGCACAAAAAATCACAGCAAATTGACACTTACTTAGTTCCATTCATCCCTCAAAGACTGCATTATTTAAACGTTTTTAGCCAGGGTACCTAGTTAAAAGAATAACCAGCAACATCCTGAGAAAACCAGGGTGGCGATTATGTAAAATTTTGTTTGAGATAACGTTTGTTATCTCGACCAAATAACATTGAAATGCCCCTAGATACCGATTGTTATCCCTAGATACTGACCGCTAAACAGTTGCATAATCGCCACCCAGCACTCTTTGGCCAGTGTTGCACTACCACTATTGCTGCTCTAATTAATGGTGCTTATTACAGCGCAAACTTCAAGTTTTTCGCATCCGTCATGCATGACACAATCGATGCTTGATGCATATATAAATAAGAGATATGTTGCACAGTTTATCATGAATTTCTGGTTGAAAGTGAGCTGACCAAATTCCCCGAGAAGTATGCGATTTTCCAGACACTACATGTAAAATTTTGCCGTGACATCATCCATGAAGCCGCTTCATTTAACATCTTGGCCAATTTCTAGCCGTTTTTACTTGTATTTTTCGCCTGTGCTTTACTTGTGGTCCAGATTATATGCGATGTTGTTGTCACTTATCAAGGAATTTATTTGAAACCGATGGTGTATAATATGTTCTGATACTACACACTTCTGGGCTTGAAACCTTTCTGTCAAATTAATCCTTGTCTTGTACGTTAAGAACAGGAAGATGTATGTTAGTGTTTTTACTTTTTTGTTTTTAGTCGATTTAGAACAAAAATAAAATCAGAATTTAAAAAACTTAAGTTAAGAAATAAACGAACTGTTGAAATCCCTAGCTGTAATTGACAAATAACTTGGCTGGCTCGACGCGTCATTACGGTTTGGAACTACGGCCTTCCTTGGGTGAATGCTTCTTGCACCTTCTGTTTCAATGTGTAGCTAGTTGCTGTTTTTGATGTGTAGCTGGGTGCTGGTAGCTGGTGATGTGGGTTGTGAATGTGCGGGTTGTGACGTACCTATTTATGGTCACATGTGCATAGGGGGTGGCGTGTAACATTGCGAGGCGTGTGATTATAGCACGTAAATCTCTGCTGCAGTCCGACAAACAGCTGTGAGAAACTATAATTTGCTGATCACAGCCCACACCCATGGAGCTGAATGAAATTGGAACCTGTAATTTTTTTATTCAAGCTAAAATTCTTTTTTTTTAGTTAGCGGAGTATTAGCTTGAGGACTAGGGTGGGGGTTTGTTATTGCTGAGCTCTTCACTAGAAAGTAGAAACGCTTTAGCTGACTTCCAAAGCCTAGGATCTAGGCTGACCCTGCGTGCTTGCCTGTAGCTTGGGTTGCCTGCTAGGCCAGGGGTTCAAGAACCGAAATGCTCTGGAAAGATGAGGCGAGTGTATCTCGAATTTTACTTTTGAGTTGTTTTGGTTTCGGTTTTGTTTAGGCACGGATTTGACAAAAAGCTCTCTGTGGTAACAAGGTCTTATCGATGACGAGGCTAGCCTGGTCTGGAAGGAAGCCGAGGGTGGACCCGGAGCCGGCACTAAGGCCTTGCTGTTGTCCAACAATCCACAATTACTACAGAAAGATTCCTCCGCTAATCCATGCTATGGAGAGGTTCAATACATCTCTCGAACCGGCGCTGGCGATGTGCGGTCACCCGACCACGCTCGACTCAGCTCAATGTTGCTCAACTTCCATTTAAAAAAATGTAATGTCTTGTCCCACGAGAGATGCCAATGAGATTAGAATTCCACTGGGAGTCTAGAAAATATACCGTATCCATCGACGCTAGCAGTCAAATATACTATATTGTAATGACGCGCAGTGACTGAAATGCGCGCTCGAAGAGCAGCGACCACTATTACCAGCTCGACAGACACTTATCGACATTTGCATTGATTAATTGATCAGTTATAATCAGGGGCGAAGCGTCCTATGAGACAATGAGACAGTGTTTGCCCTTAAAATTACGAGATTAAGTTTTTTTTTACGGATCTCTTAAGTTTATTTAGGGAGTGGCTAGAACGCGCTCGGTGCGAGATGCACATGCATTCATACTCGCGCTCCAAGCTCGGCTGTAACGCGAGCGCAACCGAAGCGATTCGAGCACCGAGCGACAGACAGACCGAAGACTTGTCTCCTCGCATAGGGTCTTATGCACTGGACCCCGCCGCCCGATGCCTCACCTCCACAGCAACGAAACTGCTGCCTGAGAGTCATGTCTTTATCCGCGTCCTGAAAATATCTGCTTCGGGAACCGCGTCTCCTCCGCACAACCGCGCTCCGTGGCGCGGGATATTTTTCAGGTTAAGTAGTAGCGCTTACCCAGCGTTGAATGCGAGAAACATTGCTTTCCTGCTCAACGCACTGAATGGAAATGACCGTATGATCGAACTAATATACAAATTTTTTAAAGGCACTAAGACTGATTTTAATATCATTTACCGTGCTACAGAGAGATAATGGTACCCCTAGACGCATGTGCCACTGCCAAATGTACGTAATATTATGTGCGTCTCCCCCGTGAAAATACCCACGCTTCGCCCCTGGTTATAATTACAGTTTGGTATCCGGCAGATTGTTCAAGGGATTCGCTGCAGAGTTAGCGCAGTGACCAGTTCCTTTCGTACCTGAGAAACATGCGAGTATCGCTCAAACTATCGGCCCCGAAGTGGTGTTTTGCCGTTGCAGTTAGATCTTAGCGAATGTTTCCAGCTACGATGGCTCGACCGGCCCTCGCCACGTGCGTCAATTCGGTGCGGCAAGGCGTTGTCCAAGTCGCGTTAGTGCATTTTTCACCTTGGGTTGTGTCCGTTGTTGAAGCAGATGCTACCAACTGACTGAAGATTGACAAATATATCGGATACAATTATTGATCTCATGTCTTTGGCTCACTGAAGTCATCTGTAAATACTTTGAGTACTGCGCTTAATATACTGCGCGGTGAAATGTTCCTTTAAACTATTAGTTCATTATCTGGCTTAAAGAGTGCGCTAGGGGTGTTGCACTAGTCGCACCCTATAAGCCAGTGGATGAACTAGTTTTTAAAAAAGACGAATCATAAACAATTCATGCATAACATTTCACGGCTTCTAGTCATGGTTCCCAGTTAGCTCAGTGGTAGAGTACTGGCACAGCAGCCGGGCGGACCCGGTTCAAACCGCAGTTTGTATTTTGAAATATTTAATGTTTACAATAATGTTTAATGTTATACACTCACAATTAATATACCTGATTTCATCACCTAAATGCATACTCCCTAGCAGCCAAGTTGGTTAAGGCACTACTAGGATGGCAGTGAGAGCGTCCAGGTGAACCTGGTTCGATACCGCTTACAGTCGCACGCGGCCTAGAGTTTTGTCTGATCTCTGTCGGCGCAAGTTGAAGCCCAGTTTGAGTCCTGAGGACTCCTCAGGAGTCCCATGGAACTCAGAACACCCGAGTGCCTCACTGCCAAACTAGTAGCTAGGGAGTTTTTTTAGCCAGAGCACATCATAAGTCCCAAAGTTTAATACCAGACTTGCCAACAGAGAGTGCTGCCTGACTGTGACGCCACGCTATCTGCGTAGCACTCGGGTCTGTACCGGACGTTGAGAGTTTGTAGGTCAACTAAAATCGAGGGTTGGGGGGCCTGGGGGTAGGGCACGAACTAAACTCGGCCAACTACAAACTGCCCAGTATCTGGTCTGGCAAACGGGATACTGGGCAGTTTGTAGTTGGCCGAGTTTAGTTCGTGCCCTACCCCCAGGCCCCCCAACCCTCGATTTTATTTGACCTACAAACTCGCTGGGTTCGGAACAGTGCTGAGTGATGGCAACTTAGTTAGGCGTCACAGCCAGGCAGCACTATCTTTTGGCAGTTCTGGTACTAACCTGTTGACTTGTAATATAATTGACATCGAATCGTCTTTTCATTAGTTTAGTAGGCACCACTTTCTGTTGGAGAGTCTGGTACTAGTCTGCTCGAGACGTACTATCGAGGTTCGAGTCGGGTCGCTTCCCGCTGGCGGCCGGGACCTCATCCTCGTCGCGTCCTCACTGTGACAATCGATGGAATGCCGGTGGATGAATTCGGCTAAGTCAATTAACACGGGCTCTTATGGGGCAACACACTTTTGGACTTGTGGAAAAATAGACATTGAATCAACTTTGCTTTATTTCAGTGATCGGCTACCAGAGCGACTGCAGCTCGGACATTATTTACCGTGACAGCAACTAGGTTTGATATCACATCCAGCAGCACTGTCTGTTGGCAATTCTGGTACTTATCTGGGGACTTGTAATAAAATTGACATCGAATCATCTTTGCATTAGTTTAGTAGACAGCACTTGCTGTTGGAAAGTCTGGTACATAGTCCGCTCGAGACGTACTATCGAGGTCCGAGTCGGATTGATCCATCGTCGCGTGGCTGAGAGGCGAGCGAGCTAACCACCAAGCCACACTCGCTTCTGGAAAAGATCTGGCTAAGGGTATGGAGCAGTTCAGATAGTTTATATTTTGAAAAGTTGACTCAAACTTTGTAAATCCCGAAGTATCCGCGATAACGAGAGGCACGGAGTATCAACAACGTCTCATATTTTGTCGAGAAGCAGTCGTAGGGTGTACAAAATTAAAAATTGAACATGGAAAATTTTGAAACGGACCCATTTTTTCCACCGTTTGAGGGTCAGATCGTTGAAGTAATCATTTCAATATTTCAGTATGTGGTAGACAAAAGACCTCAAATTGGGTAACCATGGCCCTTTTCTCGAATTCTCTATTGCACTTTCGTATACATGGCTCTAAAGAAGGTAAAAAATGTATAGTTTCGGGGTGGTTCTAGCATTCCGGGGGGACATTTTCGAAAAAAGGGCCATGGTTACCCAATTTCACATCTTTTGTTTACAACCTATTGAAATATTGAAATGATAACTTCAACGATGTGACCCTCAAACGGTGGAAAAAATGGGTCTGAAAGCCACTTTCTGGCGAACTGGACCGGCCACTTAAATGGTGCACATGGACTACGTAAGGACAATATCGTTAAAAAGCTACTGCCTTCATGGAGTTACGCCATGTATCCTCAAAGGAAACATCACCAAACTATATGTATCTGACGCATGAAAATCTTCACCGTGAACACAATATCGAAGCCCTTGCTAAGTTGGTTGACTCGACGACTAAGTCGACGCCGGAGGGAGCATCCCGAGCAAGCCGCAGTGCCAGCAACAAACGTATGCGTAAATAAGCAAATAAGTGTTTCTCCCAGCCGTTTGTCAGACTGTCGCAAAGATTCGCGTGCTAATAACACATCCCATTATCTATGCACATGTGACCATAAATACCTGCCCCAACCTGCCCATCCACAACCCACAACACCAGCAAGCGAACCACAGGAACTTCAAGAACTACGTACCTGTCAAACGCAAAACATGAATACAATTACAGACCAGCAGGCGAAACACATGCACCAGAAACCATCTACACAGAGACAAGACGTGCAAGGAGCATTCACCAAAGGAAGGCCGCAGTGCACCCAAAGAAAGGTGGGTGAAAGGCGAACCCTGTTAGCAATTCCAGGAACCGTAACGATGCGTCAAGCTAGCAAGCTAGCAAGCAACACAGTCACGTTTTCGCTGACAGATTGTAAGACATCGTGTTGCTTAACAATCTGGAAATCACACCAAAAACGCCTGCTGCGAAGATTCGCGAAAAGCAGCGGGGAGAGACTTTGCTCAGCGGAATGCCGATACAAAGACCAGTGGACATCCTCGACCTGCACTAGATGCTGGTCTCAGTCCGACTGACTCCTGTACCGAGAGATACCCCTCATGTTCCGAGAGAATTTCATGAACAGGTAGTAGTGCGAAGATAGGTAACTGGATACTACCCAAGAGCACTCTCACGGTTATATATTTGTATTACCTGATCAATTAATCAATTAAAAAGGTCGATAACGATATGCGTCTGTAACCGTGATCGCTGCTATTCGACATTCTTTAGATGCAACCTATCGGGCAAGCGGAGCGAGCGTAGACTCGCCAATGCAAACGTAGCACATTCAAAAACACATTTCAACGTTTCGTAACATCACCGTCACGACCAGTGGTGTAGTGCTGGAAACAACGGTGGGTAGACGTGAATTTTTCGTCAACCGGGGTGGGGGGGGGGGGGGGGCGTAAAAATTAAACTGAATTCTAATTTGCACATTTTCGTCAATACCAACACCCCCTATTTTCACATACCAATTCATTGTTGTTTGGTGCGTACGACTATTTTCGCTTAGGTTTCACTAAAACACGTCTACATATCTCGATTTGCGCCTCAAAGGTATAAATGGATTAATGGGTAGTGGGTAAATAGGTGTGATATCATGATATGGGTGCGTGGGAAATGCGTAAGATAAGGTCAAACAGTGATATACAGTGTAAAACATAGAACACGTATGGAAAACTCGCACTAGTAAGACATTTAAAAGCTATAGAACTTCGCGTATTTAACAGCGTTTGCCAGCGTATTTCTGTAAAATAGAGGTGAGTATACGCTAATTTCGAAAATAAAATGTAAGTAAGAAAAAATCGAAGATACGGCCTGTGCCGGCCACCCAGCTGCGCACGCTATATGTTAACGGGTTGTTATTGCCAGTGTCGGACTGGTCCACCGGGAAACCGGGAAATTCCCTGCAGGCCCCGACCCTCGCGGGACCAGGCCCCGTGTCAGGTATTTCACCACGACCCAGGACAACCGAGCAATGCTGGGGGCCCTAAACCAGAGGGCCCTCCCACATCTTCTTTTTTGTCGAATATTGGCTCAAACAACACGGTGTTTAATCATAGGCTAGGTATAACGGCCCTATGCCAACCAGGACAATCGGGCAATGCCAGAGACCCCATCCTCCAGTGGATTATTATTTATTTATGCCATTAGGTACATACACTAAATAGACACGCGCCTAGGGCCACGGTGATCGAAGGGCCCACAAGAAATTAGTGTAACCCCGATTTTCCACAGATAAAGACTACAACGATTACACTAGCGTCTGGCAAATAACCAATGCGTCGACACAACGAAAATGTTCTGCCTGCAGCGCTCGGAAAAATTGTCATTCTTCCAATTTGTTGCAACTCGAACCGTTGACATTCGCGGTTACAAAGCGCGCTTTGTTCCCCAAATACCTGCAGTATTAACAGCATTATTGTGCTTTGCATGAGGCATCGGGACAGAACAAGGCCCGCGAGCTGCCCCAGGCTCGTCTGCCCCAGGCCGTTGTGGGCCCGTCGACTGTCACCCGGCTCCATCTCTATGTTCAAGCACACCTTCAACCCCAGTGTCCTTGCGGGGGGGGGGGGGGGAGGGAGAAGCCCCAACTTTGCATTCCTCGGTACTGCCGGGGGATGTGAAATTGGGGCGGTAGGCCCCAATGAACATTCATGTCACGTGCATGGATATGAACGAGATTGGGATGGGGTTTGCGGTAAAAATGGTTCTAACACCTAAAGTTTACCATCTATAAATCAAATCTTAATGACTTACGTACTGAGTAATGTATAAGGTTGTTTTTTTAAGCAAACGCCATGCCAATCAATTTTCATTTCAATTAGAATGAGGGGGAAATAAAACGCACAAATCTGTGAAAATTCCGTTCGTGAACCCCTGGCGTGGTAGGCAACCCAAGATACACGCGAGCACGCAAGGCCAGACTAGACTCAAGGCTGAGAGCCCAGCCAGCCGCAGTTTCAGCGTCAAGTCGGCTAAACCTTGGACGTGAAATTCCCCGTTGGTACCAGGCGCCCAGGAGAGCGAATAGTCGCCAGCTCTCCGCTCTCAGTCTCGTCACTTCGCTGCAGATGCACGATGAACGGACTGGGAATGTCATGACAGCGCAGCCCGCATGAATCGGCGAGAGCAATTCGACGGATTATTGATGTCGAAGCAATTGACTTTGTTAAATTTCCTTTTTCTCTGCGTCATATTAGCCCTATATAACGAATTTAGTTGGATTTTATAGTGTGCCTTTGAATTTGGAACATGATATTGTGTCAATTTCAAACCCAACTGCATTGTATTTGACAGGTCAATCTTGTTAAGTTGGGTGATGTCTTGAGATTCCTTGAGACGGGTTTCGACGTTCTAGGTTCAGTAGTTTTCTCTAACGCTTTCCCAAAACAACCAAAAGTGCTGTCAAGCAATGCAAACCGGCAGGTGAAGTCTTCCGTTCACTTACTCTGCCGCTCCCATAACCACGTTCGCTGGCTGAAAACTTGCGAGTGAAACCTTCGATCACTGCTCTGGCTAGCACTCTCATCATCGTGTCTTGTGACTAGTAATGTAGTGACTAGTAATGTACACGGTTGTCCGTACTTGTGAACACAATCCCAGTGATAATCATTCCCTCATGGATGGTTTACAGACAAGGGGCGAATTACAGAAGCTTTGCGTTACTTTAAGATAAGATGAGCTGTTCGATGTAACTTTACGCAAGCGCTTAGATGGACTTAGGTGGTGGTTAATTCGGTATTACAGAAGCATTTTGTCACTTATCTTAAAGTTGCTGTAAGTCATCCATTGATTCAGTCTGACAGATGCGTTTACGCCGTGGTTTTGGGGAGCGAATTACAGACTGTGTAACTGTAAGATAAGTGAGCTGTTTACGCTAAGATTTTGTTCACTAGGATAATGAAACAGGCATTCTCAGCTACGAAGGTAATAACGTAATATTGAAAACACGAAAACAGCATTTCATGGTGGATTCGGGATCCAATCCAACTCCGTGTTAACTTTGATTAGAGTAAAACATGCTGGAGGACTTGGTACTTACTCAACAACGAAATGCCAACCTCCAAAAGTATTCAATTTCCGTTGACTGAGGACGTGTCTGAATTGATTCGGTCTTGGGTATCGCGATTTGGTCTTGATGACTTCATTTGTTTTATATTCGTACAGATAACTTCTGCTACCCGACATAAGTACGGTTCCGACCGCTATTGATAACAGGCAAGTCACCGAGACCAAGTCTGCAAGACTGCATCGTCGAAGTCTCGCGTACTCGCTCCCTTATGCGGTGGATTTGCACTTCGGGCAGCACTTGTGACGTCATTTGTCAAGAACGAGTATGCGAGACCGCATGAAACAGCCAATTCAGACACGGCCTAAGCCTGTGACAAAAATTCACTAGTTGGTATTTTGCCATATTTAGTCATAGTACTACGCTTCACTGGCAGTCCATTTTATGATATATTTTTTTAAATTTCTACCGTATCTCAGTCAACTTGCGCCTGGTTGATATAAACCAAAACCAGCGCCTGGTGGTACAAATAGCAAAACAAGGGAAAAATATAAAAGCACGATACTCAAGGTTCTACTTCTAAAGTTGTGTAGGTAGTAGCTGTACGTATGTGTGGCCGTTTTGCACTTTGAGGTTTGAGTGGCAAGAGTTGATTGTACCTTGCATGCCATGGTAGTTTAAAAGCCAAACAATGATTCACATTAAATTATTCCCAAAATTTGAAAAGTGATATTTAAATGACCCAAATGCCAGACAGGGACAATTTTTTTTTAAATCTAGATAAAGAAAAAGTTTGCAGAAGCATTATAGATAAGATCTAAGATATAAGAAATGATATTGGCCTAATTGAGAGCTGCATTTGGGTTTGCCCTTGAGCAAGTGAGTTACTCAGTGACTTACAAGCTCCATAGATTCAAGGCTACGTTACATCTCTTCGTTCAAAAAATTACTGAACGCATTATCTTTGTGGCTCTGAGAGTGCTGAAAGAAATGGGAACATATTAGACAGACTTTTGTTTCCTACTTTGAAAGAGTGATCTCCTCTCCCCTCACACACCCAATTAAAAGCATTAAGGACTACCTACCCATTGAAAAACTCCTACATAAAAGAGTGGTCAACCTTCACACATTTCGGCTGAATGACACAGCCTATCCTAATAAAACATCAGGCCTACAACGATCTCAAGGACATGTAGAAAGGAAAATCATAACAAGTAACATAGTAAGTAACATATAAGTTTATACAGCATCAGAATTATCGTACAGAATCAAAAATTATCCAACATAAGGCTCCTATTTTAAATACTACCGGGTCGAATGCAGACCCGCACGGAAATATCCAAAGCATCGTTCGTTTTAACAGCTGTAACTTAGTCGCTGAAGCCAAAAGATAAACTTGATAAGTAAAAAATAAAGAGGAAAACGTTACGTTACGTTACGTTAAATGCACGTTTCGGCCGCCGATGGCACACTCGCGAAGTGGCCAGTATCGCCACTCGGTTAAACAATTAATCGTATTAATAATAATATAGTTATCTTTTGTATCATTTTTAACCTTTAACAAAATTAATCAACACCTACTATCTGTACAGTGTGCAAGCCGAACGAGCCGATCGCCAACGTGACTTGCTGATCGGCCCGCGCCCGCCGAATTGTGTTTTCAAATTGTTCCTTTCGGTTTTTGTGAGTCGGGGCGGTCGAGCAGACGTCGTGCACTGGCGGAGGCCGGCAAAATCCTGCCGGAAAAACGTCGCGGCTTCGGGAAGCGTCGATCATGTCGTCAACTCGTCAGCTGTGTGTCGATTTATCGGCACCGGCTCGAAGACCACGAGGCTTGTTACAACGTCTCGATATGTCGATCGATACTCGCAACGTGCAAGGCTCGCTCCAAAGTAGTTTAAACTGGCGGGATTTATCATTCCACGAGCGTTATCGGCTCGAGAACGTGAGCAGCCCTTTGTTTACAATACTTCCGTCTCTACACGAACCAGCACGGGCCTTTGCACATCGGTTGCATTACGTTATTTATCAACCTACGTCAAGGAAACGGCACGGCTTGAGTAAATGTTCGGTTCGGTGCCGGAAAACAGACGTATGCTGATAAACTGGTGCAAGGTTATCGCAAAATCGGGTTAAAATGACCGTTAAAATGGGTTTCATCAATGCCGGCATTATTTAGAAAAAAATTGACACTCTAATTTGTGGAAGGGACTGAAAATATGCTGGAAAACACGTACCCATTCTGGGATGTGAACCCTGCACCCCCGCATTGACAGTGGCTCTAACCAACTGAGCCATCTGGGTGAATAATTTCCTTCATTGCAGGGTGGTATAAGGGGATCTCCAAAAGGAGAATTTGTATTCACATTCAATCTTTGCAATCACCGAGTGTCTTAAAAAAAAAAAGACCAGCCGCGACGAAACCCGTAACAAAACGGTCCGATTCCCCCGATTACACGGTACCGATCCAAGCCCATCGCGAGACGCGGAAGCCGTCCCGAGCGCGATCCTGCGCGCCCCGCCTGCGCCCGACGCCGCCCGCGCTTGCGGCCGCCGGGACCGCGATATGGAAGGTGTGAGCGCGCGCGACGTGGCTTAGAGCAGCGCGCACTTGCGCGAGCGCTTGGGCGGCAGCACGGGACAGAGGACGGCGCGGATCGCCTCGTCGAACACCGTCTTCAGGCCCTTCTGCGTGAGCGCGCTGCACTCGAGGTACTTGACGGCGCCGACCTCCTTCGCCATCGCCAGGCCCTGGGGGACGAGGGGTTGTCAGGGAGGCGCACAGTCGGGGGGGATCGTTTTGAAATCGATCTTTTGAAAAGATCAAGTTCTTCGTCAAAAACAGATCTTCTAAAAAGATCGAAGTTTGCGGTCCTTTTTTTATAAATTCAAATTCAAGATTGTTTTATATAGAGATGGAATTCATATATATAAGATCGTTTTCAGAAGAAAAAAACTGGGAAAATGGTCAATTTTTGTCCGCTCATGGACCACTAATCTTAGATTAATTGCCTCCGTTTCGGCTTGTCCCGGAATAAACGGCACCATTATCAAGTAATGTTGTTGGCTGAAATCCCATATGACAATCACACAGAATTTAATGCACGTGCTTCTGAAACACATCGGACTGGGCTGCTCGAAACACAGTTTCAAGTCTCTCGAAAATTTTGAGATTTGATCCGAGCAGGAGACGAGAAATCCAGGTGTGAAACGAGTCTTCAAAAACTTAAGCATCAGTAGCTTCGAGACAATCTGCTCACTTCCAGAACAATCGAGGGAATTATTAGTAAATGCAAACACAAGCGTGGCTGTACGCTACCTGTGGATATGTGATTGGAGCCAGCTTCTTGTCCTTGAGCTTCTCGATGGTCTCCTTGTCTTCCCGCAGGTCGAGCTTGGTGCCGACCAGGATGATGGGCGTGCTGGGACAGTGGTGCCTCACCTCAGGGTACCACTGAAAACGTCCACCGATCGCCGCTTTGTTAACGGGACTGCACCGGTGTTGAAAGGATGATCGAACGAGGCATTGGCGGTTACAATTCGAGTGGTGTTTTTGAAACTTTACTAGCAAGCAAATGAACCAATTAACATTGTTTAAATTAGGAAAAAAAAACTATTTCAAACTGGGTTTTGATTTTCAATGCTAATTTCAAGTCTCACTGTTTTATCGACGTTTCGAAGCCTACTCACTTCTTACTTACTTCTTCAAGGGTGATAGCTCAACCTGAAGAAGTAACTACTTCATGTTACAAAAAATTGGTAAAACAGCTAGAGTCTAGACTTTTATTGAGCATTCAAACCCCAGCATAAAATAGTATTTTCAAAACGAGTGCTAAAGATAGGCCTAGTAGACACACGAGTCCCAGAAATGTATTGTTTAAATTCTTAAATCGCTAAGATTGCTTCGAGGATAGATAAACCCAACGGATGGCTTGATTGCATATAGTCATAGGCGTGCGCAGCGGTGCGGCAGACACGGCACGTGCCGTATCTAAGATTTCACTCGCCCTTATTTTTAATATTAATTTAGTTTTTTTATTTATTACAAAGAAATGGAATATGGATGTTATTTTACTACCTAAGAAGCGAAATCATTTTACGCTAGAGATGTGATTACGGAGAGGCGGCCACCGGGTGCTGCCTGTGGTAGCAAGAATCGGGCGGCTTCCAGTCAAAGTCAAAGAAATGTCCCGAGACGCGGCGCCGCGGCAATGATACACAAAATATGTCAACGTTTCTGAGTACCTATGCAATTTTATTGTTTATGTTCGAAACACCACTTGAGATGCAGGAATATGCTTTATCCTGGTCAGTTCGCATACGCAAGTGGGAGCGACATGCCACCTAAAAAACGCTCTTCGGAGCCGGGAAAAGAATCGGGAAAGGGTGTAATAACCGCATTTTTTAGCAAGAGACCGACAAGCGACATTCAACCTGTAAACACCGATTCTCTCACCTATTCGCAAGCCTCGTGTTCGTCGTCCACTGACCAGGAACAATTTCCTGGAGCTTTGGGACCAGCGATCGATGGTGAGCCGGCCTTTTATATTTTTAAAAATATATAGGTATATATATATATATAATATATTACGGCTAGCAATCCACTACAGGGTTATGTAATTAAATGCTGTTATATTTCCATATCGGTATACCTAATATTGGCAGACCACAATTTTCGGTTATTTTGGCAAAAGTATAGGGAAAATTAAGTGCCTTTTTTGGTTTGTTATTTGTGCTTATCGAACTCTATTTCCCTCCTTAAATTTAGGCGACATCGCATTTACGCAAATAGTTCCTGAGACTATGATGCAAAATGTAGGATCTCCTGACGACCCGTCAGTGGAAATTCCACTAGAACGGCTCGAGCAGCGAGCCAGACTCCTCAAAGGTCCGCACCAACCGAAACTGGAGAGTTATCCGAGGACGATAATAGGAGGGAATTGCAGAAGCTTCCAGTCTGCGTGGTTTCTTAAATACAATTGGATAGAATACAGTAGTTCTGAAGATACGGTATACTGTTTTCCTTGCCGGGCATTTGGTTCTACTGTGAGCAAGAAGGGGAATTTTGATTCCACATTCATTTCCAATGGATTCAAAGGCTGGACAGACGCTACTCGTAGTTTCAACGTGCACCAGTCGAGCAAATGCCACATAGGAAGTGTTGAAGCTTGGGAATGCTTTAAAAGGGAGACACCAGTGGACGGTTTACTGGATGTACACAATAAAACTACCTTAAAACGCCGAGAAGCGGAAAGGTTAAAAAACCGAGAGATAATCGCGAGACTTGTCCACCTTACTATGATATTGGCGAAAGGGGGGAGGCCCTTTCGAGGGCACGATGAATCGGCCGAGAGTCCTGAGAGGGGCCTATTCCTAGAAATGGTCGGGATTTTGGAGCGCTATGATCCCGTAATAAGCTCGCATCTCGCACATTCAGGCCGAAATGCACTTTATACAAGCAATCGATCTCAAAACGACTTTCTTCAAGCGTTGAATAACGTTGCTCTGGAAAAAATTCGCCGTAAGGTAAATGGTCAAGCCGTGGCCATCATGGCAGACGAGACCAGCGATTGCGGTCATCACGAGCAGATGTCTGTCGTCGTCCGCTTTTTTGACGAATTGAAAAATGAAACTGTGGAATACTATGTCGCGATGAAAAGAGTTACCATGGTGGACGCAAAAACAATTTTTGACACGCTAGATTCGGTACTAGTTAATCTGAGGATCGAATGGACTTCAGTGACATCCGTTTGCTTTGATGGTGCTGCTACCATGTCCGGACACGAGTCTGGGGTCCAACAGCGGTGCAAAGAAAAAAATCCACACATTTTGTACGTGCACTGCTATGCCCATTGCCTGAATCTTGTTCTGGTAGATGCATGCTCGTCACGATCAGAGAACCCACTAATTTTCGACTTTTTGGGAACCGTTCAGTTTGTTTACACCTTTATTGAGGGTAGTCCTGGTAGGCACGCGATTTTCGAGAAAATCTTGAAGGAAGTTGGTGTATTGCGGGCCCCCAGCCTCAAATCTCTCTCCACAACAAGATGGGCATGCAGAGCCGAAGCCGTTTCAAGTGTGAAACGAAGCTATTCGGAAATTGTACAAGCCGTAGAGGAGGTGGTGCACACGACTAAGCACACAGAAGTTCGGTCGAAAGGGAAGGGGCTTTAATACCAACTAAAAACATTTGACTTCATTTTCTCCCTTCATGTTATGCAGCCCATACTGGAAATGGTGCTAAAAGTAAGCAAATATTTACAACATGAGGACCTCAACCTACTTCTTGCCATGAAGCAGGTCCGGGAATTAAAAGTCGCGTTGGTGGATATGCGAACTTGCCCAGAACTTTTCACCGAAATTTTCGAAGAAGTGGAGGCCATGTGTGAACAATGCTCTATAGAGATACCAGCGGTGAAACGCAGAAAAGTACCGTCTAGATTGGACGAGAACCCGGACACACAGTACACTCATCTGAACAAAACATCTGAGCTCAGAGTGAACTGCTTCTACCCTCTCATCGATACATTGGTGGCTGGCATAGATCGACGATTTCAGCAAGACACGGTGTTGCTGATTGATTCAATCGGAATGCTCTTATGCTTAGAGATCGACAATGAGCACCTTTCCTATTTGACGAGCCATTTTTCCATTTCCAAAGAAGAGCTACAAGCAGAGGTGCGTCTCTTGAGAGCTGTATCCTCCAATTCTGAGACAGATCCTATGCCTAAAGGGCACCAAAGCGTCATTGTTTGGATTAGATGGATGAAGAAAACGGGAAGAGGCCCTTCATTTCCACAATTTCTTAAAACACTGAAACTATTTGCGACTTTCCCAGTAACAAGCTGCTCCTGTGAGCGCGCGTTTTCCAAACTGACGATTGTTAAAAACAAGTTAAGAACAACAATGTCTCAAGAGCGTTTGGAATCAATTATGTTACTTTTCATCGAACAGGAATTGGCTAACTCCCTGGATTTAGATGAAGTCATTGATGAGTTCAAGCGATTGATCCCAACAGAACGAAGAATGGTATTGTGAGTTGTAATTGTGTCCAAGTGAGTGGCTGGAAGGCGTATATTTTTTGACACCTATTATATTACAGATTTTACGACGTTTATTCATAATATTGTTCAATTTTCGTTGCCGCTTTGATTTAAGTTACCTGCGCTATGCACCAAAACTTGTTGTTCTCAAGTTCCTATGTATTATTTTATAATCCTTATCTTTATCTTATCATTACTTTGATATTACTATTACTGTGCTGGATAATAATTTATAAAATATAATAAAACCAGCATATTATTATTTCGTGATTAGTATAATTGCGTAGGCATACGGTTTCAAATGTATAGGCATTTGAATGTATATTTGTACCATCAGAAGTTACTTTAAAAAGTTCATTGAGAAGAGGCTCCAGAATAGTAGTTATTAAAATGTGTATTTTTTCAATGTTCAAATTTTCTATCTCTACGCCCCCCCCCCCCCCCCCCCCCCCCCCCCGATTCACTGACGAAAATATTTTTGCGGCTGTGCCGTACCTAACGATTTACCCTGCGCACGCCTATGCATATAGTATCCATTCAACATTGGATTCATAACTATCTGTGTAATTGATCAGCCAGATCAATACAGAATGGTCAAAATGATTATATTTTTGGTCATCTTAGGTCCAGCAATATTATTCTATGTGCCTTGCTGTGTTTATCAATATTGGGATTGAAAATAGGGTGTCCGGTTTCCGCAACAGTTACGGCTGACCACCCCTTGATAAATGAGATAAATATTTCATCGACGGCACGGTTTTAAATGTTGCATGTCGCGATGAAACAACAGCACTGGCCCTCGTACAAGAAGACCAAACCGAACTCGTCGCGACTTCGCGAACCGCTCGCCGAACCATACCTTGGCGCGGACGTTTTCGAACGAGGCGGGGTTGACGAGCGAGAAGCAGATTAGGAACACGTCCGTCTGCGGGTACGAAAGCGGCCGCAGCCGGTCGTAGTCCTCCTGGCCCGCCGTGTCCCACAGCCCGAGGTTGATCGGCTTGCCGTCCACCATCACGTTCGCCGAGTAGTTGTCGAACCTGCCGCACGCAAACCGCTCGGTTACACTCGAGGATTCAAGCTAGATAATCGTTTTCGGGTCACTATATAGAAAGCAAATACAATATCTATATACAGTAAATATAGAAAACAAAGGACTTCTGGGCTGCAAATCGAATGGTCCGAACAAAATGCAATTCTTTTCAAAATCGACAGATTAGCATGGACCGAAATTGCTGCCATCACGACAAAGCCATTGATCGCCCCATTGATCTTTGACTCCAGCCGTGAACAAATATTGGAACCCAGATGAGTTAACGCATTCTGCAGCAATATGCTAGCCGTTCTTTATTATAGCTTGAATCGGTGCTCTTTGTTTTGCAATCAGACATGGAACTAATTTTCAACCATTCAATAGAATCTATTGGATGCAGTAACTGACTGCGACTGGTACCACAGCTTTGTAAATGTTCAAACATTCTCTAGATGATATGGGTTCAAAACCGAGATTTTGCCCTGGAGTTTACTTGATGTTTATTAAATTTCTTAGACTCATTTTAGTTTACTGGTGTTTACTAATGTTTACTTTTTTAATGGTTTTAATTTCAAAGCCATTTATTTGCAATCTACACAGCAGGTTCAAGCTTACAACTTTTTTAAGCCCAGCACCCAAGTGTTGCCGTGCAGGCCTCAAGGGCCACAGTTCACGGCTCAAAGCACGCAACGGTGAACGTCTGGGTCGTGTGCAGGTACTTACACTGTCGGTATGTACTCCCCGGGGAAGGCGTTTGTCGTGTAGCTGATGAGCAGGCATGTTTTACCCACCGCTCTGCAAACGAAAAGCAAATCTCAATTAGCTGCGATGAACTTGCGCAAATAATTTCCTGCAGTTCCGTGTCATTCCCACAAATCCAAGCAGGAACACAAGCAGAAAGCATCTCGAAAGAATATAAGTCTAGAATAGAAAACAAATTGCTAAACTGGCCCAAAAGTAAAATCTGATAAAAAGTGGAGGGGGTGGAGGAAGGGAGACGATTTCCCATTCAAAACCACACAATGGCAGAATAACTGAACACCACACTTCTAATCAAATTAGCTACTTATGGTCACAGACGCCACATTCACACGACATTCAAAGAGCAAATTGGTTTGTGGTTGCTGACGAAAGCCATGCACTTGAGTAAGTGGCAGTGCAACCAGTTTAAAAATAAAAAATATGTGGCCTTGAACTTCTTGCAAACACATAATTCCCCCCCTCCCCTTTTCTTTCCACTCCCTTTTCCATCCCAACTAAACAGTGTAATCAGTGCCCCCTGCTCCCAACAACCAGTAACCAATATCAGATACCTATAGGTCATAAATCGAGGTAAATACCCGAGAAGTTAATATCCCCATTTGTCTCTAGGCAACCAGAGAACATAGATTATTACAGGCACCCCATCAATTCCTTTCAATCGCTAATTATGGATTATTTAGTGTCACCTTCACGCTATAAAATATTATTTAAACTTAGCGTGCTAACAGCTGAACGCTGCCAAGAAAATCCACGAAAAAAGAAACAGAAGTCACACCATGATTCATCCGCAACCGCACCGTTTTGCCGGAAGCCAGAGGACTCAGAGGAGAGACATCATTATCGAAACAGATGAGTTATACACGGGGCGGACGTGAGACGATGCATCGATAAGAAGTACACACTGCATCAATCGTCATCGCCTGTCCATTGACGGTCGTGTGCCGCGATCCCGGTCGGCGCGTGCGCGGTCAGCCGGACCGTGCACTCGCCACTGTGCAGGTCACGCTGCGCGAGTCATCGCGTTCATCCAGCCAGCCAGGTCAGGGGACCTTCGCTAGGCCGTCCGGCAATGTCGCTTCACGGTATTGGCAGATTTGTTGGGCGTACGTCTTTCCTTGTGGTCAATTGCCAATCATAAATGCCTTCTTAACTTACGTTGGTTTAAGAATATTGTAATGTCCTCTTTGCATCCTGATGACCCTTGGCCATAATTTAAGATTGGAACCGTCATTTTTACAGCCATTTCCTAAGACAAGAATGCAAACCCGAGTCGTGTTTCCTATTTGGAACTAATTGCAATATTTGTTTCTCGTTCTCCGACGGCACCATCCTCCAAATATTGATGTTATCGCGTCGTAACTTAGCGCACGTGATAACTTGTCGAGGATATGGGAGGCTGGCGGCTTGGTGCCCTGGCAGAGATCAGGGGACCTCCACTAGCCCAGGTTGGGATGGCGGCTAGCCAGAGGCCTCACGCGGTCGCCCTCCCTCGCTCGAAATGATTCGGACTCCGGTGTAGACTCTGAAGTCTGCACGTCTTTAGGAATTCAGAAGGGAGCCAGACGCAACCAACAAGAGCCGGCATCCGCCGCCGATAAGAGGTCGCTGCCAAAGATGGTGCTAACGAATTTCCAGGAGGGTGTGGCACAGACTTCAACTCTCTCGACTTCAATCGACGAAAACAAAAACAAGATACGGGATTTAAGGAATGTGTTCCCAATGAGCAATTCACTTCGTGATAGGTGTCTTTAAAGTAAGGAAGTCTCAAGCCAATATGTTTTTCCTTGTTCTGGTTTTCGAGTGTGGAATAAATCTAATCCTGAGCGAATTCATACACGCACCTAGTGAGTGTGCTCAAGCCAGCTCAACTGCATTCTACGGAATAACATGAATAGTGAATACAAATGAACTCGATCATTATTTACCAACTACTAACATTTCATTTACTTGTTTAGAAGTCACTAGTTTGTAACTCAGCTTTCAAATAACAATATATCGTAAAAATCTTCGTCACACGGAGTAGATCTGACAGCTGGCAATGCTTGGGTTTGTCCTTCTTGAACTCTGTACAGCGGCATCCCTTTGATTTCAAAAGTGAGAAGCTGTTTATTATAATATTTAGTTGCATATCCCGAGTAGCAAACACACCACATCGATTTTGGTCAGAACACCACACCACTCCCATTCCTTATCCACACACAAGACTACACCAATAACAATAAGAAAACACGAAGAGTCACACTCACGCAGCTAGCTATATAGCAACCGTGCCTGGAACCTTCCCAAAAAACGTAAAAACTCAATGACACGATAAGTTACATCACACACACCTCGAAGGCGAGGCGTTCCTATAAATAAGTCATCAAACATGCATGCCCTCGCGATCAAGAGGGGAGACGATAGCGCTCACTACGCCTGGACTTGGGATGAGATAAATTTGAAAAGCTATGTCCTTGATGCCCTGTCACAATCTCGACAGAAATTAAAATTTAGCCAGAGAGACATCATTTAATGAAAACTGACATACCTACTCTAAGCAAATACCGTAATATATAAGCTTATATATTACGGTATTTGCTCTAAGATTGTTGTTTGTTACATTGATGGCATATTTCTCAGATAGTCGCACACACCAGTAGTAGGTAGTCTTGGAAACAGGAAAACATTCCAAATACATCAACGTGGTTTGACAGGCAGCGCTCCCGAACGCGTAACTGTCTTGAAGAAAACGAACTAAATAAAATATGCACCTATAGATAAAATGACGTCAGTACGCGCTGGAAGCGAGCGTGGCACTCCAAGGTCGGCCCATTGGTGACGTCACGCGAGTGCACGTGCCCTAAAAGGTGAACGGCGACGACGACGACGAGAGCATGGGAGAGGACCAAAGAGCCCGAAGTTGTGGGTGTCGAACCCGCCCCCGTGTGCTGCTTCCATGACAACGGGAAAAACAAATCAAACCCAAGCTATGGATGTTTTCGTTGTTTAGATGAGTGCACTGTTGGATAAGGTACGAGGAAAGGAATGGACCAATAGACTTTAAGATCGCCATTTGAGAGCATCTACTAGCACTGTCGTCCGCCTGAAATGCTGGACGCGCCTTCCGAACATGACTTTTAATGGATAGGTTGGCATTTGTAAAATAAGAAGGTAACTTTTCGAATTTAGAAGCGTTCTTTTATATCCTGAACGGCTGTAGAGTCGATACGCCCTGCAATCTGAGCATACCGGTTTGTGTGGTGCTCGTGTTTTTGAACAGAGCTTGACCCGAGTACAGCTGACAAAATATACGACGCCAACATCGCCAATTCCGTGCGTGAAGACTCGTGAAAACGGGGCACTTCGAGCATCGTTCGTCGACGAAAGCCGGGGCAAGAACGTGTTGACTCTCTCGACTCGTCCGCCGCTCCCGGGCCGCGGTCTCTCGTGACCGGTTCCAGTGTAATTGGCCGCGTAATTGGCTAATTAGGGGCGGCGAGCTGTGCTTTGATGGCAAGCAGAGAGCGGGGCAAAGTTGAAGACGCCGGTGCTAATAGAAGACGCTCGAAATAGCGTCGCGACGGCGTCGAGGATGGAGGTCAGAGGGCGCCCACGCGGCATGTGCCAATCGAAGTCGAATTCGGGGGGGGGGGGGGGGAGGGGGGGGGGCTATTTTCAAGTGGCGGCTGCTTTTGTGGTACCGTTGGCGAACGCTTTGTTATGCTAAACGTCAGAGTAGATATTCTAAGAAACGATATACCTTCTGCAATCGATTCAATTCTGAGGCAAAATGCCGAATTAGTTTACAGAAAATATTTACTGAGGGGCCTCCAGCTGAAGTTGCTTTATTGCATCTTCTGTTGGTATATAGGAGCCATGGAAACTAGCCCACTGCGGCCTTTGCCTATTAGACAGGGATGGACATTTTGAAACTATGGTTTTTGCTAGCGGCAACAGAAGATCCTCAAAGAGGATATTGAAATGGAAGTAGAACCAGTTAGCTGCAGAGTTTTTCCTATTTTAATTGACTGCATTGAGATAATGCTTGTCTGTATATGAAACATCGATAGATAAAACCACCTCTCGAAGATAAGCACAGTTAAATTATACGATCTGTTTAAGTGGAGACCGACGAGACTAAAAAACTAGATCGAGTCAACAAGTGTCGCAAAAGTAAACAGTTTCATTTCTTGGAATCATGCACGTACTATTTCGATAATTTCAACAGGTTGACTGGAAGAATAACAACAGTAGAAACGCAATGAAAAATAAACGAATTGCATCAAGCATACAACATGATATAAAATAGGTATAAACGAATGAATCATTCTTACTACCTTTCACAAACTTCTCGCATTACCAATTAAAGTTATGAGTGACACATCAATGAAATGATTCCCAGTCTGAACGGACTGAGCGAAAAACTTGCTTCCCTTCCTGATAGAAAGTCTTCGCCCTGACATGAGTCACACTCCTTAAATTGAACGGAACGTATCATAAACCATCGATTTATCAGCGGATTCCTAGGAACTCCCGGCCACAAAACAAGGCTAACCAGCAAAAGTACAATCGATCAGGGAAGTGAGGAAAGCATCCTGTCGGATCTGGGTGTCTCTTATCAATTCTTAGGGTTTTGTCGGAAGGCTCAACACAAATGAAAAGATAATCACTAAAGGACCAAGATGTAGCTGTCAGAATACTTGATGCCAGTGTAGGATAATTCCACGACTAGAGAAGATTGACCTACCTTACTAAAGAGTCCGCGAGGGAAAGGTCAATCAGGTAGGCCAAAGTGCAGATAATTGCTTTGGCATTTGACTAACGATAAATGTCACACCCAGGAAAATGTATGAAGTTTGTTGATCTTAAAATTGGCAATGAGGCTGATGAGAGCAATCGGGGTATAGGTAGACTAGGACAATTTGAGTTTGGTCAATGCAGGTTGTTGTTAAAAAAACTCGTAACTGTCAGAAAGTATTATGCAGGAATGTGATGCTAAACATGGCAAAAGGTCCTTTAAATCAAAATGCTTATCACCAGAGCAGCCTTGAAACTAGACGATAGAATCACAGGCAACCCGAGGGGGACCATTTTTAACCCATTCTCTGTATTATAATTAGCTCTGAATTATGTCAAGACCTTGACAAGTTGACATGAACCCAAAACAATCTCGGCTCGCTGTCAAAACGACAACCCTCCTTTGACGTAATAACGAGCGAGCACACGAGTCCATGCATGCTATCAGATCATTTCCTGGTGCATTCAATAGTGCAAGTGCAACAACATGAGTCTTGGCGAGCCTATCTGTCAACTGTTGCACACTAGTTAGTCCGTGATTTTTAGTGTAGGCGCCTAGGTGCCTCCCAGACAGGTCGATCTGCTAATCTCGTTTGCAAGGTTCTCATACAGATGCAAAAGATTTTAGGGTGCGGATTGAAGATGGAAAATTACACAAATGTGTAGCTTACCCGTCGCCGACGACGACGCATTTGATGGCTTGCATTTCGCACGGAACGAGACACGTACGGAGCGAACTATTAACTTCACTAGCACTTCATCCACACCAAAACTCTAGCGTCAATGAAGATGGGCGGGGAGGTTTAACATGGCCGACCAACTACTAACAAGCTCACGTGAGCATCTAAATGATATTGCACAAAATCTATACACGCGGTTGGCCTTCTTTGGTTTTATTAATTTATTTATTTTACGCGTTTTCTGTATACGGATGCATTCATGTAATTATATCCTGTCATCTGTACAATTTTATTTAGTAAACAAATGTTTATTTTACGGGTAGTAAATTAAACTATGACTTAAGTAGTGACATTAAATCGACTGTCATGCCCCTTGCGACCTTGCTGGCTGTAACCCTATTCAGGAGCTTACTTCACACATGCCGCAAATGTCATAATAAGTGAGGTTAACAAACATGAAAACATAATAAATTGTTAAATAAGTATGAACACAATTTCTGTATTTATTCCCTGTTCACTGTACGACAAGGGCCCAGGTTTTCTCCGTGGAATAATCCATAAGATTTCCTCCGACAACTCAAATTCTTTTTATGTCATAGAACAATGCACAAGTTACGATTCTGTGGATACCGATATGCTTATCGGCTACTATGACAAGCAAGGCTCTGGAGACTTCGAAATTAAAAAGAGTAATTGGATTGACATAACACTTTTTTCGCAAGAATTTGAAGTGCGTAGGGTGTACATAAACGGAAGCTCTGTCAGCTTGCGTGACGTCGAGTCAACATGTATCATCTACGACCACCGTTCGTTTCTTCGGTCCGAACTTCTTCTCTCTTCAGTAGACCCTATGATGAGTGGAAACAAATTTGAAATTCTAACGCACATCTTGAAGAAAGACGCAGCCATCAAAGGAAAGAAAAAACCATCCAGCAGAGCCAAATCCCTAGTTACAAAAACATTACAACTTTTACTAACTCTAGTCAACATCATAATTGCTGCAAGTCGTTACCTCCAGCCGGTTCTTAGCTATTCAACGCTAGGCCTCCACTTACACACATTCCTGGAAAGCTTATCCTGGGCTCTGTCCACCAGCGTTCAACAGCGAAGACTTACTCTCAAAGTTGGCAACTATATTCTGGCAAGTCTTGCTGATGCATTTCTAGGAGCACTGGCATTACACTGGCTGTTGCAACTTGGTACTGCTGCATCATTACACCAGCTTTTGTTGGATGGCGCTGAGGTAATTTAAAAATTATCTTACCAAGCCTGCAAAAAGCGCGTCACGCTTAAGGCTGAAAGCAAAGTTCATTTATCGTCTTTTCTTGGTAGATTGTAGTTGCAACACTACGCAGTCTTCTACACTGGTTGATGGGGAACCCAGCTGGTCTAAAGCTCAACTACGCACTGACAAACGCTTTGGGACGATTCTACCTCTACCACATAAACTTGTGGTGGACCTTCCTTGGTGTGTGGCCTTAAACTTGAGGTTTCCAACAAGTTTCCATCGATGCACGTTTTAATGTGAAGTATTGTTTGCAGTGGTGGCCCGACCGTTGCTAGTGCTGACGTTCGAAGTGTTTCTGCGAATTGGTCGGTTAGGCTTGTCCTTCCAGGCATCCATTCTTGCAGACCTTCTGGCATTAGCCAGTTTTCACGTTTACTGCATTTACGTTTATGCCGCTAGGTAAGCTGCAAGTATGCACCAAAACTATACCTATGTCTAGATATTCCATTTTGGGACTTATTTTACATTTCCTATCTATCGAAATCTAGCAGTCAATGCGAACTCAATGAAATGTTGAACCAATTTTGCAATAATACCTAGACCTAGTTCACTTCAGAGTTTAATTTTTTGTCCCAGGCAGAATGCACAACGCAGGGTTACTAAAAATGCATGTTCAAGTAGCACTAGACGCTACCAGGCTACCAAATAAAACGCTCTGATCGCTAACTGTGATTGTTGGTTCAGCGTTTAAAACCATGGCATTTAAACACCAGCGTTATGAACTGCCAAAGGCACAGAATTTGTTAAGAGCAGTCGAAAGTCCGTGAATAGAGGGACCTGATTTATGCAGGCTCTCTACTTTGAGGGTCCGGCTCCAGACTTGTTCTTCTGCCAAACTGACCTGGCATCATGTCTGCAGACTGTTCGAGCTGCAGTTGCGCGGCCTGGTGGCTCTGTGGCGCTTGTTCCTCGGCAAGAAGCGCAACCCGCTGCGGGACCGAGTGGACTCGTGCCGATATTCTGCCGACCAACTCTTTGTCGGCACCCTCGCCTTCACTGTGCTGCTGTTTCTGCTGCCCACCACTCTGCTCTACTATGCTGTATTTACCACGGTAACGGTCGCTCACTAACCAGCCCGTCAATTTACCACCAGGTGTTCGTTGGGTCATGGGTGGAAACATAATGAAAGTTACTGATATGCTGATATTTTGTGTAGCCAATTTTAGCACATCACGTAGAATATCTGAGGAACTAAATTCGAGGCCAGGAGCATGCAGAGGTTTTTTTGGACGGTTTCCTTTTTTTTTCATGGACTTATCCACATTATCCACACTCAAGTAGACACTCTCCGACCAATCAAATCACCACAAACCATGTCGACGTGTGCCGGCAGCTGCGACTGCTGTCGGTGTCGCTGGGCGGACTGCTGACGCGCGGGCGCTTCCTGCTGCAGGCGGCGCCGCTCTACGTGGCGCTGCTCTGGGCCGCCAGCTCGCCCGCTACCACTGGTGAGTGCCACGACAAACCCACCACAAACGTGGGGAGCTTCGCGGTCGACAAGCAGCACGGGTTCATCAACCGAACTGAAGTTTGTTTGCAGTGAAATTGATTCAATGGATTTTGAATTTTAATGGCTGTCCTGCCACCTTGGTGTTTGCACAATTATCCCAGCTAAATTCCATTTCACGTCATGTCAAGAAGGCGAGTGGATTTGCATCTTCCTCTAGGACCCACTGCTGCTAGACACGAGCTAAGAGTTCCAAAACTTCCCACAGAGCCTTTTATCCGACTCACGACATGGCTTGTGAGTTTTGACACTCTTAGCTCCGTCTCTAGCAGCAGTGGGTCCTCGAGGAAGATGCAAATCCACTCTCCTTCGTAACGAGAAATGCAGTTTAGGTATAGTTATTTAATTCCAGTTACAATCCGACCTACGAGTACATAATGCATTGTTTGATCGAAGCCACCCAATTCAATTGAATGTCAATTGGAGTGAATTACACTGCAATCAGTAGAGGTCACGTTCCACTACGATTGTAATCCACACGTTCAAGGCCCTCTAAATGATTTTGTACCATTGCCAACCATTGGCAATCATGGCCATTCTAACAAATAAGCAGTAAGAAGACCTAGGATCACCAATTGCTACCCTAGTGAATTACAGCATTATAAGTTACAAGTTACTGAAAAGCACATTAAATATCCATCCTGCACCACGCAAGTCGAGACCAGGATTCACGTTCAGTTCACGTCAATGCTCGTTGTTTGCGCAGATTCCGTGCGCTTGTCCGTGCGCGCCGTTCGCGGCACCGCCGTGGTGTCGGTGCGACCGACGGCTTCGCGCTGGACCGACACCGTGCGCCGCTGCGTGCCCGACTGCGTGGCCGCGCCGCCGCCGGTGCAGTGGCGCACGCTCGCCGCGCATCTACTCACCGGCCGCCTCGTCTATCCCGTCTGACACGCGTGATCGCCGTGACGAGGAGAGAGGAACGGGATCGGGGGGCGGTTCAGTGGGTGCGGAACGAGATCGGAACAATTTGAACAAACGCCTGAAAGCAACTGTCGAAAACAACACGAAAAAGAACTGTGGTTGTCGGAGTTGGTACCAATAGTTGTGAGCAAAGATATTGTGACGTTCCTTTTCAGAATTAACTGCATTATTACATCTTGCAGATGGTTTACGTAGGTCATTATCATATAGCACCTTTGGTTTATATCATGTCTTTCGTCTCCCTGATTTGTTCCCGCTGATGACAGCAAGAATCAAGATGTAAAAACAGTTTAGACATCACTAAGTACCACAGAAATAAGGTTACCCAGATGTTCCACTCCCATACTAAAGCAGCTACGCGTAAGTCCTCGCCCACAATAATAGTTTCGCCGGCAGTCAAGGGAAAGAGCATCACCTGCATCCAAGTTAACATCCACATGTTTCACCACCTCAGGAAGATTGGGTCCCTTGATTATAATTGACCTTGTGCCATGGCCTCGTAGATGATGTTAAAACAGGCTGCCTAAGCACCCCAGCGATTGCCAGCCAAACAACTAGCATCAAATTTTTGACGTAGCTATAGCTAGGTATGATAGAATATCTGGGTAACCTTACATCTGTGTTTGTACCTATTCAATATCCTACTTGAAATAGTTTTTTGAGCTGCAAATCAAGATTAAAGCCTACATTATTGTATGAATGCTGCATTAAAATGTTTGAATTTTGTAAAATGAAAACCACTAAAGAGTACAACAGAAATATTTATTAAAGCTTTCTAAACAAGACAATAATACGTGATGACATTGACAACTAAACGAGTGCTCGGCCTACGATTTTTGTGGTTCCCTACTCGACCGCCGCGGCCAATTCGTGACCGTATGAAACAATACGAACTCTTGGCCGAATGGCGGAGGAGCATCGTCGCAGGCCTTCCTATCCTCCATGCAATATCGTGGCGATATCGTCGAGAATCAACCCTCTCTCACAGGTAGGTAGCTCAGAGTTAAACTTATGTGGCTATATTCTACAAAATGATTGCACTTTCGAAATGGTGCTAAAGGTGTTTGATTCCGTATAATATTAAGAGATTGCTGTGTCAGTCCAGATCAGGTAATTATTTGTTGACGTCTTTCACTTAGGTATCGATTATTTGCAGAATGTCTGGCTTCATCGATTTAATGCCCGCAACAGTTATGAAAGTTGACGAAGCGCAATCTATTGTCTTCTCTTTGAATTATTTCACCCTGACACTCCAT
This sequence comes from Nemoura dubitans, assembly GCA_921293005.1. Classification (NCBI taxonomy): domain Eukaryota; kingdom Metazoa; phylum Arthropoda; class Insecta; order Plecoptera; family Nemouridae; genus Nemoura; species Nemoura dubitans. Next base: position 37,787,802 of record OV121077.1, read on the forward strand.
GACAGTTTTTAACTTATCACACAGAGCATATGAATTTAAAAACTTGCAATTGCTTGTAGCTGTAAACAGATTACGTCTCGTGCATCGAACGATGCCACAATTAGGTACCTCAGTACGGCCCAATTTGACACCAAATGCCCACACCGACTGAAGGCAACACCAGTGACTCCTTTCCGATACACTAACAATTTAACACCCGGCTCCTCTTAGGAAGCCAGCTTGCATTTTAATCGACGTTTAGCTTTGGAATATCTATCAGGATTATTATACTGGCCGAACTGACGCCAACGAACTTCAAGGAATCACGCGTGTTGAGAATGTGTCGTCGTCAAAACGCTAACGTCCAGAAAGCCGAGAGCCGGGCCAGTCGGCGTCTTTCAGACGCGACCGACCCGGCCGGGTCTAGTAAACAAACATGCACGCGTCTTGTCTCACTGTCGCTTTACAAGATAATCGTACTTTTTATATAAATCTGGGCGGCGCCCCGGCGACGCTTTATAGTTAAAAAATAAATAATTTACTTATGTAAGGATGTAGATGACAAACGAAGTCTATCGTGAGTGGAATTACTGACGCTCGTAGAGAGCCGTGTCTTCGGCTGTGCGGCCGCTAGACGCGCTGGTAGTTGTGGACGGCCGGCGACGTCGAACCTCGGCTTATGCGGCGGCCCCTGCGCAAATCGAAATCGGCTATCGAAACACGAGGACAATGAAACGATGTCGACCTGGGTTTCGAATACCTGATGTTTTGCTCACATATCTAAGGTTTGTCCACAAGGGCGATAGCTTGAAAAGGGTGATAAGACGAGTGACATGAGCCTTAGACATTTACTAGACCAAGCTTCGACGTGATGGCAAATTTGGGAATGACTAGAATTGAGACAGTTCTAAATTATGCAAAATGGCATAAGTTTAGCCACTAACTCGACGCAATTTGGCCCAAGTTATTCAGCAACGTTTTGTGATCAGAGGGTTTAAACTTTAAATTGTGAAGACATTATTGTACCTACTCCTACCTTAGAAACTAAGGAACGAATCTGGTTAGCTCGGCATTGCTTTGCTACCACTCTTGGTTGTGTGAATAGTACATCATTTTTGCAAGGGCAGAGGAAAGTAATACTTCCTTTTTAGGGATGAAAAAAACTTGTTGATATGATAGCTAACTTTAATAATTTAAAGGTTTTGTTGATATCAGTTACTTTACTTTATCTCAGGATTCCCAATAAACCCAAGGGCACAATAGATATCTGAATAGAAAGATTGGGTTCCAGGAGCCGAAATGAACGAGTTGTACCTGTACGCCTCGCGCGACGCCTCGCTCGGCTGCGGACTTTCTCTCGACGCATTGCGGCACGATGCGAGCTTCGATTCCAGCGCCTGGTGAAGACAAAGCGTCAGCGCTCGCGCTTATCAATCAGACCGACAACAGCAAGCACTCACCGCCACTCGGCAAACAAAGACGTTACAAGTGTCAAGTGATGATAAACGAGATTTAAATTTACTACTGAGATATACAACTCTCCCAATTAAACCAATTAACGCACCAATGAATATTGAGTTCACAAAAATGTTAGAAAGATTGCTCTCCAATACAAATAAAAATGCTGGTAGCTCAACAATTAGCAAAGGAAACATAAGCAGAGAAACCAGTAATAGCTGTAGCAGCAGCTAGAGCCTGATATTCAATTTAACTTTAATCAAAAGCATCCAAATGATATAATTTGCATAGGAATATTTGAAAAGTAAAACCAGAAGTCTCTCATGCTTGGAAGTTTAGCCAAAGCTCCAGCAGAGATAGGAAACCAGCACAAGCCCTTATTGCTGATAAGGTGTTGGCACACTGATTTCATAGCCAGAAACCCTACTACCCCCCGAAAAAGTACAACTTCAAATATCTTTTAAAATCACCTAAACATCTTTTACGAAACCTGAAAACCAAGCTACCAAAATAAAGGTCCCAATTGAATCACCCCGAAATGAAAAGAAAAGCAGCGATTACCTTCGGCGACGGCAACCCACAACAAAACTACAAGGCCGTGTGAATCGCGGCAAAGCGGCAGGCAGGGCAGCCAACGGCGGAGCGACGGCGTCGTCGACGGAAGCCGTTCAGGATCGAGGGTTCGTGCAAGAGGAGGGGAGAGGGCGGTAGTATCGCATTCCCTGCTGGCAACACGATTGTCTGGATGTGCGTCATGATTGGAGACTGCGCTTCGAATTACAGCTGCTTTAGTTATAGAATGACACAGATGGTCTAACGTATCAAGCGATGGCGATGCGTGAAACATTGTTGAGGTAGCCGATGAACTCATGCAGGACAGAACATTTTACAACTCACATCTTGACAGCTTAGAGCATCCCAAAATTGAATTGAGGGGAGCAAGAATTCAATTGCAAGGCTCCCATTTTTAGCATAAGACCATCTGTGTAGTTCCATATCATATGATTTGATTGCATGTAACAGGGCTGTACTTGCTGCTTGTGATTTTAATAAATGCAAAAAACAAAGCACGAAGCCCCAGTTGCTCAATGTCTGGTTAAGACTCTAACGATCCGTTACGTTGTTCCACAGACAATATCAAGGCACCAATGGCAAATAATTGGACTGTTGAATTCCAGTTGCTATAAGCCAGAAATTGCAGCTAAGTGCAGCTGGCAGCATTTAAATGCGGAAGCTGTGTACCAAGCAACTGTAATTTGCAGCGCAGGTGAAGGAACTGTGTTGAAACGTGACGGGACGTGCTACAGGATCTGGTAAACGGAATGAGTTTCCACGTTTCGTTTCTGGCGATTTGAAATAGTTTCAAAGGTCGTACCGAAATGATGCAACTCAAGTTCACAACACTGCAAATGTGTCTTGTGTCATAAGAACTTTCCAAATGATTGCAGCTGGCTTAAGCTTGCAGTCTTCTGTCATTTACATTTAGCACATACAGAAGAACTACAGAATCGTCTTTATAGACCAAATAGGAAGAGAATGCGAATTTTGCAAAGTTTGCAAAGAAGGATTGGCCACAGGTTTCAAAATGTAATGACCACAGCCTAAACAAAAATAACAAGCTACACACATTGGCATAAATTAAGTAACACGTAACCACAAAAACTAGATGCAAATCGTCACAGTTCCAAAACAGAAAACCCACCGCTGACACCGGTCTACAGGATCGAAAAACATCTCCCGCAAACTAAAAAAATAATATGTACATTTATTTGCAAACAGGGATGCCGACAGAAGACGTCATGCTATAGGAATATCACCAGACAAATGATCGCGGCGACAAGGAGGCATGCTGCCAACACGATCGCGTGCCTTACCCCGACTTTCCGAAGCAGGTCGCCGACCATGTTCATCGCCGAGATTCGGGTCGGCGCCGTCAGAGGAACGTTTCCGTTGGCGCCAACTGCAATCCACGGAACGGCGGTTAGTCGCGTCGCCGAGTTCGGTGGTTAGGCGGACAATCTCCTCGATTTCATTCGGAAACGGAAAGTTTCGTGCACAAACATGCGTGATGTGCGGTTTCTGTATTACAAGCCAGATTTAACAAATTCAACTCCAGTCAAATGAATGCAATGAATTTCATTTTTATCCGGTATTTAGTTGGATGCTTGAACACCCCAAAAGGCTTTTAATGGACCAATAACTCACCATGAACCATTTCTAAATCCAGAAACAAAGCAGGTACGTAACGCCCAAGTTTGTCTGAAGCTTACCTAATGATTTACTTACGCGCTAGAAACTTTAAACCATCGTGGAATAGTAAGTATACAAAAACAACCTTTGGCAAATGCAATTTGACAATTTCGACGACCCCAGTTCCAGAGTCTATTACTTATGTGGGCTTAAATTATTGCAATGCTTTTCTTATGGCAATCATTTGCCTACATAAGTGATTGACTCTAGATTACTGTATTGAATACTGGATTATTAAGACAAGATGGATGATTGCTAGGCACTAGTGCTTTCTATCACATGAGGATATGATTAATTAGATGCAATGCTGAGAGAAAGAGATGGCCTAATGATCGAGCACAGCGAGTTTGAGGGGGCAGTTAAACGCAGCGAGAACTTACCGTAGAGCTGGGTCCGAATTAGCTCGTTGGCGCAGTATTCAACAAGAGAGAAACAGCCAAGGTTACAACACGCTGGCAAATAAGTCCCTGAGCACACCGACCATCTAGATTTGTTCGGAATGTGTCGTACTGAACGACGGCAAGCCTTAGAGCTCGTCAATTTGGCAGGAGGAATGCGATAGAGTTTATATTATATTGTGCCTTTGCAACTAGCGAGAATACTGCGGCACTATATGTATATACTTGTGCAAACCAAACTACCCTGCAGATACTTTGTGACTACTCTGTTTGCATTGGAAAGTTATGTTTTTCTCAGGTCTCTTTCCACTGCTACTCCATTTAAGACTCACCTAACTATTTATTTTAATGAATATCATCCGTAAATTGAATGCAGCCATGTTCCCAGCACCTATTTCCATTGGAGAGTGGTTTGCCAAGTAATAATAAGTCAGCTCAAACATTTGTAAACAATGCAACAAAATTACTGAGATATTTAGTGCTATTCCGATTGAAATAATAAAAAATTGCAAGCAATGGGGAGCATCCATGCACAAATCATACTGGGATTGGAACAGCTAAGGTTCAAAACTACAAAAAAAAAAGCATGAAAATGCCTGAAAGACCGCTATTTTTATCAAAACAAAAAAAGGTCTATAATATAATATAATGAGACCAAAATCAGATCACGGTTAGCCCACTTACAAATCATATGATTTGTTTAAATAAAAAAACAAATAAAAAGTAGTATAAAAAAATGAAGGCACCAGATTGTACAAAAAGGGGATCCTGAGAAGGTTAAGAATGTTATCTCACTGGTCCATAAACTTGCAATGTTTGTGGATCCTCATGAAAGCTTACCAATAAAAATCTTTGGATGTTATCATGTTATTGTTATAAGTAAATAGATAGCAAAAGCAACAGAATAGCACAGGGCTACAAATTAAAGATAAGGCCACAATACTTCCTCTTTCTACACTATTGTTAGGAACAAGGCTGCATTACACAAAGAAATGTTACACCCCTGCAAATATTATCAAGTTGCAGCAATTCATTATGGCACTTCCCAGTATCAGTCCAGGGTTGGCAACAAAAAAACCTAGCCTCTCACAGGACAGAAACTAGCTTGAAAATCCACTAACTGCATGAACCTATACTTAATTTTAATTTTAGTTACCGACAAACCATTGTGATGCAGGATTTGACCAAACCTTTCCTAAATATTTGCAGCATATATAACGCCCATATTGGGTCTCCATATTTAACTCAGTCGATAAGTCAGGAAACGATTAAAAAAATTGGAAGAAAGCCACTAGTGGAACAATTTGATTAGAAAGAATTGCGGCTATCTTCAATCTAAGCTTTCAACATTCCTTTTCTAATTTCAGTATCATCCTTCATTCTTCATGAAAGAAACACCCAAAAACTATTCAATTCAAACCTTTCAATTCCATTTTTATTACTAACATTGATCCAATACCCCAGATAGGCACGTCAGGGTCTATTTTATGCCAACCCCGTCACGATCCAGTTATATCTAGGTAGGTAGGCGTAAACCTATCGGTCATTTTTTCTCCGGATACCGCATTCGTTTGGGCGGCGAGACACAGCTCAGCGAGCGGCCAACGGCTTTTATCTTACTTATGAGCGGAGACGACGGCGTCGACGTCGGCGCGCTTTCCATCTCGATCTTGTTGAGGTCGACGAGGTGTCGCATCGTCTTGTCGTTGTCCGGCACGCGAACCTTCATCTCTTCAAGGAGATCTGTAAAGGAATCCAACAACATGAGCTGAAGCTCAATCTGGATTTCTCATGTTACAATTTCTGTCGTCGGAGCACTATCCTGGTCTTCTATGAATTAATTTGTACTGTTGCCCTTCGAAACACTGACGTCTTGTGGGCTTTATTAAGGTCCAGCAGCGCGATTTCATAACTCTGATTTCGCCATTCTCGGTTAAAAAGGTAAAAAATGAACATGGAAAACAAAAGTGATTTTATCCATCAGAACCGATAACGGCATAGATAACGTTAATGTTACGGAATCGCTATGCAGGTAAGAAACTTCAGTCAGTTTGCTGAGTGGTGCTAGCGATTGATTAAACAAAGCAAGTCTGAACTAGGTACCTACCTACTTAAGTTTGCATTCTTCAAAATAGAAATATTGGAAACTTCTACTTGACCACTTATCTATGCAGATTATAGCTTCTCTTAATCATTCAGTGGTTTCTATGATATGATTTTGTCTTCCTTTGTAGATAGGAAATGCTTTTAAAAGCTGGTAACAAAGACAGTCTCAGTCACAATGCAGAAACTGAAAATCATTAAAATCTAGAACTCACCTCGCTTTTCGTCCTTGAGCCTTTGAACCATGGCACCAGATTCGTCTTGTTCAGACTCGAGGAAGGCGTTTCGTTCAATGGCCGAGTTGAGCTTAGCTTCGTTCTCACCGAGTGACATTACAAGAGCCCTAAAGTCAATAATAGGAAGTGAATTAGGTGAGATGCCCAATGAACTTTATTTGACAATGGATATGTCAAAATACCAGCAAATTTAAATAATCTTAAGATTGGGAAAAATATGACACAAACTCAATTTAATACCTTTGTGACCTTTCTAAATCATCGTTTTTCTGTTCCAAATCTCGAATGTATTTAATTAGTTTCTCCTCTTGGCTGCGGTATTCAATGACCTTACTCTCAAGCTCAGACACTCTCGTGTCAGCTTGCAATTGGTTATTTCTTGTCCTTTCCAGTTCGTTCTGTAGCTTCATTCCTTGCGAAGCAAGGTCTTTCTTTTGTTTCTCCGCCTGGTTGACAGCAGCTTCCAACTCACGTTCCAGCATCTGCGAGTTCTCTTGGAACTCCTCAAAATCTTGTTCCACCTGTTCGTACCTGTAAAGAAGGTTAGGTAATAATTTATGGATCCGAATAATTCAAGGCACGAGGAAAAAACTGATTGACAAATAATGGCATTCCATTTTGACATGACCTTATGGCCTATTATGGTGGCAATAGCAACAGTGAAATTGGACCACTTGTCTGAGCATGCACGCAACAGCTAATGACATTTTATGCAAATGAAAGAAAGCTTTGATGATGTCAATGATCAAACCCTAGCTAGGTATGGTCGTTAACCGCAATATGAGCAATACAATTCCAAAAACGCATACTTCTTTTTGAAGTGGATGGCCATGTTTTTCCAGTGGGTCAATTCTTCTTCTTGCCCACCTGGCTCGCACATATTATCATCGTCCATGATGATACACCACTACACGTAATTAAAAATTGCTCTAGATAGTTTGACTTAATCAAAATCGATCCGAAACAACTAAAATCACGAATTCTCTGTCGTTTCTCTCCGCGACTGCCACTGCCAACCACCGTTACAACATCCAAGATGGCGGCGGGTGGGCGATGACGCATCGGTGACCTTCAAATTTGCTGTCACATCTCATAAATGGCGGCGCTTTACAAAATTAAAAACTTATTTTATCGATCAAACTTTAGATGAGGAAAATTCGGATATTACAACTCGATAACTTAATTTATGTTATACTTATATTATCAAATAAAATCAATTGATTCAAATACATTGTTTACAGTGGCCTACCATATATTATGTTGGTACCTATTCATCTATATCAAAGGAATTTAAACTAATAATACAACTAGTTGTAGAAATTAATAAATAAAATACTTTATTCAAAATGAATTGAAATCTTGACATCGTAAGTTGAAAAATTAACAATTGCAGTCTCTATCATGATATGGCTATGGGAAAGAAAACACATAATATCACAAGCTTTTGTGTGACCAGCTAGATAGCATGTTATGCAAAACAAATAGAAACAAAAACAGCATAAAATGCCCACGACAGTTAGTGGAAAAATGAGAAATTCAAACATTAAATGGCCACCTATTCCAGTCTAGGATAACATGTAAACAGCCAGTATTTGTACGACCAGGCAATGAACACTCGTTTTGTGGTTTAGTTGCTTATTGAGGCTGACCAAAACATTAATTAAAGGCAAACAAAAGTAACGGATGAACTAAAACGGTGAATTCATCCCTAGCTTGGTGTCAAAGTCGAGACGCTCCCTTTTCTGGAAACGAATATCGGCCCTAGAAATCATAAGAAAAAAGTCAGTATCATAAATATCGAACTTTTCGTGCATTTTTATCTCTTGAGGGAGCATGAAAATAGCAGCTGCCTTTTGTGGGTTGGAAGAAACAGACCTGTAACAACATCTTAACACAGCAATGCAGCTCTGTGTTGCATTCTTATTGCTTAATTGAGTAAGGCTACAAAATTGTCTGTTCCCAAACTGAAATGATGGGTGAAAGTCAACAGCAAAGATACTACATTAGGTAAACAGAATCAGAAGTGTACCTACAGAGCATGTGTGCATTTTTCCCTCTGAGAACTCATTGTGTTTTATTGTCTGGCCTCTGGAGTGGCCATTGCAAATTAAAGAAAAGGCAACACACATTTATATTATTTTCATGCATTTCTAGGTGCCCAAAAGCTTTTCAAGTTGAAACCCAACCTATCTACAACATTTTACAGCTACTGCAACATTTTGCCTGTTGTGAAGTAATTCCTTTCCAAACTCGTTTCTCACTTTTGAGTAGGCGCAAAGAGCAACTCACTTGACTTCCTCTCGCTTGATGATCTCGACGAGCGCGAACACGATGACAGGCGAGAGAACCAAGTGCGGGATCAGGAACGCCAACGGCACGTCTGAAATGCCGAGATCCGTTGGGTCGACCGGACCCGAGCCGAGATAGACCCAGGAGTAGCTTGCCTGGACGCTCAAACTGTCGAGAGAAGCATCATTTTAATTACAATATAATATAATAATAATAATATCTTTCTTTATTGTTTTCAGTTCTACACTGTGGTAACAATATATTTATCATCACCAAGATGTTGTTCAAATAGACAAGGTCTAGAGATTTTAAGCGGTGGAGTAAATTTAATAGATTTTGAGGCAGATTTTGGCGTAGAATAGAAGGAATCAGGAGACTGCACTTATTTTATGGCTGCACAAAAAATAATGGTTCAAATTTCAAGAAGGTACATTGAAATTTGAAATAGGTAAACCAACCCAATGACATAAACACAGATTATGGCATGAACTCGATATGACTTGAAGATGGCAGATGGGGATCCACCTTTTTATTTATTTTTTATTTTATATTTTCTGCAAATAATAAAGGGTACTGGCGGCAGAGGCCTAAACGAACTCCGGCACTTACATGATACCAACGACACAGACCCAGATCTGGTTGGTGAACGGGCTGCGTTGAAGCAGGCTGTACTTGCGTTGGACAAAGCTCACCGAAATCGTCACTGCAAACAAGCGAGGTAATCGTAATAGGGAAAAAGTGAGGCAAGAGAGATCAAGAAGCGGAAATTGCGAGAAAAAACTGTGTTTCAGACTTTCAGAGGGGGTTTTGATGCTAAAACATTGTGTTGATTCTTCAAAAGCATGAGAATCGTAAAATCGGTGATCTTTGAATTGGAAGCAGTGAGCGATTTTGAAGGTACTCTTGATACATTCCCCCAAGATTTTGCAAAGTTAGTTCCAAAATAGGCATGGACTATGCGCATAGGCAGTTGGCGCGAGGGCGGGATAGATGTATCCGATAAAATTTCTGGATAGAAACATCCCCGAACCCAAAAAATGTTTGCATCCGGAGAAAAAGTAATGCAGGACAGTGTTAAACAGTCTCAACTCTCAATGCATTTAATAAATTTGATAGAAGTTGCCTTTTCTTTACAGTACCTACCTACTCTGTTCCGTGAGAGAATATACTTTTCACTGCAGCACCAAAAGCCTCTTTTGCATATCTTATGTCACAGAACAGATCAACATCTTTAAAAAGGATGGCCAAAACCAATAGGCAAACAAAATTGACACTAGAACTGGAGAAAAAAATAATCGCTCGTGAACCGTACGAACTTTACGGCCGACCGACAAAATTCACACGTCGAATTTGGTCAGGGAGAAATTTTAATTTCAGGCCCCCGATCTCGAGTACAAACCGAAGTGCAAGACGATGGACAACATGACCAAGTGCTGCACGAGCTGCAGCGTTCCGTGCCGTTCGGCCCAGCCACCGCCTTGCGCCGCCAGTCGCGGGTAGACGACGGCGCACGTTCCGTTCGCGCGGTCGGCCAGATCCGCACACGCCGCCGCCAGCGTCAGCGCAAAGAACGTCAGCTGCGCGGCGACCGGCGCGAGGAACTTGCAGCCGTAGCACCAGAACACGAACACTGCCATCTGGAAGATGCGAGTCTTGTTGAGCCTTGCAGCCCCAAGAATTACAAGATTTTTAAATTTCGGCATAGATGTAAGGTAGAATTTTCATGCCTAGCTACGGCTACGGCAAAAATTTGATGCCATTAATTTCGACGGCAATCGCTGGGGTGCGTTGGCAACCTGTTTTAACATCATCTACCAGGCCATGGCACAAGGTCCATTATAATCAAGGGACCCAATGTTCCACAGGTGATCACAGTTATCTTGGTTACAGGGGATTTAACAACAAACAGTGGCTCCATCCCTTGACTGCCAGAGAAACTATTATAGGGGACGGAAGGCTTTTGCGAAGCTGCTTTAGTATGGGAGTGGAAAATCTGGGTAACCTTATATCTGTGATTTATTAACTCCGACCGCTTTCCACGCACAATTCACCTTGTACAGAATCCTAAACGAAACCTATGTCAAGGGAATCCTCCAACTCTTGACAACAAATTGTCTATCTTGAAATATCAAAATACCAGTTGAAAACTCAAAGAAGCTTCAAGAAACCATCAACCGATTATCACATCTCCGTTCGGGCGCTACCTGCTTTGTGACGGCGCACTGGTTCTTGCCGGTGGCGCGGTGCATCACCTGGAAGTCCGTGGGAAGCGCCGCCAACGACAGAGATAGCGCCGGGATGATGGCGCACACCAGCCACAGCACCTGGCCTGGAACGAAAGCACCGACTTTAGTGCCGGCATCAGCGCCTTCTCTGCATTACGACGATCCATTGAAAGTTTTTTATTTTGTTATCTACAAAAACTGAAATGTTTAGTAGACCGAAAAAAAAAACACTTTCAAAATATCAATTGTGGAGTTTAAAAAATAATCAGCAGGTATGCATATGCTTTTAGAATGCAATGGAATGTCATCTTTTGATTATTCATTCAAGTTCAAAGGTTTGCAGGCAGAAAAAGGAATTTTGTTTTAAATTTTATGACTCTGTGTGATTTTCCCAAAAATGCAGTTACGATATTTCGCAATTCGGGAATCGATATACAAATCCAAACGAGGAGGTGGCCGTGCCTGCGCGGTGTGGACGTACCTGTCGACAGCAGCGGGGGCAGCATCAGCAGCAAGGCCAGCAACTGCATGAGACTCAGCGAGATGCAGCAGCAGGTCCAGAACTGCACACAGTTCCACAAGCCCTGCAGCCAGCGGCACGCACAACAAGATTGGCGTCTTCAACGGGAGCCACAGGAAATGTGCGCCAGGGCAAAGTGGCGGAATATATCAAAATGCGACTTACGGCATTATACAGGGCCTTGAATGCTTTAGCAGTTATTTTTTTGCCTATTTTCACTTGCTTTCTCTGGTATTTTAACTCTCGATCGGAACTAGAGAGCTCGCAAGCATTCACTTCCAGGAATTTGCTCTGAGCTTGCTACAGATAGTCTGAGGTAATTGAGCATCAGAAGTAACATTTCTGGCCCTGAGTTGCAGCTGATCTTGGGACTTGTGGTTGGCCTTGTTGTGCATGAAACTTAACATTGTGTTGGTATTTTTAAGTGCTACATTTATTCTTTGGTACAGGGAAAGGTGCTAGCATGGGTGTGTACAGCTAGGTGGCATCTTCAATGGCAGCCAAGGACATGTATGCCAAGGTACAGGGCACGGTGCTAGCATGGGTGTGTACAGCTAGGTGGCATCTTCAATGGCAGCCAGGGACATGTGTGCCAAGGTACAGGGCACGGTGCTAGCATGGGTGTGTACAGCTAGGTGGCATCTTCAATGGCAGCCAGGGACATGTGTGCCAAGGTACAGGGCACGGTGGTAGCATGGGTGTGTACAGCTAGGTGGCATCTTCAATGGCAGCCAGGGACATGTATGCCAAGGTACAGGGCACGGTCCTAGCATGGGTGTGTACAGCTAGGTGGCATCTTCAATGGCAGCCAGGGACATGTGTGCCAAGGTACAGGGCACGGTGCTAGCATGGGTGTGTACAGCTAGGTGGCATCTTCAATGGCAGCCAGGGACATGTGTGCCAAGGTACAGGGCACGGTGCTAGCATGGGTGTGTACAGCTAGGTGGCATCTTCAATGGCAGCCAGGGACATGTGTGCCAAGGTACAGGGCACGGTGCTAGCATGGGTGTGTACAGCTAGGTGGCATCTTCAATGGCAGCCAGGGACATGTGTGCCAAGGTACAGGGCACGGTCCTAGCATGGGTGTGTACAGCTAGGTGGCATCTTCAATGGCAGCCAGGGACATGTGTGCCAAGGTACAGGGCACGGTGCTAGCATGGGTGTGTACAGCTAGGTGGCATGTTCAATGGCAGCAAGGGACATGTGTGCCAAGGTACAGGGCACGGTGCTAGCATGGGTGTGTACAGCTAGGTGGCATGTTCAATGGCAGCAAGGGACATGTGTGCCAAGGTACAGGGCACGGTGCTAGCATGGGTGTGTACAGCTAGGTGGCATGTTCAATGGCAGCAAGGGACATGTGTGCCAAGGTACAGGGCACGGTGCTAGCATGGGTGTGTACAGCTAGGTGGCATCTTCAATGGCAGCCAGGGACATGTGTGCCAAGGTATGGGGCACGGTGCTAGCATGGGTGTGTACAGCTAGGTGGCATGTTCAATGGCAGCAAGGGACATGTGTGCCAAGGTACAGGGCACGGTGCTAGCATGGGTGTGTACAGCTAGGTGGCATCTTCAATGGCAGCCAGGGACATGTGTGCCAAGGTACAGGGCACAGTGCTAGCATGGGTGTGAACAGCTAGGTGGCATCTTGAATCGCAGCCAGGGACATGTGTGCCAAGTACAGGGCACGGTGCTAGCATGGGTGTGTACAGCTAGGTGGCATGTTCAATGGCAGCAAGGGACATGTGTGCCAAGGTACAGGGCATGCTGCAATCACAGATTGCAACCCAGGTAGGGGGAACGTTCAATCGGAACGGGGACACCGTGCCCGAGCGACCTAACCCGTGCATCTCGCTTGCCTGCATGAAGTGTCTCGACTCCGCCACCAGCCTGTACAGCGAGACGGGCTCCTCGCGACGGAAACTGAGCGAGCACGCCACCGAGTTGAGTTCGCGCGACAGATCGACGGGCGACGGGCCCCGCGGCGGCGGCACGAACGCCGGCACCGACTGGCACACCTGCGGGTAGAGCGGTTCGACGGCGCAGCTCGCGTCCGCCTGGAGCAGCACGGGCATGTTGTCGGCGTTGGCCGAGCTGCCCATCACGCACACCACCTGCGCGGATTTGGTTATTGGATGGTTTTATTTTTTGAGAAACCAATTTTTTCGAGGTCGTTTGAGGATTTATGGATGGTTTTTTGAAATGTAGGTAGTAAAAATTTGTTAGTTTTTATTATTTTTTGACTTTGCCAGGATCATTAGAATTTAGGAAGCCTGGGTTAAAAAACAACAATTGGTTCTTTTTATTATTATGTACACAAATATGCCTCCCAAAAAATGTTGCCCATTCATTTTTGGGAGGCTAATTTGAGACAAGCCAATTACGAGCTTTCGTAATTAAAATAAGATTATAAAGAGAACAATTGGTTCTTTTATTTACGTTTTTGACGTTAGTCGAGCTATCATCACCCTTGAAGAAGTAACTAGTATATTTATGTTACGAAACGTCGGGAAACCAGTGAGACTTTTATTTAGCATTCAAATCCCAGTTTGAAATAGTTTTTGCATTGGTACATTGAGCTCAACCTCTTTGTACTTACCTTTACCAACATGGTTTCAAGCAGTTAGATATTTTTGGCCCAGATCCATACGATCCATAAGACATATCCATAACGTTTCAAATGCATCATGGTGACGCAAGTATAAGTTTGCTACGCTAGTGGAACACCAGGTTTTGACACCTAGTGCCATTCACAGCTAAACTATCTTAAAAACTACCTATATCAATCAGAACTGATATTGGAAAAAGTGAAAGTTTCATAAAACCAATTTCAAACAGAGTTGTGAATTATAAATAAAAGTTTCTCAGACTTATTGACGATTCTCCTCGAGTAGTATAATTTATAGAATGTTGGGATATCAATGTGGCAATTGTATTTAAAATTCAAAAGCTGGTTAAATTTTTTTAAATTGAAAACTAATGCTGAAGATGGGACAAGTTTACATGAGTCTAAGAGATTTCATTGATGAGCTTAGTGAGCAAAATCCTCAATCCTCAATCACTGGCCCCAAAAAAAGCATTTGTGTGTTTTTTCCTTAGTTTCTTCGTGTGTGTGTGTTTGTTTGCAGTCTACTTGCAAACGGCCGATATCATTTTGATAAAATTTGCAGAGGTTCTTTGCTAGGTTTTAACTCAGACCATGAGCTCTTTTCAGCAAAATCTACTGGATAGTTTTAAAACTATTCAAAATTCTAAAAAATAATAATAATTTCCAAAAGATTTGTTCAAGCTGTACAGCCAAAAGTTGTCAATATTTTACATTAAACTTTACAAGGCTATGAAACGTGATTAAACCAAGCATTTCTGAAGTTTTAAGGGCCTTACGACTTTACATTATCTTTATAATTGCTATAATTCTAACATTTTTTGGGTAAAATTTTGCGATTTTCAAGCATGTTTTCTTCAACATTGTTTTGAATAAAATTTCCTTGACTCCTTACCAACAAATAGTCATTTCACACATTGTCCTTCATGTTTTGGACTTTCTGCCTCCACTGTTTTGTCCACTATAAACTGCTACACTCATCTTCAACACAACACAAATTTCGCTCGCAAAGCCCTAGAGTAAAAGTTTCATAATCGCGTCTCTGATTCTCTCCCACCGTCGAAACCCCAGGGCCCACCTCTCCGTATTCCTGCATGATGTGCAGCATCTCCTTTCGTCTCTGATTCTCTCCCACCGTCGAAACCCCAGCGCCCACCTCTCCGTATTCCTGCATGATGTGCAGCATCTCCCTCGTCACGCCCGGGTTGCAGTCGGTGAACAGCGAAACCAGCAACGGCACGTTGTCGATCTGCTCGAGGTGCGGCCGGATCTTGTCGATGCCCCGCGGCAGCTTGGCCTGTCACGGAAGCTCATGGAGTCAGTTTAACTTTCAATACGATCCAAGCACTGCAATGTTTGCCTTGATCTACTTGCTACACTGCTGTGTTTTTGCAAATATACCAATGCCTTGATCTATACTTGCTGCTATGTTGTTTCAAGTAGTTCAATGCCTTTTTGCTTGAATCGAGGTTACCTGCCTCGCCCTTTGAGACTGACAAGGCAGCCATCCACCTTGGGCACCAGCTCTCACAACCAACGGAGCTTGCCTCGATTTGTGGTGGCGTTTGAACACGGCGTTTGTGATTATACTATTGTTTTGATTATTGAACTTTGTACGTTGCTGTCTCTTGAATTTTTGTTACAGTATACACTTTGAAGTACATGACCGC
Organism: Nemoura dubitans; assembly: GCA_921293005.1. Lineage (NCBI taxonomy): Eukaryota > Metazoa > Arthropoda > Insecta > Plecoptera > Nemouridae > Nemoura > Nemoura dubitans. The sequence goes on from OV121077.1 coordinate 37,803,531, forward strand.
TGATTTGTGATTTCTCCGTGCAAAGAATTTACAGTCCCGCCCGTGAGGGAAAATACCAGTGAGGATCGCTACTAGAACTCCTACAAATTTGTAAAACTAATTTATTTCACTGTAAGCAATTTTAAAACACCAATTTCAAACATTGTTAAGTCCAAAAAGTGATCCTAAACAATACCTGTAATCCTAAAACTCAAAATCCCAATATTCTTTACAAAAAAAAATCGTTAAAGATCAATAAGAAATTATTAACAATACCTAATATTAATCTAGACATGGACCTTCTGTGCAAGCCCTACCACAAATTTGTAAAACTAATTTTTTTTCACTGTAAGCAATTTTAAAACACCAATTTCAAACATTGTGAAGTCCAAAAAGTGATCCTTAACAATACCTTCAATCCCAAAACTCAAAATCCCGATATTCTTTACAAAAAGATCGTTAACAAAACAGCAAGAAAGATCAATAAGAAATGATTTGCAATACCCCATATAAATCTAGACATGGACCTTCTGTGCAAGCCCTACCAGTGGTCACGTATGTTACGCACCCTGTTGGACATGTCGAAGTTGACGGGGGCACTCTGTTCCGTGCTGTCCGTCAAGCAGCTCATCGATCGCCAGCCCTCCAGCTCCTCGCTGGAATGCAGACACCGGGGAACAGCGTTACACTAGTATAACATCAGATGTAAGGTTACCCAGATGATCTACCATACCTAGCTAAGGCTACGGCAACATTTGATGCTAGTAGTTTCGCCGGCAATCGCTGGGGTGCGTTGGCTACCTGTTTTAACTTCACCTACCAGGCCATGGCACAAGTTCAATTATAATCAAGAGTCCAAGGGTTACAGTTACTTTGGTTCGAGGTGATATAACAAACAGCGGCTCCATCACTTGACTGCCGGGGAAACTATTATTGCGGGCGGAGGGCTTTCGAGTAGCTGCTTAGGTATGGGAGTGGAACATCTGGGTAACCTACTATCTTTGCTGCTATTAATTTGAGTTTACCAATATAGAGTCTACGAAATAGAGCTTTGATAAATTAGCTCTTAGAGGCATACGTTGCTAGAAGGCTGTGGTTAACATTGACCATAAAAAAATTAAACTGTACTCACAGTTACATCAACTGCAATTCAAGTACAGTGTTGAGGTTTCGATTACTGCTACGGCTAGTAATGATCGTAGGTTGAGGGATAAATGTATAATAAATAATATTTTAAGTTCTTTTTAACTACATATATCTACCCCAGAATATTCACAATGCAGCATGGTGAAATGTTTGTTATGTGGGCGGATTTGGAACCTTGATGGCCATTTGTGTCCATCATTGCAACAAGGCAGGTCTGTTAGTCTTAAAAACTGAACTATAAAACATCGTCCATAACCAGTATTGGTAACACATAGGTAGCTTTAGTTCAATGTATTATTTCTTTAAAACCACATCATGTTCCACATAGTAAAAAAAAATTAACATATTATCTTTACGTTATGTTGTTCCAGCTGAGAGCTGCAGAACAAAGACCGTTCATTGTTAAAAAAATTTGTTTAAAGGAATCGTTTTACAATGTTGAAGAAATCGAAATGCTTCCCTAGAACCTTCAATCACTGCATCTGGTACAGGATTGGCAACAAGTACGCCGTTTCAGCTCTTATACATTCTCTGTAAGTCATTTTCCACGTTATCTTAAAAGCGTACTCAACACATTAATATAAACAAACTAGGGAATTATTTAGCAACTTCTTAAATTCAATTTACTTATTTGGAATAAACTAGTGTAAATTGCAATCAAATTCAAATTGCTTCAAATTGCAATACATATCGACATAATCAGCATTAAAGAGTAGATCAGACCGAAGATGACAGCTGGTAAGGCCTATACTTTAAGGTTGCCCAGCATGCAGAGAGCGCTTAGCTAGTCGCATATCCCGGCCAGCAATGATCAAAGTACACTCACTTGGGACTGTGCACCGAGCGTTGATCCTCGCACTCATCGTCGAACTTGACCTGTGAGTACTCCATGTTGATAGCGCTCGGCGCTGAAAGGCTCAGCGCCCGGCTGCGGCTCATGTTGCCGGCCGTGCTGAGGACACACCTCGTTAGCGCTGGGCGAGATCTTGTTAGCACTCGACTAAATTTGGTTAGCGCTGTGCAAAATCTTGCAAGCGATTGGCAAAATCGTGTTAAAGCTTAGCAAAAGCTCACTACTGTCAGATAATTTGTTGCGCTCAGTACATAAAGGATCTTTAAATATTTTTCACCATTGTTGAACATTTTTTGATTTGTGCTGTTTCTTATTGGAACTTTAGCATTGCTTTTTTTTAACAAATTGTCTTATGGCTTATAATCTACCAATCAGGGATGTAAAATTAACTAGGTATGTAAACTAAATCTACATGTTTTGGGTGGATAATTGTGGAAAATGTACAGGTAAAGTTGCAGTGTTTTTGTGATAGATACCAAGCATAAGCATGTTACAAAATTGATAGAAAATAATTTACATAGCATGGCAACGTGAAAAGATTCGTTACCTACCTACCTAAAAAAGCAATCATAGGAATCTGGGCTGAATGCATCGAATCTGTAACTTTCTCAAAGCACGATGAGACGAAGCATTGATCAAATGTTTAAAAACGTCTCCTCCATTTCTGAGAATCGTTACAAAATTGATGCCTCCGTTGCCAAAATATAGTGTTTGCTAGGTCCAAAGATAAAATATTTGTACAGAAAAAGATCGACACAAAGTTGACAGCCACAAACAAAAAACAGAAATCTACACAAACATTACCTACCACACGCAAAAGGACATCACCACAGATACACTTACTCAGATAGTCCATGCCTGCGTCGACAGCGGCTACGAATGACATTGTCTGTACCTCACCGCGTTTGATTCCCGGCACTACCCTCACCTACCAGCCAACGATTGCGCCAGACGTCGAAGGATTATCATAATATCCATAGCCAGCTCACAATGACATGCATCCTTGCACTGGATTTTTCTGTGATTATTTTATATCAAATTTATCTATTATAAAATGCATAATGTTCAAAATGTTACGATTTTACGATGTGTGTACGGTCATAAAACGAAAATAAATGTAAGAAAGATGAGATGAATGAAATATGCCAATACACCATAGAGTTTGCTTTATTTAAGAACATACCCTCTGCTGCAACGATAGCAGTTATTTAATTTCTTAGACTCTTGTCCACTTTATCCTATCTTTAGCACTAGTTTTGAAAGAAACTATTTCAAACTGGGATTGCCAAGTTTTCACCCTTGATAAAGTAACTAGCATATTACGTTATGAAACGTCAGGAAATCAGTGAGACTTTTGATTTAGCATTCAAATCCCAGTTTGAAATAGTTTTTTTCAAAACGATAGCAGTCTCTATTACTGCCTTTTGCAACGCATCTTTAGCATGGAAGTCCTAGCCGTGAAATGTTCTCTCACGGAAAAGAGTTCAGCTTTCGCCTGCATAACCCCGCATCAGGGTTCTTAGCGCAGCCGTTGCGCTACAGCGATGGACTACCCGCGTGAACTGTAACCGTGGCATCACCGACACGACCTACCGCTGAATGAGCTGCGCCGTCTCGTCGTCGTCGCCGTCTGCCGGCGGAGCCTTGTGATTGGTCGGGCACTTAGGGAGTGACGTGGAGGGGGAAGATAGGTGGCGGCCGGGTTTGTACGCCGGCGCCGGCGTCGAAGTCAGCTCGGCCTCGGACCTTGCAGCGGGCGGAACCAGGTTATACGAGGGGGGTCGCGTCGAGTGGACAGACGGCACGGAGTTGCGGTCGTGGGGACGTGTTCCGTTTGCCGGTTGTTTTGCCTTTTTTTTTTTAGAAGGTTTTCTTCGATTCGAAACATGTTTCGATATCGATTTTATTCGTAGCAAATTTAAGCGGGAAGAAAACCTTGAAGGTTGGGTCTGTTTTTGCAATGTTAGAGCCTATAATTGAGTTGAGATGTTTTTAAATTGAATCAATTATTTAATACAATTCGTAAATTTAGCAATTACTGATGAATTATTATTTAACATATAAATATTTTAAATAAATTGTGTGAGGTCCATTTTCCACTACTTTTCGTTCCAAAAAAGTAACGCTGCCAAGTCAGTCGAACCTCAACTCTTGACAAAGTAATTTAGTATGAGCTACAAAAACACTATTTTATTTTTCTGTTTTTCAAGAATATAAAGAGCCAAGAGAATAACAGAGTAAATGTGGAAATAGCAAAAGATTACCGACCGCATCGCTTGTTAGAAATAAAACCCCACGAAATGCCGCTGTCCACATCCACGCGGGATCACACGAGAACGGAAAAGGGGTACAATCATTATCCAAAAGAAGTAAACACGTAGTCACAACACCCAACAGTCGAGTGTTAAGTCGTTTGGCAACATGAGAGTCAAGAGTGGGACGTCTCGACGAGAAAAGAAATTAGAGAGTGCATGCAGTTGAGGCTAACATCTATGATTACCGCCCAGAGTATTTGGCGGCCATCTTTGTTTGGAGCAGAAGCCTAATTTGTCAACTGAAATCTAATATAGGTACCCAGTAAATGTAATATGAGCAACTATTAAAAGGATAAAACTGATACATTTTAAATTATGATTGTTTAAAGAGCTAATTAAAAAATTAACAGTCTGTTATCTTCTTGGCTATCTATTAGTATGACTAATTCCTACTTTCTAGTAAACAAACTTTTAATTTCTTAATCGACAGTTGAAAACTGTCAGCTATGAGGATTTGTAATTATGCGCTCGAAGGGGCTGGAGTGCTCTGTTCAATGAACAGCCTCAACAGGGTGTTTTACTCTTGAAAATAATTGACAAGTAAAATCTTTAGAGATGCTAATTGGTGTCAATTAGTGGTCAATAGAGTGAGGATTTAGTAAATACAGGTTTTGTCGCGATCGGACATAAGGTGTGGCCTCTAAAGTGTGTTCAGTATTACTTAAATTCACCGCGGAGCCCGAGTACACTTCATGAACCGGCTTACGCCGAAAAACCGAAAACACGAGTTCCGTCCAAGCAAAGCTGGCCGCCATCGCAGAAGTATCGTCTGTGCGTTGTTGTGGTGTACACCGAGAGAGCGCGAATGCGTTCCACGTACCTGTTTCGCTCGGACTTGTCCGACAGCAGCGATATGTGACAGTTCCAACCAGATTCGAGGCCCATCTTCTCGGAGAAGACACGCGAACGCAGCTCGTTCTCTTTGCTGAAGTGCACGAAACGGATGCAAGCGCGCTCCAACTGGTCGATCAGTTGCACCTGTCAAAATTATACACCACTTCAATCGTTGCTAGCCGGGATGTGCAACTAGCTTAGCAAGCTCGAAATCATAGGGATGCCGCCGTACAGCGTTCAAGTAGGACAAACCTTGGATCATTGCTAGCCAGGATATGCAACTAGCTTAGCAAGCTCGAAATCATAGGGATGCCGCCATACAGCGTTCAAGTAGGACAAACCTTGGATCATTGCTAGCCAGGATATGCAACTAGCTTAGCAAGCTCGAAATCAAAGGGATGCCGTCGTACAGCATTCAAGTAGGACACACCTTGGATCATTGCTGGCCGGGATGTGCAACTAGCTTAGCAAGCTCGAAATCAAAGGGATGCCGTCGTACAGCATTCAAGTAGGACACACCTTGGATCATTGCTGGCCGGGATGTGCAACTAGCTTAGCAAGCTCGAAATCAAAGGGATGCCGCGGTACCGCGTTCAAGTAGGACAAACCTTGGATCATTGCTGGCCGGGATGTGCAACTAGCTTAGCAAGCTCGAAATCAAAGGGATGCCGCCGTACAGCGTTCAAGTAGGACAAACCTTGGATCATTGCTAGCAGGGATGTGCAACTAGCTTAGCAAGCTCGAAATCAAAGGGATGCCGTCGTACAGCATTCAAGTAGGACACACCTTGGATCATTGCTGGCCGGGATATGCAACTAGCTTAGCAAGCTCGAAATCAAAGGGATGCCGCCGTGCAGCGTTCAGGTAGGACAAACCTTGGATCATTGCTGGCCGGGATGTGCAACTAGCTTAGCAAGCTCGAAATCAAAGGGATGCCGCCGTACAGCGTTCAAGTAGGACAAACCTTGGATCATTGCTAGCCGGGATATGCAACTAGCTTAGCAAGCTCGAAATCAAAAGGATGCCGCCGTACAGCGTTCAAGTAGGACAAACCTTGGATCATTGCTAGCCGGGATATGCAACTAGCTTAGCAAGCTCGAAATCAAAGGGATGCCGCCGTACAGCGTTCAAGTAGGACAAACCTTGGATCATTGCTAGCCGGGATATGCAACTAGCTTAGCAAGCTCGAAATCAAAGGGATGCCGCCGTACAGCGTTCAAGTAGGACAAACCTTGGATCATTGCTAGCCGGGATATGCAACTAGCTTAGCAAGCTCGAAATCATAGGGATGCCGCCGTACAGCGCTCAAGTCGGACAAACCCAAGCCTTGCCAACTGTCATCACGCTGTCAGATCAACTCTGTGACAAAGATTATGTCATTATGTGTAGTTATTTGGAAGCTAAAATAAGTAAATTGAATTTTAGAAAATGATAAAAAATTCCCTAGTTTGTTTATTTCCATGTTTATTCACTTGTAAGATGAAGTGGAAACCGGCATGCACGTCAAATTGCAGTAAGAATTGGCACGGCGTACTAGTTGACAATCCCGTACCGGAGCAGTGAGAGCTGGCACGGCATACTAGTTGCCTATCCCTTACCGGAGCAGTGAGAGCTGGCACGGCATACTAGTTGCCTAACCCGTACTGGAGCAGTGAGAGCTGGCACGGCATTCTAGTTGCCTATCCCATACCGGAGCAGTGAGAGCTGGCACGGCATACTAATTGCCCATCCCGTCCCGGAGCAGTGAGAGCTGGCACGGCATTCTAGTTGCCTATCCCGTAACGGAGCAGTGAGAGCTGGCATGGCATACTAGTGGCCTATCCCGTACCGGAGCAGTGAGAGCTGGAACGGCATACTAGTTGCCTATCCCGTACCGGAGAAGTGATCGAAGGTTTGTAGCCAAAGTTTCACAGATTAGTCGTCCGTTTGTCTATCGACCATGGAACTTGAAAGGCATGTATAGGCGACATGTGTACTTGCCATGTCCGTCTGCGCCTGGTACTGCATCGTCACCATGCCGATGAACACCTGATTGCACTGCACCTCGAAGCAGCCTTGCGCGTCGCTTACCACCTCGTCCTTCGAGTCTCCGCACAGCAACGAGTCTGAAACGTTACCAGTGGCAATTCTTGGCTTCAAATGCCTTGCATACAATTACATTTTTACTGCTTCCTCGAAATGAGCCATAGACTTGGAGCTGGATACATTTTTGCCATTGTACTGTTGATGCTCCTAGCGGAAAGAGGTAAAATATGTTTCCCGCCTTCCAATAAAAAATTTAAAAAACGTCATTTTCGTTTACTACATTTTCAACAGAGTAATCATTTTTGATTGTCATTTTAAAAATCCACGTCATTTATCCAATCGATAATAACAATTTTTCAAACAACCCCACATAAAACCTTTAACACCAAGGGTGCAGCCTGGAACTTGCGCCGCAGCGGCTAGAGTTGCTCCAAGCGATCCTTGCTCCTGGCCGCAGCACGTGGTGCTTGCCTTCGGAGTGAATAGCGGACCAGTGGGAGCACGCTCCAGCCCAAGTAGCACAAAAACGTTCAGCAAACGTTATTTCCAACGTTCGGTGGACGTCGAAAAAGCTAACAGGGGATAACTTGCGTTCAACGTTCACATTCGCCAAATTTTCGATTAGGTTCTACCCAAACGTTGAACGCAAGTTATCTATCCCCCGTTGGCTTTTTCGACGTCCACCGAACGTTTGTGATGACTGTTTTTAAGTGCTACTTGGGAAGTGCACCTGCCCACGCTTCGAGTGCACCTGCACACGCTCCGAGTGCAGCACCTGCGCACTCAAAGTGCACCTGCGCACACTCAAAGTGCACATGCGCACGCTCAGAGTGCACCTGCGCACACTCAAAGTGCACCTGCGCACACTCAAAGTGCACCTGCACCCGCTCAAAGTGCACATGCGCACGCTCAGAGTGCACCTGCGCACACTCAAAGTGCACCTGCACCCGCTCAAAGTGCACCTGCACACACTCAAAGTGCACCTGCACTCGCTCAAAGTGCACCTGCACCCGCTCGAAATGCACCTGCGCACACTCAAAGTGCACCTGCGCACAATCAAAGTGCACCTGCACCCGCTCAAAGTGCACATGCACCCGCTCGAAGTGCACCTGCGCACACTCAAAGTGCACCTGCACACACTCAAAGTGCACCTGCACCCGCTCAAAGTGCACATGCACCCGCTCAAAGTGCACCTGCACACACTCAAAGTGCACCTGCACCCGCTCAAAGTGCACCTGCGCACGCTCAAAGTGCACATGCACCCGCTCAAAGTGCACCTGCACACACTCAAAGTGCACCTGCACCCGCTCAAAGTGCACCTGCGCACGCTCAAAGTGCACCTGCACCCGCTCAAAGTGCACATGCACCCGCTCAAAGTGCACCTGCACACACTCAAAGTGCACCTGCACCCGCTCAAAGTGCACCTGCGCACGCTCAAAGTGCACCTGAGCACGTTTCGTACCGGCCAACACCGAGTGCGTACCGGTGGAGTGGAACTGCATGCCGCGCGCCCGCGAGTCCAGCCCCGGCCGACAGTCCCAGAGCAGCGGCGTCGGGCTCCGATGCGGCACGTACAGATGCCCGGCGTCGGCAGGCAGCTCCAGGTAGACGTCCGACATGCGGCTGCTGATCTCGCCGGTCAGCGGGCGGTACGCGAACGCCGAGCAGTACGCGGTCAGGCTCGTGCGCTGGTAGAAGTCGGCCACCTTCTTTCTGCAGCGGCAACGTCGTCGGTGGTTATATGTGTGAAGGCTTCTTCAAAAGAGCTTGGTTTGATTTAGTACAAAACCGCAAGGGTCTACTTAAACCGCCGATAATTGGTCACCTTCTTACGGCAGCGCCAAGACTGTTGGTGGTTAACCCTTGGCCTGATTTTAAGTTGGCAGCAATATAGATAAATACAAATACAAATACAAATACAAATACAAATACACGTTCTGATGCCCCACAACACAATTGCATTTTGCCTGCGTCCTAGAAATTAGCTTTAGACCTGGAGTTAGGCGCACTCCATTAGCAAAGGTAGGCCATAAGGCCTGAAAATTAATGACTATATTGATTGCCACTAGTCAAATGTTTTGATACTTGTTATGTGACTGCATGGCTAGGAACTGCATGGCTAGGAAATGCATGGCTAGGAAATGCATGGCTAGGAAATGCATGGCTAGGAAATGCATGGCAAGGAAATGCATGGCTAGGAAATGCATGGCTAGGAAATGCATGGCAAGGAAATGCATGACAAGGAAATGCATGGCTAGGAAATGCATGGCTAGGAAATGCATGGCTAGGAAATGCATGGCTAGGAAATGCATGGCTAGGAAATGCAGGGCTAGGAAATGCATGGCTAGGAAATGCATGGCAAGGAAATGCAGGGCTAGGAAATGCATGGCTAGGAAATGCATGGCTAGGAAATGCATGGCTAGGAAATGAATGGCAAGGAAATGCAGGGCTAGGAAATGAATGGCAAGGAAATGCAGGGCTGGGAAATGCATGGCTAGGAAATGCTTGGCAAGGAAATGCATGGCTAGGAAATGCATGGCTAGAAAATGCAAGGCTAGGAAATGCATGGCTAGGAAATGCATGGCAAGGAAATGCAGGGCTAGGAAATGCATGGCTAGGAAATGCATGGCAAGGACATGCATGGAAAGGAAATGCATGGCTAGGAAATGCATGGCTAGGAAATGCATGGCTAGGAAATGCATGGCTAGGAAATGCATGGCTAGGAAATGCATGGCAAGGAAATGCAGGGCTAGGAAATGCATGGCTAGGAAATGCATGGCTAGGAAATGCATGGCTAGGAAATGCATGGCTAGGAAATGCAGGGCTAGGAAATGCATGGCTAGGAAATGCATGGCTAGGAAATGCAGGGCTAGGAAATGCATGGCTAGGAAATGCATGGCAAGGAAATGCAGGGCTAGGAAATGCATGGCTAGGAAATGCAAGGCTAGGAAATGCATGGCAAGGAAATGCAGGGCTAGGAAATGCATGGCTAGGAAATGCATGGCTAGGAAATGCATGGCTAGGAAATGCATGGCTAGGAAATGCATGGCTAGGAAATGCATGGCTAGGAAATGCATGGCTAGGAAATGCATGGCAAGGAAATGCATGGCTAGGAAATGCATGGCAAGGAAATGCAGGGCTAGGAAATGCATGGCAAGGAAATGCACGGCAAGGAAATGCATGGCTAGGAAATGCATGGCAAGGAAATGCAGGGCTAGGAAATGCATGGCTTGGAAATGCAGGGCTAGGAAATGCATGGCTAGGAAATGCAGGGCTAGAAAATGCAAGGCTAGGAAATGCATGGCTAGGAAATGCATGGCAAGGAAATGCATGGCTAGGAAATGAATGGCAAGGAAATGCAGGGCTAGGAAATGAATGGCAAGGAAATGCAGGGCTGGGAAATGCATGGCTAGGAAATGCTTGGCAAGGATATGCATGGCTAGGAAATGCATGGCTAGGAAATGCATGGCTAGGAAATGCATGGCAAGGAAATGCATGGCAAGGAAATGCATGACTAGGAAATGCATGGCTAGGAAATGCATGGCTAGGAAATGCATGGCTAGGAAATGCATGGCTAGGAAATGCAGGACTAGACAATGCATGGCTAGGAAATGCATGGCAAGGAAATGCAGGGCTAGGAAATGCATGGCTAGGAAATGCATGGCTAGGAAATGCATGGCTAGGAAATGCATGGCTAGGAAATGCATGGCTAGGAAATGCAGGGCTAGGAAATGCATGGCTAGGAAATGCATGGCTAGGAAATGCAGGGCTAGGAAATGCATGGCTAGGAAATGCATGGCAAGGAAATGCAGGGCTAGGAAATGCATGGCTAGGAAATGCAAGGCTAGGAAATGCATGGCAAGGAACTGCAGGGCTAGGAAATGCATGGCTAGGAAATGCATGGCTAGGAAATGCATGGCTAGGAAATGCATGGCTAGGAAATGCATGGCTAGGAAATGCATGGCTAGGAAATGCATGGCAAGGAAATGCATGGCTAGGAAATGCATGGCTAGGAAATGCATGGCTAGGAAATGCATGGCAAGGAAATGCAGGGCTAGGAAATGCATGGCTAGGAAATGCATGGCAAGGAAATGCAGGGCTAGGAAATGCATGGCTAGGAAATGCAGGGCTAGGAAATGCATGGCTAGGAAATGCAGGGCTAGGAAATGCATGGCTAGGAAATGCAGGGCTAGGAAATGCATGGCTAGGAAATGCATTGCTAGGAAATGCAGGTCTAGGAAATGCAGGGCTAGGAAATGCATGGCTAGGAAATGCAGGGCTAGGAAATGCATGGCTAGGAAATGCATGGCTAGGAAATGCATTGCTAGGAAATGCAGGGCTAGGAAATGCAGGGCTGGGAAATGCATGGCTAGGAAATGCAGGGCTAGGAAATGCATTGCTAGGAAATGCAGGGCTAGGTAATGCATGGCTAGGAAATGCATGGCTAGCAAATGCATGGCAAGGAAATGCATGGCAAGGAAATGCATGGCTAGGAAATGCATGGCAAGAAAATGCATGGCTAGGAAATGCAGGGCTAGGAAATGCATGGCAAGGAAATGCATGGCTAGGAAATGCATGGCTAGGAAATGCATGGCTAGGAAATGCATGGCTAGGAAATGCATGGCTAGGAAATGCAGGGCTAGGATATTGCGGGGCTAGGAAATGCATGGCTAGGAAATGCATAGCTATGAAACGCATTTCTAGGAAAAGAATAAAAGATACAAAGCACAGCTGCTCCGTTGCACCAAAAAAACTCTGCAGTTCAAGGGAAAAATAAGTGAAATTGTTCAGAAAGTCTACTTCAAACAAATTTGATTGAATTCAGAGCAAAAACCGCCCGATTCATCAAACGCTATCGCTCCTCTCATGAAAATAAGACCGCGAACCTGTCGGCGGGCGAGAACGGCGCCAGCCGCGTGCCGTCCCAGAACTCGACGCAGGAGTCGAGCACCATGTCGGCGGTGCCTTGGGACAGCAGCTGCAGGCCGCCGCACGCGATGTCGCGCACTGCCACCGCCACCATGTGCGGGAACGGGAACTTGACGCGCGCGCTCATCGACAGCGAGCGCGCAAACTTGATGTCGCGGCGCACCATCTCGGGTTGCTGCGGCACGGAAGGACGGACCGGTACATTTCTTAGACTCGTGTCTAATATGCCATGTGTTTATCACTGGTCAAGCTATCATTATTGAAAAGCAACTGGTACTATACTAAAAGACTCACTAAAAGACTTCCTTTGCAGCCTGTGCTCTTATTCCCTATCTTTATCACTAGTCGAGCTAATACTCTTGAAAAAGAACTAGTACTATACTAAAAGACTCACTAAAAGACTTCCTTTGCAGCCTGTGCCCTTATTCCCTATCTTTATCACTAGTCGAGCTATCACCCTTGATAAAGCAACTAGTACTATACTAAAAGACTCACTAAAAGACTTCCTTTGCAACCTGTGCCCTTATTCCCTATCTTTATCACTAGTCGAGCTAATACTCTTGAAAAAGAACTAGTACTATACTAAAAGACTTCCTTTGCAGCCTGTGCCCTTATTCCCTATCTTTATCACTAGTCGAGCTATCACCCTTGATAAAGCAACTAGTACTATACTAAAAGACTCACTAAAAGACTTCCTTTGCAACCTGTGCCATTATTCCCTATCTTTATCACTAGTCAAGCTATCACCCTTGATAAAGCAACTAGTACTATACTAAAAGACTCACTAAAAGACTTCCTTTGCAACCTGTGCCCTTATTCCCTATCTTTATCACTAGTCGAGCTAATACCCTTGAAAAAGAACTAGTACTATACTAAAAGACTCACTAAAAGACTTCCTTTGCAGCCTGTGCCCTTATTCCCTATCTTTATCACTAGTCGAGCTATCACCCTTGATAAAGCAACTAGTACTATACTAAAAGACTCACTAAAAGACTTCCTTTGCAACCTGTGCCCTTATTCCCTATCTTTATCACTAGTCAAGCTATCACCCTTGATAAAGCAACTAGTACTATACTAAAAGACTCACTAAAAGACTTCCTTTGCAACCTGTGCCCTTATTCCCTATCTTTATCACTAGTCAAGCTATCACCCTTGATAAAGAACTAGTACTATACTAAAAGACTCACTAAAAGACTTCCTTTGCAGCCTGTGCCCTTATTCCCTATCTTTATCACTAGTCGAGCTATCACCCTTGATAAAGCAACTAGTACTATACTAAAAGACTCACTAAAAGACTTCCTTTGCAACCTGTGCCATTATTCCCTATCTTTATCACTAGTCGAGCTATCACCCTTGATAAAGCAACTAGTACTATACTAAAAGACTCACTAAAAGACTTCCTTTGCAACCTGTGCCCTTATTCCCTATCTTTATCACTAGTCGAGCTAATACCCTTGAAAAAGAACTAGTACTATACTAAAAGACTCACTAAAAGACTTCCTTTGCAGCCTGTGCCCTTATTCCCTATCTTTATCACTAGTCGAGCTATCACCCTTGATAAAGCAACTAGTACTATACTAAAAGACTCACTAAAAGACTTCCTTTGCAACCTGTGCCCTTATTCCCTATCTTTATCACTAGTCAAGCTATCACCCTTGATAAAGCAACTAGTACTATACTAAAAGACTCACTAAAAGACTTCCTTTGCAACCTGTGCCCTTATTCCCTATCTTTATCACTAGTCGAGCTAATACTCTTGAAAAAGAACTAGTACTATACTAAAAGACTCACTAAAAGACTTCCTTTGCAGCCTGTGCCCTTATTCCCAATCTTTATCACTAGTCGAGCTAATACTCTTGAAAAAGAACTAGTACTATACTAAAAGACTCACTAAAAGACTTCCTTTGCAGCCTGTGCCCTTATTCCCTATCTTTATCACTAGTCGAGCTATCACCCTTGATAAAGCAACTAGTACTATACTAAAAGACTCACTAAAAGACTTCCTTTGCAACCTGTGCCCTTATTCCCTATCTTTATCACTAGTCGAGCTAATACTCTTGAAAAAGAACTAGTACTATACTAAAAGACTCACTAAAAGACTTCCTTTGCAGCCTGTGCCCTTATTCCCTATCTTTATCACTAGTCGAGCTAATACCCTTGAAAAAGAACTAGTACTATACTAAAAGACTCACTAAAAGACTTCCTTTGCAGCCTGTGCCCTTATTCCCTATCTTTATCACTAGTCGAGCTAATACCCTTGAAAAAGAACTAGTACTATACTAAAAGACTTCCTCTGCAGCCTCTGCCCTTATTCCCTATCTTTATCACTAGTCAAGCTATCACCCTTGATAAAGCAACTAGTACTATACTAAAAGACTTCCTCTGCAGCCTGTGCCCTTATTCCCTATCTTTATCACTAGTCGAGCTACCACCCTTGATAAAGCAACTAGTACTATACTAAAAGACTCACTAAAAGACTTCCTTTGCAACCTGTGCCCTGATTCCCTGAATGAATTGTATGCTCTTGACAACACCCAACAATTATTTACTAGACCAATTTTATAATATTATTTTTTTCTATATTGACTTATTCTACAACACACTATGTACAACTTTGCTACCTGGTTTTGTTCCCTGAATAAAAACACATTATTATTATTGTTGTTACGAAACGTTGGAAAACCAGTGAGACTTTTATTTAGCATTCAAATCCTGGTTTGAAGTAGTTTTTTTTCAAAAGGAGAATGGACTTTTCTTAACAACTGTTTTTACAGATCAGATGACATTGAAAAATTGGACGCGGAAGAACTAAGAAGAAAGCGACGAATTGTGAGAAAATTGAGCGTGGCTGGTCGGTTTCTCTTTTGTGTAGCCTTTATTATATCTTATTCCATATTTCTACCATTTCTTGCAGATCTATTTTCATCATGTGACAATGTCACCGTCTGAAAACTTTTACTTATCACCGGCCACAAATAACTATAAAAACGAAGGCTGCAAATGTAAAGCAGATATCGCTGCACTGTGAAAAAAGTGCAGCAAAGCACATATCATGATCATGATCCATAAATAACTTATCAAATTACCTGATTTTATGTTACCTACTTGACTAGATGTTTATGTTATAGCTTGGAGGAAGCCTTTAGTTGAGTCGAGTATCACTAGGAAACACTGTCAAAGTTTTTGCGTTGAAGGATGAGCGAGTTGGCCGTAACATTTTCTTATTAAAATTTGACGCAAGTTAAGTTAGTAGTAATGGTACTCAAGTAACTGGTTACTGGGACCATCACTGCCATTGACCTATCGGATCGTCAAGAGTTGCACCATTTGGTTCATACCAAAATTCATTTCGTTCAAGAGTTCCTTAAATCTACTACACCGATTGATTGCCGAGGTGTCGTTAACCTTTAGTTACCAAATTTACACATTTTTTGCCAAATGTTTTTAAAATTTTCCCAATTTTCAGAAACAAACAAATACTCAAAACCGGTTTAGTATGTTTGTGAGTTTGAAAATTGCAAATTTTCGTAAAAATCGATTAATTGAAAAAGTTATCACCCGATTCTTTTCAAAAACTTGGCAGATCTAAGTTCAGAGATTTAAAAGGTGCCCTGCAAATTTAATCAAAATCGCTTCAGCCGTTTGGCTGGGAAAGCGCAGACAAAAAAAAAGATACTTTATTCTATAGGTAGTCAAATTGAAGTCTTTGCTTGCTCATTTAAATACTACCAAAAATAAAGAGTGCAGCATTCCACTGGCTTGACTGATACACCAACAAAACCAACAGGATAAACATTGCAATGTGCCGTTAAATTCGTGTATCTAAATAAATCAACTCACCACGTGCCGAAACGTAGACAGTTGCTCTTCCAGTTTGAAAATGTCTTTGGCAGAATCGACAAAGCCGATTTGCCTGGCAAGCTCGCACAAGCACCTGAACGCACAATAAAAATCAGTAAGCAGTCTGTGCGATTATGTTGCGTGTTTCCCTTTACGATGGTCATGTCTTGGGAAGGACTAAAATTACTCAGTTGAGAGAAATTCCATTGCTGAATAGGAATTGCAAATAAATAATTTGTTGCCTAGATTTTCTTGGTATTAGTATTGTCATTAGTTTGATTTATAATACATATTTGGGCTTTTATCTGTTACATTTCTTGTCATGAAGTTATCTAAATTTGATTTAATATATAATTTGATACCTAAACAATAATGCAGAACATGGTTAATGCAATCATATAATCTAAAGTTATGTCATTGTAGATATTTTTAATAGGCAGCTTGAATTTATGGCATTTAAGTTATTTGATTTGTATTTAGTATCTACTAATAGAAGTAGGTACCTACTAACTGGTCTATATTCATGCTATCTAATTGTCACATCCTTTAGCTATCAAACCTTTAAGCTAATCCTAATTAAATCTTCACAGATGAAGAGCAACTAAAATTCACTAGGCATTATTTGTTTGTTTAAAAATTTAACCCATAAGAAAAAATACTGCACTTTAAACAAGGTCAAGAGTAGGGTTTAACAGGCAAGTAGCAACCACCGGGTAGAGAAATCATTCCGAATCAAGACACCGCATTCCCATTGCTGAGAAAGAATGAAAAAATAATGTTACCAGAGATTTTTTTAAATGAGAAAGTTTAAACTACCTAGACGTAAAAATTTAAGACAGAGGTCGGTTTACTAGTAACCAATAATAAGGTTCAAATGCTGTGGTCAGGATTTTCTAGCCTAGCATCTAGGATTCCCAGTAAATAGAATGATATCTAAACATTTCAAAGAAACATAAATTTTGACTGTATAAAAAAAATTGACAACATGGCTTTATTAATAAACCTATCGTTAAGATTATCTATCGTTTGATCATTATTTATTAATACATATTTTTCCATTTTTAATGGCATTACCTTCATAGAGAAAGTTGAGTTTTAAATGGTACACAATATATGAACATTACGTCTTACGAGCATGTTTGACTAAGACATGACTGATAATGATCTTGAATTTTCAAACAAGCTGCGACCAATTGAAACAACTTCCTCGAAACAAACAAGCAACAAGTATAACACTACTTTACTATCCATCAAACCCAGTTTCTATGAAAATCTGGTATTTTCTGCAAAAGTGTCTTTCCTATCTAAAACTAACTATCAGCTAAATTCTATGATTTATATCAGAATACCAAAACAATATCTAGCTGTCTATCAGCACAGGAAACCAAACTGCAATCTGCATAGGGGTGTCGAGGTGTTTGGAGGAGCAGGTTTTCAGGCACATTCGTGATCAATCGTGGTAATGCAGGTATCTAAGAAGGTAAAAAGTAAGAGTGAAATGAGTTGGTGACAAGAGCATTCCAAACACCGAACCGGGGTTCACAATTCACCATCCGATTAGCGTCAATCCGCGAACCTTTGCCGCATCTTGCTTCGAACATTTCTCGAAGTGAACGAAGAGCACCAAAGGACTTCAATTCCGAAGTATGGTACAACTCAAACACATTCACACAATCCTCAAACAACTCTTTTATACTCCAATAACCCCAAAACAGCCCACATCATTCAGTTGGCACTGGTTAGGTGCCTTCCATTAGCACTTGATGTGTAGTTGCGTCTTTAATAAGTCACTCATGATACTCGAAAGTTGAAATTGTTGCACTACCTTCAAATCCCAAAGCGTCAATATTTACATCTGAATGACTGAATGAAAACCATCTTAATTTCTTTTCTGTGAAATACAATGCAATTTACAACAAACAAACTGCCTTGTGGTAAACATTGACTTACTGAAACTTACTTGGGTTTACTGGGAAAGTAAGCATTTTTTGTATTTGTATTTTGTAATCTTAATATTCAATGAAGAAATCATGGACTGGGTATACTGGACATCCCAAAACGTCAGTACCCATGTAAATAATTTCCTGGGGTTGCTGAATTTTATCAAATTCATCTTGTCTCTCCACCAGGTAAAATTCTCCTCCACAAAATAACGGACGACTCACATTCCTAAATCAACTAAATACTTGGACAAATGAGGTAGGTACAAAAGAAAAGTATTGCATCCATTTGCTCAACTAAGTGTATTTAATAAAAACCAGGGTCCTCCACTGTCACTCATAAAATGGTGTCTTCATTCAACATCGATACTTTCGAAACAAGATCATTCAATGGCCTCACGACCGCGTTAAACCGCTAGCGGTTCCCATGCCGCCACCACCCCGCGTGCAACCGCAACCATCGCCGCCACCGCGCGACAACGCTTTACCTTCTGCGCTCGGCACGAAACGGCGGCGCGCGGAACGAAGCGGCAGACGCGGCGCAGAAAGACGCGGGCAAACAACACGCATTGAATTCGTGACGCTCGGATATTCGGTTCCGGCATCGAGGTTTTAGGGTTAGTTAGCGACAGAGGGACGGCACGGTTAGTTACGCAGGTGGTACATCAGCATGTATGCAAAGGCTCTGCGAGAAACATCGATGCTAGTTAATTTGATGGAAATACAAGATATAACTGGCATCAAAGAGTCATAAGAGAGAGATTGAGCCATGATAGCATCACTGATTATCTTTTCATTTTGTTGGTAAGGGGAATATTCTTGTTGGCTGCCATTTCTGCTAACATTTGAATATCTAACCAATGCATCTTATAATGGAATTTGTGGCAAAAATGTAAAATAGCGTGATTTGGAGCAACCGTGACTTTTGGTCAACGTGCCAAAAAAGTCAACGTGCTGGACCCCTCTAACTAAACCAGGAGGTTAAGGGAGTTCTCGTATTTACATTACCAATGGCCATAGAAAACGGCCCGACACACAGCGAACAGAGTCGATCCTAGAATACTCTTCTCATCAAAGAAATAAATGCTATATGTGTTAATGATTAATGATGGTCGTATGTGCAAATAAACAGAAAAATTGCAGGGAAGCTGTAGGCTCCCCAAATAGGAACCATGCGCAAGTGCATAGGTATTTAAAATGAAACAACATTTAAAAATGCTAGAGTAAATAATGGAGCGCTAGTTCGTGGATTGGATCCGCACTCTTGGCAATCCTTTTTCCATAGATTGGCTACTTCAGCATTGCCACGGCTGGCAGTGCTAACACTAACAAAATAGAATCGCCTACGCTTGGTCATATATTTTGTTTCACTCTCGACAACAAAATATCCTTTAAAATGCTTTTTGTATGCTTTTTCAATAGGTAGCTTTAACAATTCAGACTTGAGACAAGGAATACGCTACATAATCTTTGACACTAGCTTTCTAAACGAAACATTTTTCAAATTTGGAATATAATTCTATCAAATCAGCCAAGATACGACACATTTAAAAACAAACTTCACTTGGCATTCACCAAATTTGAATAGTTTTTCGAACAGGTCTTCTTAGAGATCAGGACAGAGTACGAGTCGAAACGCCAACGCTACCTGCGGTTGATGACGGGCACCAGGTCCTCGTTGTGCATCGCCTGACACGTGACGTGCGCGCAGAACCGCGTGTAGTGCTCCTGCGTGCGCATGTTGCACGTGTTGAGCAGGATCGCGAGGCCGAGCGGCTTGAGCGAAGCCGCGTGCGCGCGCCACGCGTGGTCGTCGAACTGCAGACGGAACGACGAGGTGCGGTCGTGCGTCAGGTCCAGCACCTCGGCCACCGTCTTGCCGCTCGAGTCTGGACGGCACGGAGCGGTTCGGACAACAACGGGGCTAGTGAAACGTTGCTTCAATCACGGATGAAGTTAATACACTGGGCCCAGATCCACAGACCAGAGCGGCCTGAGCTCAACTGGACGGCACGGAGCGATTCGGACAACAACGGGGCTTGTGAAACGTTGCTTCAATCACGGATGAAGTTAATACACTGGGCCCAGATCCACAGACCATAGTCAATGCTTAGCCCTTGGGGTAAAATGATTTCAGGGGTAGTAACCATGGTGATAACAAACTTACTGCTGTTTTTGCCCTAACTCTGCTCAGAGGGTCCAGTGTCTATGCACTGCGATTTTGCCACTCAGACTTTGCCGTTCTCGGTTACAAAGTTAAAAAATTAACATGGACAACAATAGGGCTTTTATCCATCGGAACTCATAATGGCATCGTAAAAGATACAAAATCGCTATGTTGGTCAAGTATGATACGGGAGGAAAAAGGAAATTTAACTAAAATCCTGGAATATGCTAACTAAGCATTTCACTCATAAAACGTTTAAAACCTGCATAACTAGACCTTCCCAAACAATAACGTGGAAACATGAAAATATTACTCAAAACTGTAAGGGTCAAGATAACGTACAGCCGCTGTTGCCGCTGTTACCGCAGGCACGGGCAATCTATGTGTTGTATCTGTGCCGATGCTGAATGCGGGAGTTACCTGCGTTGCTGAGGTTGTAGTTTGAGAGGAGCTCGTCGTGTTCGTTGTCTTCTTCCAGCAGGGCGCCTTGGTTGGCGTCTCCCACGTCCCCTCGGTCCAACGAATCCATGCTGCAACAAACGGTGTCAGCTCCATCGCAGACGCAGCACTGGCAACGATGCAATGACTGGCAAACGGAGGGGAAACACAATATGCAGCTTGTGGTAACTATTTTATTTTCCTAACGTTATGTGACCTTTTTAAGTTTTTAGTATACATATATTCTGAATAGGATTTAACAATACTCAGTTTAATTGTTAGTTAGCCGACAGTCTGTTATCGATCCTGTTAAAAAGCAAACCAGATAAGTTTACCAAAAAAACTATTTCAAGCTGGGTTTTTAATGCCAAATAAAGTCTCACTGAGTTTCTTCAAGTTTGAGTGCTAAAGATAGGACAAGGGGATGTAAGTTATAGATGTAAAAGCCAGATACTTCTATTTATATTTTAACGTGCCACACCAAAAAAATTACCCAAAATCAACTCAATAATAAATAATAAAAAGTAGTACCTAATCAAAATTATTAATTAATATTTAAAGCAGCAGTTTTTAATTTTAAAAAGTAGGAATTTTGCCAGTCCTTACATCTCATTTCTTTGCAACACCACAACTCAGTATGTTAAGTCATTCTACTAGTACTTGACCTTCAGTGCCACGCACCAAGCTACTAAACTTTCAAAACAAACACGAGTCTTCGTAGTTGCATGCAATGGCGGTTACCTGGAGTTGTTGGACGAATGGTCCGACGTGCGCAGGAAGAACACCTTCTCCGCCGTCGGGTTCGGCCAGGACAGGATGCCTTTCTTGTCCACGCAGCACAGGGCCTTCAAACGCAATGCAGACCAACCATTCAACGTCCGTGCCTAGTGTTGTTAAGCGGAACAATTTTGATATTACCAGTTGAAATTTTCAAGGATCAAAAATGTTCAATGAAAAACATATCTTCTTGAAAACTTATCTATTTGCAAATCCACTTGAAAGCAAACTGGGGATTTTCCAGGTTTTAAGTCCTTCATGAATAGTTGGGGTACTATAAGTTTAATTAAGGTTCTGCACCATTGTTGTATAAAAAGCTGCTGACATGAGAGTAGGTACCTAAGTAAAAAATTTTCTAAAATGTTTAAGTCGCTTGTAGCGCATTTCACTCGTATCAGAGTAAATTAAATGTAAATCAAAAGAAAGTGATCCAACATCTTATTATTGTATTCTTAAGCTTGCTTAGCTAGTTGCATATCCCGGCTAGCAATGATCCAAGGTTTGTCCTACTTGAACGCTGTACGGCGGCATCCCTTTGATTTCGAGCTTGCTAAGCTAGTTGCATGTCCCGGCCAGCAATGACCCAAGGCTATACTGCATTTCACGTCAAGTAGGGGAGTGGATTTACATCTTCCTCACATAGCCAATGCTGTTAGAAATGAGTTAAGAATCCCAAAACTGCCCATAGAGTTGTTAGACCGACTCAAGACATGGCTTGTAAGTTTTGAAAACTCATAGCTTGTGTCTAGCAGCAGTGGGTCCTTGAGGAAGATGCAAATCCACTCTCCTTCTCAACGTCAAATGGAATTTAAACACCACGAACCACTCGACAGACGTCTCACCGTCACTGATCCAAGAACGTGCAGCAGGTTCGCCGAGCGCGAAGGGATGTCGCCCTCGCCGGTCCAGACGTCGCGGAAGTTGGCGGCCAGCCGGCGCCACGAGACCCGCGCGGTCACGCCGCCCGCCGTCGGCTCGTCGAACGGGTCCATCGTCGGCTGCCGAGGGGAACGCGATGAGCACGCTGGCACTCGACGTGGTCCGATCGTTCGGCTTGCTTGGTGGTAACTAGCTTAAGCCAATTGGTGCGGTTGATGGTGATTATTTCATGAAGCTTTATTTTTACTTTCTATTCGTATTTCGTGGTTATAAATCACACAATTTGTTGCTAAAAGTGTGAGGATTCCGTAGACCCTGGTTTCTTTGCAATCGGACAAACGGTGTGGCCACAAGTTAGTATCCAGTAGGAGGTAAATTCTGCGCGGGAAGCGGCCCGAGGATACGCTCAATATTTCGACGTAACGGTTGTTTTACAACGCTTGAAAATACTAGATGAGTGAATATTTTTCGAGATTTGCAATCACACAATTTGTTGCCAAAAGTGCGAGGATTCCGTAGACATGGGTTTCGGTACGATCGGACAAAAGGTGTGGCCACAAGTTGGTATCCAGTAGGAGGTGAAATTCGAGCGGGAAGTGGCCCGAGTAAGCACTCACTCCAATAGTCTTAAGCTAATAGTCAGTACACATTGCACTTATTCCACGCTTTCGAGCTCTTCAGAGTCCGTCAGAGCAGGATATGCTCTGCGAGGCCGAGAACGAGACGGATTCGCAATACAAATTGCGCTTTGGATCCCGAAGGGCTCAGCCCACGGGCTCGAAAGCATAGGTGTGTAATTGCTATACCTAGTCTGTGGATCAAGTAACTCTGATTCTGCTGTCCATGCTGTCAATTAGTAAAAAATGCAATTAGGTTAGTAATTTTAATTTGATCAATGAAGACCAAAAACTTGCCGAGGCAAGGAAAAAGTAAACTTTAGTCTCGACTCGGTATTTCAGTGACCTGTTAAATATCTGATGGTCTATTAACTTGAGAATTGCTAGCAAAATTCAAACTAAACTTGTAGTTTTTTTTGCAAAATTACTGTTAGCCTCACAACGGAAAAAAAAAAACTGGCAAGGGGTAAATGTGTGTATATTTATACTAATTAAAACAATTTATCTAAAAAACTAAGCAGTATTAAACTGGTAGAATTTGAAGGGTCAGCAAACTTTGCAATTCATTTGGCCCGTCTATTTGCCCTGTTTTTCGGGCCGTTCTCGGGCAACATTTGAGCAACCTCGGGCCGCTACAACACGACGCTCGTCCAAGGTACCGGCTACCTGCAAGTGCGTGGAGATGAAGAGCCGCGCCTGGATCCGCGCCAGCCCCAGACTGTCCAGCACGAGCCACGCGGCCGGGAAGACGACCGGCAGCAGCGGCAGCGCGGCGGCGGCCGGTCGCAGCACCAACGTCTCGGTCCACGCGTCCGCGCCGGCCCAGGACGCCAGGTACTTGAGACGGAGCCAGCCGGCGGCAATCGCACACACCTAGCGACCGGGCATAAAGCTGGGTCAATGACAGTGACACGATGTCATCAACATTGGCTCTGCACCAATCGTAGACTCTGGATGTGCATGACGTCATGTTTGCGACTCTGCCGTGGAGTCTCTGCTTGGTGCAGAGACAATGTTGATGACATCGTTTCATTGACATTGCCAGCTGTAAACCCAGCTCAATGCATTGCTGTGCTAAGGCTGATTACCTGGGCAAAGCTGTTGTATTGAAGTACCCAGTGGCGTGCGGTGGATTTTTGGCAAGGTATGCACTAGACAATATCTGAATGTCTTATCCAGTAATAAGTGCAAAAGATGCAAAATCAGGGGGTTTGGGGGCAAAGTCCCCCACAAATTGTTGGTGCTCAATGTCTTTTTGAATGAAACCTACGCGTTTGCGGTAAAGTTGGGTTAGGAAAATTGCAACAGAGCGTTCCCGTCATCGGTGACATAGCGAAATACTGTTGACAACTGGAAAGAGTTCATTATGTCCGTAGTTTCGTCGAACAGAATGGCTACAAATGATAATGAATAAAAGATAATGCATTGCTGTGCTAAGATAGGGTTTTATCAACTGCTCGTTGAAGTTTAACTATTAGTTAAATTTAATTATTAGTTAGCTCCAGATGGCTTTGCATGAGTTGCTAGCTAATAATTAAATTTAAACTAGGTAATAGTTAAGCTTAACTATCAGTTGGTACAACCCAATCTAAGGCTGATTAGCTGGGCAGATCTGTTGTATTGTACCACAGATATAAGATTACCCAGACATTTTAACATACCTTGCTATGGCTACGTCAAAAATTTGACGCCAGTAATTTCGCCGGCAATCGCTGGGGTGCGTTGGCAACCTGGTTTAGTATCATCTATCACTATCAGGCCATGGCACAAGGTCAAATATAAATTATGATCAAGTGATGAACCTCCTGATTGCCGGGCAGGTGCTTTACCATCTGAGCTACTGAGGCACACATTCTCCCGCTTTGCTGGGTGGGATAAGGGAACCTCCTGATTGCCGGGCAGGTGCTCTACCATCTGAGCTATCCGGGCTCACATTCTCCCGCTTTGCTGGGTGGGATAAGGGGACCTCCTGATTGCCAGGCAGGTGCTTTACCATCTGAGCTACTGAGGCACACATTCTCCCGCTTTGCTGGGTGGGATAAGGGAACCTCCTGATTGCCGGGCAGGTGCTCTACCATCTGAGCTATCCGGGCTCACATTCTCCCGCTTTGCTGGGTGGGATAAGGGGACCTCCTGATTGCCAGGCAGGTGCTTTACCATCTGAGCTACTGAGGCACACATTCTCCTGCTTTGCTGGGTGGGATAAGGGAACCTCCTGATTGCCGGACAGGTGCTCTACCATCTGAGCTATCCGGGCTCACATTCTCCCGCTTTGCTGGGTGGGATAAGGGGACCTCCTGATTTCCGGGCAGGTGCTCTACCATCTGAGCTATCCGGGCACACATTCTCCCGCTTTGCTGGGTGGGATAAGGGGACCTCCTGATTGCCGGGCAGGTGCTCTACCATCTGAGCTATCCGGGCTCACATTCTTCCGCTTTGCTGGGTGGGATAAGGGAACCTCCGGATTGCCGGGCAGGTGCTTTACCATCTGAGCTACTGAGGCACACATTCTCCCGCTTTGCTGGGTGGGATAAGGGAACCTCCTGATTGCCGGTCAGTTGCTCCACCATCTGAGCTACTCGGGCACACATTCTCCCGCTTTGCTGGGTGGGATAAGGGAACCTCCTGATTGCCGGTCAGTTACTTTACCATCTGAGCTATTCGGGCTCACATTCTCCCCCTATGCTGGGTGGGACAAGGACATCCCTTGCAGTCAAGCGGTGAAATCCACTCATTTATGGAAGGTGATTCACAGAGTCGCGGTAAAGCTAGAAGCAAATTACCGCGACGATGGGCAGCAGCAGATGCTCGACGCACGCGATCGCCAACAGATGGCGCTGGCGGTTGAAGCATGTGACGGGCCGATCGAGCGCCTGCGCCAGCGCCAGGCGCAGGTTGCCGAGGTAGGGCGTCGCCTGCAGGCGAAACCGCGCCGAGGGGAGGGGGACGCGGGCGGCAGGCGCGGAGCACGGTTCACGCGGACCGGGAGACCAGGTCTGGCCGGCAGTCAACGAGGCGCCGGGCTGGAAAGGCGTGAAACCACGTCGATAGCAAATTAGCTATTTGGCAGTGGCATCAGTAGGTATTAGCACAGATTTAAGGTTACCCGGATATTCTATCTATTCTAGCTATAGATGGCTACGACAAAAATGTTATGCTAGTAATTTCGCCGGCAATCGCTGGGGCGCGTTGGCAACCTGTTTTACCACAATCCACCAGGCCATGGCACAAGGTCAATATTATCAAGGGACCCAATGTTCCACAGGTGGTTACAGTTACCTTGATTACAGGTGATGTAACAACAAACAGTGGCTCCATCCCTTGACTGTCGGCGAAACTATTATTGCGGACAGAGGGCTTTCGCGTAGCTGCTTTGAAACCTTATATCTGTGCTTGCGTTCAACATTCACGTCGCCAGACATTCGATTAGGTTCTACCCGAACGTTGAACGCAATTTGTACCCCATTAGCTTTACGACCTCCACTGAATGTTAGTAATTAAAATTTTTGTGCTACTTGGGAGGCTATACTTACGAAACATTTTGCTAGCTAGATGGGTGGATGTGACTCATGTCAGTTGTTGGAGAGATGAAGTTTTGCACAATCCCACTAGCACAGGTCACAGAAATTGGGAAACCAGCCAGCATCCAATGTCCAGTTTCAAAATTTTTTAAAAACTTACTACTAAGTGGGAAAAGTTATGACAAGTACCTACCTATACAATTGACTTAAAAATGTATTCAGTGTGGAACAGTACTGACTGATTTTAAAGCAATGTACCTACCTTGTGTGAAATTAGCTACAGAATATTTCTTTGCTGTGAGCAGACTTGTGGGTCAGCTGATCCAGCCAAAGGCAAGGCAGACCGTTACAAATGCCTGCAGCGTTGAAGTTGGACTATTTTCCCCCCTTCATACCCTCTACACATATCTAGTGCATTTGACACATTAACTTTCCTTCCCACATGTTAAAATCTTTATTTACCTAACATTGGAGGCTCGACATATACCTAGAAATAAATACTGAGCTATGTTCAACACGATAGATTAGTGCAGTCTCTGTATCGCAGCTCACCTCCAAGGGTACACAGTTGCCTGGGGCAGCCTGTCCGGGTCTCATCTCGATAACGTCGCCGGCGACCAACAGGGCCCACGGCAGGTTGACGAGCTTGCCGTCGCGGAGGGCCCACTGCAGCGTGATGCACGGCGACAACGGGGAGCACAGGTGCGGGTAGTTCTCGGCCACCCACAAGCAAGACGTGGATGCGTCTGGAAGGGAGGAGGCGGTCAAGGGAACTGCCAGTTTGTGCCCTAGCGATGGTTAATTGCCTGCCTATTTGAATTGTTGTAGGTACTACATTTACAAAATTGAAAACAAATACAGTGCTGTTTGAGTTAAAGCCAAAGGTACGTGTTTTCCTGTATCAAGAAAAACATTGATCCTTCTTTGTTTAAAATTCAGAGGGTTTGTGTTTTAGCTTCGTGAGTACCTTTTAATTTCACTAGCAGCCGCCTGACTCGCTGAGGTATCTCCGAGTGCCGCAATCTGTTGTCTCTAACTACCAGATAGACGTTAACTCCCACCAATGAAAGGATCAGCAAGCCTTGAAAGAGCAGATTTCCATGCCTAAAGCAAAAATTTGTGTCAGTCAACAAGTTAATATTAAATAGAGTAAGGAAAATTGGTAGGTACCATCAAACGCACCGTGGATGATCATCAACAAAGTAGCAAGATATTAAGGCAATCCCGATGCATATAATAACTAATGCAGAGCTCCAGCAAAGTGTGGTGTACTGGCTCCAGTGGTGTAGTGCATCTTTAAGCCAAAGCTCGTATCGGCTGAAAGAAACCAAGACAATGGGTAGTAAGTACTAGGTAAGGGAGCTCCGAGAAATGGATATAGACTACCCACCGACTCATGGGAGTTTAATCTGTACATACAGGAGAAGAAATTGTGTATGCTACGCACCGCTCTCGTCGTGAGGCTTCATATTCGTCGACTGTAATCTCGATATCCTGATGAAGCCGACTTAACGCTTCTTTGGTAGACAAACCAATCTGTTCCCTAACCTCCATTATAACCTGTCACTTGTTGCACAGTCGTTACCGTACGCACATCAACATAATTGCATCGAATTTCTCGGCCGCCGCAATGCCTGCATAATTATGGGGCCACTGAGGTTTCATATTGTTAATCATTTTGCATTCAACATACAAGAACTTCACATTTTTAAACCTGCAAAGGAGGACGTCCAATCAATCACTGATGAACTGTCAGAAGCAACAGCTGGGATCGAGGATACAACATTTTGAGGCGGAAAACTTAAAACAAATTATTAAACATTTTTAGTTTCTACTAAAAACTATTCTAGTATACCTTTCTTTCCGCTGGCCAAATCCTCGATTTCGGTCAAGATGTCAAGGGGGGTTACCACCCCCCGGAATTACTACCTCCATCCAACATTTCCTATTAATGTATTGTTAACTTTTAGCTCGTAACTAGTAGCAATGGTAGCAATGGAAATAATTTTCACCACTGCAACATCCCATGTCTGCCTGCAAGGAAGGAATTTAAAACAAGTTCCACTTCCAGTAAACTACCTTAGATGAAGTAATAAGGGTTTTACCTGGTGGCTGGTTTTAAATTAGTATCCAACGACACTGCAGTATAAAATAAAACCTGATGCACACATATTTGTACAAAAACATTGATATTTTCAAAATCTTCAAGTTCATTCCAAATCTCTGAGCCTTGTGCCTCATTCATCATCATGAGAATTTAAACATGAGAATAGAATATTTTGGGCAAGATTATTTTTTGGAATGTGATATATATACAAATGGTCAAGACTTCTTCCTTACATAACAAAATAATCCAGGCAATTTAATGAAGAAAAATCTATTTTATTATCATATACATCAACGTTCATAAAATATAAAATTAAGCCCCCATCATTGTCGCCTAGCCGGACTTCTTGATTTTCTGCATAGTCGGCCGGCCCAGTATCGCCGTGTACTCAAGCAGGCGAACGTCTTGCATCAACTTGGTCAGCCTCTGGAAGTGTCTGTCCGTATACGGCAAAAGGTCTTCTATCGTTTTGGGCACCGCTTCGAGCGTTCGAACCGAAAGCCAATAGATCATCATGTTGATAATGCTCTGCGCCACGTAGACGTTACGGGAGTTCGTGTTCCACGTGATGGCAGCGTCCAGCAGCACTTTCTTCTGGTCGCCGCGCAGTTTGCCGACGTAGGTGCGGAGGTCTGATTCGCCGCCCGTTTTCAGGACCTCTGCGGACAGAAACGAAAATCGAGTAAGTTGTGTTGAGGCTAGTGCTCAACACTAAGTTTACACCAGCTCATTTCTTGCTCCTTGTTTCTCTGATCATACCTATAGCACGTCTCAGGTTCTTTTGGCAGCGCCTCGGGGCATTCTTAACAACTATGTAATGAGAATAACCCTGTTTTTGCCTTTTATTTTTGCAATTTTCTCAACTGAGAAGATGCAACAAAACTATGGCAACTGGCAGGGGCTTTTTCAAGAAAATAATGAATGATTTCTTTATGCTGGTTAATAAAGCTCCTACCTCGAAAGGTAAAAGAACTCTAGCCCCGCGTCCCGACTCACGTTTGCATATCTTGAGAACTTGCAGCGGCCGTTCGAGGGTCAGCGCCAGCTTGAGCGCGGCGTACAGCTTGTTGGAGCGCAGCAGGTTGGCCAGCAGCTGTTCCTGCGCAATCAGCTGACTCGCCTTCTCGATCTTGCCCTCCCGCTGCTCCTTGGTCGCGTCCTTCCACACGACCAGCTGCGACTCCGAGTCGCCCGTGATGAGATGCGATTCGTCGCGCGACACTGAAACCGCACAGCAGTTGGCGTGACTGGCCCACATTCATTTTATTTGTTTTTCGTTCAGCATGGTACAAATTATTTTGGTAATCATGATATATACTAAACTCATTTTCACGTTAAGAACGCTAGCGGTATTTTATTGTCAAAGAGACCCTGTTGTTAGGCAGGAGCCAGAGGTTTCAACATTCGCAGGCCGTCTCACTGTTCCGCTACAGGGTTCGCAAGCAAGGGTCTCCGGTCCTGAACCGTAAATACTATTGAATGATTGACAGCGCAGAACAATACTAGCGTTCCTAAGTCCTAACGTGAAAAAGAGTATAGATCTTTTTAAAAGATGGTTTTCAAAACGATCGTCGAAGCCCACTGTCCGAGTCTGCAGAACAATACTAGCGTTCTTAAAGTAAAAAAGAGTTTAATCAGCTCAATAATCAAACAATTAGTCAGTGATAAAAAATAATTATCAAAGATTAAACAATAATAATCAATTAATCACATCATTTCTATCACAAAGTTATATTTCAAATTCCTTCAGCCCAGTGTTAAGGAACTTAACGGAGGTCATGCATTCTATTTTGCAAACTTTTGCGGTGATGCGTTATTTTTTTTTTAGTAACGGAAAGAATTAAGTAACTTGACGCAATCTTTGATACCAAGAAGATATCATGAAATTTACGCTATCTTGAAATGTACGCTTTCTTGAAAGTTACTACATCAGCATTTTTGAAAATAAGCATGTCGATAATTCGGTCCTTCTGAGAAGTGATGTCTTTGATTTACACATCAACATGGCTGTCTATCCAGTCTATTAACTGGGAACATAACCCAAGGGTGACCTAATGGAAAACTTAGATAAAACCATCATAACACATGTCACATGTCTAGAATCTAGATAAAGCTGCTTTGTTCTCGCCTTCCCTTGGACCAGATTTTATTTTCCCTCCATTAGTCATGACTCATGCGTAACCCAAGATTAGTGTGCAGATGTGGAACTGGAGAAGCGATGGAGTAGGGGTCATCAGTCATCACTCATCACTCATCATAAACAACGAATCAGAAATTAGTATTGTACGGGGGTGAACAGATACCCTCATCACACACTACAATCAGCCACTACAAGCCAATTACACGTCTCTCTTGTCTCACTCTCAGTTTGCAGTCACCTGTTGCTTGTGGTCCAGTACTTGCTTTTAATCTTTTACCATTTGCAAATTTTAAGCCTTTTTTTGTTGGAAAAGAAAGATTATATTGGTACAAATTTCCGTGCCAAGTGTATTTTGTGTGAACCATTTGATCGAGAATTTTTAATGAACTTATATAGGAACTTAGTTACATTTGAGGAACTATCAAAAAAAAATTTTTTTAACTGGAACTGAATTAAGTTCCTTTCAAAGTATAGGAACTGGAACTGGACTAAGTTCTTTTTAAAAAGTAACTTAGTCAAGACTGCTTCCGCCCAGCTTTCAGGAGTTGGGCCGAGTCTGGCCACGGGCTTACCACCCGCTCCGGTAGGACGTTCCACTGTCTGACTGTTGTCGGGATGAATGCAAACTTCCCACTGTTAGTGTGCACTTACGTCCGGTTTCTTGACGTTTAAAACAGTGGCCCGTCCTTCCAGAGCGTGTAGCCCCTGAAAGCCGCTGCCCAATCTCCCTCCATCCAGCACATCGTACCGTGGAATTCAACTCCATCCCCTCCCGAACCCCCCTGTCCTGCCCACCTGTGAGCGCCCAGACGCGCGTGACGTGCCAGTCCATCTTGACCACCTTCTCGCCGGCGAGGTCCCACATCTTGAGCACGCCGTCGACGCCCGTGCCCACCACCTGGTGCCCGCCGGCGAGGAACGCGCAGCGCAGAACGCCCGTCTCGCCGTCCTGCAGCGACTGCAACGCAAAGCAACGTCACGAGCGTTTCGGTCGCAAGCGCCGAGTTCAACGGCACGTCAAATGCCGGACACATTCATTCCAAGCGATTTCCAACTAATTATATTTATTATAACGTTTTTTATGTTTGTGTCTTCTTAATCTTGTTATTAGCCCTTGCATAGTTTATAAAAAAGACTATAGGAGGTGCAAAACTGGACTAACTGGTGGACTAACTGGAGATGCAATGCTAATTCATCTCTATTGTCCCAATGTTTCATAACCAAAACAAGCTACAAAACATTGGGAAACCAGTTAAACTCCTTTGACTGCCAAAATATTGAAGCTAAAATATGTGACGCAGAGGATACTTCACTTAGGCATTCCTGTTATCGCAGTTTGGGTTGCCACCTTGAAGACGCAAAGCCCAAAGGCAAGAGGCATGCAAAAGTAACTACTAGCGCTGCAGCAATATATATGTGAGCCCCTGAACGCAGCCCGCAGAGCAAGCACGGCACTTCCACTTAGGCACAGGGAAATTACTCCAAGGTGGCACTTTAGGTTACCTTGGTTACAGGTGATGTATGTAACAACTAACAACTAAGAGTGGCTACGTGCCGTGCCCTGTAGCAAAACTCTTTCAGCTGGTAGGCGAGGGGAACGCCGCAAATCTTGTGGGGTGAGAGAAGGCTTTTGCATTAGGTACTGCTGTTAGTATCGGCTTCGATCACTGCTCCGGTACGGGACAGGCAACGAGTATGCCGTGCCAACTCTTGCTGCATTCACAATGCATGTTGCCACTTTTACGTTATCTTAAAACAGGATTAACATCTGACCGAAGATGACAGCTGGTTAGGCCTATACTTTTACGTTGCATGGGATACATACAGCGTTGAGCTAGCTGCGTATCCCGGCCAGCAATGGTCGAAGGTTGCATGGGATACATACAGCATTGAGCTAGCTGCGTATCCCGGCTAGCAATGGTCGAAGGTATAGGAGTGTATCATCTGGGTAGCCTTTCAGGGTTGGAAAAAACCAATTTTTTTTTTAAACCCTGCCCAGTGGTTTTTTTTGGGTTTTATTGGGTTTTATTGAACTTTTTTGGGTTTTTTATTTTGCTTCATGTGAGTCATTCTCTGATATTTCATTGCCAGTTACAACGTGCTTTTCTGTTGGTTTTAGTAAATTGAGTTGTTAGACTGCAACTTTTGCCTGAGTGCTGGTGCTTGGAGCAGGAGCTAGCCTGCTTCTTAGCAACCAACAGCTGATTTTATTGGCAGGTTAGGTCAGGTTAGGTGAGGTGAGGTCTTTCCTGTCTTGTGGACAGAGGCCTGTGGACTTAAAAGTTAAAATGCCCTCAGGTAGTGGGCGTAAGCTTGCCCAGGAGTGACATTTAGTTCAAAAAATTGACGGCTCGACGCAAGTGCGGTGCAAGTTTTGCAAGGAAGTGTTTCTTGGCAACCTATGTTCCCAGATTTTCCTATTTTTTGGGTTTTTTTGGGTTTTTTTAAGCTGAGTTTTTTTGGGCTGGGCAAAATAGTAACAACCCTGTAGCCTTTTGATCTGCGACAAGACGAATCAGATCGAGACATTCGACCCGGCCGCCGGACGACTCACGTGCGTGCAGGTGAGATCCGTCAGCTGCCAGATGCGCAGCGTGCAGTCGGCGGACGCCGTCGCCAGCAGCGGCTTGATCGGCGCGAACGCGACGCCCCACACGCTGCGGCGGTGGCCGGACAGCACGCCGATGGGCCTCAGTCTCGTGCCGGACCACAACTGCGAAACGGGGCGGCTCGCTTCGGTTACTCCATTCAAACGCCTGTCGTGTACATAAAGTCAACAGGTGTTCATTTGCTATGATCTTTACTCAGTCCTAATCTTTGCTTTTGAATATTAACAAACTTTGTGGATTAGCAGCTAGGTGCTTGAAGAAGAGTTGACAAAGTCCACAAAGAGAATTATGATGGATTTAGATACCTAGACCTCGACCTAGACCTACCTTAGATCTAGATAGTAAATTTATTTAAAGAATTTGAACTGTAAACGTTAAAGCTTGCACAATTACCACTTTTCACATGCCATCTGTTTCCCACTGCTCTCCTAACGCAAATAGCAGACCCACAGCTAATTTATGCGTTGAAATTTCCGATAATCTCAATTAAGATCGTCTTACTGACCACAGAAACGCAGACGATTCCTGAAGCATTGAGATTAGCATTGAGATTTGAGATTATCATTTAATGATACTATCTGGAGCAAAGGGAATCCCACAAGGCTATCAATGATTATAACTCAAGTATAGGGAGTTGCCCATCCCTTAATAACTACGTAAATTATCGAAGTTGAAGTGAGAAGCCAATCCCTTAACAACTTAACAGCCTTGAAGAATAGAGAGTTACCAATCCAGGAATCCCCTGGCTATCAGATGTAAAGGATTCTACCTGAAACATAGGCAATCTCCCAACGGCTATAATGCTATAAATGATCGAAACTAAGCAAATCCTTAAACAGCTCTGCATGATCCGAGTCCGGACAAGCCCCTGAGCCATCATCGACTGCCCCCCGCATCCACCCACCTTGGCGGTGTGATCCTCGGAGGCAGTCGCGATCAGTGTGTCGTTCGGCGCGAACGCCACCGCGTTGATGTCCTTCTTGTGCGCCATCGCCGTGTGCGTCGCGACCATGCCCCTGGCCTCGTGCCACGACCACAGCTTCAGGCACGTGTCCTGCGCAGACGGCAGCCCGCGTCAAACAACCGCACGAACACGACAACAAAGGACACTGATTTTAGAATGGGTAATATTTTCAATCGTTTACTTGATCCAAACTTAGCACTAGTTTTCAAAAACATCTATTTTAAACTGGGTATGGAATACAAAGCGAGGTCTAGCTGGTAGTAGTTTCTTAACATTTTGTAAACTGTACTACAAGTACATTCTGACTCTACAGAGAACACGCTTTCTGCTGAGGGTTAGTATCACTTTTGAATACCTTTAACCCATCCCTGTTCAAGATAGTGACCCTTACTATGACGCAAGGCATGCAAAAAAAGGGGAATGCATATTATCTCGTGGGAAAAGGTGTGTACGGTTACTTCTTCGAGGGTGCTGTATTCGAATACAATTACAAAACGTTGGGAAAACAGCAAGACTTCACTAACATTCAATGCCTACTTTAAAATTGTTTGTTTGAAGATGATAAGGTAATCGATTTAAGACTATTGGAGTGACTAGTGAGTGCTTACTTGGGCCACTTTCCACCCAAATTTCACCTCCTACTGGATACCAACTTGTGGTCACACCTTTTGTCTGATCGTAACGAAACCCATGTCTACGGAATCCTCACACTTTTGGCAGCAAATTGTGTGTTTGCCAATCTCAAAACATATTCATTCATCTAGAATTTTCAAGCGTTGTAAAACAAGCCTGTTTCGTTGAATTATTGAGCGTATCCTAGGGCCGCTTCCCGCGCAGAATTTACCTCCTACTGGATACTAACTGCTGGCCACACCGTTTGTCCGATTGCAACGAAACCACGGTCTACGGAATCCTCACACTTTTAGCAACAAATTGTGTGATTTATAACCACGAAATACCAGTTTAAAGTTAAAATAAAGCTTCATGAAATAATCACAACAACCGCACCAATAGCCTTAACCCATCAAAACTAAAATTATCCGAGAACTCCCTTCACTCGCAGACCGTCCGTACCTGCGAGACCGACGCGAACTTGTCGGCCGTGCCGTTGGCGAACGCGGCGCCGCCGACCGAGCCGGTGTGTCCGGTGCCGACTGCGAGGCACGTGGCGGCGTTGGCGGCGCCGTCAAGCCGCCACATCCGCACCGAGTTGTCCTGAAAGCGGGCGAGGCCACAGCGTTGTTAGAGCGGCAACAGTCAGGCCACCGGAAGGTAGAGATGACTTCGGGTACTCGGTTTCTACTCGATTCCGATAGGAGCCGAGTAATTTGATTTCTGCGCCACATAGCAGTCTTGCGATTTTGTAACTTTTACGTTATGCCGTTATCGGTTCTGATGGATAAATTCCCTATTGTTGTCCGTGTTAATTTTTTAACTTTGAAACCAAGAGCGGCGAAATCAGAGTTACTTAATCAGAGTGCATATCCACGAAGAAGGGATTTTCAAAACTCTGGAGTAATTTTGTTGTCTCTTTTACGACAGCCAATAGGACTCACTGCACACTGGATCTGACTGGCTACACAAACATTTCCCTGGAAGCAGCCTGTTGTCAGGTTACCTTTGAGCACGAGGGGAACGAACCTCGGAATGAGGAACCTGACAAAACCCTGGCGTTTCCCTGGAAGCCGCCCGCCAGCAGGTTACCTTCGAGCACGAGATCAGCAGGTTCGGGTCCGCCGGCGTAACCGCCAGCGCCAACACGATGTCCGTGTGGCCGCGCAGCAGTTGGCAGTCCATGTCTGAGCGGCGGTACAGCTTGACGTCGGGCCCGTTGGACGCGACGGCGATGTGAGTCTCGCCGACGCCCAGCAAGGCGATGTCCAGGATCTCGTCGAGGAAGCCCACGACCTGCACGGCAAGGGCAAGCGGTTAGGGTCACGTGTACTCTATCCTGTGTGAAAAAGTGCGGCAATTCGGACCACCGTATGAGATGCAGGCGAAAGAAAGAAGGGACTTGTGCGGAAGGAGAGAATATGTTCATCATTAAGTAAACGTTAAAAAAACCTATAGGGCTATGCAAACTTTCGGTTGACGAGGATCTTTGTTAGAAAAGACAGCCTCTGTATGTTTTTTTCAATATTTGATGACAGATTTATATTAAAAGTGCAATTAATCTTTGAAAATTCTAATAGTCCATTTTTATTTAAGTAACTTTTTTGTTATTGTTCATTGGAGAATCTGAATGAAATGCGATCTAAATGTGTCCGTACGGTGAAATATGTTGTGCTGTCTATGTGGTAGTAAAGCTGAAATGGCTGGAAGATATGGAAGTATGGATAGAAGGCAAGTTACCATAAGTTGAAGTGGTCGCGAGAAACCCATGAGACAATGTACGTGAGACAATGTCTTGCCGCCGCAGACCAGGCTTGTGTACTTCTTTGTGTTTGACACATGTTTTTTAACTCGGTATCATTTTTTTTAACTAATTTAAAAAGTCTCTTGTACCAATAAACACAGCATATCAAAAAGGATATTTCTAAGATTCCAAAATGCCGCGACCGCCTATGTACATACCACTTTCTCGCAATTGAACGTATCCAGTCGGTGGAAGAAAATGTTGTGGTCGGCGGCGACCACCGCAAACGTTTCCGCTTCCTCGTTGAAGAGCAGCTGCGTGATGGCGAGACCGCCCTCCTCCGAGGCTTTGGCCACCTGCGAGTTCTGCTGCACGTAGATCTCGCGCGCGGCCAGCATGTTCCACACTCGTATGACGCCTGCGCAACGGAACAAAGCCCTCGTTAGTGACCGCTGCCAGTTCTCTGTTTATACGCAGCTGTCACATACACTAAATTTCACATTAAAAAGGGGAGTGGATTTACAGGTTCCTCGAAGACCCACTGCCGCTAGAAATTAGCTTAGAGTCTCAAAACTACCCAAAGAGTCTTTTGTACGGCTCAAGACAAGGTTTGTAAGTTTTGGAACTCTTAGCTCGTGACTAGGACTCCGAAGTGTTCTTAGAACACCCTCCATGTCGGAAGCAATCTGACTGACTCCGATCTTTAACTAGAGTGAATTACAGAACACACTGACACAAATCACAATGTAGAGGTTATAAAAAAATTGACAATAAATAAGCATGCAAAATATGGTTTTTCCCTCCGTCCATTTTCTGCATGTCATTGTTGCATGGAGCGTGACTCACCGTTGGATCCACCTATTGCAACGTTGATGCCGGTGTCGATGACGTTATCGCTGACGGGCAGCTTGAACGAAGCGGGCAGCAGGACGAGGCTCTCGATTCCCTCGTAGGCGGGCACCGTGCGCTTTGCCACGCACGTGTCCAAGTCCCACAGGATCATCACGCGGTCCCGTGACGCACTGCGCAATGCCGTCGACAAAGGATGCCCAAAGAAAAATTAGTAATTTGGTCCTTCATGCTTAAAACTTAGGGCTTGAGTCTGAGCTGAGCTTCAGACTTGAGCCAGAATTACCTCACTAGATGATATTATATCTTGAAAGTCATTTATTAAACACAAAATAAACATAATCAGTTATTTAACTTTTTTCTATCATCTAGCTTCTATCCTCTGAATACAGTGATTCTTACATTATTGTGAAGGGTGCTTTCCATAGAATTCTGCCAAAATCAAGAAAGCAAGGGCACGCATTGTTTTAGCCTCGACTCAATTTAGTTTCCAACCCCAGAGAGCTTAAAATCACTTTTTACACAAGAGTTTTGTTCAAATTCAAAGAACTTTCTATTAGAGCATAAAATAATACGGAGTTTATAAATAGATAATCAAACCAATGTGAAGAAAAGGTACAACACTGACGACTTACCTAACCATGTGCACATCATCTCTAGCAAAGACCAAAGCTGTAATTTTACTGAAATGCCCAGTGAAATTGGTCAGCCGTTCTCCTGTCTCTATATTCCAGGAACGGATTACGGTATCGTCTGCCGCGGCGAAAACAGTGTCCGGTCTCTCGTTCTTTTGCGGTCGAAACTCTAGTACGCTGGTTACGCCGGACAAGCCCATTAAGTTGTGCAAACACTTTTTTGCTGTCACATTCCACAGACGAACGTGGGAGTCACTCCCTCCAGAAGCCATGATCGGCCCTCGTAAAGCAAGTCTTGAAACAGGACCTTGATGTGTGCTTCGCCATTGTTTTGGATTTGCATGTTCGTTCTTTAAATCAAATAGTTTAAACAGGTTGGACTTGTGGCTCGTGACTATCGACTCGTTGTCAGAGTTTAACGCAAACGTGATTATAGGGTCAGCTGTTACATTGTTCTCTGCTGGACCAAGCCTTGAAATAACTTGACCATTTGCAATATCCTGAATTGTTATTGCAGATAAGCTTTGGCAGATTAGTTTGCTGCCGTCAGACAGCCACTCGACTTTCCCACCCGTGAAAACGGCGCCGTACTTGAATTCCACCTTGTACCTGAAACACAGGGTTAAAGAAGGTTATCATCATGGTAGGTACTATCATTATTATCGAGTTTTCCTGGAATGTCTCATTTGGTAGAGTCCAGAATGAGAAATTAGAAGGCGGCATCCCATTAACCGGTTTGCCTGTTGCACAAGCCGGCTTACACAGAATGCCGTATTGTCTCTCAGTCTTCGTACACGGATTTTGATTTTGGTTTCTGACTGCAGTAAAAATAGCATGATTCCTGATTGGGCCACATGGTAAAAATTGCAATGATTGCATGAACGGCGGTGATTATAATAGTATCTTTGGAATGAACTGGTGCATTATAACCTCAAAAGAGGAAGTCACTTTAAGTCTCTGCTGGCAAGCAAAGCGAGTGATATTCAAAACATCAGAATGAAAAATACTCACACATCCTTTACACCTGGTAGAGATGCCGTCGTGTCCATTTTGGTCTTGATAATTCAAGAATAACGCTGAAAACACATCAGCAGACAAGAGCACATGTCAACAAGTTAGCCAGTGCCGTTCTGTGTGAAGTATGCGCCGCCTGTTCACGGTGAACTAGCGTGCCAAGGTTTAGGAGGCAATTATGAATTGGGCCAAGAAAGGAATGTGATATAACTTATTTATTCAATGATTTAACCATTGGTATAACCTCATTCTAAAATAAAATAATTTATTGATGAGCGAATTGAAATATTAAAATTTCACTACCCCCAAAGAAATTCGTTTGTTATTTCTGTGTATATGCCGTATTTCGAACCAGAGCTGACAGTTCGAGCCTTGTCATTCCGTTTAACCGCCTTCACTAATCATTGCAATATATTCTTCTCTCTTTGCGTCGCCAATGCAACTTGTTGATAGACCTAATAATGTGCCGGAAGAAGCGAAAAAAAAAAAAAAAAAAAGTGCCGGAAGCGTAAACTCTCACATATGTTACCATTGCTCAATGATAGACTATCTAATAGCAAATCTATGCCTGCAGGTATTCATTGCAAGTTTTCGTCTATTCCAAGTCACAGCATGATAGCATATTCGTTCAATATTTCAGAGAGCATTCTCACTTTTCCTACCCCTCACTCTCTCATTGCGTAGAACTGGTCGGAGTCGGCCGCCGGGCATGGATAACTTGTTTTTTAAGCGGTTTGGCACAGGTTTTGTTACCTTTCATAAAAAATGACATGACATACCAAAATTTGAATAAACTATCCATGGTCTTTCTTATTCGTTCAATCTGCTTCGGTATGAAGATTATTTTTTGGCCGTGACATAATTTCTTGCAGTGGTCATCACTCATCACATATCAAGCAGTGCGAATTGGTCTATCGAAAATAAAAAACTTTTGCAAAGGATGCTCAAAGTTTCAGAAACAATACCAACACAATGGTAAATGGATTGGTACATATTTGAAAATCACGGTTACCTAGATTAGTCGTACGTTAAAATGTTGCAAATTAGATGCTATCAGGAATCAGGAAATGAGATTACAAAACCAAGCAAATGACATATGGGAAGGGAAGCAGGAGAAATGTGCAACAAAATCAGAATACGAAGCATGCGTATGCCTTGATTGTCGATGGGTGCTTTAATGAGCTATAGAGTGCTCAATCCAGCATTTTGAGGGGGGGGGGGGGCTGTAATTAGATGGAAATCGTCATCAAACCATGATCAAACAGTCAAACACATACCTACTTTCATAGATTGTATTCTATCAAATGGGTTTTTAATTTTTAACTAATATAAACACAGCTATCTATTTACAGAATTAATATCAACACATCTAAATCTAAAACGAGAACCAGCCTGGTGTCCCCGGGCGGTTCTTATTGCGGTCAATGTATTTACGGAATCCTTCCTTAGCTTGATCAATGCTTTTCTCGTCTGTTTCTCGCTTTTCATTTTTGGGAAATAAGTCTGGGAACACAAAGTCGTCTTTTTCTAGGGTAACAAAAGCCGTTTTGTGGTCATCTTCCTTGGTTATGTATCCCATCACTCGATCGCGCTTCGTCTTTCCAGGGACAATACGCGTTCGAACATCAACCACTGGCACATCGTAAATCTTTTCAAGATAATTCTTTATGTCATGTTTAGTCATTTCTATAGAGACGACGAACTGGACAACATTGGGAGGCTGTGAATGTGTTGGTTTCACAAGCTTTAGCCAGAAGTTCGGTAGGAAAACTCGCAGCTGTGGATTCCCACGCTGAAAGATTGGATACCTGTGGAATGAGACCAATGATAACTTATTCCATACAAAGAAATTCACACATTTAATAATACAAATGTTATTCATATTACCATCTAGATGACATTTTCTGTTCAAAATTTCAGTTTTACTGTGTTTACTCAAACCTTCTCATCCACAAGAGACTAACCAAACCTTTGGAAACCCGGCTGCTTGCCGCCCTCCAGCGGCGGTATTCAAAAGTGAACCCGCGAATTTTTAATAAGACTGTAGAAAGGATTTTAAAAATTTTGCCAGGAATAAATGATTAATTATTATGTAACATGCACGAATAAACCTTACAAACGTTGCAATAAATTCAAATAATGCTTCAAAGGCTTTATGAATGCAATGTAACTTTACCTACGAATAAATAACTACCTACTAGCAGAGATAGTATTCCTAGTTCTACTAGCAACTGCATTTAAAATTCCAATGCTGACTTCATTTGTCCCATTTTTAACATAATACACAAAACTAGATATCTCATCACAGTTTCTTTGCTGAACCTAGAGAGGGCTGAACCTAACTACGTCTATTTAATTAATCCTTAACGAATCAAAATATTAAGATCAACATGCTCTCAATGAACTGTCTTGTTTTCATCGCTTTTGCATTGTGGACTTTCGAGCCTCTACATTGTTCGAATGACAGTGAGACACTTTCCAAAATCACTGAACCTACTTGCTTGACGATGGAAGGGAACCGATAAAGGAAAGTATACGCAATCAAACAGGATATGGGGATTATTTGATTTGCAGCCGTAATTGCGATTGAGTTTTTCAATATTCGTTACCCTGTTCGGTTCAGTGCTTGTCCTGCCTCGCTTCCATTCATCCAATTAGGTTGCTGGTCTAAGTTCCTGAAATCCAGATTTACAGAAATTCAGAATGAACTCATGAAACATTTCCTTCTTCAGCTATATCACATACCTGTAAGATGGCTGGCACCGGAAACGACTACATGGGTAATCTCAGCGTAACACGTAGCAACCGCACCTGTCAAAGTTGGTTGACAAATCATCCACACCAGGTACCTAAACACAAAATTTGAGTTTGCCCAAGGCGCCTTCGTACTTTGCTACATATCTAGTAGAGGACCCTTAGAATTTTCATGGGGCAACCAGTACCACCTCAAATGTACGGTATCTTCCGACGTTTCTTCAAAAGCATCCTAAAATCCCCCGGGTCAATGTCGATTCGATCCCCAGGTCGACCCGAAATTCCTCAACACCTCGCTCTACCCGGAGGGCAACCTGAGCCTAATATCGAACTTCTGCCGCGACCCTGACCGCTCGATCGCGGGCCCGTGGTGCTACACGACCGACCCCCTGGTCGTGTCGGACATCTGCGACGTGCGCGACTGCGAGCGGCCACAGAGCGGTACGCGAACAATCTCAAACGGAATGGAGCGATAACCGAATGGACCAAACCAAATAAACCAATAAACCAAACGAATGGAGCAAGGGCGGTTTCAACGGTCTGCATTTTGCCCGTTCTAGCATGCCGCCCTGGCAGGCCGGGATCTCCGCGGCTCACTTGCAACCAACGTCGTCACTTTTTGAACTCTCGGAATTCACATACCCGTGTGGTTTAATTGTAACTATTGTTCCCCTTCTACCATGGCCATTTCGAATTATGCCATTTCTCCCCCCCCCCCCCCCCCCTTTGAGCAGTTTCTGAACATCCTATTCACCCTATGATAATGTTACATTGGACCAGTTTCAATTTTTAATCATCAGTCAAGGTCATCTAAGTTACGTAACAATTAATATGGTCTAGAGTCGAATGGGTGACCACTGACCACCGCTATCTCTTGAGGAATCTTTGGATTTTTGTGGAGGGGCACAACACTGTGCACGATTCCCTGATATACAGGACGTTCAAAGACCTTGAACAGCCGAACCGGCCGGCATTTTGTAAATTTTAGCAATTGTGACTGGTTTCAAGAATTCCGATCGGGAAAAGGGAAAAATATCTAGCTCTGCACCAACTTGCGGAAACCCTAGGTATAACTGGGCAAATGGAAAGCTACAATACTGCTATGCCGAAGGACTGAACTACTCATAGTATAGGTATATTATTATATAACATAGAATCATATTTGTGCTTTCATATTGTGTTGTCGAGAGGTAGAAAAGCAAGGTAAATGACGCTGCTTATAATATACT
This sequence comes from Nemoura dubitans, assembly GCA_921293005.1. Taxonomy (NCBI): domain Eukaryota; kingdom Metazoa; phylum Arthropoda; class Insecta; order Plecoptera; family Nemouridae; genus Nemoura; species Nemoura dubitans. The sequence continues at coordinate 37,846,448 of OV121077.1, forward strand.
AACTTCAGTACCACCTGCCCCTTTCCCGTACTGAATTTACCACCGCAGAATGATTTTCCCCCGTAATATATTTTTCTTAGCGCATTGTTGCTTAACGCCAGTGATCACAGAGAAGTGTGATCCCTTGTTTCCCACATGAGAAACCGTTCGCTTTTCTGAGAAACGAATTTCACGCTATAGATGTTATAGATGTTTATAATATGGCCGAGTCTCCTCTCCATGACAGTCAGTATGGGCGACAGGGGCAAATATTGCTTCTGCCCGTATACTACTGTCATGGTTCATGGATCTCGGTCCATGTACCAGAGTGCTGCAATACACTGAACACTTAGCTTTATGACAACGAGAGTTTGTTAACCATTGTTCCTGTACAGAGGGGTGCATGATCATGACCAACGGGGACGGGAGCGGCCGCGAAGTGTACGTCCGCCGGCAGTGGCGAGGCAGGGGCTCTTTTCGGTTCTGGCTCAAGGAACTGGATCCCGACGAGCCTGACGGCATCATCTTCGAGCTCAAGCCACGGAACGGCACGCAGATTTACACGTGAGTATAAGATTGTGTAACTTGTGTGGTCTCAAAATGATTCGTTTTCAATTTCACTATCTATATATATGGTTTAACTTGGGAGGTGCTATGAAACCGAGTGATTTCGAACCAAGTCGAACGAAAAAAAGTTTCACGATCGCCCCCCTGATGAGATTTGTCAACGTGTTCTGTTATCTGATGTACATCAAATGAATAATGAACACACAACATTGAACATACATGCATATTTATGGTCACGACTTGGCGTCCCATCTTGTTCCATTGACTGACTTTTCCCTGTGAACAGACTGGTGGTGGGTGCAGAAGACAACTCGAAGGTGGTGCTGACCCTGCATGACAATGGTCAGTATACACGTGTATACTATTTTACCATTAATTAACTGTAGGTATACTTTTTCAAAAACAGACCATGCAAAAACAACGTTAATTCATTTTAGAATTGTTCCATATTTTCACTGGTGATTTTTGTTGCCTCAACAAATTTTCAAGTAATTAATTGTTTTACTATGACAATAAACAACCAACACACCTTTGGATGTGGCTTGCATACTTTCTCTCAAATTCTTAAGCCGTTTAACCGTTGACGGAAAGAAACATCACTCATGAGCGTCATTATTGAGGTACAAACCACTCTTTTTTCTTATCACTCCTCCATGCTGCAGTGATGGTATGACAACATATTCTTGAGCATCACAATGCTAACAGCCTGCCAGTCTGTAACAATTGGTTTAAATGGTGAGATTGGTCAAATAAGTTTCTTTGGTAGCCAGCCCAGGGTCCTTACCTAGTGCGGTCATGTGCCCGGGTTACGTCGGGGTTACAGTAGCCAGGGTCTGCCGCCATGAGAAATCACATGGCAAATCAGTAACCGCAACCGTAACCTCGCGGTAACCCAGCCAATGGCCGCGCTAGGTATAGGCCCCACAGCGTGCAAAAGAAACGGCTTAAGGCCATATTCCAACAGGATTGCAACCTGCCGATCCATGGCCCTCTAACATGGTTTTGTTCCATTGGTGGTGATGGTAAAATTGCGGTAAGAAGGCCTAGAATCAGCAGGTTGCAACCCTGGTGGAATATGGCCTTAAGGGTCAAGAAGTCGGCCATGTTGGTGGATCCCGTCCTGGAAAAGCTGCATGTACGTCATGTTTTGCGCTCGCACTATCCCAGACGAATCCCGCGTGCTGAAGCAAAAGACCCTGTTGCACTTGATCCCGACCGGCCAATGGGGCGCCTTCTGGCTGCGCATCGGCGAGGGCAATCTGACCCTCGGCACTGTCGAGGAGGGCGACGACGTCACCATCTTCCGCTGGACCGGCGAAAAACCGGAGGAAATCTTCCAGCCCGCCTTCGTGACGTTCATCTCAATCGAGGGCGGCAAAATCGGAGTCGCGCTACCCTGCGACGGTACGGATCGGTGTCTGGTGTTTAACGACGCATTCCCCATGATCCTTGGCGATACGTCCCAGTCTTGGGTTCAGAATCTCACCAGTCACTACTCACTATAATATGGATGTGCTTGCAGCGTGACAAGAACCCACACTGTCCCATCGCGCCCTGCCTAGCGTGGACCCAGCCCCCATGTCCCATGTCCCAGCCTTGCCTGGAAGTCGTGGGGTATGAATCAAACCATGGCTGTGCTTGCAGCGTGCCAAGAACCCACCCTGTCCCATCGAGCCCTGCCTAACGTGGACCCTGCCCTCGTGTCCCATGTCCCAGCCTTGCCTGGAGGTCGTGGGGTATGAATCACACCATGGCTGCTCATGCAGCGTGCCAAGAACCCACCCTGTCCCATCGCACCCTGCCTAACGTGGACCCTGCCCCCATGTCCCATGTCCCAGCCTTGCCTGGAGGTCGTGGGGTATGAATCACACCATGGCTGTGCTTGCAGCGTGCCAAGAACCCACCCTGTCCCATCGCGCCCTGCCTAACGTGGACCCTGCCCCCGAGTCCCATGTCCCAGCCTTGCCTGGAGGTCGTGGGGTATGAATCACACCATGGCTGTGCTTGCAGCGTGCCAAGAACCCACCCTGTCCCATCGCGCCCTGCCTAACGTGGACCCTGCCCTCGTGTCCCATGTCCCAGCCTTGCCTTGGATTCTACCCTGATCTCAGCCCGTGTCCCCAGCAGAATGCCACATCGAGCGTACGGCGACCAACTACACGTCCAAGATCATGCCGGTCGCGTTGTGGACAGACAACCCCCCTGCCTTCCAGAAGAACTTCACCATCTACCTGCGTGGCAAGGGCGGCGCCATGCTGCAGCTCTTGCGGCACATCGGTACACGGTCGCCCTCCACTATAAGATTCAACTCCACTAAGCTAAGACCATCTTAAGTGAAATTTGAAAAAAAAATTGAAAAAAAATTGTAGTTATAATGTTATCAGGCCTTCGAAACCGAACTCAAAACCGAACCCGTATTCATAGTTTTGAAAAAAACCCGAACCCGAACCCGAACAGGTTATATTTTTTGCATTTTATTCAATTGTGAAGTATCCTTTCTGGGCCAATAGATTCACAAAGCGGGGTTATCATAATTCCCCAACAAAAAACGAACGAGATCGCTTCAAAAAAAGTTTGACGCCTCTCCCAATTGCACAACGGATTGTTGAAAAGATAATCCGAAAAGAGAGCGACGACGTTTAGCGAATGGATTGTTCGGAAAGTTAATCCGAAAGTAAAAACAAACGTCTAAAACTGTATAGAAGTAAGCATGCAAGTCTGCATCGATGCACACTTTCAATGATTAAGGACGTTCAATGAGCTCCGAAGTCGAGCCGTTTCCTTCACCTCGTAAGGTGAACAGGTGAACAGGTGAACACTTTCCAGGCCACACCTTTCGTCGGAACGCGACGAAACCTATATTTTCGGAATCTTCACACTTCGGACAATCAATTGAACCATTTTCATGTCGCAAGATTCACTCGTTAATTACTTACAAGAGTTTTAAAATAACCATGTTTAGTCGGTATATTGAAAGATGTACTTAGGGGTAAATTCCAGACAAGAATTTACCTCTTACCGTATACACTTTCCAGGCCACACCCGTTATCCGATCGCAACGAAACAAATATATACGGAATCCTCACACTTTGGACAACCAATTGAATATTTCAGAACCTCGAAATATCTCTTGGAAATCCATAAAAAGATGAATTCAATTAACCTCAACAACCATCAACGAATTGCCTTAAGTGACAAACAAACTATTTGAATGATATCAGATTGGATCTGAGACTGGTCCTCTCCCTTGTGACTCTCCCTTGTGACTCTCCCTTGAGACTCTCCCTTGTGACTCTCCCTTGAGACTCTCCCTTGTGACTCTCCCTTGTGACTCTCCCTTGAGACTCTCCCTTGTGACTCTCCCTTGTGACTCACCCTTGTGACTCTCCCTTGTGACTCTCCCTTGTGACTCTCCCTTGTGACTCTCCCTTGTGACTCTCCCTTGTGACTCTCCCTTGGGACTCTCCCTTGTGTCGACTGACTTCAGGCATCGGCAAGTTCTTCGTGCTGACGATCGGCGAGAAGTGGAACAGCATCTACCTGCTGAAGCAGACGCCCGAGGAGGGAACCATCGAGCTGGACGTGACGTTGACGGCGGGGACGCTGATCGTCGCCCAAGAGTGGTCCCAGTACTTTGTCAGGTGGGCGCACTATCGGTTCCCTCATCTCCACGAAATGGAAGGCGGATTTGTCGGCCTCCGCCCATTGCAATTCGAATTAATCGCATCTAGATTTGCTTCCGACAATGGGTTGTTCTTATGCAATATATAGGTATATACACAACGTGATACCAACTTGGTGATTATAGTGATCTTTTCCACTGGAAATTGTAAAATCTGCATTTATATAATTGGGAAGATAATAGAAAAAGAAACCATTGTGATCCTATATTTTAACTCCAAAAATATCCTTTACTTTTCTATACCTTTCGATCCTACGTTTTTAGATCCTATCATAAGCGTGATCAGGATAAATGACTTCTGGTGGGAGGGGGGGGGGGGGGATCATTGCCACAAGTACATGTAATATATCTGGCTGGCATGGCAGCCATCAACAGCACACATTGAATTTCTATCCGAGCACACAACCAGGGCCTTCTGCATGAAAATGTTTCCAATCACGGTCTTATGATTTAAATGTTGCCAGAGGGTTTTGGGAAATAGCAGAGGCGAAAATAATTGCGATAAAATCTCGCTCAATCTCAAGGCCATCTAGAGTCATTTTTTCCATACAAGCAAAACCATTTTAGAGGGCGCATGGCAAGGTTCCGTCACATTAATTCGTGTCTTGTAAATTAGCAAAAAATCAGTTCTCGTTTTCACAGCATTTAATATCTAAATATTGAGTTTGTATTCTGGATAATACTTCCTATTCTCATTTCAATAACATGCCGAAATGACAGATATAGTACTAGAAAAATAAAATCTGAAGCTTTGATACTGGAAAAATCTGAGATACAAGTCTGCCCGGAAATCGCTTCTCAGTAGCGCACCCCCTCTTCTGACATCGAGTAGGACCACGCCACCATGGGAGCCTGATTGAGTGATATATCAGCTGGAATGATCCTGATGGCTGCTAGTCCAAATGTTTCGCATAAGATATTGCCGGGAGCAGTGTCGGACTGGGCTAGGCGATCGTCGCCGGGGCCCCGAGCTATTTGACCGCGCGGGGGCCCCAGTTTTCCGACCACGAGGGCCCCCACAGACGAGGACCTTTTTTTTGAGGAATGGGTTTAAAAAAAAAAAAGCGATTACCTTTGCTCGGGGACCGCCGATTTGAAGTTACGCTGAGAATGGATGGCGGGGACACCTCGCCGCCGGGGCCCTTGGGTATAGCCAGTCCGACACTGGCTGGGAGCTTGCTTTTGAGCAATGTTAGACATAATGAGGACATGGTATATCGAAACCACTGAGTTGTCTTTGCTTGCCGCTTTACGCGACGCTGACATTGACTCCCCCGCTCGTCGCAGCTTCAACGAGTCCCACATGAACGTGTCGCGGTTCGGGACTCTGATTGCCGAGCTGAAATCGCCCGAGCCGCTTGTCTTCTACTACGTCTCGATGATCGTCCAGCACGGACTCGTCATGTGGTCCTTTAACTGCAAGCCCGAGGGCAAGTACACCACCTTAACCAACCACCCGTGAATAGGGATGGAAAACAATGAGGCGTGGTTTTTTTTTTGTATTTAAAATGCTCGCTGGGCAGTGAGTGTCCTGAAAAATTCAGCTGGACTTCATTTTAAGTCTAGGTAAAGTCCTAAACATCAAATATAAGCCCAAGAGTGGAATTGCAAATCTTGCACCCACTAAAGACACTAGACAGAGTGGATGGAATAATCAGTAGTGATGATGACAAAGGGCAAGGGTTGGTGGGTTTTGTGGGGCGGGGTGGAGGGATGTCGGCTGTTAGGATGAGCGAAAAGTTTTATAACTTCCTGCCGCGGCTGACTGCCTCAAGTCAAGCTAACTGTCGTTTACATTTTCTGTACACATTAATCGAGGTTGGGCTAGAATCACGAATGATTTATCTGAAGGTATCAAAACTTCTCCAGAGGACTTCGGCATCCCAGCTGCTAACCCAAGGGTCAAGAACGCATAACGCTTAAGTTGCAAATAAATTTTCAAAAGTTGTTAGCATCAGCCACTCAGAAGACATCCTCCCCGGCCCAAGTCCGAAAACAAGGGTGAACGATCATCGTAAGCCGGGTTCCTTCCACAAGGGAAGTCACCCGGCCGGCCTCACGCTCAAGAAAGGATGTTATTCCTCATCATCATGGTTGATGCTTTGGACTAAGTAAGTAAATACTTGAGTCTGAAGAGTACTACAGAAATGATCCTGTAAAGTATCGTCTTGCCGTTTCCTGGAATCTCGCCCGTTTCCATTTCGCCAGACCGTCAAGAACAGGTTGCAGTGTTAGCGCACTTGGCGGACGCCAACGCGCTCTAGTGAGGACAGGATTTTCGATAATCAATCAATGCACACAATGTGTTGCAGGTTGCAGCGTCCAGATGACTCAGGGGGCATCAGCAGAGATCACTTTAAGCCCGGGCTGAAAATCTCCACTGAGCCATTATATTCTTGAATTGTTGCTAGCGCTTTGAAACGTATATACGCTAACACGAAATAGAAATTATTTTGCATACTTATTGTACGTAACTAGACTGAACATCCGCAGGTGTATAGATTGAGACCTTGGACCTATACCGTAAGCACCTCATTGCATACGATGACGTAGTTTAACCGGAGGACTGATCTTCGCTATACGTCACGGAAACAGACCAGACTCCCGAACAGCAACATCAGCTTCAGATCATAAACATCTATACAACTTTTCCACATCAATATAATTATTTCAATATTCAACAGATGCCCCTCTTCTAAGTACCATGCGTGTAGAAATAAAGTGTATACTCACCGTTCGTTAATTTATCGACGCTCTAACCAAAAATGAGCTGTCCCATTTAAGGAGCCTGTGAACGTAATTTATGCACCTTTTTAATAGCTGCACCCATCCAATATGCAATGCACGCATGCCCTGCACAATACACCTGTTTCCCATCTCGCCATGGTCACTCATCCACTACCCGACTCGACTCAATGCTGCTTAACCTCGACTCTCTCAAATGCCCGTCGGTCCAACGGTTCGCTCGATGTCCAGAGATTGACGGCGACCCCGTGGACGGGGGGTGGTCGCCGTACGGCCCCTTCGTGTGCTCGGTGCCGTGCGGAGGCGGCACGGGGGCGATGACGCGGAACTGCACCGCGCCGGAGCCCAACTTGTTCGGACGCGACTGCGAGGGCAGCGATCGGGTGCAAGGGCGGTGCAACCTCTTCCCGTGCGGCGACCTGTCGCCTGGTAAGTCGGTGCTTCTGAAGTCGAGCCGTTTCCTTCACCTCGTAAGGTATACACTTTCCAGGCATCACCTTTCGTCGGATCGCGACGAAACCTATATTTTTGGAATCTTCACACTTCAGACAACCAATTGAACCATTTTCATTTCGCAAGATTCACTCGTCAATTACTTACAAGAGTTTTAAAATAACCATGTTTAGCCGGTACATTGAAAGATGTACTGAAGGGTAAATTCCAGCAAAGAATTTACCTCTTACCGTATACACTTTCCAGGCCACACCCGTTATCCGATCGCAACGAAACAAATATCTACGGAATCCTCACACTTTGGACAACCAATTGAATATTTCAGAACCTCGAAATATCTCTTGGAAATCCATAAAAAGTTGAATTCAATTAACCTCAACAACCATCAATGAATGGCCTTAACAACAAGTTTGGCCTAGTCAAACATCATGTTTACGTTACATCTACGCTACGTTACTTTGAAATCTCATGTTTGTTGTAGCTAGTCTCATGGAAACCCTTGTGTCAAATTGTACGCTAATTGCCAAATTAATGTTATGTTAATGCTTCGACCATTGCTAGCCGGGATACGCAAATATAGCTCAGCGCTGTATGTTTCCCATGCAACGTTAAAGTATAGGCCTTACCAGCTGAGATCATCGGTCAGATCAACTCTATAACCATCATTATGTCGTTACGTATTGCTATTTAAAAGATTAAATATTGACTAGTCCATTCTAAATCAGTAATTGTATTTTAGAAGTAGCTAAATAATCCCCTTGTTTGTTTGTTCGAATGTTTATTCAGTTTTAAGAAAACGTAAAAACGGAAACATACATGTTGAGCGTAGTGAGAGCTGGCACGGCATAGGTACTAGTTGCCTATCCCGTACCGGAGCAGAGAGAGCTGGCACGGCATACTAGTTGCCTATCCCGTACCGGAGCAGTGAGAGCTGGCACGGCATACTAGTTGCCTATCCCATACCGGAGCAGTGAGAGCTGACACGGCATACTAGTTGCCCATCCCGTACAGGAGTAGTGATCGAAGGTTAATGGCTATGTTGCTTGTAGACGGGCCTTTTCGTGCTGCACTATGACTGCGCATACACGTTCATGTGCGCAGCAGCTAGTATATCTTGGGCGCCGATCGCGGCGCTGTCCTACAGTTCTGGGGCCTTACCTAGCTCGGCCACTCGAAGTCGCGGGATTACTAGCAATCTACCCTGGCTAATTAATACCACCATAGCACCAAGCAGTAACCCCGACCTAGAGCGGCAGTATTACGGCCGGGTTATATAGCCGGGGCACATCGACTCTGACTTTAGTAACAAGCCATGAGATTGGTTGATTTGACCTTACTGTACAGTGATGATCGTTTAAAAAGCAGTACGCCTTCTAGAAAATGCTATCATCGTAGCATCACCGTAATACTGGTTGCTAGTGGTGCTACGAAATCAACAAACTGCCCATTGCTGAAATGGCCGCTCTAGGTCCGGGTTATATAACACCGCCAGCCCGGCTAATTAGCCGCTTGGTAGCCGCTCCAAATGGCCGAGCTGGGTAGGGCCCCTGACGTTTTGCCCCCGGTCTGTCAGACACCGTGGAGCTGGTGGAAGTGCGACTGCGTGCCGCGCACACCAGCCACCGAGCGCTGCAGGGAGACGGCGTGCGCGTCGCGTTGGACCCGACGCTGCCGATGGACAGGATCCGCGAAGAGGCGCCGAACGCGACGTGGACGTGGACGCTCAACGGGCTGCCGCTGCCGTTCAACGAGTCGCGAGTCCGGCTCGTCGGGGACAACGTTCGTGAGTGTGGAGACGTTCACGAGGACTTGTTTATTGGAATGCTCGTCGGAATGCGCATGACAATACACGAGAATTAATTTGAGTTTGCCACTTTAAGGGGATCTCTTGTCATCATAGAGTACCATACCGTAGAATCAAACGAAAAGTTTTTGTCATTAACACTAAAAAAGGTATTTATAATTTATTTACCATTTTACTCTTTACAAATCGTAAAAGAGTCAAATGATACTTTACTTCGAAGTCCACCAGGCTGTGGTAATCTTAGGCTAACATCGACTGCAAAACATGCATCGCGGTATTTCTGCTTGAAAAACTAGACAATGACAAACACGGAAAATACCAGAAAGAATACCAACATTTTCACTACAGTGAGGGCGGTACAAATTGTTTTACCGCATTATTGGCGTTCTTTGAAATTTGTCAGTTTTTTACAAATTAGGACTCTCAATATTACGATCTTTTGTGAATAAAATTAATCTAGGACGTTATTGTTATGACTATGCTCCATTTTTTACCACAACCACATCTGAATACATGCAACAAAGCATATGAGCACACTGCTCATTGCTTTGTAAACGCTGTTATTTGTATTTGATTTTGAGGTGTTTAACGACGCACTGTTTTGACAATGGGCACTATGGCACTGGTTTTGGCGCGGCCGAATCACAGGCTTCTGCTGTCAAGACGAGACCACAGGCTGAACATCCATTCAAAAGCATGATACAACTCGAATAACAGGATCCCTCCACTAATCTAGCTGTCACGAGTTTGATATGCAAGGAGAAATAGGCTTTTGTACTAACTTCAATCCCTCCAGCCTCTCTGCTGAACAGAGCTGGCCATGAGTATGACGGACATCCATCCAATACCCGACCCAACGCGCAGTATTGCTTAACTTCAGTGATCTTGGTAAACCGGTGTTTCCAGCATCGTTATGAAGAAAGTTTGCGGCATTGGTTTTCGAAACACTTTCATTTGACAGACATCTCACGCTGCCTGGCTTTGGTTTTCGAAACACTTTCGAAATCTCATTCGAATTGCATCTTATTCTTTCGAAATCACATTTTCGTTTTTTCGGTTTTCGGCAACGGTTTTCGAAACACTTTTGTATTTGACAGACATCTCGCGCTGCCTGTCTTCGGACAGCGGCGTCTACGCCTGCACCTTGCTGCGTCCCAGCGGACAGCGTCTGGTGCTGTGCGTGTCCGTTCTGTCCGTGCTCGCTTCCGAGCCGAACTTTCGGCCGCGTCTGCAAACGACGGTAACGCTCGTGTGCCACGGCCGAACTCTCGGCCACGTCTACTCGGGGCTGCGGCAACGGTGGATGCACGACGAGGTTGTGTGGAAGGACTACGGCTTCACTACTGTGGACGCGGTGAGGACGTGTCCATGGATCGGTCATTTGAACTGTGGTTGTGGCCTTTATCCCGGTCTTGTCATCCAAAATCCTATAGGCCTAGGTTTCGGTCCTACTGTGCAATGAACGTTCCCATGAATTTCTTTGGGGCCAAGTAACGATATGCTCGTGTGCCTTTAAAAGAGATGGGATATGATGGGGAAAGTGGACCATATAAAATGATTTTGGGAAAAGGCGCACAGAAAACAGTATAAATTTTGATTCTTTTTGCATCTACATGGACTCTTCCCCCTTCACATGCCAAAAATTGTTGCTACAAAAAGTTTTAATATGTCAAAATATGTTGGTGTGTATGTAACTTATCTTTTTTAACGTAATCAAATTGACAAAATGTTCTTCGTTACAAATTTTCTCTTTGGAACCACGAAATAAACTCCCTCTCCCCAAAGAACCAAGATCTTGAAAAAACCGAACCAGTTTGATTGCCTGTCGTCACTCAGGACGCTGCGATTTCAGGTGAACGAGGAGGAGATCACCGAGTTGCGAATGTCTTACTCGGGCATCTGGAGGTGCGAGGTTTCGCAGCCAGAGCTCGGCTTTGTGTGGGTCACCAACATCGTTAGAATCGAAGGTGGGAAAGCCACATCACTCGGGCTACTTAATGCAGGCAGCAGTGATCAAAGATATTATTATAATAGCCTTCTGATATTTGATATTTGAACAGCGATATTTGAACTTGTCGGCGCTTACGAAGGTCTACTTTCAAAGATCTCTGGATGAACCATCAATTCACATGACAATATTACCATTTTAAATAGTTTGGCACTAAGTACGTAACAACTTCTACATCAGTAGGAAATTCTCCTTAAATGCAAATCTATATCCAACCATTTTTCTTAAATTCAATTTCAATTTAAAAGACTTACATATTTTTTACTCTTTGGTTTAAATCTGATTTAATAATGATTAATGACTATACTAAGAGTTTTTGAGTCGGGGCAAAAACGACACAGGTCAACTCAGACGTCACAATTAAGGTAATTTTAGGGATTTGCCCATACTGGCCGTGCAATAGTAGCCAGGTAATGACTTCAATACTCTGCGTCGTCAGGTTAACAGGCCAGTCCTTTTTTTGCGCGAGGTCCCGCACCAACTTTTTAAATAGTGTTGTATCTTCTACGAAATTTAGTGTAGAATAATATAAAAAAAAAATATGCGTACTTTTATTTTCCACGTAAAAATATAAAAACTTGTTTTGAAATTTAAGGAGATTTGATTTTCCTTTTGTGGTCGCCAGTTATTATTAGACAGAAGTTAAGAAACATTGCGTCAATTCAGAAGTTGGATGGGTGACCATCAAAATAAGACTGGCTGGTTTGGGTGGTTTTGTGAAGCTTAGAGGGCCTCCAAAGTCTGTTTTCTTCTTTAGAACACAAAGTTAATCAGAATGTTTAAAATTCTAATAGCATAATTTCTAATAAAACTCCTGTAGCTCAAGTTTCAATGCCAATATTATACATCGACCTCACTGCGTTTTCTCCACTCGGCATCCACTCAGTGCGTGGGGCACCGAACTTCCTCACGCACCTCATGGAGGACGACTTCACTGCTCCGTTCTTCGGACTTTTCCGGCGAGAGCTTTTCGTCGGGATATTCCTGATCAGCGTCCTCGTTTTCAGCATCCTTCTTGCCATCTTTGGGGTCTTTGCCTATCTCAAGTTAGTGCCTATGATTTCCTTCTAAATTATTAAATAATCATATCAAAGCTATGTTTTCTAGCAGTATTGCATTTTGTGTGTAATGAAAAATGATTATATACCACGTAGGTCCCTATACTGACTTGATTTTAGCAAAATTCGTTTTCAAATATGGATGCATCATGCATATTTATATATATTTTTCAGGTGGTGCACTTTGCCGCCACACCAAACAGCCGATGAAGCCAGAAAAGGCCTGCTAGAAACGGGAAGCAACAATTCCGACTCGGAATGAATGACTCCATCTACCCATACCTAATAAAACTAACCTATTTCACAAATCATATTATGAATTACCATTTTATTTCAAGTGTATGTGCAACAGGTCAAGGCTTCCTGAAAAAAATTATTATCAAATTGACCAAAATTCCATAAACATATTCTCCAGTAGGCAAGCTTTTTTTGATTTTCATTCTGTAAAGTTTTGATTTGATTTTGATTTTTACTTAAATTTGATATCGAACTCACTCTGTGCCTGGAATAAATCGGGTTTCGATTCGATAAAATGGACGTAACTCTCCGCGGACACGATGCAAAATACTTTCCGCTGCCTGAAGGGCTGAAGGAGCTTTCTTCAGACATCACACGCGAGGTGAGGGCAATATCTATCAAGTATAGCAATTAAGTAGGTAGGTACTAACTTTGATGACCTTCATAATCGATTTATTATTGACATTTTAATCCCGGTATAGTTGTCTGTCAACTACTTCTTTATTAGCGTCAAAAATCTTAAGAATGAAAAAATCAGATTTATTTGTATAGCCTAGCGAGAGCTTCTTATGTGAAGGTATTTATTTTATTTATCGTTTTGGAATAACCACAGTATAACTCTTAAATAAAATATATACATTATACTTTGTGGCACAGTAAAAATCAAGTCAATTTCATGGATGGAATCTTTAAAATTTTTCTAGTATCTTTATACGTAATGCTACTCTTCATCTACATGTAATTGTAATGTAAATCTCTTTTGCCTCTATAAAGGCCTAGGTACCACAAAAGTTGTTTCAAAGTCATGTTCTCCAGGTGCTGCGTTGTCAACCTACCGAGATATACCGTTTCATCGCCTGCTATCTGAACAATGTTCTCCTGACAAGAGAGAGGGCCCGAGGCAAGTTGCTGTTAAAATTTTGATTCAAGTCCAATTAGGCATAACTTGGGTACCTATTGATGGGTAAAGCAGGAGCATTAGCAATCTTCAGCATTCATGCCCCATTTTTTGCAGTCCTTTTTCATAGATTAATAACATCAAGATTTTGGGATGCACATTTTCAAAACAATATAAAATAATAATAATGTTTGCTCTCTTTTCACAATACTATAACTCCAATTTCACCTATTCACAATTCTGTTTTGTTTCCATCCCACAAATACCTACATTTGAAATTTAGCTACTATAATTTTTCGGAATTTCATAGTTAAGTCAAAATTTCTGATTGATTGGTCCATTTCAGAGGCGGCCATAATCGTGAAGGACATCCTGACCAACGACATCACCTACGAGGCGATGCTCCAGCGACGAGGCATCTCGATGGAAGTCGCTAACCGTGCAGCCACCAAAATTCAGGTCTTGATATGTTATCAAAGGAGAGAATCTGGTAACTCGGGTGTCTTACGAGTCACTAATTATAGAGATAATAATTAAGAATGTGGTACTAAGCAAAAATTTACCACACTTTCATAGTCACGTCAGTATATGTGACGATAAAGGCAATGGAATCTATCCAATGGTCACAAATTTTTATTCCTGACTCTGCAATGATGCATTAGCTTTGAGATATGTGTAGTGTTCGAAGTTCCAAAGAGTTTTGTCCAAAAGGCTGAATGGTGATGAGCAAGTAGCAATTAAGTTAGCAAAATTGTGTTGTTTTTAACTGTGCACAGAAATCTGTTTTCAATTATAAAATAAAAATCCAATCATGAATAAATTGTTATTCTGTCAAAAAAATGATCATGAATCGGTCTAGAAATGTGTCCAAGACAACAGCTGGAACATTACATTTCTACCTACTACCTACTACTAACTTCTGTACTACTACCTACTGTCTACCTACTATTTCCTAACTTTTGCACTAGTTTTGAAAAAAACAATTTCAAACTGGGATTTGACTGCTAAATAAAGTCTCACTTGTTTCCCCCGAGACCAGTGAAACGAGATCAATGACCTGAAACCAGTGAGACTTTTATTTAGCTTTCAAATCACAGTTTGAAATAGTTTTTTTCAAAGCTGGAACGTTGTTGCTGACCCTACCTTATATTCTCAAACCAGGATAAAATTCTCAACGTTGTTCTTCGTTTCAGAGCGCGTACCGCGGATATGTCGCAAGGAAGCTGTTCATCGGACGAACTTGGTTCACAACAGGTATGCAATTCCACGATCTTTCGACATCCACATTCCGATAGTGCCTTCGCCAAATACATTGCATATTATTGATACTTGTAGCACGCAAAGCGAATAGAGCATTTGAGGACATATCTTAGTTTTCAACAAAATCCGGCGCTGCGTTTAAAAAAAAAATCGATTGGGGTATTTTTTAGCCCATCAAAATTTATGAAAATTTTTATATCTATTTTTTTAAATTTGATAACGCTATAGAACCAAAATTTCGAGTATTTCTTTACGAAACGTTACAGAGACATGGAACATGCTGAAATGGAGCACCTACGACATTTTTTGGTCTGCTTTCTTTTTATTTGCATAATTTTTTTTAGGTCAAATTTTACCACTTTGATGCTAAATTGAATCAAACCATTTTGATTTAAGATTTTCTTAGCCCATTGAAGAAATAATAATTCACTTATAGCCTAGTTAACTGTCTTCTGCTTTTACCTCTTTATGCACTTCCATCAGCTATGCACTCATCTTCACTGCAACACAAATTTTAACTAAAAACTTTACATATTTTGCATAAAATATCAACGCATTATCAAGGAATCACACATTTTTCTCATGGTGTACCTAGTGTAAGTACAACAAAAGTTCAGCAAAAATAAGTACAAACCAACATTCACAAATTCTGAAATTCTGGAAGTCAAATCTTTGAAAAAAATATAGGTAGGTACCAAAAATTACACACAAACAAAATAAGCAAGTCAACGCTGTAAAAAGATAATTGAATTCATAATACATGCATTCTCAAGCAACACGGCACATGATTTTTTGGTTTCGATAAATCCAGTTTTGACCTCAACCTTCAAATTGATTATCATTGCGTTCGTGACGCACTAGTGGTACTGTTCCAGGTTTCGACTTGTTGGCTTACCTGCGTTCAAGAAATCTGGACCCCGAGTCGGCCGCAATCTACGTGACCAAAATCCAGGCGCTGTATCGCGGCCATGTTGTGCGCAGAATCATGCGCAAAACGTTCAACTTTGCGGGTAAGAAACGCAGGCTACACAAGGTATCCATGGAGTTTAACATGCTATGAACCTTTCTTTCCCCTACTTCTCACCTGTGTATGTCTTCCCTAAAATTAGTCAAGGTTCAAGGCAAGTAAGAGTAAGACCCAATTTTATTAGAAGATGTGAGTTACTTTAACACTTTGGCTCTTGGGTCAGAAAAAACGTTTTTACAAACCGTCAAATGTACACTCTACGCTCTTCTTCGTTAACTTGCTGGCATTAACGCAAGTAAGCTTGCTGACGTACATTTATATCTAGGACAAGTGTGGACAATATTATGAAGTACAGAGTGCTTGAAATTATGTGCCGCTCTAAAACCCTACTTCTTCCGGTGTTCAGTGGGACGAGACAAGAGCGTCGACAGCGGCAAGGAGCTGGCGTTTTACTTGGCCGGACAAGGGGTCGATGAAGAAGATGCCCACGACATCGTAGACAATATCCTGGTAGGTTCTTTGGACCAAATCGCTAGCAGACTACTTGCTGAACTTAATGTCTCTCTTTCGTTTGGTCTTCGTATCCATGGCAACGTCAATTTTTTAAAGAAATTCTGTGCAAAAACGTGTGCACGATTGGAAAAACATGTTTAATTTAATATGATAACATCTATTTAAATCATAACTAATGTTGTTTTTGTGTCTTTAAAGAGTATAGCAACAATTTCATGCAAAAAAATGTGCAAAAAAGCGCCAAAAACGTCTCCATCCGAATTTTGATATGCCGTTATCTCAAAAGTGAGTTCGGTGATGCCACTTTTTCTTTTGCTGAGAGTGTCCAGCAGAGAATTATCTTTCAAGTACCTACATAGAAATTTGTTTAAACGCTATGGTTATATTTGGAGCTATCCTGGGTAATATGCCGGATATGACCTGATTTCCTATGTCACCCATGTTAAATTTCGAGTTTTCAAACCCTAATATCTCTGTAATTAGGCCGTGACCCCCCAATATTATTACACCGTTGGATGTGGCGTTACATTTTCAACTAGAACCGACAGATTTTTAGATTTTTTCATGAACTTTGAGTTATGAGACCAAGACTTTAACTCTCTTTAAAATCACTTACCAATACGCGCTCTACCTTAATCAATAGTCTCGCAAATAACTGCGCAGCTGCATATGTACTGGAGTCCTGAGTGTGCTCACTTGTGTTGCAGTTCAAATACAGCGAGATGGCAGGAGAGTATGCGACGGAAGAAGATACGGAAACTGAGACTGAAACGGATTTTTCGGACAGCGACTTACCTACCGGAGAGATAGCGGAGGGTGATGATGTCACTCCTGGAGAGACTGGAAGTGCCCCAATGAGCAAGGCGAGCTCACAACAGCTTATAGACGGCAAAAGTTCTTCCAAAACTAAAAACGAACCTGGCACGACAGGAAGTGCTCCAGTGATTAAGACAAGCTCTCGAGTTGTTGATGGAGAAAGTTCTTCGAAAACTGGAATCGAACCTGGCACCACAGGAAGCGCCCCAGTGGTGAAAGCAAGCTCAGGAGCTCTTGACGGCAAAAGTTCTTCGAAAACTGAAAATCCTTCTGGTACGGCAGGAAGTGCTCCGATGATTAAGACAAGTTCGCGAGTTATCGACAGAGTAAGTTCTTCGAAAGTTGAAAGCCCTCCTGGAACCGCGGAAGAAGCTGGTCCACAGGAAGAGGAGCCTCCTTCTGAATGAGTTGATCACAAGCAATGATAAGATACTTATTTATAAATTAAAGGTGATCACCAGACTAGATATTTTGGACAAGGATAATTGGTGCTTCATGCAATTAATGTGAAAACAAGGATATTAAGTAACTACGCTGGAACAAATACTATGTCGTTTCTTTATTGACACAAGAGCTAATCATCATTAACGACGCTGACTATTTATATTATAATTTATTATAATCATAGGCCGACTTTGGCTTTCAAAAATTAAATCTTCCTTCAGCTACTATACTTACATTGAAAAATATAAATATTACCTATATATGTCAATTCGAATTGTACTGGCGATTATTGTCGATAGTTTATTGAGTTTTTTTTACATCTTAGCGAGTCGTTGTGTTAGCACCCATGTTCCGACTGAGCATATAAAATCTCTGCCTGCGTTTTGCCATTGCTAACTAAAACGAAACGCATAAACTTAAGTTTTCTGATCCATATGCTCCTCCTATGTAATAGTGCTTCACAATCGACGGGCAAGACCCAAAGTGTTTAAAATTAGGTACGTTGATAATGATATTACATTTGGATATGTGTATATGTTTGAGAGAAAAGAGAAGCTCGAAGAAGTTTTCTACTGATAAGAATTGAGAGACAAAGATATGTGAGTAAAGGTATTGAGATGTTAAGTACATGTGCCATGATGCATTTTGGGGGATTCTTGAAGAAACCTGGAATAGGATGTGGGCATGCTTCATTTTCCTGAAAGGGAGTCATCTGTAGCTCATTCCGATTTCAAAGAATTAAAATGAAAATGCTTCTTTCAATGTAACGTAGTTTTAAGATGATGAAAAGTCTTCTTTTGTTACGTAAACTTGAGAAAAATGAAATTGTAGTGTTCGAATTACAAACATTACGAAGAATAGATCTTCGGTTTACTTGGCCTCAAGGTCACATAGCGCAATTTTCAGCAACAAAGGAAAGTAACCATGTAAAGATCTTTGCCAACCTTGAGCTTGGTTTTAATTTGTGTGTGTAAATAGAAACCCTATAAAAATGGGCAACTTTTGACATTCCTAACTTAAACCTTAGCAGCTAACTAAACATAATCAAACCCCAGTTTGTGAGCAAACTTATTGTCAAAGCCCAACTGAAGCATACACTATTAAAATTTAAAATTTATTTAAATGATTGATGTTTGCCTACTCCATAGAACTTCTGCTAGACTAGAGCCATAAATTGTCAACGTTTTAAATAAGTTTTGCATTGAACAATCACTTCAAAGTTCAAACTACGTCACCATTGCCTCAAGAAGCAGCTCATCGTTTCGAGCATAAACAAAACCCCCTCAGCGCAAAGGCCAGAAGAAGTAAGTAAATCTAGGCTCTGTCTGCATATCCTTTGCCTTTTCACTCGTAGAAACATGCCAACGTCCTATCCCTTGAAAATTGAAATCATTACAATGTACGAAAATGTGTTTTTCCCAATGTTCCTGAATGATCCAATGTTTGTGAAAATAATCAACAAGAAATAAAATGTAGCTTCATTGAATGAATCTAGGAATTTTTGGCATTACAAACCTACCAGAAGCATGAAGTCACCCCTTGGTTTTGTGAGGGCATTAAGCCTCCAATAAAAAAACCCGACTTGATTCATCGATACTCATAGAACAAAAACAACCTAAACAAACTTCCAACTGAAAATACGCAAAAAAGATCAGACACAGAATGGAAAAAATCGTTAAAAACATATCCGTACATCGTAACAATTCCCTCGCCCCTAAACCACCTTCGACACACCGCCTCGTTGCGCTCGCAAACCGCCACCTTACCGTGGAACTAGCTAGACGTGACCGCCGCCGCCGCCGCGCAAGTCGGTATCGCGTTGGACCACTTGCCGTTGCGCAGACAACGCAGCATGGGCGTTCCGCGCAGCTCCAGTCCCGAGTCGCAGCTGAACGTGACGCTCTCTCCGATGCGGTAGTAGAACTTGACGGCAGACATGCGTCCGCTGATGGTGGTGCCTGGATACGAGCAAGCTTGCACGCCTGGATCGGGAGAGGGAAACCGTTAGAAAGGTTACTGGTTTAAGCATATACTACCGGTATGCAATGGATGGAAGACAAGACCCTATGATTGCCGGTCAGGTGCCCTATCAACTGAGCTTTCTGGGGCACACAATCTCCTGCTTAGTTGGGTGGCATAAGAAGTACTCAGTGGGGAAAGATTGGCTTGAAGCACCTCAGGTGTTGATATTATATTAGAGTATTTGCCAATCCCCTACCAGTTAGAAATGATAAAGGTGTGAGAAGATAATGTTCTCTGACATAGCAACAACGTGCATGGTTATAATCGGTTATTCTCATTATTAACACTACAGTCGTGTTAGCCTTACTTTACCACAGCCTGGTGGACTTCGATGTAAAATATCATTTGACTCTTTACCATTTGTAAAGAGCAAAATGGTAAATAATGGTAATATGTAATAATAAATACAATTTTTAATGGTAATGATAAAAACTTAGACATTTGACTCTTTGATACAGTACTCTATGATATGAGATCCCCAGAAAGTGGCAACCTCAAATTAATGCTGGTGTAATGTGAACGTTATTTTTTAAACAGCAGAAACTCAGTAGAAGCTGTGGAGATCAAGTAAAACCATTTTGGGGACGTCTGCCTGTCTGCGGTTACGTGAAACGAGCGTCTCATTGTGGTAACGGGCACTTACATTTCGGTACGACTCCGCTCCATCTTCCGGACTCCTGGCATGCGATGATCGGCTGGCCTTCCATCATGAACTCCGGGTTGCAGTTGAACTGGATGACGTCGCCAGCCTTGTACGGCCCTGCGCCCTGGATGTAGCCGTTGTCGGGGGTGGGCGGCACGGCGCATTGCACCTCTGGAACCACGGAGGTGATTGGCGGAAGGGTTTGGGAGCGGCTCTATTACATTAACGAGAAAAAGGTTAGGTACAACAGTTTTGCTAGAATGGCACTAATGTGTATAGAATGGAATATTGAAATGTTAAATCCTACATCTAGCCCTTGAAATTCTTCAAGTTTTAGAAAAATCTAGATTCGTAATACCTAAAGGCAAATTGCACATCAATTAGGAATAGAAAAATATCAACGAGGCCTTCAAAGTATTCAAAGGTAGAGCTGATTTCATATATGTTGTGCTTTAAGAGTCTGCCACAAAAGTGAAACACTTATATGTTTTACATTTTAAAAATCATTTCCGTTGCCCACCCCACCCCCCTTTTCCCGGGGACAGCAAAGCGTAACACTTACATAGTGTCCATCCTCCGGGGTATCGAACCAGCTTCGGCAAGACCGGTTTCCGATCGGACCGGATCCGGTTCGCTAGGCGAGCGACTCCCGCCGGCGGTGCGCTCGCACGGTTGCAGGGATACCAACTCTACCGGGCAAGCGAACGAGCGCACTACCGACTCGGGGGGCGTGAAATCCGCGGGCGGTTTCACGCCCCCTATCAGTGCTTTGAACCGTGGGGCGGGGCAACGGAAATGGTACGTGGTTCTACACGCGACGCGGTCTCGGTTTCGAAAGAGAGTTGGTATCCCTGTCTCGTGATTGGTGTGAGCGTTGTCTGTGTGAGCTGTAATCTTAAGTGCATCGTTAGGACAGTTGCTACGAGTAACAAGACTTCTCTTTGGAACGTTTGGTAGCTCTGAAAGGGCAAATATTGCAAAGAAGCAAGTTGGAATTGGAAAAATTGTCTTAACAGTTTAAGACAATGACGATGATTCATTGCCGCGATTGTAATCTTTTGGTTCCCACACCTGCAGCTACACACTTCAGGTTGTACATTGATGGTTGTTGAGGTAAACTGAATTAACATTTCTTGGATTTCCAGGAGATATTTCGAGATTCTGAGATATTCAATTGACTGTCAGAAGTTTGAGGATTCTGTAGATATTTGTTTCGACGCGATCAGATAACGGGTGTGGCCTGGAAAGTGTATACGGTAAGAGGTAAATTCTTAGCTGGAATTGACATCTTTCAATGTACCGGAAAAACAGGGTTGTTTTAAAACACTTGTAAGTAATTGACCGGTGACTCTTTCGAACTGCAATTGGTTCAATTGGTTGCCAGGAAAGTGAAGATTCCGAAAATATAGGTTTCATCGTGATCCAACCAAAGGTGTGGCCTGGAAAGTGTATCCCGTACGAGGTAAGGGAAGCGGCCCGAGTTCACAGCTCAATGAACGGACTAAAAGGCTTTTGAAAACGTTGCCAATTATGCTGTACTAACAAGGAATTGAAAGATGTTATCCCATATCTCTAGCCTAGTACGTAGTTACTATAGATACATTTCACTGTCATCATTTTAGGAGGGGGAAGAGGGCAAAACAAAATCAAAAGAGATAATGTCTCATTCATCTAAAAGTTGCAATTGGATGAAATCAATAAAAATATATTGTGCAAAGTTCAAAAAATTCTTATAGATAACAGGGCTTCGCATTGATTTCACAAGAATGACGTCAACTTCTTTTATTCTAGTCTGGATATTGTACTGGTAAAAACCTCAAGAATCCAAAAAACAGGTGGATGCAACGGAAATAGTTTGAAGTTACACTGGGGTTTGGTAATGTAATAACAAGATACTTTATTACTGCAATTTTCATCGCAATATACAATAATAAACGTGACATCGATTATAGAAGACAAGATAAAATGTAACGACTGATAATAACAACGATAGATAATAATAAATACATTTAAAGGAATTTGTTTTTCGGAGGAGTGTCACAATGGAAAAGAGACATAGACGCCAGAGTTGTTGATAGTGGAAAAGTGTTCTCTGATGAATCTAAAAAGTGGAATGTTTCTTAAATGGAACTTCTTGTTTTAGTAAAGAATTATTACATCTAGTCTACCACTAAAATATAGTACTAACAGCAGTCCTATGAGGATATAGTCAAGAGAGACAGTAACCAACATTCTATGTACTAGTTAAAAAGTATTATAGGTATAATATACCTACTCTAATAATAATATTATTATAGGTATTAGATAGATGGTTCTATGTGAAGTCATTATATTATGACTCTAAAATATGTATGCTCTATTATAATTGCGGGTAACATTTTTAAACGGGAGCCAGCCTGTATTATACTTTCAACATTAATTATTAAGCAACTCGTATTGATAAATATTAGCTCGTAGTAATCATAGTCATAACTGGGTAACCTACCGTTTGAGACGATATTATAGGTACAATGTGGATCAAACTTTTCTCATCAGTAAAGTAATGAATCAGTAAGTGATGCAAAATATAGTATAAACCTGTTCCTTCACCACTCTCTCTAGGATTTGCTATCTCTCATCCTCTCTATGCAAATCTTGTGCACGATTTCCCTCACAGACTGCTCTCCCTTTCACAAGCCATTGCATGCTAAAAGGGCCACTTTTACAAATGCAACCCCATACCATTGATATGAGCTGTCATGCCGAAATACAATCCTTTGTGACCTACCTTCAAGTATTGATTCACTTGCAAGGTGGCTTTGAATACAAACTAAAGAATCAGTGCGAAAGGTACCTGTCATAAAACTGTAGCCAGGAAGCCAAAGATAGGACCGATCTTGTGAAAGTGTATTTCGAAAGAATTGATTCTTTAATAGATTGTTTTGAAATAAGTTTTTTCTGACAAGTTCATGGTTAAGTGAAACTATCCAGTTTCATACGTCTATGGTGTGATGGTCTATGGTTTCGGCATTTGGAGAAACAAATTCTCATTTGGGCAGTCAACTAAACAATATCATTATTGTACCTGCTCCCTACAGCAATGTTGAATACTAACAGCTGCAGAATACTGCACGAATCCAAGTGAAACCAGTTGATCTCTTTTTTTGCTATTATTCCACCTTGCTATTTTATCTATTTGCAAGAAGACGTTGAATAGAAATGTACGATCAGTAAGCAAATTTTCATTATCTTTCGCCTCCAAAGAGCAGAAAGAAGATTAATTTATATCCAACAGTCAAACTATCTGATCAATCGGTTAAAGGGTGTAGGTTTTCAGTGCTTTCAATAAACCTGGTCTCAAGAAGACATTCAATAGGTACAAGGTATAAAAAAATGGGTAAGCATGAAAATGTATTCTTATCCCTTAGCCAAACTACCTAAGCTCTTGGTAAAAGGGCATGCTGTTGCTGCAACCTTGCTGTCAATAGCAACCTACTCACAAGAAGACTTTCAACACAAACTACATAATCAGTTAACTGATGGGTACTCCAATAATCTCCTGCAGTATCAATATGCACGAAACATCCATAGCTTGCCGATCTAGCTGATACCTTGGCAAGTCGGCATGGGCGTCGACCAATCTCCCGACTGTTGGCACACGACCTCCAGCTGTCCGCGCAGACCGTAGCCCGGCGCGCAGCTGAACACCGCGCGGCCGCCGACGCCGCGCGACAGGATCGACACGCGCAGCTGCGGGTCCGTCAGGTTGGCCAGGTCCGGGCACTCCACGCCTGCGCAACGGGAATGCGGGCGGCGGTCAAACGGAGGCCAGGCGTGCGAGGTTTGTTTTAAATCGGTTTTACGGACACGGTTCGTGATAGGCGGAGAAGTGTCTCCGGTTGGTGTTCGACCATTCGACGTCATAATTAAGAAGGGAATGGGATTTGGGAAGGTGTTCTTTGTTTTACAGATATTTCTT
The DNA here is from genome assembly GCA_921293005.1 of Nemoura dubitans. Taxonomy (NCBI): domain Eukaryota; kingdom Metazoa; phylum Arthropoda; class Insecta; order Plecoptera; family Nemouridae; genus Nemoura; species Nemoura dubitans. The sequence goes on from OV121077.1 coordinate 37,870,502, forward strand.
CGGGGGGGGGGGGATAAATTCACACACTTACCGAACAAACACAAATAACTATCTCATCCATTACCAAGCCCAATTTTGCATTTCTGTCCAGATTGAATGAACATATATTTAGGGCATTGAAATTACGTGTCAAATGCCAACGTTATTATTATTATTTTTTTTTAATCTTCAGAATACACACCAGCAAAATGTTTGAAAATAGCGCTGAAAAAAAATGGCTAGATGCTGGAGTGATCAGGCACTGCGGAGAAAGAAGCAATGCACAGTCATGCAGGACGCTACACAGATAACATTACAACTAAGGATCTTTACCAACTGTCAGGATCTTACCTGGGTTGCTTTGGTCATCTGGAAAACGAGAAAGGGAAAGGCGATTTTTAAATGAGGAACAGAACAAGACTCAATCTGTGTCTAAAATCTAAACTAATCGCTATAGGATGGGAAGCAAAGTAAGCGACTGATACTTGAACGTATCCTAAGGTCTATAAGGTCCTAAGATGCCCTACGGTCTAGAAACAGAAATAGTTCACCTAGTGCTAGTTTGGTAGGTAGGGTCAGATTAGCCATGCAACAGCATGGAACCAAACAATTAAAGGATCTAAAATTACTTGATCAAAAGAGTGGTAATAATATCTTATACCTAGAACTAATAAATATTATATAATATGCTTGTTTCATTGCCTTCTAAATTCCATTTCACATTAGGGAGAGTGGATGTGTATCTTCCTGGAGGACCTCCGCTGCTAGACACGAGCTAGAGAGTACGTCTCAAATTGTGAAGTTCAAGCATACCGGTATTTTACAATGTTGAAGTATAATATGCCAAACGCCCTTAGGCACTGACAAAAGAACGTTAGACATACCTACTATAGTTACAAAACTGCGTGCATAGCCATATGTCATGTTTAGGAAATGGCTTTTAAGTTTTTAAACTCTTAGATCGTGTCCCAGCAGTGGGTCATCGAGGAAGATGCAAATCCACTCTCCTTCTTAACGTGAAATGGAGTTAAGCTTTTGTTCTTTCTATTCATAAATGTCTGAATATTTTACTCCTTTAGTTTACTTTTTTGGCTTGCTTGAGTTACAAGAAAGAACTTGGTATTTATATTAAGGTTCAAGAATCTTTATCAATTATCTGCAAATAGATATGGAAGCTAAGCTACTGGACTATTGTATGAAAAAATTGTACCTTCTACCTTTGTACACATATTAGATATCACATTTAGTCATAACCCGGAGCTACTGTCCATAACTTAGATGCATGATCTATGACATCCAATGTCAGATCAAGCAAAGGATCCAACTTTTTATCGAAATATATTGGCAGTTTGATATCGACTATGGGAAAAATCTTTGGACCATTGTTACTTCCTATCAACTATGTGCTACCCTAACCAAAGTGCTATATATGCCAAAGGCTACTCGTCAGTTAGTCACAAAGCTTGTCGCAGAGGGCTACTCACTCTCGCAGATGGGAGCGGGACCACTCCAGTTGCCGGAGGGCAGACAAGCGAGCTCTTGTGCGCCGATCAGCGAGTTGCCGTTGTCGCAGTTGAACAGCACTCGGGTGTTCATCTTGGTGGCTTTGGTGCTGAGCGTGAGGCCCTTGCGCACGGGGATCACCGGACAGTGCACCGCTGTAACGGATTTGAGACATTGCAGGATCGATGTTTCGATTGTAGATACCTTTACCGAGCTTGGAATGGTATTTGTGTTTCTTTTGGTAAATCCTACAAGTTTTGTGTTCTGTAAATCTTGGTACTGTAGGTAATGGTTTTGAATGTTTTTGGACATAATTGCATGTCATGGTTATGCATTTATAATATTTCCCATTGCAGAAGTGGTTAACTATCTTCATTTTTTTGTATCTTTATTTCTTTTTTCCATTGACATTAAAAGGTAATACCAATGTACAAGCACTATTCCTTGGAATGTGAACTCGAGGTAACAATACACAAATTTTTTACATTTATAACTAATATTTTCCTTACTTATTTCTTCATAAATTTCGTCTCTATTGACCATCTCCATCCACCTTTCTTTATTTTTCCACCATTTTTCTGTATTATTTACTTCTTCCCAGATTTCTCCTCGTACTTCGACGTCTCTCCTCACTTGATCGATCCATCTCTCTCTTGGTCTTCCAACTCCCCGTTTTATCTTCATATTAGATAATATTTCAGGAATGGTAACAATAAAATTAGTTCTTGGTTCAATATAGCAAAAGAGTGCTAGGATTATTGCGCTCTCTAAAACTAATGGACGAAAGTCCTTAGTTCATCTGATTGAGATAAATAAAAAAGGGTGAATCAGTTAATGCAAATAAAATAGGTAACACTTTTGCTAAACTGCCAAGCTTTACATAAGTTGTTACCCTGCACTAAACCTGTCTTTTACCATGTGAAAATGATAAAAAAAATAATAAGATAGGCAATCCTAAGAAGCAAATGCCACTTGACTTGCAACAGACTTGTGCATCCCATGCGTTGTTACCTTGTACGACGATGTCCACGGAGTGCGAGTGGCGCGTGGGAGTCTGACACGTGAAAGTGCCCGAGTCGTCCTTGCTCGCGTGGAAGATGCTCAGTCGGTACTCGAGCGTCGAGTCGCGGCCCGGATCGGTCGTCCAGCCCTCCGGGTATTTCCTGCCAACCCCGACACGGAGGCATTAGCTCGGCACGCTTTAGTATCCCGGCCATCTGTCGAGTATTCGTCTTTAGTCTGTTTAGATTATTATTGGTACTAGTTTTTTTTTTTGCCTACAGTCTTTCTCGTGAGAGAACATGCCCCAAAGTGGACTGCCACTTTATTTATTAATTTACTTATTTTAAAGTCATAGAAATTCCAATAGAATGTAGAGGAGAAGGTACAGTAGAAGATAGCAGGCAAAAACTGCAGAAAAGTACATTTTTCATTAAAATGTTCCTATGACTAAAACAAACTCTTGATTTCTTTTAATCCCGGCCATGGTATTCTATTCCAAATTTGGCTCTCAGAGATGCAGAGAGCTCTTTGTTGCATGAAAAACCCACTTATTACTACGATAAACTGAAAAAATCATAAAATCGCAGTGTGACTTTCAAGAGACTCATCCCCAAGACAGAGTCTCCCAATATGTGTTACCAGGGTCTTTCAATCGGACGTCAAATTTATACAACATTTTGTTTTTAAAATGGCATCTGATTGTCTGTTGATATAAACGATTCACACAAAAAAAAAAGATTCTACAGAAGTTTCAATGAATGTACGTGTGAAGATGTAACGACATCTACGTTTAGTGTTTACTCACCTGTAATTATGCGTAACGTTCCACTTGGGCGTCCCGAACCGTCGCACCCAAAGACACTCCATGTGCAGGATCGTACCCGGATACACGATCAGCTTGCCGTCGTTGGACTGCGCTATCGGGCCCAGCTGGTGCCGGAACAGGATCGTCGGAGGCTTCTCCAGCGCGTAGTCGTTCTCCTGGTTCAGTCCGAAGCAAACCTGCCGCGCCGACGGCCAACGGGTTAAGCAACAATGCGCTGGGTCGAGTGATGAGTCGGTGATTACACAATTAACCGCAGATTGCGGAGGGGGGGAAGGGGGTGTAGATCAAGTGGATCAGCTTATCAATATCTCAACAGCATGGTTTGATAAAATACCAAATTAATGGTAACAATTTAAGATGTCCAACAAGCTAGAAAATCATAAACTAAGACCTTTGTTAATGATTTTTTGGCTGGTTGGACATCTTGAAAAGGTACAATGAATAAGTTGTGGAGATATTTGGATTTTGGATACCTTTTTTTAATACTGTCCTTGGTCCTAGTATGGAAATAGGAAATATGAGCAGGAAATAGGAAATAAAAAGGAGCAGGAAATATGTATAAATGGCCTTAAAGTATTATCTGGAGGTACCTAATAATATGAGTGGCACAAGGTATAGCAACCAAACCTCGTATCTCGGGAAGCGAGGAATGGGGGCCGGTTTTTGGGCGTGTCACTGACCGGTTTGTGTCCGTCCCACTCGCCGCCGACGCACTTGCGAGCGGTCGAGCCGATCATGAAGTACTTGCCGATGTCCACGCAACGAGAAACCTGCAACATGCGTAGGACACGGCCAGTCAACCTTACGTCTGTGACTCCGCGCTTGGCGCTTAAACAGGCACAGAAACGTTTGTCATACGTCTTTATATTTGGCTGAATTACACCAAAAGTAGAGCAAGGCAACTGCATTTAGGCAGGGAAATAAACACCGAAAAGCATAATTCTAGGCTGCAACTAAGACAAAAAAAATTTTGAAGTAAAGATTTCAAATATTGATCTGAATCATATGATCACAATACACCACTCCTGATGGTCCGCCCCTCTGATGTCACGGCGCTTCGGTCTGACTTGCTGGACGGGTAGACTGTGGGAAACGAATACGAATAGCACAGGAGTGAGGCGGGTTTTAGCCGAGCTTGGAGGCCTGTCAACAATCTCCTGTTGGTCATATTATTTTGAAATTTAAATTACATAAGAATCACTATTATTTCTATTACGTGTTAAAATTTCACAAAGTTTTGATGGTTTTTTCCGTTGATGCAAAGGTTTGAAATGAGGGCGATTTTAATGCAAAGTTTAAAGGACCTCACAATCTTTCCCACACCCTGGCATCAGCCTTCAAGCGAAAACACTCGGCTTAAGGGTCGCTCCTCCTGCCTGGACTTGTCTATTCTCAAACGTGGATATTACGTTCACACTGCAAAATGTGCCTCGAGCCTACATTTTACTTTGTCTAATAAATAATCTGACAGTACGAACGTAGAATGATACACCTTCAAACCAATCGATTACCGACATGCCGTTGTGCACCCACCAGAACCGATCCTCCCGGAAACTCGACGTACTCCTCGGTGATGTGCTGGTCGTTGTAGAACGTCGCCAGGTTGGGTTCGGCGTTGCGGAACATGCACGAGCTGTTGCGGAACGCGCCGTGCGCCAGGTCCAGGAAGTCGTCGCCCTCGCAGCTGAGCGCTCGGCCCACCCAGCTGCCGTCTTCGCAGACGATCCGCCAGGAAGTCCGCTCGCCCATGATCGACTGGATGCAGTTGAACGTCACCTCTGTGCCGTCGGCGAAACTGAGGACACGGGAACAGATTGATTAGTGTCTTGATCTTTGTCTATAGGGTTTAATGATTAAATGTTTGAGTTCTGACAGAAGCTGGCACTTTTGTACTGGCCACATGGATGATGATAATGATGATGATCCTAACCTAACCTAGCTTTACAGAGTAACCTGGCTCCAGTTGAAGAACAATCTGTCGCCAGTTTATGAAGTGGCAAGTAACTATTTTAATTGTTTAATGATGCTGTGTTTTGACCAAGAACTATAAACTCTCGTTGGTTTTGGCAAACGCGGTCTGTAGTTGTCGTCACTGGTATAATGTCTGCGGACTGTGGAAGGATTGCTAATGGTAATGGATGATGAAGAACGTAACCTAGCCTTCAAGGGAGGCATGTTCACTGGGCTCACCGGCTCTCCCATTGGTAGAAACATATGCAGTTCAAGGTCACCACAAACCCGTGGATCTTGCGAGCGAATGGGAAAGGGCGGCAGGTTACAATAATGACTGGATCAACTAGTTCATACTTCATAGAAAGACCACTAAAGTTAAGCAACACGTCATCGAGTCCGGTAATGGATGGGTGACCATAAAAACATGCGAGCAGTCGTTTTTCATTTCGGCAGGACATTGCATAGCAGTAAAAACATGTGTTCTCTTGTGCTTTCAGACGCCATTAATTGCGCTTGACGCTACACCGTTGTATGGCGAGAGACCATGGGGGCGGGCTCAAGACTTTACCAGATATCAATGAGACTTTTGAATCGCTAAGCTGCTGTCATGCCCCATCATTTCTCAAACTGGGATGCAGTTGCGTGTTGCGATGCGCCCGAAAGTTCGGTCACGACACGACGCCTTGGGGCCTCCTCGATCATTTAGCTGAAAGCCCAAGTTTTCGTTGCTGTCAGTCAATCCTTTATCTATATTCTCAATGCACATTTACGCTCCTTCCTATGCCCCCAATCAGCTTTTTCCTTTTATGACGTCAGCTTATTTTTTGGAGCCATTTTTGTGTAGATGTTTCTTGTCTATTCTATGTTGTGCTGCATGGTCCTACCTCACTGCACCTACGTCATTGAGACACCCACTTCATTGAAGCACCTATCATCCATTTCACGTCAAGAAGGAGAGTGTATTAGCATTTTCCTCGAGGACCCACAGCTGCTAGACACGAGCTAAGAGTTTCAAAACTTACAAGCCATGTCTTGAGCCGGACAAAACGCTGTGTGGGCAGTTTTGCGACTCTTATCTCATGTTATAGCAGTGGGTCCTCGAGGAAGATGCAAATCCACTCTCCTTCTTGACGTGAACTGGAGTTTACCTCATCGAGGGACCTACCTCCTGTCGTTGTCCTCGAGGGGCTCCCCGTCGCGATAGACCAGCGAGCCGGAGACCCTCGCGGGGGGACCGCACGCCCTCCTATAGCCCTGCGGGAACTCGATCTCGGTGCCCTCGACGCCCGCCTTGCTGATGTCCGAGCCGCCGCGGAACTGGGCGTCCACCTCGGGCATCTTCACGCTGCCATCTGTTGGGGCGGGCAAACACCACGGGCTAGCAAGGGTGCACGGGATCCCGTCACGATCAACGAAACCTTAGTAAAACAATCAGGCCCGAATGCAGAGACGGCACTGATTGCGCAATCACACTAAGTGCACACTCAGTGCACACTTAGTTGGAATTTGCAATGATAAATTGTCCCCAAAGTGCGCACTGAATGCGGTCGACTCAGTGTGAGTGTGCACTCAGTGTCGACTCTGCAATCGGACCAGAGACTCAGTGAGACTTTTCAGTTAGATTTAGCGTAGAATTTAAAACCCAGATTGAAATAGGAGTTTTGTTAGAAACTTGTGCTAAAGATAGGGGAAGCTGGTATGAGTCTTACAAATTTAAGAAAGCGAATTAATCTGAACTGTGAAATAGTTTTTTTTAGCTCAGGAAAGAGTAAACAAGTATTGAAATGAGAATAATCGGTCGAGGCATTTAAATTGGGTCCGGTACGCAAACGGCAGCTGTGCCTCGTGGTTTGGGCTGAATGGGTCATTCGGGTTCAAATAAAGTGAACAATAATGACTATTATCGGATATTACATACAGACCATATCATTACATATCATTTCATATCATTATCATTACAGGCCGTTTGGGCAATTTTAGATAGCATACCTGCTAATTTACCATTCGCACATGTCAGCCCTCGAATCATCTCCGAACCCTCGGCCTTTTGGCTGCGTAGAATTATCATAGATGAATAAAGTAATTTATTCATCTATAGAATTATTTCAAGGGTGGACCGGGTTAGAGTGTTCGTCACTAGAGCCGACCATACAGAACTAATCTCCATTTCACGTCAAGAAGGAGAGTGGATTTGCATCTTCCTCGAGGACCCACTGCTGCTAGACACGAAATATGAGCTTCAAAACTTGAAACCCTTGCCTTGAGGTAGACAAACGGCGTTATGGGCAGTTTTGAAACTCGCAGCTCGTGTCCAGCAGCAACGTGGGTCCTCAAGGAAAATGCAAATCCAAAAACGAACTGGAAAAATTCGTGAAATGGAGAATTATTAAGCGAGACATTATTAAGCATTCAAAAGTCAAAACCCATAGTGGAATAGTTTTTGTTAGGGCCGGTTTTACAAGTGCCTCAACCCGGATTTAAAGAAGGAGTTAAGTTATTTGTCATGGCAACCGCAAAAAGGAAGCCGTGGAATTCATCTGTTTCTGAGGGTAAAAGCCATATTCCACTAGGGTTGCAACCTGCTGATCCTAGGCCTTCTTACCGCAAATTTACTATCACCACCAATGGAACAAAACCATTTAGAGGGCCATGGATCGGCAGGTTGCAACCCTAGTGGAATATGGCCTTTAGACGCCTAGCCCAGAGTTGAAAAATATTGTAAAACCGGCCCTTAGTCCCTTAGTATGGTGGTTTCAGACTGCAGCTCGGGGTCGAGGACTCACTTCTCGGAGCCAGATTGCCTCGGTGGTGCAGCCTACAGGCGGGCGTCCTCGGCCTCAGCTCGCCCAGCACGCACTCGACGGGCTTCACCGTCGACTTGGCGTAGTCGCTGTCGCACTGGAAGCTCACGCTGGACCCGTTGGCGATGGTCAGGCCGGCGCGGTACCCGCCCAGGTACTGGCCGTGCGTGATCTGCGGTAGCTCGCACGGCGCTGCGATCCCGGGGGGGCGAGAGATTAGTACGTGCCAGCTCTCACTGCGTTCACGATGTATGTTGCTACTTTTACGCTATCTTAAAACATAAGCATTTAATCCAACATACTATAGGGGATTATTTAGCTTCTTCTAGAATTCTATTGTCATATTTAGAATGGACTAGTATATATTTCATCTTTTAAATGGCAATACGTAACGACATAATCATGGTTATAGAGTTGATCTGACCAATGGTGACAGCTGGTAAGGCCTATACTTTAACGTTGCATGGGATACATACAGCGCTGAGCTAGTTGCGTATCCCGGCTAGCGATGGTCGAAGGTTGCATGGGATGCATACAGCGCTGAGCTAGTTGCGTATCCCGGCTAGCAATGGTCGAAGGTTGCATGGGATACATACAGCGCTGAGCTAGTTGCATATCCCGGCTAGCAATGGTCGAAGGTTGCATGGGATACATACAGCGTTGAGCTAGTTGCGTATCCCGGCTAGCAATGGTCGAAGGGTGCATGGGATACATACAGCGCTGAGCTAGTTGCGTATCCCGGCTAGCAATGGTCGAAGGTTGCATGGGATACATACAGCGCTGAGCTAGTTGCGCATCCCGGCTAGCAATGGTCGAAGGTTGCATGGGATACATACAGCGCTGAGCTAGTTGCGTATCCCGGCTAGCAATGGTCGAAGGGTGAACGCTGCATTGGAGTAATGGATTGGCAGATTGGAAATATTGGTGTCAGCTCAGTTTTGAATGTCTTGTAAATGTTTGAGGTCTGATTGATTTGACCACAGAATCGGTAACAGTTGCACCACCGTATGGTGGGAGAATACACAAATGAGCATACAAACTTTTAGTGCAATACCTACACATTGTAAACAAAACATGTCAAGTTGGAAGTGGTATAAAAGTGGCGTAACCTCATCTGTTGGCAGAAGGTGGGGGGGGGGGGGGGGGGTGCATTGTTTATGTCTCATTTTCCCTGCTACAAACCTTTTTGAAAATGCAGGACAAACAAGTGGGATAACACTGGGATTGAGACTGATGTGTTCATATGAATCTACAAATTGACGACGTCTTGATTAGAAGAACGGAACTCGACTGTTAAAAAAACTATAGGTCTTTCCTACCTTGTTTAATAAACGGTAATTTTGATCAGCCATTACGAAATACATTGCTAAAACTGTGCGCAGGCGAGCGCAGGGTAAATGATAATGTTGTTTCACAAAATGTTTTTAAGAAAGATGTTTACGAACGGCTCAAGGCTGTGATTTAGGATGTGATTTTATTATAAAATATTTGAAATTTTATTGTCTGATGTTTTATGTGTACTTCTAAGATATTATATTGTACTTGTGGGTTCTATGACCTGTTACAATAAAGAATAAATAAATAAATAAATAAGAATGCGGCCCAAAACCAACATGGTGGCCACAAAAAGTGCGCCATTTTCTTTGCTCGTACTTGGTAATCTCGCTCAAGGTCACGGCCAAGGCCGCCTAGAGACATTTTTGCAATACGAGCAAATCGAAGCAAATCCATTCAGAGGGCGCTGGCAAGTGGCAGGGTTCCTTCTTTTGAAAATTAATTCATGCCTTGCAAATGTCCAAACTCCAAATTAATGCAAAATAACCAGTTCTTGTAAATACAGTCACTAAATAGAATGTACTACCTACATTTTCATTTAGTTTCATCCAGGATACTAATTTTTATTTCTATTTCAATAAGATGTTGAGTACCGAACTATGTAATATGTACCAGAATTATCTGAATATCTCTTCTGTAGTCAATATCTATAGATACGGCCTGTGCCGTGATAGTCGCACCACTTCGTACGCCTACGCTAAACTCCATATCACGTTAAGAAGGGAAGTATAATCGCATCTTCTTCGAGGACACACTGCTGCTAGACACGGGCTGAGAGTTCCAAAACTTTAAAGCCATGTCTTGAGCCGGACAAAACGCTCTATTGGCATGTTATGGGGCTCTTCCCACACGAAAAAGCAAATACGAACATATATGATACATATAGGGAAAATATACGAAAGTGCAATATCTTATGAGAAACTTATATGTTTCTTATAAAAATGTGTATACCTTCCACATATGATTCATATATGTTTTTTGTATGTACTTCCGTGTGGGAATTAACCCATTTCTAGCCACAGTGGATCCTCGAGGAAGTTGAAACCCCACTCCCCTTCTTAACGTGAAATGGAGCGTGTTGTGCATGCCGAGAGAGAGTGCTTACAAGGCGAGCACTCCGGCTGCGCGGTGATGGCCCACTCGCCGTGCCAGCAGCGCAGGTTGCCCGGCCCCTTGACGTTGTACCCGTGGCGACAGGAGAACTGCACCACCTCGCCGTTGAGGATGTCTTGCGAGAGGTTCAGCAGCACCGTCGCCCCCGCCAGTCGGTACAGTCCGTGGGGAGTCATCGGCACGCGGCACGGCACTGCAAACAAATCGGCAATCGGGGCTTTGTCTCGTGGCATTTTCCATCACAAATACTAATACTAATAATTTTTTATTTCCTAGATTGGTGGACATGTCTTAACATTGGGTAGGTCAGACATAATAATAAGATATACTGTTACAAATTAAAATATTCATTTAGTAAACACAGAGACAGTTTGTAATGGTACAGCTTTTTGGCTGCCCCTTTTCGATGCTTTTGGCTCTGGCTGTACGTTGTGCATTCCTGCCTTGCTTCCCCCACCCCTATGTACCGTTAGCCCAGCAGCCCTCTGTGCCATGTGTTGGCCAAGCTAGCTGTGTGCCATGTGTTGGCCAAGCTAGCTGTGTGCCATGTGTTGGCCAAGCTAGCTGTGTGCCATGTGTTGGCCAAGCTAGCTGTGTGACATGTGTTGGCCAAGCTAGCTGTGTGCGATGTGTTGGCCAAGCTAGCTGTGTGCCATGTGTTGGCCAAGCTAGTTGTGTGCCATGTGTTGGCCAAGCTAGCTGTGTGCCATGTGTTGGCCAAGCTAGCTGTGTGCCATGTGTTGGCCAAGCTAGCTGTATGCCATGTGTTGGCCAAGCTAGCTGTGTGCCATGTGTTGGCCAAGCTAGCTGTGTGCCATGTGTTGGCCAAGCTAGCTGTGTGCCATGTGTTGGCCAAGCTAGCTGTGTGCCATGTGTTGGCCAAGCTAGCTGTGTGCCATGTGTTGGCCAAGCTAGCTGTGTGCCATGTGTTGGCCAAGCTAGCTGTGTGCCATGTGTTGGCCAAGCTAGCTGTGTGCCATGTGTTGGCCAAGCTAGCTGTGTGCCATGTGTGGGCCAAGCTAGCTGTGTGCCATGTGTGGGCCAAGCTAGCTGTGTGCCATGTGTGGGCCAAGCTAGCTGTGTGCCATGTGTTGGCCAAGCTAGCTGTGTGCCATGTGTTGGCCAAGCTAGCTGTGTGCCATGTGTTGGCTAAGCTAGCTGTGTGCCATGTGTTGGCCAAGCTAGCTGTGTACCATGTGTTGGCCAAGCTAGCTGTGTGCCATGTGTTGGCCAAGCTAGCTGGGGACGGTAGAGTGGTCCACATACCTGAGAACTGCACGGTTCGTCCGGCAGGCTCTCCCAACCATTGTCGCTATTCGTCGATAAATATTGAATAAAATATCCTTTCTACATCAAGTCTCGTGTTTGATTGGGTGTTTCAATACAAGTTAGATGTTAAAAAGTTAATTAGCTTTCCAGCGAAGTCTTTTTTCGTAAGTCTAGCTTTAATATCAGCTGGCAGTTTATTGAAAATGCGTACCCCCATAGAGACAGGGCTCTTGTCACTCATGTTTGTGTCAGATAAGTTAGTTACATTGTTGACTCTTAACATATGGCCATGAGTTTCTACACTTCTTTCTACTTGCTTATTTTGTATGACATACACGATTATACAGCGATGTAAACGTACACATGAATGTCACAGCTCCAAATAGTACCGAATTTGTAAACTTTACTAAAACCAACTTTTCAATAATTGGAATCGCCAAATTTGACCGACTTTGTAACCAGCTTCTTAACCCGTGGGGTCTCTTATATGGACCAGCTGTTTAGAACTAAGACTGGTGGTTCTTATTCTGAATGATTGGTGACTTGGCAGAAATACTGGCTCTTTAGTAGATTCAAGCAAGGCACCTATACTCCATTTCAAGATAAAAAGGGGAGTAGAGTTGCAGCTTCCTCGAGGACCCACCGCTGCTAGAAATGAGTCAAGACTCAAGAGTCTCAAAATTGCCCATGTAGCCTTTTGTCGGATAGGCATGGTTTGTGTATTTCGAAACTCTTAGATCGTGTCTAGCAGCAGTGGGTCCTCGAGGAAGATGTAAATCCACTCTCATTCTTAACGTGAAATGGAGTATAAAGATGAGCATAAGCTGAGGCACATGCCTGACATATCAGCAGGTATTTCAATACAACCCCTTTCGACCCCAGGGTACAGTCAGAATCGGAGGTGTTCCAATCTGATGTTCCCGTATAGGAGGGTATATCGATCAATCCTTTTCTTTGGTAATCGGACACAAAACATGTCTCATCCATCGATAGTTTGAGCATTCGATTCGAGCTAATCGAAATAGAGAGTTTACGACAACCTGCAATCTGCAAACTATGAAATTTGACAACAAATGTTTTATTTATACGCATGTATTATATTTATTTTATTTTGTTAGGTAGTAGGTAGGCTTACATTTAAAATAATGTGTTTGTTATATTGTAACATGGATACGTGCACATTGCACTTGCAGTGTGATTGCATGTACGGACAATGAAGTTAAAAAAAATTGCATTACATATTATCAGTACGTGTCGAAGTTCAACATCATTCTGAGCCAATTACTGGAATGATTCAGAAAAATTGAAACTCTCGTTCTAGATAAACAACAAAAAATACGAAAACACAACATGTAAATACTTCGACATTATTTGCATTGATAATAAATAGAGATCGCTTAAAAGTGCTCTGTGCTTGGAGTTTGTAAACAGTTTTAACTTTGAAGAGTGATGTCGTGGTCACGGATGTTAATACTCCTGACTGCCTGTTTGGCGTCCACACTGGTAAGTAATTTGAAAAGTTCGTTCTTGCAACGGTATTTTATAATTATTTTAACAATAATATCAATTTTCAAATGTATCAACTATACGGTGACCGCATCTCATATGAAATGCTTCAATCATGAAAGGGTCTCTTTGGAGAGGGTCATCTGCAAATACCGACCGGTTTTCTAGAGAGGTCTTTCTCAATTGGAAACATTTCTCTCTTAGGCGGTACCTATCTCTATAAGGCGAACTTTTGAGTTGCTTCGCACATATCTATTACCACAGTATCTATATTTTTAGAGCCAAGAACTCCTCGAGCTGTGTGATGGCGCTGGCAACGGACATATCCATGGAATCATGGCAGATCCCGACAACCAAATTCTCATCTTTAAAGGTAATCCGGTCACATCTCAATAGGCATATAACCTCTATTCTCCCTCTTCAACTCAGCCCCTTATTAATCGTCAAACTTTCAGGCGATAATTATTGGAAACTGGACGGCAACTTGACAGACGGCTTCAGTCTGTCGGCTGGCTACCCCAAGAAGCTCCACACTCGTTGGCCGGGCCTCAACACCAGCATCTACCAAGTCGTGTTCGACCCGGCCACCTCCACTTCTTACTTTCTCAAGGACGAGAAGGTCTGGGCTTACAACGACACTCGTCTCCTGCCAGGCTACCCGAAGAACAGCAGTGACGACCCCTTCTTCGGGGACACCGACAAAGAGAGCACTAGTGGTGAGTGTTTGGTCATCAAAGTGGGGGAACCCCTTGGCATACGAATAACTACAAAATAGTAGTTTACAGACAAACTATCAGTGCCAGCCCAAAATAAAATAGCTGGTGCACTAGGCAATTTATAAAGCTTTCGAATAAAGTACAAGTAATTTTTGTTTTAAGTGATTAGCTGTGCTGAAAATTCAGAATAATGCAAAATTTTATTTTAAAAAGTTTTGAAGGTTTTTCTAAATGATCAGTAAGTTAATCATAACACAAATTTGGTTTCTTCATTATTTGAAAGCCTTATAAACTGCTTAGTCCACTAGTTATTTTGTTTAGGGCTGTCACTGACAGATTTCTGTACAAAAATATTTAGTAGCTGTTATTCGTATATAGGCCAAGGGGTTCCCCCACTGTATATCTGGATCGACTGGATCGACTGGAACCACTGGAACCACTGGATCGAGTTCTAGGCGTTGAATGAGAAGAGTTCCGTTGTTTCTCGAAATGAGCAGAGGAAATTTCGAATACATTTGCGAACGACCAGGAGCATTATCAGGAAGATTTTTTGAGGTAGATATGCTACGGGAGAAGTGTATGAGCTCAAGAACGAAGGAACGAGGGAAATAGATTTTGTAACAATTTTCTGTAATACCCTGCAAAGGGTCAAAAAATAAAAAAATGTACAATTCAGGGAACAAATGCAAAGTTTTTTTCTATTGCAAGATAGAGGTAGGAGGTTCAGCAGCATTATGGCCACTTGGAGCTTGATTCTGGTTATTGTTTTGAGGACAGACTGGGCCTCACTGCAAGAAGGAATGCCCAAAGCCCTCTTTATACAGGCCGCAATTGAGAGACATCTAAAGTGACATCTTTATTGAAGGTCACTGAAGGGAGATATAACGGGAACACGGTCGTTCTAGATGTAAACCTCTTCGGTCAAAGATCGATAATTTATGTGATGAATACCCTTCGTTATACGCTCTTCCGCAAATGTTATCATTGCTAAAAGCGTGGATTTTCAGAGGACGTCAAGCGCTTGAACGAGCTGGCCTATCAGAGCAGAGCGATCGGCGTCTTCCCCTTCGCACCCACACACTTGTACTTCTTCTACGGCAACCACTACCTCAAGTACCGATTGCTTAGTGGACCGGTGAGTGCTACCTCTCATGATATCGACGGCTAAAAACCACTACCTCTTATCTACAAAACCAAAAACGTTTACGAGAGAAGTCAATGGAAGGTAGCGATTCGGTTGATTATTACGCTAGATTAAAATCAAACCGGAGATAAGAGGTTTTGCCATAAAATCCGTGTTTTTTGTGTGATTTTTTTCATATGATCTCATTTTCGAAAAAAGTGGAGAGATAGGAGGTTGTGCTTTGTAATCAATCTTAACCGTCTAAATGACATATTATAGTACATCAACACAGGCTATATATGGCATGGCGTATATACAGCCATGTGTTGTGCCTAAACTCCATTCCACGTTAAGAAGGAGAGTGGATTTGCCTCTTCTTCGAGGACTTACACAAGTTTCATAGCTTACAAGAGTTTAAAAACTTACAAGCTTTGTCTTGAGCCGGACAAAATGCTCTATGGACAGTTTTAAAACTCTAAGCTCGCATGTCTATAGCAGCAGTGGGTCCTCGAGAAAGTTGCGCATCCACTCTCCTTCTTAATGTGAAATTAAGTTTACATCTGTCCCGTTTCTTGCTGTTCCGTGTTTATAATCTCTGTAAAGTTTGATAATCCTATTGTGTTCATGTCACCTGCTATGTTCATGAAGTTGTGTCATGTACATTATGTTCAGTTCATGTCTGTTGTATGGTTCATTCCAGCTTTAAAACCCCAATATATATGTGGGACAGTATACGCCTTTTACTGAACCGTAAATCTTCTGATGTACTACTAAAAATTGTCTATCTACAATAAAACCAATTTCAACGCTCGAACCTAAACTACACAACATATGTGACCATGGGATAGTGGAAAGTTCCTGACCACTGATGCCCTTCCTCCCCTTCCGTTGTAATCAGCCAATGAAACCCACAGACACATATGAATTCGACTCTTGTTTTGTTTTATACAGATCCTAGCTTGAATCCGTTACAGAGATATTATTTCCTCCTGTTTGACAGATCGAGCCTGGCTACCCGAAGCCCATGGTGCCGTTTTGGTTCCAGTGCCCAGCGTCCTCCAGTGAAGAACTATCAGTATCAGAGTGACACAGCTTGATTGACATGCGATACCAATGTATGTACTGTACCTACTTATAGCAATTGTCAAGTACTTGGATTTCAGCCGTGGTCGTTTTTACATTCTGAACATGTGGCGATCTGTAGTTATATTTAAAATAAAGAATTGTGATTTTTTAAACGCATATCTACATTTTTTCCATGTTCTGTATCAAATTCAAAGCACCGAACTCGTTTATCCTTGTGAATATTTTTTTGGGGAAATAGAATTGACATCAGATTTCGCAATTGTAAAGGGGTCAACATCTTTTTTTTGTTGTTGCAATGGTTATAAATTCAGACAATGCATTATAATTATTATAATTCTGACAGAAGGTCTCTTGGAGCAACGGTGACCCTTAAATCATCCCGAATCCACAAAAAAAAGGATTTTCGAAACCATGGGTAATTTTCACCATAGGCGTGCGCAGGGTAAATGGTTATAGATACGACCCAGAACAGTGGAACCAAAATGATGGTCACAGAAGGTAATTTATTTCTATGCCCGTGACCGCGAAAGCAAGTGTGTGACAAGGCATGGCAGCCATCGACAGCACACATTGAATTTCTATCCGTGCACACAACCAGGGCCTTCTGGGTGGAAAGCAAGTGTTGTGACAAGGCATGGCAGCCATCGACAGCACACATTGGATTTCTATCCGAGCACACAACCTGGGCCTTCTGGGTGGAAAGCAAGTGTTGTGACAAGGCATGGCAGCCATCGACAGCACACATTGGATTTCTATCCGGGCACACAACCAGGGCCTTCTGGGTGGAAAGCAAGTGTTGTGACAAGGCATGGCAGCCATCGACAGCACACATTGGATTTCTATCCGAGCACACAACCTGGGCCTTCTGGGTGGAAAGCAAGTGTTGTGACAAGGCATGGCAGCCATCGACAGCACACATTGGATTTCTATCCGGGCACACAACCAGGGCCTTCTGGGTGGAAAGCAAGTGTTGTGACAAGGCATGGCAGCCATCGACAGCACACATTGCATTTCTATCCGAGCACACAACCAGGGCCCTCTACATGAAAATGTTTCCCATTGCCATTATGGCGCGAATGTTGCTAGGAGGCTGTGGACAATGGCAGAATCAAAAGATAATTCGGTTGAATCTCACTCAAGGCCACAGCTACCTAGAGGCATTTTTGCCCTACGAGAAAATCGAAACAAATCCGTTCAGAGGGCGCTGGCAAGTGGCAAGGTTCCTTCTGGTGAAAATTAGTTCATGTCTTGAAGGTGTCCAAAACAACCAGTTCTCGTAATCACAACCTTTAAACAATATGTTGGAACCAAGATTTTCGTTTAGCTTGTATATTCTGGATTGTTGAATAACGAAACAGATAGGTGTTTTAAAAATCAGCAAAACAATAGAATTAGTAGAATCTTTGTGCCATGTCAGCCGCACCGCTGCGCACGCCCATGATTTTCACCGAGGGAAGCTTTCTTTTCAAGATCGAACGAAAAGGTACAATATTAGAGTGCAGGGGCTGAAACGACGCAAACAAAGTACCTCTGAAATGTGAAGATACAGTGTAATCCGCTTCGGGCATGTACTCACATATCTCGCACTCCGGGTAGTCGGGTTTCCACATGCCCCTTGTGCACTTGGCCGTGACGTTGAAGCCGATGTTGAGGCCGTACCCCTTGCCGCAGACCACTTGCACCACGGTGCCCGGCGAGAAGGTCTGATTCTCGTTGCGTCCGGCCTTGACCACCTCGATCGTGGTGAACGGCTCGGTGCTGATGGGCTCGCATGGGCCGGCTGCCGACCAACACACAGCCACATGTCAAGCTTTGTTGCACTCGGGTCGCTTGTTCGAACACTCGGGGTCTAGGGGCCGAACGCAGAGTCGACACTGAGTGCACACTCACACTGAGTCCGCACTCAGTGCACACTTAGGGGGCATTTGCAATGATAAATTGTCCCCAAAGTGCGCACTGAGTGCGGACTCGGTGTGAGTGTGCACTCAGTGTCGACTCTGCATTCGGGTATGGGTCTCGGTATTGATTTTATCCATTTTACAACCACTTCCGTTGATGGTAATTTGCATAAAGTATTGCATATATATGCATAAACATTGATAATTTGCAATCGAGTTCATAATAATGGCGGGATCGAACAGAGATGTTAAAGAAAGACAATTAAAATAAGTCCCTAAATGGCTCAAAGTGGAGCTAGAAGGAATGCATTCCGAAACTGATCGAAATATCAAAAAAGTATCTGCCGCCAAACGAAAGTGAGATGCACCATCGGATGAAATGAGCACCAAGATGAACATTTTGATGAACTAATGATACGCACCATATGCACCATAGGATGATGAGAAACTTGATGAAGTCGAGCTAACAACACTGAGAAAGTATTACAGGTATATGTAACGAAAAGTCGGGAAAACAGTGAGACTTTTATTTAGAATTCAAATCCCAGTTCGAAATCGCTTATTTTCAACAATACTACCACTGAGCTCACCCTTTCCCTTCGGCCCCTTGATGCGGCCCTTGTTGCCCTTGTTGTTCTTGTTGCCTTTGCGCGAGCTGGACGGCTCCTTGCCGCGCTGCCCGCCCAGCTGCGTCTGCTTCTGCTGCGTGTGACTGCCCATTGCCATCGCGCGTTTGCGTCGAGACAGCGCCGAGCCGAGCTGCGCTCGCTGCTCCCGGCTGCCCAGCGCAAGCAGCTCCTGCAGCGCGCAGAGCGATTTCGATAGTTGGTTAGTTTTAATCTTCAGCCAAATAATAAACGCGACCTTACAACTTCTGTTGGTTGTTGAGAGACACAGTAAAACGACGACGACGGTGCTGAAATCCATTTCCACATTACAGGGTGCGACTTATCAAAATGGCGCCCAACGTGGGGCAAACAAGATTTAAGGCAGATTAAAAGAAGATAGCAAATTATACCGAAAACGAATCAGAAAATCCACCATGGACCACAATGGGCTTACTTGAAGCGAGCTCGAGGACGTAATGGAGATTCGTGGTATGGCTGGTAGAGCGTCAACAGATAAAATTGGGGGAGCGTTCGGTGATCTTTTGAATCTTCCAAATTCACGGACCCAAGAATCTAAATTGTTTATTTATTGTTTACGGAAGCTTATACAATAGCATCTCCCAAAGCATCCCCGTTATAATATGTCCAACGCCTGTCTAAAGCTATTATTGCACATTCAATTAAGCAAGCCGCCCATGAAAATAATTTAACTTAACGAAGTAATTCTAAACTATAACTAAACAAATTTCCTACCTAGCTTTTAGTAAACTATACATATTGTTATGCAGTTTTCGAAGTAAACTAAAATATGTCGTTTTTCGTTGCATGCTGCATGTTTTTCGCCTAATTACACACGCACGCTGCAGCAAGACAACACGTATACGAAGTTCTATTCGCGAATCGTTTCCAATTGTGGTGTCGTCGCAATTCAATTGCATCGTGTTGCAAACCTGGATGTCGCGGGTGTTTTCCAACGAGGCCTGTCTCTTCTCCCTCAGCGCAGCTTCCTTGACGGATCTGGACCAGCGAAGACGCGGATGCAGTCCTGGCACGCATCTGCAAACGGAACACAAACACCGCGCTCGAATAATCTGTGCGTTGACCTTCCCTCCCGAACACGTTGTTCCTAAAAGCACTTTATATGTAGTCATGTTTGCTACACCAAGGCCCAGACCCACAAAGATCCATCCAACCAAATCACATCCGTCCAAAAACAGGCCGGGTATAGTTTGGGTGAGTTTGTTATCAGTTATCACCCCTGAAATCAGCAAACGCCGTCTGTGATTGACTGTTCATCATTTTACCCCGAGAGTTAAGTGTTATAACTCTGCAATGTGGATCTGGGCTATGGAGTTTACGGACGCTGCGATGCTTTGCTATCCTTGCATTTCGAAAAGATCTACCACATATGTATAGGTACAGTTACACAGATAGTCGTCTATATGACGCTGACTAAAGGGAAATATGCAAGGAACATTGGCGCTAATTCGGTGAGAACTGGTAACAATTCATCCTGCTAAATTGAATATATTATCAATTCACGCGATGGGGAGCAATCCTTATGTTTATGACCTCATGGTGATCGTGGAAAGATTTTGCTATACATTTTAAAACAGCACCGTTATTCCAATTCTTTGAAGCTGCTAGTGTACACAATGGAGAAGTGGGGATGGATTTTTCCAAAACAACCGTGGCCTCCGGTAAATAAGTAATTTGGATCATTCTGTCAATATACCTTCAGAACCAAAAATCAAATTGAAAAACAAACACAAAAAACGTTTGAAACAAACAGTACCAACGTGCTCGCAAACGATAATGCAGACCTGGGGGGCGATTGTGTAACTTTGTGGTTTCAAAACCATTCGTTTTCAATAATACTGCGGCTGCCTATGGTTTAACACGGGCAGTGATTTGAAATTGAGTGATTTCGAGCCAAATCGAACGAAATAAAGTTACAAAATCGCACCCCTGTATAGGTACGAGGTGGAGTGTGCCATCTGACCTGGGCAGCTCCTTGGGGCTCCAGTGCCCGCCGATGCAGGTGGCTCCCGGCGGGCCGTCGGCCAGGATGTAGCCGCGGTCGCAGTCGTACATGATCTGCTTGTTGTTGGTCACCTTGCGCACGTACGGTCGGTAGTCGTAGAGACCCATGTTGCCGACCAGCATCACCTTGCCGTTCTCGATGTAGCCGGGGAACGGGCAGTACACTATTGGCGGGGTGGAACAGACGGTTAGAAAAAACAGACGGATAGAAGGAACGGACGGTTACTATAATGGGCAAAAAATAACGGATAGTTGCTAATGGGCAAGAAAGAACATACGGTTGCTAACGGGAAAGAACTGACGGTTGCTAAAGGCCAAGAAAGAACAGACGGTTGCTAACGGGCAAGAACTGACGGTTGCTAAAGGCCAAGAAAGAACAGACGGTTGCTAACGGGCAAGAACTGACAGTTGCTAATGGGCAAGAAAGAACAGACGGTTGCTAACGGGCAAGAACTGACAGTTGCTAATGGGCAAGAAAGAACAGACGGTTGCTAAAGGGCAGGACGAACAGATATACGATTCTTATGGGCAGGTGTGCCTGAAGAGATTCAGTACTCGAAACAGGGATGAAAATAGCATGTATACTTAATATAGAGACATGAATTATGATTTCCAATGATTTAGCACTGAATTCAGCACTGAAATAGACTATACCTCTGATACTATTACAATGGAAGGTCTATTCCAATTTTAAAATTAGCTGTTCGAAAAGGTCGTGAAAGCAGCCCGAAACTGAATGGCTCCACATCACCTGTACAACTATACAGTGAGAGCAGAATTCAATTTCGAGATGCCGGCACTTTCGGTGGCTGATCGTAACTACACACAGTTCTTTCCCTAGTGGCACGTGATCCTTCTAGCTAACAACATTAATACACCACTCCTGATGGTCCGCCTCTCTGACGTCACAACGCTTCGGCAGACTTGCTCGCCGGGTACTTTGTGGGAATCGGAATAGGAACAGCACAGGAGTAAGGCGGGGTTAAGCCGAGTTTGGAGGCCTATCAACAAGCTCCTGTTGGTCCTATGAAGTTGGAATTTACACTCCATACGAATCACTATTATTTCTATTACGTGTAAATATTCCATAAATCTTTGATGGATATCTCCGTTGGTACAAAGGTTTAAAATGAGGGCGATTTTAATGCAAAGTCCATAAGAGCTCACAATCTTTCCCACACTTTGACATCGGCCTTCAAGCGAAAACACACGGCTCCCAGGGTCGCTCCTTTCCTTTCTGGACTTTTCTATTCTCTTGCGTATCATTACGTGGTCATAAGGATGCACAAGCGAACTATTCTGGCTATTTCTTAAGTCTAGATTATAAATATGTTTATAGAATACCGTCCACAATGTGAACTGGACTTGTAGGTTGCAAAGGTGAACGTATTGAGTTGCTAGTGCCGTACCTTCTTGACAGTAGGGCGGCACCCCCGTCCAGTTCCCGTAGAGACACTCGGTGGTGTTGGAGCCCCTCAGCGTGTACCCGTCCTTGCACGCGTAGCGGGCCTTCATGCCGTGGTCGGTCTTGGGGGCGATCACCATCCCGTTGCGAGGAGGCTTCGGCATCTTCTTGCAGCGTGCTGGACAATTGACGGACAGAGGACGCTGGATAAGCTGGTTAAGTGGTGTTGTTGGGGGGTTACCGAGTCACTTTTGCTCAAGTAATTTTCATATAAATATATCTCTCTTCTTGGATCATGAAAACGGTTCGTTAAGTTCTAAAGTGTGGTTTTATCACTTTTAACGTCATGCCGCTATCGGTTCTGATGGATAAAATCCCTATTGTTGTCCATGATTTTTTTTTTTACTTTAAACCCGAGAACGGCAAAATAAGAGTTATGTAATTGTTACCCTGGTGCCAAATGTTGACAGAAACATAATTTTCTTAACCACTGTCGATGTACTTTCGCTATACGGTATAAAGCATGAAAGGGGTTGGCTAGTGTGTCAAGATGTGTCCAGACTCCAGACCCGTTAAAGGGTGTATGGGTGTATGGTGGGAGGTAGAAATTATTCTAGACTGTTTTACGCTTAAAAATCAACAGTTTCATCTCGAGCAAATCTGTGGGATTTTTGTAAATCATTTAAGCATCAAATGAATATCAGCTTCACCCTGAACTTGGGGAGGACTCGAAATGCAACTCACGACCGTGAAGATTATTTGGTATAAAGCGTAAGTTAGTTAAAAAGCGTTTTACCGGCCATCGTCGACCATCTTCGGGCAAACGCGTGCAAGAAACGTACTATCGAGGTTCTATCTCTGCCGACCGCCGAAATGTTTAAACGGCGAGCTGGTGCCACTTTGCTATGCACGATTAAGGACTGAAAGGTACACTTTTAGTACTAAAGGTACACTAAAGGTACACTGTGTACACTTTTTCCCAAAGAGAGCTCTATACTTTGGACAGAATAGACCACAATAGGGGCCACCGTCTTGGAGATAGTGGGCAAGATACGGTCAAAGTGACTGCTAGCACTGCAGTGGAATGTAGGTTCGGGAACAGAGAAAGTGTAAACTTCGTCTCATAAGAGAACGCACCATAGGACACTATACGTTGAGGATTTATAGCAAAAGAGAGTAAAAGTTACTGCCAAACTGTAGACGTAGGTCGAGATTGACGGTGTAATCATCAACACACGAAACGCACTAACTAGATCAGGAACTTTTACCGTTGAAAAGTACATGAGTGTAAAAATGGACCAACAGGCCACAAAGCCCTCACCTCTGTACATGCGTCCACGTGCCGTTGTTGCACCTACGAGGCTCGCAGCGAGGTTGCACCGACCAGGCTCGCAGCGAGGTTGCACCTACCAGGCTCGCAGCGCAGTACATGCGTCCACGTGCCGTTGTTGCACCTACCAGGCTCGCAGCACGGTTGCACCTACCAGGCTCGCAGCGAGGTTGCACCTACCAGGCTCACAGCGAGGTTGCACCTACCAGACTCGCAGCGCGGGATATGCGTCCACGTGCCGTTGTTGCACCTACCAGGCTCGCAGCACGGTTGCACCTATCAGGCTCGCAGCGCTGTTGCACCTACCAGGCTCGCAGCGCGGTATATGCGTCCATGTGCCGTTGTTGCACGTGACCGGCGAGCTCGGCAGGAACTCGTAGTTGAGGTCGCAGTCGACGGAGAGCGTTTCGCCGTGCTGAACCAAGGTCGTGCCGTTGGTGGGCGTCTCGTTACGTCCGGTCACCACCAGGGCTGTCGGTGCCAGCAGTACGCGCCCGTGCACGATGCCGGGGACCACGCATGGAGCTGTAACATGCGTGCGTTTCAAGGTCATCATTTCAGTAACATGTGCTGACGAGGGTGTTCTTTTGAGAAAATATTCAGAGTCCGCTAAGAGGAGCAGGCATGCTTGTAATAGAGCGTGTTGTTGTTGTTCCTCAGGTTCTTTGTGACAATTTGGACGTGTTGGCGTTTATCAGCCAAGTGGTCCAAGTAAAGTCAAATCAGATTTCACACGACATGATGGTTGTGAATAAAACATTGACAAATCCACTATACTCCATTTCACATCAAGAAGGGGAGTGGATATGCAGCTCCTCAAAGACCCACTGCTGCTAGAAATAATTTCACATCCTCAAAACTGCCCAATGAGCCTTTTGTCCGGCTCAAGACATGGCTTGTATGTTTTGAAACTCATAGCTCAAGTCTAGCAGCAGTGGGTCCTCGAGGAAGATGCAAATCCACTCCCCTTCTTAACGTGAAATGGAGTTTTATTTGGAGCTGACTACAAGCTTCAGCTGTTCTTTACTATAACAGAGGACACGGAAAGTATCTTTTTCAGCAGTCTGCTAAGGCAGTTTTGTGTCGACAATAAAGAACAGCAATATATTTAATATTGCATAAAACAAACGGTATGATCGTTTGCAGTCAAGCAGAGCTCTACTTCGTACATTGTTTTCCGTAGCTCGATGTCTGCAGACTGCTTCAAAAGATGCCACCGTACCGTGTATAAATGTAGCTTGATGCAGGAATCATTTGATGAGCAGCAAGTCTTTTTTTTTTAGTATACACGAACACGATCAGGGTACCTATCCTCGGAATTTTATCATTGTGATAAGCTATGATTCGGGTCACGTGATGTCTCAATAACAAATCGAATCACCAGATAGTCCGTCACGTGACCCTAAATGATAAATTATCACGGGGTAATTTTTCGAGGATAGGTACCCAATGCTTGTTTTTACCCTATAGACAAAAAAGTTGGGAGTCGTGGTCCATTGGCCATCGATACTAACCTAAGCACCTGGGCAGCGGGTATCGCCATCGGCCGTCAATCTGGCACACTGACGACGTGTTGCCCTCCATCCGCGTGCCTCCGTGGCAGCGGAAGATGAGCACCGCGCCCAGCCCGGTGCCGGCCTCGATGTTCTCCAGCCACCCGTTGTACAGGGGCCCGGGGTGGCCGCAGTTGATCTCTGCGCGACCAGAGCAGACAATACGAGGTCAGGGGACAAGAGTGCCGACTGCCAATGCTGATCGAGAGTCATGTTCTCGTTAACTTGTTGGTGAGAGGTCTAGTGATAAGCCCGATCTAATTCTCATGTGTGGCTTGTGCAACCAAAAAAAGTCTTACTTTGAGTATAGAAATTGTTTCCTGATTCTTAAATGCTTTTGACATTGGTAGTTGATTCATTGATATAGCATCGATTTTATAGGCCAAAAATATCTGATTATGAAAACTGTGTCGATACCAAAATTTATATCTGCATCCTGATTCGCATTTCAGGTACTGCATTATTCGGGGACTGTAAATGGCGCAGTGGAAACGATATCGAACTGCATCAAGGATTAATACACGTATTGCTTGAACGTGTGAGCTATACTGAATTGAAGTATGGATACTATTTTTGCAATTTTTTAGATGTGGAGTTATAGATAGTTTGGCTCTTCCGCTGTCGAAAAATTTGGCAGTGTCCAAAGTCTCTAAATTAATTGAGCAGAAAACGAAATAACGAAGTATGTAAATAAATTAATATACTATAGGTACATAATCTAATTGTGCGCAAAAATCTGAAGATAAGATCAAAATTCAAAATAAATTTAGGGATAAGGGTTGGTCAGCAACTTCTTGTGCAAGGCATGGAGTGCTCAACTAGTTCTTTAGAAGTCATTCCATAGGGTTAAAAATAACGAAACGAGATACGAAAAAAGAATGAAAGATAATAGAAACTAAAATTAACGTTCTCAGGATCATTCGGCAAGTTAGCAGCACTTAGGGGTGAATTGAGTCAGCTAGCTAGTGTCAGCTGAAGTCGTATTGTCTTCTACCGGCTCTGCGAACTACATATTGTGTTTTCACCAACCTTGAGCGACAGCGTCACAGTGTCATCTTGGTAATGGGTTACTTACCTGAGAAACCACATTTGTGTGGCATTTAAAGTTGGTGTTCTTTATTGAATCTTCATGGAAAATGTAGCCACAGTTTGTAAAACCGATTTACTTTTCTCAACGGAATATCAATGACCGTTAAAACGCGAAAAACGAAATGTTTCTTCCGGATACAACAGCATTCACATTTCGGAAACAACAATTTAAATTTGAAAGCATGCGAATTTTTCATAAAAACAGTACACATGATGATCGAAAAAATGAATATGAAGCAATAAAGGTAAAGTGCTGGATTAAGAAAATTGTATATCCCGCGTATACTTACCTACCTCAAGACATGCAGAGGACGAAAAGTCTTACCTTCGTGCAAAGACGTTTCTGGAATGAAAAATCGGGAACCGGAATACTTCTCGTATGGGATCAAGGATATAGGAAAACGGTCAGCGAATACACATCAACAAAAACATCGCTTTAGGTCAACGTCAAGGTCAACGAGCCCAACGCACCCTTGCACTGAGGCATCTGTCCCGACCACTTCTTGTCGGCGCCGCACTTCCGGGTGGCGCCACCAGCCAGCGTGTACCCGTACTTGCAGTCGTAGCTGACCACGGAGTTGTACGAGCTCGACGTGAAGATGGCCGTGCCGTGGGCCGGGCTCTCCGGGGCGGGGCACTGCACCGCTGTAATCACTGTCCAGCTCCCGATCAACACAGTCTCCCGATCAACACAGTCTCCCGATCAACACAGTCTCCCGATCGACACAGTCTCCCGATCAACACAGTCTCCCGATCAACACAGTCTCCCGATCAACACAGTCTCCCGATCAACACAGTCTCCTGATCAACACAGTCTCCCGATCAACACAGTCTCCCGATCGACACAGTCTCCCGATCAACACAGTCTCCCGATAAACACAGTCTCCCGATCAACACAGTCTCCCGATCAACACAGTCTCCCGATCGACACAGTCTCCCGATCAACACAGTCTCCCGATCAACACAGTCTCCCGATAAACACAGTCTCCCGATCAACACAGTCTCCCGATCAACACAGTCTCCCGATCAACACAGTCTCCCGATCGACACAGTCTCCCGAATCGCAAGCTGTCACTTGGCAAGAGAGGGAAACCAGTGAGACTTTTGATTTAGTATTCAAATCCCAGTTTGAAATATATTTTTTTCAAAACATGTGCTAATGATAGGTTAAAGTAGACATGAGTATAAGAAATTTGGGCACCAATTCATAACACCATGAATAGTGGTCACTCGCGTAGCTTTGGAATCAAAAATTTCAACTAATTATAGCTATAGAATGATGAAAAAATGGCTGTAGGGTAAAATTTTGCTATGCAACCAATGAAGTTTAGTGCTTCATCGATTGCGATCATAGAAGTAACAAATTTACCAACAGAGCTAAAGAAATATCCTTCCGAATTCTTTATATTATCAAAGAGAGTTGCTCATCCCGGAAATATTTTGGCGCCCAACGTGGGGCGTCTAGAACAGGGTTGGCTTACATAAAATATGATGCACCACACAATATTATGAACCATGGCCCACTTTTCTGTATTCCCGCAGAAATTGCACAAATGACTTTGTGTCCCACACATGTATTCGATATTGATCAGTGAACCTTGCGTGGACATTGCTATGATCGAGAATTCCGCTTGTCGAGAGAGGAAAAATACTTTGGAACAAAATATTATGATCTTATTTTCAGCTTATTTAGAGATCCTCTGATGAGTGGAGATATTCCATCTTAATTCTTAATTTTCTTAATTAATATTACTAATTTATCATATTAATATTAATAATTGTAATAAACAAATATTAATAATTAATATTCTTAATTGATTCTTAATTTAAGAGATTAACAACTCCTAGCATTTACTTACACTTCGTTCTATTTAAGAAGATACCATTCCGCTTGGAGCGCTAGTTGTCACTAGTGTTACATAACCGCCAATTTGACAAAACTGAAATCCTGTCATTATCTTTATACCTTCTTATATTACCAAAGCTTATGTTTTTATCTCTCAACTATTTATTTGTTGATATTTTTACTCATAATTATTATGAAATTGATTCACGTTGTAATTTTTTTTATTTGTAACCGAATTAGTGTGTTGTTTTCCTGCCGTTAAAAGGTAAATTCACGGGTTGGTAGATCGTGAGGGGGCAGTCCCCGCTGTGGCATCTTCATTTCTTTCATAAAAAGCACAAAGCAGTATCGGTCCCTGGTGCATGATGCTACGCCCCGACTGTGCCGCTCACTTACGGACGCACGACGGCAGCTCCTTGGGACTCCACGCGCCGTCCTGCTGACAGTAGCGCTCCGCCCTGCCCACGATCTGGTAGCCGTCGGCGCAGTGGTAGGCGACGCGACATCCGAACGTGTAGCACTCGCCAGCGTGCCAGCCGTGCGCCGTGTCGGTGGGCGTGCCGCAAGAACGAGCTGTGTGTGGGACAAAAGTTGATATAAGGTTACCCAGATTTTCATATACTCCCATACTAAAGCAGCTACGCGAAAGCCCTCCGCCCGCAATTTTAGTTTCGCCGGCAGTCAAGGGATGGAGCCACTGTTTGTTCTTATATCACCTGTAAACAAGGCAACTGTAACCACCTGTGGAACATTGGGTCCCTTGATTATAAATGATCTTGTGCCATCGTCAGGTATATTATTTTAAAACTGGTTGCCAAGTTGCCAACGCACCCCGGGGTTGCCGGCGAAATTATACCAGCTTCAAATTTTTTGCGAAGCCATAGCTATGGGATGGTAGAATATCTGGGTAACCTTATATCTGTGCTAAGACACAATAGTGATAGTTGATATAAGGTTACCCAGATTTTCATATACTCCCATACTAAAGCAGCTACGCGAAAGCCATCCGCCCGCATTAATAGTTTCGCCTGCCGTCTAGGGATGGAGCCACTGTTTGTTCTTATAACACCTGTTAGTGTTACCAAGGCAACTGTAACCACCCGTGGCACATTGGGTCCCTTGATTATAATTGATCTTGTGCCATGGTAAGGTAGATTTTGTTAAAACTGGTTGCCAAGTTGCCAAGGCACCCCAGGGATTGCCGGCGAAATTACCAGCATCACATTTTTTGCCGTAGCCCTAGCTAGGTATGGTAGAATATCTGGGTAACCTTATATCTGTGCTAAGACACAATAGTGAAAGTGTAACGCAATTATATCGATGTCTCTTCACCTATCCAGAAGTAATATTGTCTAAAAAGCAAATAGCGATTAGACGGTTTCGCTCACATGAGGTTGATTTTTGGCCGTAGAAATGGCTGCGTCCTGAAGATGTCGACGCCATCGCCGACGCAACGTCGACCAAGGTCAAAACCAAGGTCGACCAGAGAAAAAACGTCTAATACACCACTGCTCTGAACCACTCCCGGTTCGGGTGCACATTTTTTCAGCTTCGCCTCCCTTCCAATTAATGCTTTGCTACATTGGCTGCAGTGGGTGGGATTCCATTTGTGCTTTGAGTGGAAACGAAAAGAGGAAACAAACAGAGCACACTCAGGAACTTTGATCCTGTGCATCGATTGTGTGTTTAAAGAACGCATCTTTTTCGGGAATCTTTGACAAAATGCTACACTAAAGTTATTATATCTTTATACTCCAACAACATGGCACCATGCGAGTAGTTTTTTTTTTGCGTTGGTAGGAACTTGGTATAGCAAAGAAATTGAGTGTGGAATTCAATATCTGCACTACGATTTCTTAACTCTGACTTTGCCGTTCTCGGTTACAAAGTTCAATTAAGGCCATATTCCACCCGGATTGCAACCTGCCGATCCATGGCCCTCTAAATGGTTTTGTTCCATTGGTGGTGATAGTAAATGTGCAGTAAGAAGGCCTAGGATCAGCAGGTTGCAACCCTACTGGAATATGGCCTTTACGAAATCGCTAGGCTGGACGTGTAGGTAGTCAAAGTAAGGGAGTGTGCATATACTCACGCTCGCACGAGATGTCCGGGCCGAACCAGGAGGCCGTTCCGTCGATCTCCAGACACTTGGCGGTGGGGAAGCCCTTGGTCGCGTATCCCGGGTAACACGAGTAGGTCAACGCCGCCGAGATGTCGAAGGTGGTTTGCTCGGGCACCGCACTGTGGCGCGCGTGGTCGATCAGCGGCGGCGACGTGCAGTACACTGGAGCGGCCGGAAATTAGTGGGTCAGCATTTCGGCAAATGTTGAAGATCAGCCTCCCCCCCCCCCCCCCCCTACATCCCCGTACAGTAACTTTGTACCAAACACACACCTACGCTTTCGAGCCCGTGGGCTGAGCCCGTCGGATTCTAAAGCGCAGTGTGTATTGCGAATCCGTCTCGTTCTCGGCCTCTCAGTGCGTTTCGGGCTCCGACGGGCCCAGCCCTGAGGGCTCCAAAGCGCAGTGTGTATTGCGAATCCGTCTCGTTCTCGGCCTCTCAGTGCGTTTCGGGCTCCGACGGGCCCAGCCCTGAGGGCTCCAAAGCGCAGTGTGTATTGCGAATCCGTCTCGTTCTCGGCCTCTCAGAGCGTTTCGGGCTCCGACGGGCCCAGCCCTGAGGGCTTCAAAGCGCAGTGTGTGTTGCGAATCCGTCTCGTTCTCGGCCTCTCAGAGCGTTTCGGGCTCCGACGCGCCCAGCCCTGAGGGCTTCAAAGCGCAGTGTGTGTTGCGAATCCGTCTCGTTCTCGGCCTCTCAGAGCGTTTCGGGCTCCGACGGGCCCAGCCCTGCTAGGGCCGGAAAGTGTGGGAAAAAGCAATGTGTTTTTTTTACTGGCTATTAGCGAGGCAAAGTCGCACACGGTGATATTTATTGTACATTCTCCTCAATGTCATTTTTGACAAATTGTTTCCCCATTTAGAGGGTTCCATTGTCACTTTTTGGATTAGTGAGTCAGCATGTCTGCTGATGATCAGACCCCCCCCCCCCCCCATCTTACTGTATCTTTAGAGGAGGCAAAGTCCTAAACGGCGACATTTATTGTACATTCCATTCAAATTGCTCTATTGACAAACTAAAGTGTTTCATTTTGAGGACTCTATTGTCAAAATTGGGTTGTGGGCAAACGTGATGACCTACTTCCCCACCACGCATTTTAGGAAAAAGAATGTAACCAGACCCAGCGAGTCAACTCGACTGATCTATATTATTACTTGTTGAAGTGAACGGGTCTTTACCGATCGAGAATGGACGGCTACAGTTCCAGAGTCAATCACAGACTCTGGAACTGAAGTCGTCCCGGCACTGTTCTCGACTACCTACGCCACTGCATGTGGCGTCCGAGGGTGGGATCAATGATTGAAAGGTTAGGCTCGGTAAGCGCCTATAGGGTTTCGAGTCTCGGTTCGGATTTATTACTTTTCCGGGTATATGGATGTACATGTGATCTTTGTGTTTTCATGGTAGATGCAGTTTAGAAGACAAATAAATCATTTATTGATACAATTTGCCCACAATTGTCTATAGTAATGATCACCAACGGATCCAGAAAATTGGAAAACGAATGTACCTACTATACACACAATATAACATTAACACCGACAATAAATAACTTTAATTACAAAGATGATCGCACTTGTAAATAATTATCAGCCAAAATGCAGCAATTTCATTGAACAGCAACATTTAAATTAAATCCGAACCGGGATACGAACCCGGGACCTCCTGCTTGCCGGGCAGGTGCTCTACCAACTGAGCTATAGCTGGTAGAGCACCTGCCCGGCAAGCAGGAGGTCCCGGGTTCGTATCCCGGTTCGGGTGC